>OY856413.1:251270924-252470924 GCA_963693085.1 Alisma plantago-aquatica | reverse complement strand
TGAGGATAGGTCCAATTAATGATTGGTTCCATGAATTCAATGATTGAAGGAATCAATATTGAGAACCCTAAACTGATTGGTGTAGTTGAGACTATATTTGGTCCATGCGGTTTTGAGGAGGTTTGGACCAAACAGTCTCAAGACCGTTTGGGAACAAACGATCCCAAACAGTTTGTGCTCATGCGTTTTCAAAATTCAAACTTGGGCAAACGGTCTTCACCTACTTGCTTGGGCAAACGGTCTCAAGCACACCTTTACCAAACGGTTTCAAACCGTTTGAACCTTGAAGGACCAAGACCGTTTGGGGATCAAGTAGTCAAAGTTGATTGAGGACTCATTTGGTTAATCCACTTAGACACTTGTTGTAATTGAGGACTCAATTGATCAATTCAATTGGATACCTCATGTAATGGAGGTCCAAGGTGATTGAATCTCTTAAGAATAGAGATGATGAATGACTCATTGATCCAATGATGATTAGTAATGATAATCAATGAAGGTACAAAGGTTGAAACCCTATTCGTACCTAAGTGATTAGTGCCAATTAAGGGATGAACCTTAATTGCTTATAGGATCAATGACTTGGTACACTATGTCATTCATAGTTGTATGTACTTGATTGAAGGGATGATATGACCTTATCAAGTTGAGATGATGTTAGCATGAATTCATAACATGAATATGATTCATGTGGTGATTAAAGGTATGATCCTTAGGTAAAGAGATCATGAAACCCTAATCATGAACATAAACCCTAAATGATAGGGTTATTGAATTCTAACCCTAATTGAGGGCAATTCTAGATGTAACCCTAATCCAGGGTGAGGATATAACCCTAATCTAGGGCAGTGATGTGTGAAACTCCAATTTAGGGAAATGAGATGTAAAACCCTAATTGGGATGAATAGTGAATCTCTAATTATGGACAATTGAATGAAATCCTAATGGAGATGAATAGTAAACCCAAATTGTGGAAAACTATGATGGAAACCCTAGTTGAGGGTGATTCCATGAGAAACCCTAGTTGAGGGTGATTCCATGAGAAACCCTAGTTGAGGGTGATTCCAGGTGAAACCCCAATTGAGGGTGATTCCATGAGAAACACTAACTAAGTATTAACACCACATGATGTACTAATGTTATGTTGTGATGAGAGGCCCTAAGAAGGGTGAAGGCATGTGAGACTCTAATGAGGAGTCATAATACATAAAGCCCTAATCTTGGACAATATGACAATGAATCATAATTCTAATATTAAGTAAGGGTATAAAGAAACCCTAATGATGAGATAGAAGGAATGGCCTTATAAAGGTGAAACATTTCATGTGGTTGATTATATGCAACCTAATTGTAAGCAATGTCTTTACCATTAGACAAGTCCATATCATTAAAGATAGTTGGACAATTCTAATGTGTGGCCTATGCATTATATGCTATAGGTAAGTGATTAGTGATGGAATGTATTAAGAAGGGAAATACCTTAATACAAGATAAGATGGCTAATTCAGGAGAGTCTGAAGTGATGAGAAAGTGATACATCAAAATATGATAGTTATCACATTTAGCACTTCAGGGTTTATATACCTTGATGTACTCCAAATCCAATATAATTGGGTAAGAAACATATGAAGTGTGCTATGCAACTATTACAATGAAATGTAATGAGTTGTTGCACTTGATGAGTGTTAATTAATGTACCTTGAGAATGGTTTTAAGCCCAAATGATGTGTATGATATAATCATACCATGATGAGGATGAGAAATGAACTCATACCTTGAATTGATGATCATTAATGCTATATGATGAAAGTAATGTTCTTGAATAATCAAATATGATACCTTTGAATGCCCCAGAGGTATGGATTAATGAATTAAGGGTTGGATAGATTATATAATCATGAAACCCTAATTAATGAGAAAATGGGGAACCCTAACCCTAATCTGGGTAAAGGGAATGAAAAGCCCTATTTAATAGTAAACCCTAATTCCTGGGAAAGGAATAATGGTGTTACTATTGTATCATATGATGTGATGAATATCTCATATGATTGTTATCATGCCTAATAACCATGCAGGTATGATGAGATGATGTATATAACTAGTTTGAGCTGTGACATTTATATAATATATGTTGACTAGCCTTTTGTGCCTTGATATTATTGTTGCTTATTAAAAGTAACAAATGTGCATGGACTTTTATGAGTCATATTAGTAAGTTGTTACCTAGAAAGAGGTGACAAGATATCTCATGGCCTTGTGACCCATGTGAATAGTTGTTGCCTAGTGAGAGGTGACAAGTTGTTTAATGGCCTTGTGATCTAGGTGTGATGCTTGTGTAACAAGTATCATGAATGCCTTGGTCAGATGACCTGAAGGTGATAGTTACCTAATAAATGGTAATGGTACTCAATGATGAGTTAAGGGTTTGAATACCCAAAACCATATGATTATGGTGATGAGAATGTGAAGGGATGAGAATTCCCAATTTTGAAATGAGGGACTGAGTTCCCAAGGTCTTTGAAAGGCTGATAAGTATCTGATGAAAGTAATACATGTTTCTTTATAGCATTGTTGTAAAAAGTTATGTTTGAGAACTTTACTGATGCTAAAAGAATATGCTAATGTACTTAATTAATCAAGTGAAATCATATCATGTAGAGCCCTGACCATATATCCATCATCGTCAGCAAATTGGTGATGGTGAAATGGGTGCTCCGCGGAAAAAACTAGAGGGCATACTTTTGAGTATGTGGGGGTTATAGGCGTGAATATCCTTACGCCCTAATAGAGGAATTGATGTGAGATAAACATTAAATCTCTCAATCCTTCATTATATGTACCGGGATGGATATATCACGAATCTCTCGATGATTGGGTTAGATGTCGTACACATCTCCCAATAATGTTAATGTCGGATCGGTGGAGATAAACACGAAATCTCACGATCGCGAAGAGAGTGCAGCATGTCACTGTAACTCTGATAGCGAAGTTGCCAGTATACTCTGGAAAGCTATATTTAGCAGAGACACAAGATGTCATGCATGTGATCTCACACTGACCGAGATGTGGGAGGTCATGGGAATCTGGCTCTTCCTTTGACCTTGTATGGTACCGATTTTGACTTCGCAGTGGTCGGTTGGAGCATGATTGGTATACCTCATCTCCTCAGGGCATAAGTGTGTTTGTAAAATGAAATCAGCCATATAGCATGTTTGCTTAAGGATTGAATATAGAAATTCATTGGCTGATGTTACATTTCTGTTATATATCTGTAGTTCATTGATGTTTTTCATATCTATTGTATTCATTACAAGTAGATGGATGAACTATGAGTCTACCGAGAGTTGATGTAATGTTTCCCTTGAAAAAGGAGATTACTTCACTTTGTTCATACAAGTGACTTACCTGCTATTGATTTAATATATAAATCCTTCTGCTCAATTTATTTTAATAATCTGCTATAACAATGTTTTGGCGGAGAATTATATCTCCTGCTGGGGCAATTTATAATTGTCTCACCCCCGTGGGATCCAACTTGTTAGGTGGACGCGGACAAAGAAGCAGAATCTCATTGTAGGGAATAGACAATAGGAGTGACAGCAGGGACAGCAGTAATATCTCAGGTGGAGATACTGTCTGTCAAGTTATGTAGTTAGAAAGTCCTATGTGTCGTCTCTGTACTCTCAGGTCCTCGGAGTTTTTAGTCAGTGTTTTATGAATCAGTCTGAGGTTTTGGCTTGATGCCTCGAGATTTGTATATTGTCTGTATATAATGATTATAAGACAGTTGATGATGTAATCTCTAGAAAGAGATGGTACAGGTTATATACGCTTGAAACAAAATGTAAATGTTATACAATGGTTCTTGATGGGAAAGATTTCCTATGTATGGATCGCTATGCAAAAAGTTTTAATTTTTAGTGATTTTCAGTAATCCGCTGCAAATAATTTGCTTCCGCTTAAGTTAATCTTGTTTTTGTGAGTTGGATGCCAAAAATTAGTGATATCAGAGCTCTAGGTTCGTTGACTCTATAGAGACATAGGACTAAGGTAGTAGAGTCTGTCCTGGTGTCATCCAGTGTATCTGATAGTGTCTTGTGCTCGTATAAGAGAAGAAGAACTTAAAGATGACTGGGTAACATCAGGAGATTGCTGTTGAGAGCAGCAATGTTGCACCAAGAAGAGGTGCATGGGAACAGGCAAGAGAGAGACAATTACCTAAGAATCCCCTAGTTGATCCATCTATGATAAGAAAATCTTTCTTTAAGTATTATTGTTGGAGAATTTAGGGCAACAGTAATGTATATAGTGGATCAAGCATTGGCAGTGTAACCTAGATTACCAGCCTCAATGATAATGTTTTAGATATCAACAGGATTTGTAATTAGCATCAGTAGGTTGAAGCAAAAGGAAATGATGAATTTCTGGACTTAAATTGAGTCTGTGCTCAACCTTAGCCTGTTGAATCAACCTTTGAGGCAGAGTTAGCCTGAGGCAGTGAATAATTCATGAATTATGACAAGTTAGACAAGATAATGTCATTCAAATATGTCATCTTATAAATTCCTAGATTAACTGAGAAAGGAATTGATTGAACTTTCCTTGCTCATCCCTATGAGGACTTATGTTTTGCATTGTAAAACATTACAAATGTTTTATGTTGTTCTTACCTCTTTGAGAAAAGATGAGGTATAGAAGAGATGCCTGGATAAAATCCATAGATGTTAAGTTGTATGCTTATGATAATATGAAAAGAAGGAATATGATAGTATACAAAGTGCATACCACTTAATCTCAGTATTTATATACCCTGGCCAGGTATACAACTATTGATGATAAAGTGGGTATGGAAACTCTTAGATTGTTGTCTTTTTTATTGCTCTGATCAAGTAGTCATTCTGAGACAATCTAATGAGTATCATGAAATCATAAATATGGAATGAATAAATGTGTCATATCCCATGCATAAGAAAGAGAAGTCTGAGATAATATCAGATGAGCATGTTGTATGAGGAACTAAAAGTGTACTCCTCATAAGATAAGAATAAGAATGAGGGAGATGAACCATGTTCAATAATGCTGCCAGCATAATAAAGATCTTTCCCATAATGAGGAAATGGGAAATGTGATGAGATCATAAGATGATCATAAACATTCTAGATAATAATAAAGAAAGGGATAATGACATACAACCATCCTTACAAATTCCAATGCTAAAGGCCAGGAACCTAGGATAAGATAAAGAGTAAATGATCCATGAATAGTTGAAAATACATGAATTAATAAGAGGAATATGAATCCTTGTTTTCCTTCACTCTCATGGACATGGCAATCAAGTGGGTCTTAGGACACTTGATGTGCATAATGTAAATATGTTCATGTAATGGATACTTAGAAAAGTATCAGTTATCTTGGACTTTGGTCCCAAGATGAGGACATATGAAACAATTATTGTTCCAAGATGAAAGGAAGAGATATATATGATGTGTTTCCAACACATGTGATAGATACCAAGGTGAAAGATTATGGTATCTGAGATTTATCAGATGGATTAGGTTGGCTACCTAGAGTGGTCAACTATAAAATTAGTCTGATTATATAAAACAATATGAACATCATATGTTAGGGGTTTATGCTCTGCATAAACATGATATTAATAAAGAATGTATGATGTCTCTCTGTATAAGAAAAGTGTTTCTTGACACAAAATTGACTCCATAGTCAATGATGAGGAACAGTGGAGCATGTGCTTTGTGAGTTGATTCTATGAGAATCTTGTATGGAAACACTTTGTGCTGATCAAATTTTTATGGTGTCTCTATAATAATGAGATGATATGTGAAGACTAGATAGTATGATGAATAAAATACATCTGTCTTCCTTTATCTAGATTTCGAGGACGAAATCCTTGTTAGGGGTTTATAATTTGTAACATCCCTGACCTGGGTTATACTTTAACCCTAGGTGTTATGATTAAGAAAGGTGATTAAATGCTTAATCTCATCTTGTTAAAAGTAATTAGGGCTCAAGAGGAACTTATGTTGCAATTCTAGTCATGTTTGAATAATGTTGATGCAATGTTTGCTTCTTTTGGACTAAAGTGCAAATTACCCAAGTTGAGGGGTTTAAGTGCAAATTGTGCATGACAATATGTTCCTAATGTGTTGAAGCATCATGACAGTGAAAATGATGTTGAGGTATGGCTTATGGAAGCCTGAATACCAAGAAAGAGTTGATAAAGCAATGTATGTGCATGAAAACCTAGTTTTGGTGTAATGTGCAATTTACCCAAAACCTAGGGTGCAATATGTAAATTACCACTTCAATAAGGTCCCTAATGTTTCTTGGCATCATGTAGAGCAAAGAAAATGAGAGGGTGCCTCATTTGAATTAAGTTGGAGGAGAGAGAATCTTGATATTAAAATAATCAAGATTAATCCTAATTGAAACCCTAATTTGATTTAGGGCAAAAGTAAATGTATTAATTAAAGGGCCTTCAAAAAAAATTAAAATGGTTAGATTCAGATGTGTGTGTGACGTCCTTGAGCTTTGCAAGGACCATGAAAATATCCAAGGGAGTGGATACTCACACACAATTTTATAAGAAAAAGAAATATCCACTCACATATGGATATTAATATAAAATGATTTAAGGTGCTTGATTTGCTTTTCCTTAAATCATGGATAATTGAGAGGAATAATAGGCAAACAAGATATCCTCGTCCCTAAGGAATATGAGGGGAAAGAGGCAGCCACATTTTTGGGATTAATTGGATTTTTGCAAAGCATATTCTCTCTCATTGAATTTTTTATAAAAGAAACTTTTATAAGCCAAATGAAAGGCTTTTTCGACCCCACTTCTTCTCCTTTCTTGGGAAACGACCAAGGGAGCTTGGAACGGTCAGGAGGACGACCCCCAACCTGTTGGTAAGGTTCTTGATCCATTTCACCTTGATTCCATGGTGGAAATCAAAAATAAATTATGGATTTCTTCCTATTTCGATCTCCTCTTCAATTCTAACCATTCCTTTTCACTCAAACCTTGAGGACGAGCCTTGGAATGGTGAAAGGAGTTGCATCCACCATTTTTTCCATCGACATGGAGCTTTGGAGCTCAATTGGAGGCGGGTTTTATAACTTGAACCCTTGATTTTGTTATTGCATTCAATTCCATACCAAATAATGATCTTTTCTACATTTACAATAATTGATTTGGTTGATGGTTGCAATTACCATGGAAACCACAGCAGGTTTCGTGAGTTCAGAGGTTGAAGATGATAAGAACACACCTCTCTAAATATCTGAGGCAAACTATCTTGTTTGGGATGCTCAAACGGTTTCCCAAACCGTTTGGGAGCAAATGGTTTCAAACTGTTTAGAAGCAAACGATTTCAGCAAACCGCATGAGACCAAACGGTTTCAAAACCGTTTGGGTTGAACAAGGGTTGACCGTTTGAGAATCATGTTCCTAATTATGTTGGTTGATAACCCACCAAATTTGATGGATTAATTCCAAAGGAATCATGAGTTGAAGGCTAATCAATTAGGCAAACTCTAATTGGATTAAGTGCTGATTTTCAACTTGATCGATTGGACTTTTTGGGTTAATTAGTCCAAATGGTTTCAAAACCGTGTGGGAATCACCCAAACGGTCTCAATACCGTTTGGAGGTCAACCAAGACCGTTTGGAGGTCTATGGTTGAGTATGGTTAAGTATTTTAAGATCCAAATATATGGTATAAACCCTAATCGGCTAAGTGATGATTTTGCAATTGAATGAGTTGATGCTTTGGGTTGATTGACCCAAACGGTTTCAAAACCATTTGGGGGTCATCCAAACGGTCTCAAGATCGTTTGGGGATCACCCAAGACCATTTGGAGGTCTAGGGTTAAGCATAGTTGACCAATTGAAGGTCTAAAGGTACCAATTCACTTTGCAATTAAGTGTTGATTTGATGATCAACTCAATAGCTCAAACCCTAATGATTTTTCACTAGAATCCAAGGGTTGGATGAGCCAAACGGTCTCAAGACCGTTTGGAGCTCATCCAAACAGTATCAAGACCGTTTGGAGGTCACCCAAGACCGTTTGGAGGTCTAGGGGTGAGTATGGTTAAGCAATTGATGATCCAATGATACTAAGTTAAAGTGTAATCAATTGCTGATTTGGTGATCAATCCAATGATCCAAACCCTAATTGGTTGACTTGGATTTTGATGATGTGATGGTAAAACGGTCCCAAGACCGTTTGGTGGTCATCCAAACGACCTCAAGACCGTTTGGGGTCAGGTCATGTTCAATTTTGATGATGGTTCAATGGTTTCAAAGTAACTAATCTTGCATTGATTAGTGTTGAAGGATCATTGATTCCAAACCCTAATTCAATTGATTCAAACCCTAATTGAGGACTAGTTGAGGATCAATTGAGGGGAAAATCAGTTGAAGGTTGACCTATTTAACTCAATTTAAGTATGAGGATAGGTCCAATTGATGATTGGTTCCATGAATTCAATGATTGAAGGAATCAATATTGAGAACCCTAAACTGATTGGTGTAGTTGAGACTATCTTTGGTCCATGCGGTTTTGAGGAGGTTTGGACCAAACGGTCTCAAGACCATTTGGGACCAAACGATCCCAAACCGTTTGTTCCCATGCGGTTTCAAAAGTCAAACTTGGGCAAATGGTCTTCACCTACTTGCTTGGGCAAACGGTCTCAAGCACCACCTTTACCAAACGGTTTCAAACCGTTTGAACCTTGAAGGACCAAGACCGTTTGGGGCTCAAGTAGTCAAAGTTGATTGAGGACTCAATTGGTTAATCCACTTAGACACTTGTTGTAATTGAGGACTCAATTGATCAATTCAATTGGATACCTCATGTAATGGAGGTCCAAGGTGATTGAATCTCTTGAGAATAGAGATGATGAATGACTCATTGATCCAATGATGATTAGTAATGATAATCAATGAAGGTACAAAGGTTGAAACCCTATTAGTACCTAAGTGATTAGTTCCAATTAAGGGATGAACCCTAATTGCTTATAGGATCAATGACTTGGTACATTATGTCATTCATAGTTGTATGTACTTGATTGAAGGGATGATATGACCTTATCAAGTTGATATGATGTTAGCATGAATTCATAACATGAATATGATTCATGTGGTGATTAAGGGTATGATCCTTAGGTAAAGAGATCATGAAACCCTAATCATGAACATAAACCCTAATTGACAGGGTTATTGAGTTCTAACCCTAATTGAGGGCAATTCTAGATGTAACCCTAATCCAGGGTGAGGATATAACCCTAATCTAGGGCAGTGATGTGTGAAACTCCAATTTAGGGAAATGAGATGTAAAACCCTAATTGGGATGAATAGTGAATCTCTAATTATGGACAATTTAATGAAATCCTAATGGAGATGAATAGTAAACCCAAATTGTGGAAAACTATGGTGGAAACCCTAGTTGAGGGTGATTCCATGAGAAACCCTAGTTGAGGGTGATTCCATGTGAAACCCTAGTTGATGGTGATTCCATGAGAAACACTAACTAAGTATTAACACCACATGATGTAATAATGTTATGTTGTAATGAGAGGCCCTAAGAAGGGTGAAGGCATGTGAGACTCTAATGAGGATTCATAATACATAAAGCCCTAATCTTGGACAATATGACAATGAATCATAATTCTAATCTTAAGTAAGGGTATAAAGAAACCCTAACGATGAGATAGAAGGAATGGCCTTATAAAGGTGAAACATTTCATGTGGTTGATTATATGCAACCTAATTGTAAGCAATGTCTTTACCATTAGACAAGTCCATATCATTAAAGATAGTTGGACAATTCTAATGTGTGGCCTATGCATTATATGCTATAGGTAAGTGATTAGTGATGGAATGTATTACGAAGGGAAATACCTTAATACAAGATAAGATGGCTAATTCATGAGAGTCTGAAGTGATGAGAAAGTGATACATCAAAATATGATAGTTATCACATTTAGCACTTCAGGGTTTATATACCTTGATGTACTCCAAATCCAATATAATTGGGTAAGAAACATATGAAGTGTGTTATGCAACTATTACAATGAAATGTAATGAGTTGTTACACTTGATGAGTGTTAATTAATGTACCTTGAGAATGGGGTTAAGCCCAAATGATGTGTATGATATAATCATACCATGATGAGGATGAGAAATGAACTCATACCTTGAATTGATGATCATTAATGCTATATGATGAAAGTAATGTTCTTGAATAATCAAATATGATACCTTTGAATGCCCCAGAGGTATGGATTAATGAATTAAGGGTTAGATAGATTATATAAATCATGAAACCCTAATTAATGAGAAAATGGGGAACCCTAACCCTAATCTGGGTAAAGGGAATGAAAAGCCTTATTTGATAGTAAACCCTAATTCCTGGGAAAGGAATAATGGTGTTACTATTGTATCATATGATGTGATGAATATCTTGTATGATTGTTATCATGCCTAATAACCATGCAGGTATGATGAGATGATGTATATAGCTAGTTTGAGCTATGACATTTATATAATATATGTTGACTAGCCTTTTGTGCCTTGATATTGTTGTTGCTTATTAAAAGTAACAAATGTGCATGGACTTTTATGAGTCATATGAGTAAGTTGTTACCTAGAAAGAGGTGACAAGATATCTCATGGCCTTGTGACCCATGTGAATAGTTGTTGCCTAGTGAGAGGTGACAAGTTGTTTAATGGCCTTGTGATCCAGGTGTGATGCTTGTGTAACAAGTATCATGAATGCCTTGGTCAGATGACCTGAAGGTGATAATTACCTAATAAATGGTAATGGTACTCAATGATGAGTTAAGGGTTTGAATACCCAAAACCATATGATTATGGTGATGAGAATGTGAAGGGATGAGAATTCCCAATTTTGAAATGAGGGACTAAGTTCCCAAGGTCTTTGAAAGGATGATAAGTATCTGATGAAAGTAATACATGTTTCTTTATAGCATTGTTTTAATAAGTTATGTTTGAGAACTTTACTGATGCTAAAAGAATATGCTAATGTACTTAATTAATCAAGTGAAATCATATCATGTAGAGCCCTGACCATAGATCCATCATCGTCAGCAAATTGGTGATGGTGAAACGGGTGCTCCACGACAAAACCCAGAGGGCATACTTTTGAGTATGTGGGGGTTATGGGGGCGAATATCCTTACGCCCTAATGGAGGAATTGATGTGAGATAAACATTAAATCTCTCAATCCTTCATTATATGTACCGGGATGGATATATCACGAATCTCCTGATGATTGGGTTAGATGTCGTACACATCTCCCAATAATGTTAATGTCGGATCAGTGGAGATAAACATGAAATCTCACGATCGCGAAGAGAGTGCAGCATGTCATTGTAACTCTAATACCGAAGTTGCCAGTATACTCTGGAAAGCTATATTTAGCAGAGACACAAGATGTCTTGCATGTGATCTCGTGTTGACCAAGATGTGGGAGGTCATGGGAATCTGGCTCTTCCATTGACCTTGTATGGTACCGATTTCGACTTCGCAGTGGTCGGTTGGAGAATGAGTGGTATACATCATCTCCTCAGGGCATAAGTGTGCTTGTAAAATGAAATCAGCCGTATAGCATGTTTGCTTAAGGATTGAATACGGAAATTCATTGGCTGATGTTACATTTATGTTATATATCTGTAGTTCATTGATGTTATTCATATCTGTTATATTCATTACAAGTAGATGGATGAACTATGAGTCTACCAAGAGTAGATGCAATGTTACCCTTGAAAAAGGAGATTACTTCACTTTGTTCATACAAGTGACTTACCTGTTGTTAATTTAATATATAAATCCTTCTGCTCAGTTTATTTTAATAACCTACTATAACAATGTTTTGGAGAAGAGTTATATCTCCCGCTGGGGCAATTTACAATTGTCTCACCCCCGTGGGATCCAACTTTTTAGGTGGACGCGGACAAAGAAGCAGAATCTCATTGCCAGGAATAGACAGCAGTAGTGACAGCAGGGACAACAGTAATATCTCAGGTGGAGATATTGCCTGTCAAGTTATGTAGTTAGAAAGTCCTATGTGTCGTCTTTGTACTCTCAGGTCCTCAGAGTTTTTAGTCAGTGTTTTATGAATCAGTCTGAGGTTTTGGCTTGATGCCTCGAGATTTGTATACTGTCTGTATATAATGATTATAAGACAGTTGATGATGTAATCTCTAGAAAGAGATGGTACATTTTATAGACGTTTGAACCAAAATGTAAATGTTATACAATGGTTCTTGATGGGAAAGACTTCCTATGTATGGATCGCTATGCAAAAAGTTTTAATTTTTAGTGATTTTCAGTAATCCGCTGCAAATAATTCGCTTCCGCTTAAGTTAATCTTGTTTTTGTGATTGGGACGCCACAAATTAGTGGTATCAGAGCTCTAGGTTCGCTGACTCTACAGAGACATAGGACTAAGGTAGTAGAGTCTGTTCTGGTGTCATCTAGTGTATCTGATAGTGTCTTGTGCTCGTATAAGAGAAGAAGAAGTTAAAGATGACTGGTTCACATGAGAAGATTGCTGCTGAGAGCAGCAATGTTGCACCAAGAAGAGGTGCATGGGAACAGGCAAGAGAGAGACAATTACCTGAGAATCCCCTAGCTGATCCATCTATGATAAGAAAATCTTTCTTTAAGTATTATTGTTGGAGAATTTAGGGCAACAGTAATGTATATAGTGGATCAAGCATTGGCAGTGTAACCTAGATTACCAGCCTCAATGATAATCTTTTAGATATCAACAGGATTTGTAATTAGCATCAGCAGGTTGAAGTAAAAGGAAATGATGAATTTCTGGACTTAAATTGAGTCTGTGCTCAACCTTAGCCTGTTGAATCAACCTTTGAGGCAGAGTTAGCCTGAGACAGTGAATAATTCATGAATTATGACAAGTTAGACAAGATAATGTCATTCAAATATGTCATCTTATAAATTCCTGGATTAACTGAGAAAGGAATTGATTGAAGTTTCCTTGCTCATCCCTATGAGGACTTATGTTTTGCATAGTAAAACATTACAAATGTTTTATGTTGTTCTTACCTCTTTGTGAAAAGATGAGGTGTAGAAGAGATGTCTGGATAAAATCCAGAGATGTTAAGCCTTATGCTTGTGATAATATGAAAAGAAGGAATATGATAGTATACAAAGTGCATACCATTTAATCTCAGTATTTATATACCCTGGCCAGGTATACAACTATTGATGATAAAGTGGGTATGGAACTCTAAGATTGTTGTCTTTTTGATTGCTCTGATCAAGTAGTCATTCTGGGACAATCTAATGAGTATCATGAAATCAGAAATATGGAATGAATAAATGTGTCATATCCCATGCATAAGAAAGAGAAGTTTGAGATAATCTCAGATGAGCATGTTGTATGAGGAACTAAAAGTGTACTCCTCATAAGATAAGAATAAGAATGAGGGAGATGAACCCTGTTCAATAATGCTGCCAGCATAATAAAGATCTTTCCCATAATGAGGAAATGGGAAATGTGATGAGATCATAAGATTATCATAAACATGCTAGATAATAATAAAGAAAGGGATAATGACATGCAATCATCCTTACAAATTCCAATGCTAAAGGCAAGGAACCTAGGATAAGATAAAGAGTAAATGGTCCATGAATAGTTGAAAATACATGAATTAATAAGAGGAATATGAATCCTTGTTTTCCTTCCTCTTAGGGACATGGCAATCAAGAGGGTCTTAGGACACTTGATGTGCATAATGTAAATATGTTCATGTGATGGATACTTAGAAAAGTATCAGTTATCTTGGACTTTGGTCCCAAGATGAGGACATATGAAACAATTAATGTTCCAAGATGAAAGGAAGAGATATATATGATGTGCTTCCAACACATGTGATAGATACCAAGGTGAAAGATTCTGGTATCTGAGATTTATCAGATGGGTTAGGTTGGCTACTTGGAGTGGTCAACTATAAAATTAGTCTAATTATATAAAACAATATGAACATCATATGTTAGGGGTTTATGCTCTTCATAAACATGATATTAATAAAGAATGTATGATGTCTCTCTGTATAAGAAAAGTGTTTCTTGACACAAAGTTGAATCCATAGTCAATGATGAGGAACAGTGGAGCATGTGCTTTGTGTGTTGATTCTATGAGAATCTTGTATGGAAACACTTTGTGCTGATCAAATTTTTATGGTGTCTCTATAATAAGGAGATGATATGTGAAGACTAGATAGTATGATGAATAAAATACATCTGTCTTCCTTTATCTAGATTTTGAGGACGAAATCCTTGTTAGGGGTTTATAATTTGTAACATCCCTGACCTGGGTTATACTTTAACCCTACGTGTTATGATTAAGAAAGGTGATTAAATGCTTAATCTCATCTTGTGAAAAGTAATTAGGGCTCAAGAGGAACTTATGTTGCAATTCTAGTCATGTTTGAATAATGTTGATGCAATGTTTGCTTCTTTTGGACTAAAGTGAAAATTACACAAGTTGAGGGGTTTAAGTGCAAATTGTGCATTACAATATGTTCCTCATGTGTGTAAGCATCATGAGAGTGAAAATGATGTTGAGGTATGGCTTATGGAAGCTTGAATACCAAGAAAGAGCTGATAAAGCAATGTATGTGCATGAAAACCTAGTTTTGGTGTAAGGTGCAATTTACCCAAAACCTAGGGTGCAAGATGTAAATTACCACTTCAATAAGGTCCCTAATGTTTCCTGGCATCCTGTAGATCAAATAAAATGAGAGGGGCACCTCATTTGAATTAAGTTGGAGGAGAGAGAATCTTGATATTAAAATAATCAAGATTTAATCCTAATTGAAACCCAAATTTGATTTAGGGCAAAAATAAATGTATTAATTAAAGGGCCTTCAACCAAAATTAAAATGGTTGGATTCAGATGTGTGTGTGAAGTCCTTGAGATTTTCAAGGACCACGAAAATATCCAAGAGAGTGGATAACTCACACACAATTTTATAAGAAAAAGAAATATCCACTCACATATGGATATTAATATAAAATGATTTAAGGTGCTTGATTTGCTTTTCTTTAAATCATGGATAATTGAGAGTAATAAGAGGCAAACAAGATAGCCTCGTCCCTAAGGAATATGAGGGGGAAGAGGCGGCCACATTTTTGGGATTAATTTGATTTTTGCAAAGCATATTCTCTCTCATTGAATTTTTTTATAAAAGAACCTTTTATAAGCCAAATGAAAGGCTTTTTCGACCCCACTTCTTATCCTTGCTTGGGAAACGACCAAGGGAGCTTGGAAGGGTCAGGAGGACGACCCCCAACCTGTTGGTAAGGTTCTTGATCCATTTCACCTTGATTCTATGGTGGAAATTGAAAATAAATTACGGATTTCTTCCTATTTTGATCTCCTCTTCCATTCTAACCATTCCTTTTCACTCAAACCTTGAGGACGAGCCTTGGAATGGTGAAAGGAGTTGCATCCACCATTTTTTCCATGGACATGGAGATTTGGAGCTCAATTGGAGGTGGGTTTTATAACTTGAACCCTTGATTTTGTTATTGCATTCAATTCCATACCAAATAATGATCTTTTCTACATTTAAAATAATTGATTTGGTTGATGGTTGCAATTACCATGGAAAACACAGCAGGTTTCGTGAGTTCAGAAGGTGAAGATGATTATCACACACCTCTCTAAATATCTAAGGCAAACGATCTTGTTTGGGATGCTCAAACAGTTTCCCAAACCGTTTGGGAGCAAACGATTTCAAACTGTTTAGAAGCAAACGGTTTCAGCAAACCGCATGAGACCAAACGGTTTCAAAACCATTTGGGGGAGTTGACAAAGGGTTTACCGTTTGATATTACTGTTCCTAATTATGTTGGTTGATAACCCACCAAATTTGATGGATTAATTCCAAAGGAATAATGAGTTGAAGGCTAATCAATTAGGCAAACTCTAATTGGATTAAGTGCTGATTTTCAACTTGATCGATTGGACTTTTTGGGTTAAATAGTCCAAACGGTTTCAAAACCGTTTGGGAATCACCCAAACGGTCTCAATACTGTTTGGAGGTCAACCAATACCGTTTGGAGGTCTAGGGTTTAGTATTGTTAAGTATTTGAAAATCCAAACATATGGTATAAACCCTAATCGGCTAAGTGCTGATTTTGCAATTGAATGAGTTGATGCTTTGGGTTGATTGACCCAAACGGTTTCAAAACTGTTTGGGAATCACCCAAACGGTCTCAAGACCATTTGGGGATCACCCAAGACCGTTTTGAGGTCTAGGGTTAAGCATGGTTGACCAATTGAAGGTCTAAAGGTACCAAATCTCTTTGCAATTAAGTGATAATTTGATGATCAACTCAATAGCTCAAACCCTAATGATTTTTCACTAGAATCCAAGGGTTGGATGAGCCAAACGGTCTCAAGACCGTTTGGAGCTCATCCAAATAGTATCAAGACCGTTTGGATGTCACCCAAGACCGTTTGGAGGTCTAGGGGTGAGTATGGTTAAGCAATTGATGATCCAATGATACAAAGTTAAAGTGTAATCAATTGCTGATTTGGTGATCAATCCAATGATCCAAACCCTAATTGGTTGACTTGGATTTTGATGATGTGATGGGAAAACGGTCCTAAGACCGTTTGGTGGTCATCCAAACGACCTCATGACCGTTTGGGGTCAGTTCATGTTCAATTTTGATGATGGTTCAATGGTTTCAAAGTAACTAATCTTGCATTGATTAGTGTTGAAGGATCATCGATTCCAAACCCTAATTCAATTGATTCAAACCCTCATTGAGGACTAGTTGAGGGTCAATTGAGGGTCAAATAAGTTGAAGGTTGACCTATTTAACTCAATTGAAGTATGAGGATAGGTCCAATTAATGATTGGTTCCATGAATTCAATGATTGAAGGAATCAATATTGAGAACCCTAAACTGATTGGTGTAGTTGAGACTATATTTGGTCCATGCGGTTTTGAGGAGGTTTGGACCAAACAGTCTCAAGACCGTTTGGGAACAAACGATCCCAAACAGTTTGTGCTCATGCGTTTTCAAAATTCAAACTTGGGCAAACGGTCTTCACCTACTTGCTTGGGCAAACGGTCTCAAGCACACCTTTACCAAACGGTTTCAAACCGTTTGAACCTTGAAGGACCAAGACCGTTTGGGGATCAAGTAGTCAAAGTTGATTGAGGACTCATTTGGTTAATCCACTTAGACACTTGTTGTAATTGAGGACTCAATTGATCAATTCAATTGGATACCTCATGTAATGGAGGTCCAAGGTGATTGAATCTCTTAAGAATAGAGATGATGAATGACTCATTGATCCAATGATGATTAGTAATGATAATCAATGAAGGTACAAAGGTTGAAACCCTATTCGTACCTAAGTGATTAGTGCCAATTAAGGGATGAACCTTAATTGCTTATAGGATCAATGACTTGGTACACTATGTCATTCATAGTTGTATGTACTTGATTGAAGGGATGATATGACCTTATCAAGTTGAGATGATGTTAGCATGAATTCATAACATGAATATGATTCATGTGGTGATTAAAGGTATGATCCTTAGGTAAAGAGATCATGAAACCCTAATCATGAACATAAACCCTAAATGATAGGGTTATTGAATTCTAACCCTAATTGAGGGCAATTCTAGATGTAACCCTAATCCAGGGTGAGGATATAACCCTAATCTAGGGCAGTGATGTGTGAAACTCCAATTTAGGGAAATGAGATGTAAAACCCTAATTGGGATGAATAGTGAATCTCTAATTATGGACAATTGAATGAAATCCTAATGGAGATGAATAGTAAACCCAAATTGTGGAAAACTATGATGGAAACCCTAGTTGAGGGTGATTCCATGAGAAACCCTAGTTGAGGGTGATTCCATGAGAAACCCTAGTTGAGGGTGATTCCAGGTGAAACCCCAATTGAGGGTGATTCCATGAGAAACACTAACTAAGTATTAACACCACATGATGTACTAATGTTATGTTGTGATGAGAGGCCCTAAGAAGGGTGAAGGCATGTGAGACTCTAATGAGGAGTCATAATACATAAAGCCCTAATCTTGGACAATATGACAATGAATCATAATTCTAATATTAAGTAAGGGTATAAAGAAACCCTAATGATGAGATAGAAGGAATGGCCTTATAAAGGTGAAACATTTCATGTGGTTGATTATATGCAACCTAATTGTAAGCAATGTCTTTACCATTAGACAAGTCCATATCATTAAAGATAGTTGGACAATTCTAATGTGTGGCCTATGCATTATATGCTATAGGTAAGTGATTAGTGATGGAATGTATTAAGAAGGGAAATACCTTAATACAAGATAAGATGGCTAATTCAGGAGAGTCTGAAGTGATGAGAAAGTGATACATCAAAATATGATAGTTATCACATTTAGCACTTCAGGGTTTATATACCTTGATGTACTCCAAATCCAATATAATTGGGTAAGAAACATATGAAGTGTGCTATGCAACTATTACAATGAAATGTAATGAGTTGTTGCACTTGATGAGTGTTAATTAATGTACCTTGAGAATGGTTTTAAGCCCAAATGATGTGTATGATATAATCATACCATGATGAGGATGAGAAATGAACTCATACCTTGAATTGATGATCATTAATGCTATATGATGAAAGTAATGTTCTTGAATAATCAAATATGATACCTTTGAATGCCCCAGAGGTATGGATTAATGAATTAAGGGTTGGATAGATTATATAATCATGAAACCCTAATTAATGAGAAAATGGGGAACCCTAACCCTAATCTGGGTAAAGGGAATGAAAAGCCCTATTTAATAGTAAACCCTAATTCCTGGGAAAGGAATAATGGTGTTACTATTGTATCATATGATGTGATGAATATCTCATATGATTGTTATCATGCCTAATAACCATGCAGGTATGATGAGATGATGTATATAACTAGTTTGAGCTGTGACATTTATATAATATATGTTGACTAGCCTTTTGTGCCTTGATATTATTGTTGCTTATTAAAAGTAACAAATGTGCATGGACTTTTATGAGTCATATTAGTAAGTTGTTACCTAGAAAGAGGTGACAAGATATCTCATGGCCTTGTGACCCATGTGAATAGTTGTTGCCTAGTGAGAGGTGACAAGTTGTTTAATGGCCTTGTGATCTAGGTGTGATGCTTGTGTAACAAGTATCATGAATGCCTTGGTCAGATGACCTGAAGGTGATAGTTACCTAATAAATGGTAATGGTACTCAATGATGAGTTAAGGGTTTGAATACCCAAAACCATATGATTATGGTGATGAGAATGTGAAGGGATGAGAATTCCCAATTTTGAAATGAGGGACTGAGTTCCCAAGGTCTTTGAAAGGCTGATAAGTATCTGATGAAAGTAATACATGTTTCTTTATAGCATTGTTGTAAAAAGTTATGTTTGAGAACTTTACTGATGCTAAAAGAATATGCTAATGTACTTAATTAATCAAGTGAAATCATATCATGTAGAGCCCTGACCATATATCCATCATCGTCAGCAAATTGGTGATGGTGAAATGGGTGCTCCGCGGAAAAAACTAGAGGGCATACTTTTGAGTATGTGGGGGTTATAGGCGTGAATATCCTTACGCCCTAATAGAGGAATTGATGTGAGATAAACATTAAATCTCTCAATCCTTCATTATATGTACCGGGATGGATATATCACGAATCTCTCGATGATTGGGTTAGATGTCGTACACATCTCCCAATAATGTTAATGTCGGATCGGTGGAGATAAACACGAAATCTCACGATCGCGAAGAGAGTGCAGCATGTCACTGTAACTCTGATAGCGAAGTTGCCAGTATACTCTGGAAAGCTATATTTAGCAGAGACACAAGATGTCATGCATGTGATCTCACACTGACCGAGATGTGGGAGGTCATGGGAATCTGGCTCTTCCTTTGACCTTGTATGGTACCGATTTTGACTTCGCAGTGGTCGGTTGGAGCATGATTGGTATACCTCATCTCCTCAGGGCATAAGTGTGTTTGTAAAATGAAATCAGCCATATAGCATGTTTGCTTAAGGATTGAATATAGAAATTCATTGGCTGATGTTACATTTCTGTTATATATCTGTAGTTCATTGATGTTTTTCATATCTATTGTATTCATTACAAGTAGATGGATGAACTATGAGTCTACCGAGAGTTGATGTAATGTTTCCCTTGAAAAAGGAGATTACTTCACTTTGTTCATACAAGTGACTTACCTGCTATTGATTTAATATATAAATCCTTCTGCTCAATTTATTTTAATAATCTGCTATAACAATGTTTTGGCGGAGAATTATATCTCCTGCTGGGGCAATTTATAATTGTCTCACCCCCGTGGGATCCAACTTGTTAGGTGGACGCGGACAAAGAAGCAGAATCTCATTGTAGGGAATAGACAATAGGAGTGACAGCAGGGACAGCAGTAATATCTCAGGTGGAGATACTGTCTGTCAAGTTATGTAGTTAGAAAGTCCTATGTGTCGTCTCTGTACTCTCAGGTCCTCGGAGTTTTTAGTCAGTGTTTTATGAATCAGTCTGAGGTTTTGGCTTGATGCCTCGAGATTTGTATATTGTCTGTATATAATGATTATAAGACAGTTGATGATGTAATCTCTAGAAAGAGATGGTACAGGTTATATACGCTTGAAACAAAATGTAAATGTTATACAATGGTTCTTGATGGGAAAGATTTCCTATGTATGGATCGCTATGCAAAAAGTTTTAATTTTTAGTGATTTTCAGTAATCCGCTGCAAATAATTTGCTTCCGCTTAAGTTAATCTTGTTTTTGTGAGTTGGATGCCAAAAATTAGTGATATCAGAGCTCTAGGTTCGTTGACTCTATAGAGACATAGGACTAAGGTAGTAGAGTCTGTCCTGGTGTCATCCAGTGTATCTGATAGTGTCTTGTGCTCGTATAAGAGAAGAAGAACTTAAAGATGACTGGGTAACATCAGGAGATTGCTGTTGAGAGCAGCAATGTTGCACCAAGAAGAGGTGCATGGGAACAGGCAAGAGAGAGACAATTACCTAAGAATCCCCTAGTTGATCCATCTATGATAAGAAAATCTTTCTTTAAGTATTATTGTTGGAGAATTTAGGGCAACAGTAATGTATATAGTGGATCAAGCATTGGCAGTGTAACCTAGATTACCAGCCTCAATGATAATGTTTTAGATATCAACAGGATTTGTAATTAGCATCAGTAGGTTGAAGCAAAAGGAAATGATGAATTTCTGGACTTAAATTGAGTCTGTGCTCAACCTTAGCCTGTTGAATCAACCTTTGAGGCAGAGTTAGCCTGAGGCAGTGAATAATTCATGAATTATGACAAGTTAGACAAGATAATGTCATTCAAATATGTCATCTTATAAATTCCTAGATTAACTGAGAAAGGAATTGATTGAACTTTCCTTGCTCATCCCTATGAGGACTTATGTTTTGCATTGTAAAACATTACAAATGTTTTATGTTGTTCTTACCTCTTTGAGAAAAGATGAGGTATAGAAGAGATGCCTGGATAAAATCCATAGATGTTAAGTTGTATGCTTATGATAATATGAAAAGAAGGAATATGATAGTATACAAAGTGCATACCACTTAATCTCAGTATTTATATACCCTGGCCAGGTATACAACTATTGATGATAAAGTGGGTATGGAAACTCTTAGATTGTTGTCTTTTTTATTGCTCTGATCAAGTAGTCATTCTGAGACAATCTAATGAGTATCATGAAATCATAAATATGGAATGAATAAATGTGTCATATCCCATGCATAAGAAAGAGAAGTCTGAGATAATATCAGATGAGCATGTTGTATGAGGAACTAAAAGTGTACTCCTCATAAGATAAGAATAAGAATGAGGGAGATGAACCATGTTCAATAATGCTGCCAGCATAATAAAGATCTTTCCCATAATGAGGAAATGGGAAATGTGATGAGATCATAAGATGATCATAAACATTCTAGATAATAATAAAGAAAGGGATAATGACATACAACCATCCTTACAAATTCCAATGCTAAAGGCCAGGAACCTAGGATAAGATAAAGAGTAAATGATCCATGAATAGTTGAAAATACATGAATTAATAAGAGGAATATGAATCCTTGTTTTCCTTCACTCTCATGGACATGGCAATCAAGTGGGTCTTAGGACACTTGATGTGCATAATGTAAATATGTTCATGTAATGGATACTTAGAAAAGTATCAGTTATCTTGGACTTTGGTCCCAAGATGAGGACATATGAAACAATTATTGTTCCAAGATGAAAGGAAGAGATATATATGATGTGTTTCCAACACATGTGATAGATACCAAGGTGAAAGATTATGGTATCTGAGATTTATCAGATGGATTAGGTTGGCTACCTAGAGTGGTCAACTATAAAATTAGTCTGATTATATAAAACAATATGAACATCATATGTTAGGGGTTTATGCTCTGCATAAACATGATATTAATAAAGAATGTATGATGTCTCTCTGTATAAGAAAAGTGTTTCTTGACACAAAATTGACTCCATAGTCAATGATGAGGAACAGTGGAGCATGTGCTTTGTGAGTTGATTCTATGAGAATCTTGTATGGAAACACTTTGTGCTGATCAAATTTTTATGGTGTCTCTATAATAATGAGATGATATGTGAAGACTAGATAGTATGATGAATAAAATACATCTGTCTTCCTTTATCTAGATTTCGAGGACGAAATCCTTGTTAGGGGTTTATAATTTGTAACATCCCTGACCTGGGTTATACTTTAACCCTAGGTGTTATGATTAAGAAAGGTGATTAAATGCTTAATCTCATCTTGTTAAAAGTAATTAGGGCTCAAGAGGAACTTATGTTGCAATTCTAGTCATGTTTGAATAATGTTGATGCAATGTTTGCTTCTTTTGGACTAAAGTGCAAATTACCCAAGTTGAGGGGTTTAAGTGCAAATTGTGCATGACAATATGTTCCTAATGTGTTGAAGCATCATGACAGTGAAAATGATGTTGAGGTATGGCTTATGGAAGCCTGAATACCAAGAAAGAGTTGATAAAGCAATGTATGTGCATGAAAACCTAGTTTTGGTGTAATGTGCAATTTACCCAAAACCTAGGGTGCAATATGTAAATTACCACTTCAATAAGGTCCCTAATGTTTCTTGGCATCATGTAGAGCAAAGAAAATGAGAGGGTGCCTCATTTGAATTAAGTTGGAGGAGAGAGAATCTTGATATTAAAATAATCAAGATTAATCCTAATTGAAACCCTAATTTGATTTAGGGCAAAAGTAAATGTATTAATTAAAGGGCCTTCAAAAAAAATTAAAATGGTTAGATTCAGATGTGTGTGTGACGTCCTTGAGCTTTGCAAGGACCATGAAAATATCCAAGGGAGTGGATACTCACACACAATTTTATAAGAAAAAGAAATATCCACTCACATATGGATATTAATATAAAATGATTTAAGGTGCTTGATTTGCTTTTCCTTAAATCATGGATAATTGAGAGGAATAATAGGCAAACAAGATATCCTCGTCCCTAAGGAATATGAGGGGAAAGAGGCAGCCACATTTTTGGGATTAATTGGATTTTTGCAAAGCATATTCTCTCTCATTGAATTTTTTATAAAAGAAACTTTTATAAGCCAAATGAAAGGCTTTTTCGACCCCACTTCTTCTCCTTTCTTGGGAAACGACCAAGGGAGCTTGGAACGGTCAGGAGGACGACCCCCAACCTGTTGGTAAGGTTCTTGATCCATTTCACCTTGATTCCATGGTGGAAATCAAAAATAAATTATGGATTTCTTCCTATTTCGATCTCCTCTTCAATTCTAACCATTCCTTTTCACTCAAACCTTGAGGACGAGCCTTGGAATGGTGAAAGGAGTTGCATCCACCATTTTTTCCATCGACATGGAGCTTTGGAGCTCAATTGGAGGCGGGTTTTATAACTTGAACCCTTGATTTTGTTATTGCATTCAATTCCATACCAAATAATGATCTTTTCTACATTTACAATAATTGATTTGGTTGATGGTTGCAATTACCATGGAAACCACAGCAGGTTTCGTGAGTTCAGAGGTTGAAGATGATAAGAACACACCTCTCTAAATATCTGAGGCAAACTATCTTGTTTGGGATGCTCAAACGGTTTCCCAAACCGTTTGGGAGCAAATGGTTTCAAACTGTTTAGAAGCAAACGATTTCAGCAAACCGCATGAGACCAAACGGTTTCAAAACCGTTTGGGTTGAACAAGGGTTGACCGTTTGAGAATCATGTTCCTAATTATGTTGGTTGATAACCCACCAAATTTGATGGATTAATTCCAAAGGAATCATGAGTTGAAGGCTAATCAATTAGGCAAACTCTAATTGGATTAAGTGCTGATTTTCAACTTGATCGATTGGACTTTTTGGGTTAATTAGTCCAAATGGTTTCAAAACCGTGTGGGAATCACCCAAACGGTCTCAATACCGTTTGGAGGTCAACCAAGACCGTTTGGAGGTCTATGGTTGAGTATGGTTAAGTATTTTAAGATCCAAATATATGGTATAAACCCTAATCGGCTAAGTGATGATTTTGCAATTGAATGAGTTGATGCTTTGGGTTGATTGACCCAAACGGTTTCAAAACCATTTGGGGGTCATCCAAACGGTCTCAAGATCGTTTGGGGATCACCCAAGACCATTTGGAGGTCTAGGGTTAAGCATAGTTGACCAATTGAAGGTCTAAAGGTACCAATTCACTTTGCAATTAAGTGTTGATTTGATGATCAACTCAATAGCTCAAACCCTAATGATTTTTCACTAGAATCCAAGGGTTGGATGAGCCAAACGGTCTCAAGACCGTTTGGAGCTCATCCAAACAGTATCAAGACCGTTTGGAGGTCACCCAAGACCGTTTGGAGGTCTAGGGGTGAGTATGGTTAAGCAATTGATGATCCAATGATACTAAGTTAAAGTGTAATCAATTGCTGATTTGGTGATCAATCCAATGATCCAAACCCTAATTGGTTGACTTGGATTTTGATGATGTGATGGTAAAACGGTCCCAAGACCGTTTGGTGGTCATCCAAACGACCTCAAGACCGTTTGGGGTCAGGTCATGTTCAATTTTGATGATGGTTCAATGGTTTCAAAGTAACTAATCTTGCATTGATTAGTGTTGAAGGATCATTGATTCCAAACCCTAATTCAATTGATTCAAACCCTAATTGAGGACTAGTTGAGGATCAATTGAGGGGAAAATCAGTTGAAGGTTGACCTATTTAACTCAATTTAAGTATGAGGATAGGTCCAATTGATGATTGGTTCCATGAATTCAATGATTGAAGGAATCAATATTGAGAACCCTAAACTGATTGGTGTAGTTGAGACTATCTTTGGTCCATGCGGTTTTGAGGAGGTTTGGACCAAACGGTCTCAAGACCATTTGGGACCAAACGATCCCAAACCGTTTGTTCCCATGCGGTTTCAAAAGTCAAACTTGGGCAAATGGTCTTCACCTACTTGCTTGGGCAAACGGTCTCAAGCACCACCTTTACCAAACGGTTTCAAACCGTTTGAACCTTGAAGGACCAAGACCGTTTGGGGCTCAAGTAGTCAAAGTTGATTGAGGACTCAATTGGTTAATCCACTTAGACACTTGTTGTAATTGAGGACTCAATTGATCAATTCAATTGGATACCTCATGTAATGGAGGTCCAAGGTGATTGAATCTCTTGAGAATAGAGATGATGAATGACTCATTGATCCAATGATGATTAGTAATGATAATCAATGAAGGTACAAAGGTTGAAACCCTATTAGTACCTAAGTGATTAGTTCCAATTAAGGGATGAACCCTAATTGCTTATAGGATCAATGACTTGGTACATTATGTCATTCATAGTTGTATGTACTTGATTGAAGGGATGATATGACCTTATCAAGTTGATATGATGTTAGCATGAATTCATAACATGAATATGATTCATGTGGTGATTAAGGGTATGATCCTTAGGTAAAGAGATCATGAAACCCTAATCATGAACATAAACCCTAATTGACAGGGTTATTGAGTTCTAACCCTAATTGAGGGCAATTCTAGATGTAACCCTAATCCAGGGTGAGGATATAACCCTAATCTAGGGCAGTGATGTGTGAAACTCCAATTTAGGGAAATGAGATGTAAAACCCTAATTGGGATGAATATTGAATCTCTAATTATGGACAATTGAATGAAATCCTAATGGATATGAATACTAAACCCAAATTGTGGAAAACTATGATGGAAACCCTAGTTGAGGGTGATTCCATGAGAAACCCTAGTTGAGGGTGATTCCATGAGAAACCCTAGTTGAGGGTGATTCCATGTGAAACCCTAGTTGAGGGTGATTCCATGAGAAACACTAACTAAGTATTAACACCACATGATGTACTAATGTTATGTTGTGATGAGAGGCCCTAAGAAGGGTGAAGGCATGTGAGACTCTAATGAGGAGTCATAATACATAAAGCCCTAATCTTAAAAAATATGACAATGAATCATAATTCTAATCTTAAGTAAGGGTATAAAGAAACCCTAATGATGAGATAGAAGGAATGGCCTTATAAAGGTGAAACATTTCATGTGGTTGATTATATGCAACCTAATTGTAAGCAATGTCTTTACCATTAGACAAGTCCATATCATTAAAGATAGTTGGACAATTCTAATGTGTGGCATATGCATTATATGCTATAGGTAAGTGATTAGTGATGGAATGTATTAAGAAGGGAAATACCTTAATACAAGATAAGATTGCTAATTCATGAGAGTCTGAAGTGATGAGAAAGTGATACATCAAAATATGATAGTTATCACATTTAGCACTTCAGGGTTTATATACCTTGATGTACTCCAAATCCAATACAATTGGGTAAGAAACATATGAAGTATGTTATGCAACTATTACAATGAAATGTAATGAGTTGTTGCACTTGATGAGTGTTAATTAATGTACCATGAGAATGGGGTTAATCCCAAATGATGTGTATGATATAATCATACCATGATGAGGATGAGAAATGAACTCATACCTTGAATTGATGATCATTAATGCTATATGATGAAAGTAATGTTCTTGAATAATCAAATATGATACCTTTGAATGCCCCATAGGTATGGATTAATGAATTAAGGGTTGGATAGATTATATAATCATGAAACCCTAATTAATGAGAAAATGGGGAACCCTAACCCTAATCTGGGTAAAGGGAATGAAAAGCCCTATTTGATAGTAAACCCTAATTCCTGGGAAAGGAATAATGGTGTTACTATTGTATCATATGATGTGATGAATATCTTGTATGATTGTTATCATGCCTAATAACCATGCAGGTATGATGAGATGATGTATATAGCTAGTTTGAGCTGTGACATTTATATAATAAATGTTGACTAGCCTTTTGTGCCTTGATATCGTTGTTGCTTATTAAAAGTAACAAATGTGCATGGACTTTTATGAGTCATATGAGTAAGTTGTTACCTAGATAGAGGTGACAAGATATCTCATGGCCTTGTGACCCATGTGAATAGTTTTTGCCTAGTGAGAGGTGACAAGTTGTTTAATGGCCTTGTGATCCAGGTGTGATGCTTGTGTAACAAGTATCATGAATGCCTTCGTCAGATGACCTGAAGGTGATAGTTACCTAATAAATGGTAATGGTACTCAATGATGAGTTAAGGGTTTGAATACCCAAAACCATATGGTTATGGTGATGAGAATGTGAAGGGATGAGAATTCCCAATTTTGAAATGAGGGACTGAGTTCCCAAGGTCTTTGAAAGGCTGATAAGTATCTGATGAAAGTAATACATGTTTCTTTATAGCATTGTTGTAATAAGTTATGTTTGAGAACTTTACTGATGCTAAAATAATATGCTAATGTACTTAATTAATCAAGTGAAATCATATCATGTAGAGCCCTAACCATTGATCCATCATCGTCAGCAAATTGGTGATGGTGAAATGGGTGCTCCGCGGCAAAACCTGGATGGCATACTTTTGAGTATGTGGGGGTTATGGGTGTGAATATCCTTATGCCCTAATGGAGGAATTGATGTGAGATAAACATTAAATCTCTCAATCCTTCATTATATGTACCGAGATGGATATATCACGAATCTCCCGATGATTGGGTTAGATGTCGTACACATCTCCAAATAATGTTAATGCTGGATCGGTGGAGATAAACACAAAATCTCACGATCGCGAAGAGAGTGCAGCATGTCACTGTAACTCTGATAGCGAAGTTGCCAGTATACTCTGGAAAGCTATATTTAGCATAGACACAAGATGTCCTGTATGTGATCTCGCGCTGACCGAGATGTGGGAGGTCATGGGAATCTGGCTCTTCCGTTGACCTTGTATGGTACCGATTTCGACTTTGCAGTGGTCGGTTGGAGCATGAGCGGTATACCTCATCTCCTCAGGGCATAAGTGTGCTTGTAAAATGAAATCGGCTGTATAGCATGTTTGCTTAAGGATTGAATACGGAAATTCATTGTCTGATGTTACATTTCTGTTATATATATGTAGTTCATTGATGTTATTCATATCTCTTGTATTCATTACAAGTAGATGGATGAACTATGAGTCTACCAAGAGTAGATTCAATGTTACCCTTGAAAAAGGAGAGTACTTCACTTTGTTCATACAAGTGACTTACGTGCTGTTGATTTAATATATAAATCCTTCTGCTCAGTTTATTTTAATAAGTTGCTATAACAATGTTTTGGCGGAGAGTTATATCTCCCGCTGGGGCAATTTACAATTGTCTCACCCTCGTAGGATCCAACTTTTTAGGTGGACGCGGACAAAGAAGCAGAATCTCATTGCAGGGAATAGACAATAGTAGTGACAGTAGGGACAGCAGTAATATCTCAGGTAGAGATACTGCATGTCAAGTTATGTAGTTAGAAATTCCTATGTGTTGTCTCTGTACTCTCAGGTCCTCAGAGTTTTTAGTCAGTGTTTTATGAATCAATCTGAGGTTTTGGCTTGATGCCTCGAGATTTGTATATTGTCTGTATATAATGATTATAAGACAGTTGATGATGTAATCTCTAGAAAGAGATGGTATAGGTTATATACGTTTGAACCCAAATGTAAATGTTATACAATGGTTCTTGATGGGAAAGATTTCCTATGTATGGATCGCTATACAAAAAGTTTTAATTTTTAGTGATTTTCAGTAATTCGCTGCAAATAATTTGCTTCTGCTTAAGTTAATCTTGTTTTTGTAAGTTGGAAACCACACTCAACCTAAAGACATACGTCATTGAGTATCATCATTGTTTAGACATTTATTATGTTACATCATTATCTCATAATTGAATAAAAAAAATAAATGGAAGATTGCCTTTACTATTAATCAAATCGGTTACAAGATATTATTACAATCATATTATTATTGGCTCTCTGGGCATACATACCAAAAAACTCCCAATTGCACTTAGATCCAATCATCCATTAACTTAATCCCAAGTGACCTAACATGACCTTCATGATTTTGCTATGAAAGTGCTTTTGTTATGAAAGTTCTTTTGTTAAGGGGTCAACCACATTGCTTTTAGTTGGTACTCTACAAATCTTCACATCTTCTTGTTGTACAATCTCTCATTTGAGATGGAACTGATATTGTATGTGCTTGGAATCCTGATGTGATCTTAGTTCCTTAGCTTGTGCAATAGCTCCATTGTTGTCACAATATAGCTCTACTGCATCATTGATGTGTGGAACAACCTCATGTTTAGAAATGAACTTCATATCCAAATAACCTCCTTTACTGCATTGGATGAAATAATATACTTGTCTTCTATTGTAGAATCAACAACATTCTCTTTCTTAGAACTCTTCTATCTTACAACTTTGTTGTTTAGGAAAAACACAAATACCTACTGCAATCTTTAGTCATCTTTGTCAGTTTGGAAGCTTGCTTTAGTGTAACCCTTTACCATCAACTCTTCCTCACCACTATAGATAAGGAACCGATCCTTAGTTCTTCTCAAGTACTTATGGAATTTCTTTACCGCAGTCCAATGACATTCACTGGGATTTTACTAATACCTACTAGTCATACTTAAGGCATATGAGACATCAGTGAAAATACATAACATTGTGTACATGATAGATCCAATTACATTTGCATATGGAATCTTATTCATGAGCTCCAATTCTTCACAAGAACTAGGACATTGAGCTATAGAGATATAAACCATAAGACATGGGTAAGTTTCCTCTCTTTGAGTTCTCCATGCTAAACCTTTTTAGCACTTTATCAATGTATGTACTATGGATTAGGCCAAGAATCCTTCTACATTTATCTCTATAGATCTTGATTCTTAAGATATAGGATGCTTTGCCTAAGCCCTTCATAGAGAATGTATTTCCTAGCTAGGTCTTTACCATCTATAAAGGAGGGATGTCATTCCCCATCAATAGTATGCCATCCACATGCAATATGAGGAATATAACCATGCTCACTCTAACCTTCTTATAAATACATGGTTCATCTTTATTTTGACTAAAGTAGAACTCTTCGACTATTTTGTCAAATTGAAGATTCCAGCTCTGTGATGCTTTCTTCAATCCATAGATTGACCTTTGTAGCTTACAGACTTTATTTTCATCCTTTAGATTTATAAAACCCTCGGGTTGTGTCATGTGCACATCCTCAAGAATATTCCCGATAAGGAATGTGTTTTTAACATGCACCTGCCAAATCTCATAGTCATGCTAAGCTGCAATGGCAAGCATGAACCCCATGGACTTAACCATGGTAGATGGAGAAAAGTTTTCTTCATAGTCAACACCTTGAACCTGTCTGAAACCCTCTGCAATCAATCAACCTTTATAATTTTATACATTACTGTAAGGACCCTGACCTTTGTTTTGGGCTTACCCTATTTGTTTTGCCTAAACCTTGTGCTTGGTTGCTTGCTAATCATCTTTAGTGATGATTAGGGTTTTCTTGTGCTTAGTTGAGAGCTGGAGGTGCTACTTGCAAAATAACCTGAGTTAAGGTTGAAGAGCAAGTTTGTCACCTTGAGAGATGTCTTTATCTCTCTTTGTGCTTCCTCTAGGGTTGAGAGGAAGGTTTGGGCTCGTGCCTTGGGTTGCCTTGGGCTTGGTTGAGCTCTTTTGGGTCTTGTTTTCCCTTGTTTGGTCCTTGCCTTGCTTGGTTGAGCCATGTATCAGGCAAGGATGTTTGTGTCGGCCTTGCTTTATGTCGCCCATGGGGGTGTGTTAGCCTTTGACCTTTGTTGACCTCCTTGCTTTGGTTGTGTCACCCTAGCTTGGACATGTGTCCAATCCTTGGTTGCGTTGTGGCATGGCATGTGCATGAGTTTTGTAAGGTGGTAAAATGTGTGGACAAGTGTCCCTTAGTAAGGTGACACCTTGCCTTGGTACCCCTTTGATCCTCATCTATATATGCCTTGCCTTTCATTTCCTTAGGAACCCTTTAGAGCTTTGTTGCTCCTCTCTTCCTTGTGTACATGATACACCTATCCCTTGCAACCTTGGTGGTTGATACCCTTGGAGGAGCTAAGGTTGGTGATTGATCCCCTTGAAGGAGCTCCCTTCTTCTTCCTTTAGCTTGGTGGTCAAACCCTAGGTAAGTCTTGTTCTTTGGTAAGCATCTTTCCTCTCTCCTTAGTATCTTCTTCTCCATCTTGCCTACTCTTCGGCCATGGTGGTTATGCTTCTTGTTCCTTTTCTTGAGGTGGCAAAGTGGTGAGCTTGGAGCTAGGAGCTAGAAGTTTGGAGCTTTGGAGCTTGAGAGTTTGCTTGAGGCGGGTTACATAACTTCTAACCCTAACTATACTACCTTCTCCATGTTTCATGTTTCATATATGATGATAATCGACCATGCATGTATGTATCTTGCTCTAGTACATGTTGTTGATCTTATGGATATAGTAAGCATGATGTTGTTTATGTTTATATGCCTTTGGATCTAGTTGGTCGAGCTATAGTTTGGGGGTTTTCTTGGGTAGCAATACCCCTTTCTCTCCTTGGTCAAGAGAAGTGAGTTTGAGCTATAGTAATGTGGGCAATACCCCTCTCTCGTTTAAGTTGAGAGGTGAGCTTATATTATAGTTGCTTGGGCAACACCCTCCTCTCACCATGGATTAGAGAGGTGAGCTTTTGGATAGATGATGACCTATGTTGAGGTGGATCCTTGTGGTTGCCCGATTTGTGATAGAGGTTGTGCAAAACCCCTCTCTCTTGGTTGTTGGGAGGTGAGACGACCTTCTTGATCAATTAGGGTATGGTGCCCTTGTGCTTGAGGTTGAAGATGATCTTGTGGGGATGTGCCTTGCATGATATGACCTTGGAGTTGTGCTGCCCGATAGCCTTGTTTGGAGTTGTACCCTTGGACGACACACTTTGTTGAGATATTTGGCTTGGTGTCCATTATGCTTTGGCTGATATGGAGCCTTGTATGTCATCCTTGTGTGGGCGATAGGGTTTAGCTGTGGTGATGTCTGATATGAGTTGAATGGTGCACATTAGTGAGTATCCTAGTGGTGTTGTTCCTTTGACCGATATGCCTAGTAGGGCTTGGTCGATACTCTTTGTGGAGTTGGGGCTTGGGCGTTACACTTTGATGTGTGCCCTACACGACACATCTTGATATGATCTTGGCCATTATGTGAAGTTAGCTTAGTGCCTGACATGGTCTTGGCCGATAGGCTTTGATAGATCGATGCCCAGGATTGCTTTGGCCGATACCACGATGACTTAGTTGAGCTTTGACTTATATGAAGTGTTGGACGATATGGCTTCATGCTCGACATGCCAACCCTTGGTGCTGGCCGTTATGATGCTTCATGGCCATGCATGACACCATTCTTGGGCGTCATGGGTAACCTGGCCGATAGGGTTGACCCTCGGATGATGCTGAGATGGTTGCACGATAGGGGCACCTTGGGTGACACCCATTTGTTCGATATGGATCATGTTGAAGGTTAGCCGATAGTAAAACATAACCCTAACCCTAGCTTAGTGCACGTTAGACCCTTGGCTGATAGCCATGGTGGTGCTGCACGTTATACCTTGGTGATGGTTGTCTGACACCATGAGTGCTAATGGAACCTTGATGCATGTTAGATGATGTGCAGTGGTTAGCCGATAAGATGGTGAGTTGCCTTAGGGTTGGAAATCCTAGCTGTTATACCTTTGGTAAGGGTATTGCTATACTGGGTACACCCTTTGATGAGGGATGGTGCTTCTCGCCCTGCTTAGTGAGGGTTGCAGGAGTTTTTGTGATGGTTATGATAACCCAAAATGTATATAGTTGATGGTTCTCTTTTAATAATGATAACACAAGTGAGATGATGTAATCACCTTGAATCCTGCAACTATGGTGATGGATTAAGATGATAGGTTGTGAACCAGGAAGCTTAGAAGCTTATGATGTTGCTTCACATGATGATGTGACACATGCATATGGTAACAAGTATAAGGCATAATAAATGGCCATGATTGATAATAATACTATGAATGATAAAGCTTATGTGTGATGTACTCATGGATGCTTCTTTATACTTGATAGTATAATAATAATCTTGTTAATGCATGATGGCTTCAATAATCTCTATGAATGTGTATACTAACCATGTAGGCATTTCATGTGGATTCATATCCTGGTAAGAGCTATGAGGTAGATGTGCTTTGACTAGCACAATGTGATGATAATCCTTATGAATGAAATAACAAGTTGATAGGTCTGAGGACCTAATATAAGGTTGAGTGCCTAGTTGAGGTGTTATCATGTGATGATGAGATAAGGGATGCGTTCCCAGGATGTTGATGCATGATTGTGATGCCTTAAGAGGCAGTGGTTGATATCATGAGGGATTGAGGTTCTAGGACATTATGTTGATGGCAAAAATGATGTGATTCTATAAGGTTATGTTTATACCTTGTTTTGCCTCAACAATTGGCTTAAAATATACTAATCAATTATAGATGAACATATCATGTAGTTGCTCTGGCCATAGATCCATTACCGTCAGTAATTGGTGATGGTGAAACAAGTTTATCCTGCGGGATTACCTGGAGCGCATATTATTGAATATGCGAGGTTTCCCCTAGCCTAAAATAGGAGGGTTGAGTGCAGTTGCGGTTGCAGACTTAGGATATATAGAGCATGGTGAACAGATCCATGGCTCAGGATATGGGATGATGAGAATGATGCGTTCATGACTTGGATGTACGTACTAGCACCCATGACGAGGTGAGCTAGAGATGGGTAGCTTGCGGAGCTGACCCAGAGGTTGAGACCCTATAAGCATAAGACTACGGTCTTGCTCGACGATTTGTGTATTGATTATGAGAAGGTGAGGTCATGGAGTCTGAATCTCCTTAGACCTTATATGGCACCAGATTCGGCTTCGCAGCCAATGGTTGGATTTGAGTAGGGAAGGCTCACTTCCTCAGAGCATAATAAAATGTAATACAGCCGAATTATATAACCTGCTTAAAGAAAAACACGGAACATTGATTGATGCCTTGCTTATATAGATGATCTAGTTACACCTTGCATATATGAGTACAATCCTTATATTCTGTGATAAGTTCTTATAAAGCTTATCTTTTCAATCATGTTCCATAAAGAAATACTTGGTTATATGCCTCCCTGATATCTTGGTAAGCTTGATGGTAATGATAGCTTTGCGCAGTATGCTACTCTTGTTATATGCTTTATCAGTTATCTGATGGTGTTGCCTTACCCTTTTGAGGTTTTATAGTTTTGGTGGGGAGTTATGTTTCTCTATGGGACTGTGTGTCTCACCCCGCTGGTTTACACCCTTTTTAGGTGATCGTTCTAGACATGGTGGTGGTCGTGAGGTTGCAGCCGAGCAATAAGAAGAGTAGTAGAAGGCAAGAGTTGGACATGCTGCTATTTTGGTGGTTTTATAGTAGAGTCCTAGAGTCATCCATGTACTCTGAGGTCCTTGGAGGTGTTTGATGACATTTCATGATGTTTAGCGGTTGTAATTTTTGTATGCCCTACTGCTGGCCGTACATGGCCATTTTGTATGTATAAATAGGTGATGAACTAATATGCATTGTTGTGACAGTGGGTGGCCTTATGTTGTGAACATATCAGGTAGATGATCTTGAATATATCTATGTATGACATGAACTTCTTACAGGGCCTGGTTGCAAATGTTATGTATGTATGCATTCCGCAATTGGTTTTAATTAACCCGTGTTTTTGGTAATATATGGTTCTGTACGTTTTCACGTCTCATCTCGTTGTCTGTGTGATGGCGGGATGTCATAGTTGGTTTGGTATCAGAGCTCTAGGTTCGCTGAGTCTACAGGTATCTAGGACTAGGTTTGCATCTGTTCTTGTGAGTTTTCTAGATTTTCTTACAATAACCTTCTGCCCTCAGCGGAAGATAAAGCTTAAAGATGTCTGGAAACCATGAAGAACATGTTGTCGAGAGCAGCGATGCTACATCAGTTGATGGAGCAGGAGGGCAGGCACATGGAGATTGGGTGCCTGAGGTCCCCCAACTTGACCTGGCCATTCTTAAAAACCCTTCCTACCAACAACTTATGGGGAAGTTGATGGCTACGATGAATCACATGGTAGAATGAGTGTATGTGCCTTAGCCAAGAGCACAGGCTCCCCATGGTGAAACATCAGGTATTGGGAAGACCTTTAAGTGGCTTCGCCAAGTCTGAGCTTCGGATTATGCTGGAACAGTTGATCCGGCAGATGTTAATCTGTGGCTGACAAGTCTTGAGAAGGCCTTCCAGATCCTCGACATCCCCGAAGCAGACAAAGTCAAGCACGTTGTCTACCTTCTAAAGGGTAGTGTTGGCCACTGGTGGGCCATCGAGGAGGAGAAGCGACCCAGTGAGGAGATCGGTTGGGAGATCTTCCGGTGAGAGTTCGTCAGTAGATACTTTCCGAAGACGTATCTGGACGATAAGATCAACCAGTTTGAGCGTCTACGCCAAGGAACGAAGAGCATCACCGAGTATGAAGCCAAGTTCATGGACTTGTTGAGTTTTTGTCCTCACATGGAGGTGACAGATGATCAGCGGATCAGGCGGTTTGAGAAAGGTTTGAGTGTTGAGTTGTCGACACCTGCTGCTACTTTGGAGAATCGGGAATGGTTTGCCACGTTTTTGGAGTCCGTACGCATGATTGAACGATCTATTAAGGAGAAAAGGGAGTCCATGACCAAGAAAAAGCCTGCTCAGTTCTAGGGACAGAGGTTTGGTGGCTTCAAAAATCCAAGGTTTTCAGCACCTTCCATGATGCAGAGTTCTCGTGCACCATCTCAGTGGTCTCTGAGTAAGGGAAGAGGTTACGTTTCTTCGCCATCAAAGGCGCATAGTATAGCTTATGTGGTAGTGACAGGGCCATCTAGGCCGCAGACAGAAGGCAGGTCATGTTACCACTGTGGACAGACTGGACACTTGAGGTCATACTGCCCAAAGAGAGATGTCGAAGTAACACAACAACCAAGACAAAATCAATAAGGGGTAGACAAACAGCATTCCATGGCTAGTAGAGGGCAAGGATGCGGTCAAGCATCGCAAGCAGGATTGTCTGCTCAAGGGAGCAGAGGACGTGGACAAGAAACGGCTCAATTCTATGCTATGAGTCAGCCGGAGGCGATAGTCAACACGGGAGTGGTGAAAGGTCAGATGGAGTTATTTCATTCTGATTTGTCTTCTTCTTGCTTTACATCTATTTTGGTTTACCCCACTGCTACGCACTCTTTTATCGTAAATAGTCTGCTTGATAGTTGTCCTTTACCTGTTAGTTGTAAGAAAGATAGCTTGTTGTTAGAAACCCCTCTTTATGGTTCTGCGATGCTTCGAGAGGAGTGTCCATCTTGTGTCTTATCTTTTTCGGGACACAGTATTCAAGTGGATCTTATACCACTTGATATGCATGGATTCGATGTGATCCTTGGGATGGATACCTTAGAAAAGTATAAGGTTGTGTTGGACTATGGTTCCAAGCAGGTGGTGTTTGATGACAACAGAGAGGAGTGGATCTTCCAAGGAGATAGGAAGATTATTTTGACATGTCTAGTGTCAGCGATGGTGGCAGAAAAGTTATTGCGGCAAGGTTGTAAGGCTTTCTTAGCTCACCTTGTGGATACCAAGGCGAAAGGTCCTAGCCTTGAGGAAGTAACAGTTGTCCGAGAGTTTGCAGATGTGTTTCCTGATGAGTTTCCCAGTGTTCCCCCACCCCGAGAGATTGATTTTGAGATCAATCTGATACCAAGAACACAACCAGTTGCACAGACACCGTATAGGATGGCTCCAGCAGAGATGGCAGAGTTGAGGAAGCAGTTACAAGAGTTGTTGGAGAAAGGTTTCATCTGACCGAGTCGCCTTGGGGTGCTCCAGTGTTGTTTGTTAAGAAGAAGGACGGGTCGATGCGGTTATGTATAGATTACCGGCAGTTGAACAAGGTCATGACCAAGAATAAGTACTCGTTGCCGAGGATAGATGATCTGTTCGATCAGCTGCGTGGCGCTACAGTGTTCTCAAATATCAACCTACAGTCTGGATATCATCAGTTGAGGATTAAGGCGGATGACATACCAAAGTCAGCGTTTAGGATGAGGTATGGTCACTTTGAGTTTGTGGTTATGCCATTCGGGCTAACCAATGCACCTGCTGCTTTCATGGACCTGATGAACTGAGTGTTTCGTCCGTTCCTAGATCAGTTTGTTGTAGTCTTTATAGACGACATTTTGATCTATAGTTGGGATAGGCAAGAGCATGAACGACATCTTTGACAAGTGTTGACTCTTCTTCGCCAATATCAGCTGTATGCCAAGTTCAGCAAATGTGAGTTCTAGTTGAAGGAAGTGACTTTCTTAGGTCATGTGATATTTGCAGAAGGAGTCTGGGTGGACCCTAAGAAGGTGGAGTCAGTTGCAGATTGGGAGCAACCAAAGACGCCAACGGAAGTTTGTAGTTTTTTGGGTTTGGTCAGATACTACCAGAGGTTTATCAAGGACTTCAGTGCAATCGTGTTGCCGATGACAAAGCTGACCAGGAAGGATGTACCTTTTGTTTGGGATGATCGTTGTTAGCAAGCTTTCTAAATTTTGAAGGAGAAGCTGACTAGTGCTCTAGTGCTAGTACTGCCAGAGCCTGGGAAGGGCTATGTTGTTTTCTGTGATGCTTCCAAGAAAGGCTTAGGTTGTGTGCTGATGCAGGAAGATCATGTGGTTTCTTTTGCTTCGCAACATCTTAAGAAACATGAGGAGAACTATTCGACACATGATTTGGAGTTGGTAGCGGTGGTCCATGCGTTGAAGATTTGGAGGCACTATCTTTATGGGGAAGTGTGTTAGATCTTTACAGATCATAAGAACTTGAAGTATATCTTTTCATAGAGTGAGATGAACATGTGACAATGTCGTTGGATGGAGCTAATCAATGATTATGATTGCACCATTGAGTATCATCCTGGTAAGGCAAATGTGGTAGCTGATGCGCTTAGCAGAAAGTCTTCTTCTCTCTCTATGAAGAAGGCACAGTTGAGTTCCTTGGTATGTCATAGGCGAGATATGTTTGTCTCCCTGCGGCAGATGAATGTACAGTTGGAAGTTTCCTTGTTGGCAGGAATGTTGGCACAAATGCAAGTCAAGCCTACGCTGAGACGGCAGATCAAAGATGCACAGCAGGCGGATGATATAGTGCAGTTGATCAGGTCAGAGCTTGGCAGCAAAAAGTGTGATGGGTTCCATGAGTCTGATGATGGACTAGTTTTCTATCATGATAGGATGGTGGTTCCTGATGGTGATAATCTAAGAAAGCTAGTGCTCGAGGAAGCACACATGTCGATGTATGCTATGCATCCAGGAGTCACCAAGATGTATCATAATCTGAAGGACATGTATTGGTGGTCTGGCTTGAAGAACGATGTAGTTGAGTTTGTGGCTAAGTGCGCAGTATGTCAACAAGTTAAAGCTGAGCATCAGAAGCTGGCAGGTACGTTGCAACCCATGTCGATACCGCAGTGGAAATGGGATCTTATAACCATGGATTTCGTAGTTGGTCTACCAAAGACAGCTAGGAATCATGATTCCATTTGGGTAATAGTGGACATGTTGACAAAATCTGCTCATTTCATACCGGTAAAAATGACATATATAGTAGAGAAACTTGCTCACGTATATGTAAACGAAATAGTGTGTTTGCACGGTGTACCAGCAACGATAGTTTTTTACAGATGTCCTCAGTTCATGAGTTGTTTCTGGGAACACTTGCACAAAGTGTTGGGAACACAGTTGAGGTTTAGTACCGCATTCCACCCACAGACAGATGGGCAGTCTGAAAGGACTATTCATACTTTAGAGGATCTTCTCTGAGCTTGTGTTTTGTAATTCCTAGGCAGTTGGGGCATGCATCTTAGTTTGATAGATTTCGCTTATAACAATAGTTATCAGCGGAGCATTGACATGGCTCCTTATGAGGCTCTATATGGAAGGAAGTGCAGATCCCCTTTATGCTGGTATGAGTCTGGTGAGTATCAGCTTTTGGGTCTTGAGTTAGTACAACAGAGAATAGAAAAGATCAGAGTGATACAGCAAAAGTTGAAAACGGCACAGGACAGATAGAAGTCTTATGCAGACAATCGTCGACGGTCTTTATAATTCCAAGTGGGAGACAAAGTGTATCTCAAGGTCTCACCTTGGAAAGGCATGCTAAGGTTTGGCCGAAAAGGCAAACTGGCACCCAGGTATATGAGGCCATACCCAGTAATAGCATGGGTTGGCAAGGTAGCTTACAAGTTAGAACTGCCGCCAGAGTTGCATAAATTGCATGTAGTGTTCCATGTCAGTATGCTGAAGAAAAGTCATCCAGACACAGGGACAGTTATACAGCTAGTTGAGGTTGAGCTTTATGAAGACATAACCTATGAAGAAGGTCCAGTGACGATCCTTGACAGAAGAGTAAAGAAGCTGAATAGGAAGGACCTGGTTCTTGTGAAGGTTCTTTGGCATCATCATGATGTTGAGGAAGCCATGTGGGAGCTTGAGGAAGATATGAGGCAGAAGTATCCCTCACTTTTCTCTTCGGATTTTAGGGACAAAATCCCTTTATAGAGGTTTATGGCTTGTAAGGACCCTGACCTTTATTTTGGGCTTACCCTATTTTTTTTGCCTAAACCTTGTGCTTGGGTGCTTACTAATCATCTTTCGTGATGATTAGGGTTTGCTTGTGCTTAGTTGAGAGCTGGAGGTGCTACTTGCAAAATAACTTGAGTTAAGGTTGAAGAGCAAGTTTGTCGCCTTGAGAGATGTCTTTTTCTCTCTTTGTGCTTCCTCTAGGGTTGAGAGGAAGGTTTGGGCTCGTGCCTTGGGTTGCCTTGGGCTTGGTTGAGCTCTTTTGGGCCTTGTTTTTCCTTGTTTGGGCCTTGCCTTGCTTGGTTGAGCCATGTATCAGGCAAAGATGTTTGTGTTAGCCTTACTTTATGTCGCCCATGGGGGTGTGTCGACCTTTGACCTTTGTTGATCTCCTTGCTTTGGTTGTGTCACCCTAGCTTGGAAAGGTGGTCGATCCTTGTTTGAGTTGTGGAATGGCATGTGCATGAGTTTTGCAAGGTGGTAAAACATGTGGATAAGTGTCCCTTGGTAAGGTGACACCTTGCCTTGGTACCCCTTTGATCCTCATCTATATATGCCTTGCCTTTCACTTCCTTAGGAACCCTTTATCTCTTTATTGCTCCTCTATTCCTTGTGTTCACAATACACCTCTCCCTTGTAACCTTGGTGGTCGATACCCTTGGAGGAGCTAAGGTTGGTGACTGATCCCCTTGAAGGAGTTTCATTATTCTTCCTTTAGCTTGGTGGCCGAACCCTAGGTGGGTCTTGTTCTTTGGTAAGCATCTTCCCTCTCTCCTTAGTATCTTCTTCTCCATCTTGCCTACTCTTCGGCCATGGTGGTTATGCTTCTTGTTCCTTTTCTTGAGGTGGCCGAAGTGGTGAGCTTGGAGCTAGGAGCTAGAAGCTTGGAGCTTTAGAGCTTGAGGAGTTTGCTTGAGGCGGGTTACATAACTTCTAACCCTATCTATACTACCTTCTCCATGTTGCATGTTTCATATATGATGATAATCGGCCATGCTTGTATGTATCTTACTCTAGTACATGTTGTTGATCTTATGGATATAGTAAGCATGATGTTGTTGATATTTATATGCCTTTGGATCTAGTTGGCCGAGTTATAGTTTGGGGTTTTTCTTGGGTAGCAATACCCCTTTCTATCCTTGGTCAAGAGAAGTGAGTTTGAGCTCTAGTAATGTGGGCAATACCCCTCTCTCATTTAAGTTGAGAGGTGAGCTTATATTCTAGTTGCTTGAGCAACACCCTCCTCTCACCATGGATTAGAGAGGTGAGCTTTTAGATAGATGATGACCTATGTTGAGGTGGATCCTTGTGGTTGCTTGATTTGTGATAGAGGTTGTGAAAAACCCCTCTCTTGGTTGTTGGGAGGTGAGCCGACCTTCTTAATCAATTAGGGTTTGGTGCCCTTGTTCTTGAGGTTGAAGATGATCTTGTGGGATTGCCTTGCATTATATGACCTTGGAGTTGTGCTGTCTGATAGCCTTGTTTGGAGTTGTACCCTTGGATGACACACTTTTTTGAGATAGTTGGCTTGGTGTCCATTATGCTTTGGCTGATATGGAGCCTTGTTGGTCATCCTTGTGTGGGCGATAAGGTTTAGCTGTGGTGATGCCCGATATGAGTTGAGTGGTGCACATTAGTGAGTATCCTAGTGGTGTTGTTCCTTTGACCGATATGCTTAGTAGGGCTTGACCGATACTCTTTGTGGAGTTGGGGCTTGGGCGTTACACTTTGATGTGTGCCCTACACGACACATCTTAAGATGATCTTAGTTGTTATGTGAAGTTAGCTTAGTGCCCGACATGGTCTTGGCCGATAGGCTTTGATAGATTGGTGCCCAGGATGGCTTTGGCTGATACCACCATGTCTTAGTTGAGATTTGACTTATATGAAGTGTTGGACGATATGTCTTCATGTCTGACATGCCAACCCTTGGTGTTGGCCGTTATGATGCTTCATGGCCATGCACGACACCATTCTTGGGCGTCATGGGTACCCTGGCTGATAGGGTTGACCCTCAGATGATGCTGAGATGGTTGCACGATAGGGACGCCTTGGGCGACACCCCTTTGGTCGATATGGCTCATGTTGAAGGTTATCCGATAGTGAAACCTAACCCTAACCCTAGATTAGTACATGTTAGACCCTTGGTTGATAGCCGTGGTGGTGTTGCACGTTATACCTTAGTGATGGTTCCAACACCATGAGTGCTAATGGAACCTTGATGCATGTTAGAGGATGTGTAGTGGTTGGCCGATATGATGGTGAGTTGCCTTAGGGTTGGAAATCCTAGCCGTTATACCTTTGGTAAGGGTATTTCTATACCGGGTACACCCTTTGATGAGGGATGGCGCTGCTCGCCCTGCTTAATGAGGGTTGCAGGAGTTTTTGTGAGGATCCTGATAACCCGGAATGTATATAGTTGATGGTTCTCTTTTAATAATGATAACACAAGTGAGATGATGTAATCACCTTGAATCTTGCAACTATGGTGATGGATTAAGATGATAGGTTATGATCCAGGAAGCTTGGAAGCTTATGATGTTGCTTCACATGATGATGTGACACATGCATATGGTCACAAGTATAAGGAATAATAAATGGCCATGATTGATAATAATACTATGAATGATAAAGCTTATGTGTGATGTACTCATGGATGCTTCTTTATACTTGATAGTATAATAATAATCCTGTTAATCCATGATGGCTTCAGTCATCTCTATGAATGTGTATACTAACCATGCAGGTATTTCATGTGGATTCATAGCCTGGTAAGAGCTATGAGGTAGATGTGCTTTGACTAGAACAATGTGATGATAATCCTTGTGAATGAAATAACAAGTTGATAGGTCTGAGGACCTGATATAAGGTTGAGTACCTAGTTGAGGTGTTATCCTCTGATGATGAGATAAGGGATGTGTTCCCAGGATGCCGATGCATGATTGTGATGCCTTAAGAGGCGGTGGTTGATATCATGAGGGATTGAGGTCCCAAGACAGTATGTTGATGGAAAAAATGATGTGATTCTATAAGGCTATGTTTATACCTTGTTTTGCCTCAACAATTGGCTTAAAATATACTAATCAATTATAGATGAACATATCATGTAGTTGCTCTGGCCATAGATTCATTACCGTCAGTAATTGGTGATGGTGAAACAGGTTTATCCTGTGGGATTACCTGGAGCGCATATTGTTGAATATGTGAGGTTTCCCCTAGCCTAAAATAGGAGGGTTGAGTGCAGTTGCGGTTGCAGACTCATGATATATAGAGCATGGTGAACAGACCCATGGCTCAGGATATGGGATGATGAGCATGATGCGTTCATGACTCGGATGTACATACTAGCACCCATGATGAGGTGAGCTAGAGATGGGTAGCTTGCGGAGCTGACCCAGAGGCTGAGGCCCTATAAGAATAAGACTGCGGTCTTGCTCGACGATTCGTGTATTGATCACGAGAAGGTGAGGTCATGGAGTCCGGATCTCCTTAGACCTTGTATGGCACCGGATTGGGCTTTGCAGCCAATGGTTGGATTTGAGCAGGGAAGGCTCACTTCCTCAGAGCATAATAAAATGTAATCCAGCCGAATTATATACCCTGCTTAAAGCAAAACACGGAACATTGATTGATGCCTTGCTTATATAGCTGATCTAGTTACACCTTGCATATATGAGTACAATCCTTATATTCTATGATAAGTTCTTATAAAGCTTATCTTGTCAATCATGTTCCATAAAGAAATATTTGGTTATATGCCTCCCGGATATCTTGGTGAGCTTGATGGTAATGATAGCTTTGCTCAGTATGCTGCTCTTGTTATATGCTTTATCAGTTATATGTTGTTGTTGCCTTAACCTTTTGAGGTTTTTATAGTTTCAGCAGGGAGTTATGTTTATCACTGGGACTGTATGTCTCACCCTGCTGGTTTACACCCTTTTTAGGTGATTGTTCTAGATGTGGTGGTGGTCGTGAGGTTGCGGCTGAGCAGTAAGAAGAGCAGTAGAAGGCAAGAGTTGGAAATGCTACTGTTTTGGTGGTTTTGTAGTAGAGTCCTAGAGTCATCCCTGTACTCTCAGGTCCTTGGAGGTGTTTGACGACGTTTCATGATGTTTAGCAGTTGTAATTTTTGTATACCCTGATGTTGGTCATACATGGTCGTTCTGTATGTATAAACAAGTGATGAACTAATATGCATTGTTGCGATAGTGGGTGGCCTTCTGTTGTGAACATATTAGGCAGGTGATCTTGAATATATCTATATATGACATGACCTTCTTGTAGGGCCTGGTTGCAAATGTTCCGTATGTATGCTTTCCGCAATCAGTTTTAATTAAACTGTGTTTTTGATAATATATGGTTCTGCACGTTTTTGCGTGTCATCTCGTTGTCTGTGTGATGGCGGGGTGTCACAATTACCATCCATGTTAGTCTTCTTTTTGAAGAACCACTTGCACGCTTTGGGTTTTACCCCTTCAAGTGGATCCACCAAGGTGCATACCTTGTTGGTGTACATGGATTCCATCTTAGATCTCATGGACCTCAAGCCATTTCTCAGACTCTAGTCCCTTAAAAACTTCTATATAGGTTGTTGGCTTGTCATCAATGACCAACTCATTGCCTTTTTTAGTCAAAAGATAACCAAATCTTTCTAGCTCAAGGTGTATCCTACTAGATCTGCAAGGTTCCTATGTTACATAAGGAATTTGAGACTCCACAATGGTTTATGGCTCTCTATGTTCCTCTTGTTCATATGTCACCCCCAACTTAAGTGATAAGTGCATCCCCTAAACATCCCACACCTTCATTAATTGCTTTAAAACCCTAGTTTTCATCTTGCTTAGCTAGTGTTAGCTTAGTTAGCTCTTTTCCTACTTAGTTAGCTTCTTGCCCTATTTTTACCTTTGTAAAACACAATGAGATTTGGAGAGCTTAGGGTTGCATAATGTGTGCACCCTTATATTTATAGTAATGTGACAATTACAAAGAGGTCCAAATATAATGCAAAATAATAGAACAGAAATAACAAAACATATATATTAACACTCCCCCTCAAGTTGGAGCATAGATGTCAATCATGCCCAACTTGTCCACAAGTGTGCAGAAATGCTTCTTAGCCATAGCTTGGTGAAGATATCAACAACCTGGTCTTCAGAGCGAGTAAAAGGAGTGCAGATTTTACCAGTCAGGATAGGCTCTCGAATGAAATGACAGTCAACCTCAATATGCTTGGTGCACTCATGATAAACAGGATTGTTTGCAATGAAGATATCAGCTTTATTATCGTAGTGCATGGTTATAGAAGAAGAGGACTCAACCCCCAAAGTCTTTTAGGAGAAAACACACCCACAGGAGCTCACAAGCAGTATGGGCCATGGCCCTATATTCAACTTCAACACTAGATCTGGCAACCACATTTTGTTTCTTACTTCTCCATGTGACCAGATTACCTCCAACATAGGTACAATAGCCAGAAGTGGATTTCCTGTCAATTTTTCTTCTTGCATAGTCAGCATCAGAATAACCCTCAAGAGAACAGGTATCTAAATACCTGCTAAGAAGACCCACAGTAGTAGCTATGTCAGATCTAGTCACAGTCAGATATATCCTTTTACCAATCAGCCTCTTGTATTTTTTATTATCAGCAAAGAGTGGAGAAGACTCATCATCCCAATTGACATTGGGATCCAGACGAGTATCAGCAGGTATAGCTCCAAGCATACCAATCTCCTGCAGAATATCTAAGATATATTTTCTCTGAGATAGCACAAGAGCATTAGAAGTTCTAGATACCTCTATGCCCAGAAAATACCACAGTTTACCCAAATCTTTAGTAGCAAAGTGTTTGCAGAGATGGACTTTAGTAGCCTGAATAGCAATAGAGTCGATGCCAGAAAGTATAATATCATCCACATACACAATCAGAATCACAATACCGGTAGAAGTCTTCTTAGTAAAGACAGAATGATCCACGCGAGATCTCAGAAAACCAAAGTCAATCAAAATATTGCTCAATTTATCAAACCAAGCACGAGGACTCTGTTTGAGCCCATAAATAGACTTCTTTAGTCTGCAGACTTTATGTGACTCCCCCTGAGAAACAAATCTGGGAGGTTGCTCCATAAAGACCTCCTCTTGCAGATCTCCATATAAGAAAGTATTTTTAACATCAAGTTGTATTAGAGGCCAGTCAAGATTAACAACAACAGATAAGAGAACTCTGACAGAATTAAGATGGGCAACATGTGAAAAAGTTTCAAAGTAGTCAATATCATAGGTCTTTGTATAACCTTTAGCAACAAGATGTGCCTTCAGACATTCTACAATACCATCTGGTTGATATTTAATAGCATACACCTATCTGCAGTCTACAGGCTTACACTAAGGAGGTGGATCCACCAACTCCCAAGTTTGTCTGTCAGAAAGAGCAAGCATTTCTTCCTTCATAGTAGTCATCCAAGTTGTACTTTGTAAGGCATCATGTATAGTCTTTGGGATGGCAAAAATAGATAAAGCAGTGACAAAGTTGCTAACATGAACACTTAAATTATCAGTTGATACATAGTTAGCAATATTGTGGATAGTGCAGGAACGAGTGTCCTTCCTAAGAGCAATAAATAACATAACATATATATTAACAACCTTGTTCTTGCTAGATTAGCTCTTTACTCACTCTTATGCTTTTCTTTTGCATGCCTTAGTGTAAATTTCCATTTCATACCTATATTAGTCTTTTCTTGCATACTTAGTATGTGGCAACAGATCCCACTATCACACATACAATGAGGTGTTACGCGAAAACGTGCGGAAATCACCATAACCACATATTATCAAAAACATAGGTTAATTAAAACCGATTGCAGAAAGCTAATAAACTGAGAAACTATTACATCTAGGTCCTCATCCTACAGGGAAACAGCTTATATAGACATTTACAAGCCTTGATATGTGTCCCCAGCTTAGAGGAACAACTGTCTAACCAACACAAGAGTTCATCGCATGTTTATATGTACATAAAGGCCCACATCCGGCCAGCAGTAGGATATACAAAACATCATAACTACACATCGTGAAACAACGTCAAAACACCTCCAAGGACCTGAGAGTACAGGGATGACTCTAAGACTCTACTACAAGACATCCAAAACAGCAGCATATCCATCGCTTGCCTTCTACTGCTCGTCTTGCTACTCGGCCGCAACTCCGCGACCACCACCACGTCTAGCTCGAACACCTAAAAAGGGTGTAAACCAGAGGGGTGAGACACACAGTCCCAGTGAGAAACATAACTCCCCGCCGAAACTACAAAACCTCAGAAAGATAAAGCAACAAAAACAGATAACTGATAAGAGGTATAACAAGAGCAGTTTATGAAGTAAAGTTATTCATACTATTAAGCTTACCAAATGTATGGAAGGCATATACTCAAGTATTTATTTATGGAACATGATTAACAATATAAGATTTATAAGGGATTACCACATAACATGAGGAACATATAAGTAGCTGCAAGATATAACAGGATTAACTACACAAGCAAGGCCTCAACCAATGTTTTGTGTTTGTCTTTAAGCAGTAAATACTAAGCGGCTGGATTACGTATTATTATGCCCTAAGGAAGTGAGTCGTACCGCTCAGATCCAACCGACGGTTGCGAAACCCGGAGCCGGTGCCATACAAGGTCAAATGGAAGAGTCGGACTCCACGAACTCCCACCTCGTGGTCAGTGTATGAGTACAACACAAGCAGGACCGCAGTCTCATGCTTAAGTGGCCTCAGCCACAGGGTCAGGCTACCATCTGCCTAGCCCGCCTCGGTACATGTATCGGTGCTAGTGAAACTGAGCCATGGGCCTGTTCACCGTGCTCTGAGCCATGAACACATTCATGCTCCCATATCACATATCCTGATCCATGGGCATGTTCACCATGCTCATATCACACTTGGGCTACGGGCCTGAATCCGCACCCTGGAGTCTACAACCGAAGTTGCACTCTTACCTCTTCACTTTAGGCTAGGAGAAACCTCGCATATTCAACAATATGCGCTCCAGGTTAACCCGCAGGAGAACCCGTTTCACCATCACCAGCTCCTGACGATGATGGATCTATGGCCCGGGGCAAACTACATGATATATTCCATTGTAATTAATTAGTGTATTTTATGTGGATTGCAATCTTCAACCAAGTTGTATAACATGCAAACTATAAGAAGAATAAACAACATGAAACTCAGTATTATACTTTTATTGTAATCAACACCATCTTGATTCATCACAAGGATCCATCATTACATGTTATCACTTGGCCTCTTGCCAATCATCTAGATCCATCTCAAGGATCATCACATGCCATGGGCTCTCAATCCCTCATCACATAGTGCCACTGCCTCTCAAGGCTTACATCATCATCATGGGATAACAATTCCAGCACTCAAGTCCTCAGACCCAAAACACATCATGCACATTATCTTATCATCAAGAGTAACCATCAAGGCAATGTTACTTAAACATAATTACCTCATAGCCCTTTACATGGCTATGCATGAAACACCTGCATGGTTAGTGTACACAATCATCAAGGATTAATAACAAGAGTTTTATTATCCTACATAGGGCAGTACTGATGATTATATATTTTATCATTCATGCCTCCACCTATGATCATAGATATTGTTCATATCATTAAGCAAATCATTCCATATGCTTACCATTTCCATAGCATTATACATAATCATATACACATGAAATGTCATGTTAGGATACATGAACGTGATCTACTATATCAAGCATATCAAGAGATACCATAACAAGCCAATCATGATCGAATCCAACATATCGGGTTTCAAACAAGGAACAAGACCCTCACTATAGCGTCCACTACCCTCACCATAGGTAGTATCGGGCAGGGCTCAACCCATATCATCCAACCAAAACAACCACCTATCGGCCAAACAACCAGCTGGGGTGTCGAGTATCCAGGGTATGACGGGCAACACCATATCGGGCAGCTAGGCTCAAGGTATATCGGGAAAAGCAGCGTTGTGCAATCATTGTGTCGTGCAACACAGGCACAGTGCACCCTAGTGTCGTGCACCAGGGTACTATCTCGGACTAAGTGTATCGGCCAACACCCAAACCAACGCAGGCCCAGATTACAATGCTCCAACGCTCAAAGGTGTAACAACATTAGGTAACCACCTGAACTAGGTGTGTTGGGCATGAGTCAAGTATAACGCCCAATAGGTGTCATCCAAAGGCATATCGGGCACTCGAGCCAGACGTGTCGTGCACCCAACTAATAACGGGCAACCAAGGGGGTGCAGCAAGGAAAACGTAACGTCCAGCAGCACAAGCTAACGACCAACACATAAAGGGGCTAGGGACCAGGGGTAACGCCCACCATCGATCTAGCTAGCAACGCTCCACAACCTCAAGGTATAACCATACTAAGCCACCTCTTAGGCCATGGGTGTCGGGCAGGGTGCTCAACATAATGTGACACTCGACACTCTAAAAGTCAAGGTCTAGGGTGTATCGCCCATCAAAGCCACTACAACATATCGTGCAAGGCTCTAGGTCAAGAGGTATCGGGCAACACCTCCCCCAAGATCATAACAACCATGATGCAACTCCACAAGATATCCACTAACCTCAAGCACAAGGACACCAAACCCTAAAGAGTCAAGAAGATGGCTTACCTCTCAACTTAAACGAGAGAGGGGTCTTGCACAACTCTTAACATCCATCGGGAAACACAAGGAACAACCTTAAATCGAGATCCACAACTACCACCAAGCTCACCCTTCAAGTCCATGGTGAGAGGAGGGTGTTTCTCAAGCTACTAGAACACAAGCTCACCTCTCAACTTAAACGAGAGAGGAGTGTTGCCCATGATACTAGAACTCAAGCTCACTCCTTAAAACCTAGGAGAGAAGGTAGTATTGCTCACCAAGAAACCCTAAAACACATGGTTCGGCCAACAAGAACAACTTAAGCAAGGAATTAACTAGCAACACATATAGCCGACCTGATCATAAGCAACATATAAGAACATAAAGGAAGGTAGTGTAGTTAGGGTTATGAGTTATGTAACCCTCCTTAGGCAAGCTCCAAGCTCCTAGCTCCAAGCTCCATGCACCACCAAGGAAGAAGGAGAGCAAGGCACTCTAGGGTTCGGCCACCACTAGAGGAAGAAGAAGACTCCAAGAAGGATCGGCCACCAAGCTTGCAAGAGAAGAGAGTGTGTCATGCACCAAGGAGAGGGAGACTAAGGAACTAAAGGGATCCTTAGCAAGAAAAGGGAAACGCATATATAGAAGGGAATGGAGGAGAAAACAAGGTAGAGAAAAGCAAGGTGTCGCCCACCTAGGGACACTTGTCCATGAGAAATGCCACCACTCTAACATGCCCAAAACACATGTCTAAGGCCCTTGCCACATGCAAGCATCAAGCACCAAGTGTCCAGTAGTGGTGACACAAACGAGGTCAAAGATGGTCAAAGGTCCATGGATGACACAACTGGACGATACACCACCACCATGGGCGACACAGCCCTGGGCGACACAGCCTGGGTGACACAAGCACCTTCTTGCCCGACACAAGGTGCAACCAAGCAAAAGAAAGGCACCACAAGGCCCAACAAGCTCAACCAAGCCCAAAAGAACTCAAGCAATGAGCCCAAACCTTCCTTTCAACACTAGAGGAAGCAAGGAGAGGGAGGAACACCTCACAAGGTGACAAACTTGCTCACAAACCCTAGACTTGGGTTAATTGCAAGTAGCACCTCCAACCCTCAACAAAGTACAACCAAACCCTAATCACCACTAAAGGTGATTAGCAAGCGAAGCATCAAGGTTAAGCAAAGAAAATAGGGTAAACCCTAAACAGAGGTTAGGGTCCTTACAAACTAACCCCCTACCAAGGGATTTCATCCCCGAAATCCAAAGAGAACAGCGAGGGATACTTCCTCCTCATCTCTTCCTCAAGCTCCCACGTGGCCTCCTCAACACCACGATGATGCCAAAGGACCTTCACAAGAACCATGTCCTTCCTTTTCAGCTTCTTAACCCTTCTATCAAGGATCGCCACAGGACCTTCCTCATAGGTCACATCTTCATCAAGCTCAACTTCAACTGGTTGTATCATTGTTCCTGAATCTGGATGACTTTTCTTCAACATACTGACATGGAACACTGGATGTAACATGTGCAACTCTGGCGGCAGCTCTAACTTGTAAGCTACTTTTCCCATATGTGCTATGACTGGGTAAGGCCCCATATATCTAGGTGCTAGCTTACCCTTCCGACCAAACCTTAGCACACCTTTCCAAGGTGAGACTTTAAGATACACTTTGTCTCCTACCTGGAACTCCAAAGGTCGTCGACGATTGTCTACATAAGACTTCTGCTTGTCCTGTGCCACTTTCAACTGTTGCTGTATCACTTTGATCTTTTCAGTTGTCTGCTGCACTAACTCAGGACCCAAAAGCTGATATTCATCAGACTCGTACCAACATAAAGGGGATATGCACTTCCTGCCATACAAGGCCTCATAGGGAGCCATGTCAATGCTCCGCTGATAACTGTTGTTATAAGCAAACTCTATCAAACTGAGGTGTACGTCCCAACTACCTAGGAACTGCAAAACACAAGCTCAAAGGAGATCCTCCAAAGTCTGTATAGTCCTCTCAGACTGTCCATCTGTCTGCGGGTGGAAGGCGGTATTGAACCTCAACTGTGTTCCCAACGCTTTGTGCAATTGTTCCCAGAAATGACTCGTGAACTGAGGACCTCTATCAGAAACTATCGTTGTTGGCACACCATGCTAACGTACTATCTCATCCACATATACTCGAGTGAGCTTCTCAGCTGTATACGTCGTCTTTACTGGTAGGAAATGGGCAGACTTCGTCAATCTATCCACTATTACCCAAATGGAATCATGATTCCTAGTTGTCCTCGGTAGACCAACTATGAAATCCATGGTTATATGATCCCATTTCCACTGTGGTATCGGCAAGGGTTGCAACGTACCTGCCGACTTCTGATGCTCAGCCTTGACTTGCTGACAAACCGCACACCTTGCCACGAACTCAGCTACATCCTTCTTCAAGTCGGGCCACCAATACAAGTCCTTCAGACTATGATACATCTTGGTGACACCTAGATGCATAGCATACATCGCTGTGTGTGCTTCCTCGAGCACTAACTTCCTCAGATCACCAGCATTGGGGACCACCATCCTATCACGATAGCAAACCAGCCCATCCTCGGACTCATGGAACCCATTACGCTTTTCACTGCCGAACTCTGATCTGATCAACTGCACTGTATCATCTGCTTGTTGTACATCTTTGATCTAATGTCTCAGCGTAGGCTTAACTTGTATCTGTGCTAAAATTCCAGCTAACAAGGAAACTTCCATCTGTACATTTATCTGTCGCAAGGAAACAAACATATCCCATCTGTGGCATACCAGGGAACTCAACTGTGCCTTCTTTGAAGAAAGAGAAGAAGACTTTCGGCTAAGCGCATCAGCTACCACATTCACCTTACCAGGATGATACTCGATGGTGCAGTCGTAATCATTGATTAACTCCATCCATCGACGATGTCGCATGTTTAACTCATGCTGCGAAAAGATGTACTTCAGATTCTTGTGATCCGTAAAGATTTGACACACTTCCCCGTAAAGATAGTGTCTCCAAATCTTTAATGCATGAACCACTGCTTCCAACTCCAAATCATGAGTCAGATAGTTCTCCTCATGTTTCTTAAGTTGTCGCGAAGCAAAAGAAACCACATGATCTTCCTGCATCAGCACACAACCTAAACCTTTCTTGGAAGCATCGTAGAAAACAACATAGCCTTTTCCAGGCTCTAGTAGGATCAACACTGGAGCACTGGTCAGCTTCTCCTTCAAACTTTGGAAAGCTTGCTGACAATGGTCATCCCAGACAAAAGGTACATCCTTTCTTGTCAACTTCGTCATTGGCAACGCAATCGCGCTGAAGTCCTTGATAAACCTCCGGTAGTATCCTGCTAAACCCAGGAAACTACGAACTTCTGTTGGTGTCTTCAGCTGTTCCCATTCTGCAATGGACTCCACCTTTTTTGGATCTACCTTGACTCCTTATGCAGATATCACATGACCTAAGAAAGTCACTTCTTCCAACCAGAACTCACACTTATTGAACTTGGCATACAGCTGATGTTGGCGAAGAAGAGTCAACACTAGTCGAAGATGTCGCTCATGCTCTTGCTTGTCCCAAATGTAGATCAGGATGTCATCTATAAAGATTACAACAAACTGATCTAGGAACAGACAGAACACTATGTTCATCAAGTCCATGAAGGCAGCAGGTGCATTGGTTTTCCCAAACGGCATAACCACACACTTGAAGTGATCATACCTCGTCCTAAAAGATGACTTTGGTATGTCATCTGCCTTAATCCTCAACTGATGGTATCCGGACCGTAGATCGATCTTTGAAAACATTGTAGCACTATGCAACTGATCGAACAGATCATCTATCCTCGGCAATGGGTACTTGTTCTTGATCGTAACCTTATTCAACTATCGGTAGTCTATACACAACCGCATCGATCCATCCTTCTTCTTGACGAACAGTACTGGAGCACCCCAAGGAGATGTGCTCGGTCGGATGAAACCTTTATCCAACAACTTTTACAACTACTTCTTAAGCTCTGCCATCTCTACTGGAGCCATCCTATATGGTGTCTGTGCAACTGGTTGTGTTCCTGGAATCATATTGATCTCGAAATCAATCTCTCGGGGTGGAGGAACACCAGGGAACTCTTCGGGAAACACATCCGCAAACTCTCAGACAACCGACACCTCCTCTAGGATAGGGCCCTTTGCCTTGGTATCCACAACGGTGTCCACAACGTGAGCTAAGAATGTCTCACATCCTTGTCGTAGCAACTTTTCTGCCACCGTAGCTGATACTAAACACGTCGGGAGAATCTTCCTATCTCCCTGGAAGATCCACTTCTCTCCATCATCATCATCAAACACAGCATGCTTGGAACCACAATCCAAAACAACCTTATACTTCTCTAAGGTATCCATCCCAAGGATAACATCAAAACCATGCATATCAAGTGGTATAAGATCCACTTGTATGTTGTGTCCCGAAAAAGATAAGACACAAGATGGACACTCTTCTCGAAGCATCGAGGAACCATCAAGAGGGGTTTCTAACAACAAGATATCCTTCTTACAACTAATAGGTAAGCGACAGTTCTCAAGCATACTATAGGCGATAAAAGAGTTTGTAGCACCCAGGTCAACCAGAATAGATATAAAGCAAGAAGAAGACATATCAGAATGAAATAACTCCATCTGACCTGTCACCACTTGCTAGTTGACTATCGCCTCCGACTGATTCATAGCATAGAATCGAGTCGTTGCTTGCGGTCCACGTCCTCTGCTTCCTTGAGAAGATGAACCTGCTTGCAATGCTTGACCACGTCCTCTCCCTCTGCTACCACTGGGCTATTGTCTATCTGACCCTCATTGATTCTGCCTCGGCTGCTGTGTCACTTCAACATCTCTATTTGGGCAATTTAACTTGAAATGCCCGGTCTAACCACACAGATGGCATACTCTATCTTCGAACCGTGGCCTAAATGGCCCTATCACTGCCACAGAAGTTGTACTATGTGCCTTTGATGGTGAAGAAACATAACCTCTTCCCTTACTTGAAGACCACTGCAATGGTGCATTGGAACCTCTCATTACTGACGATGCTGCAAACCTTGGCTTCTTGAAGCCACCAAACCTATGTCCCTGAAACTGAGTAGGCCTCTTCTTAGACATGGATTCTCTTTTCTCCCTTATTGATCGTTCGATCCTCTGGACAGATTCCACTAACGTAGCAAACCGCTCTCGATTCTCCAACATAGAAACAGGTGTTGTCAGCTCAGCACTCAGACCTTTCTCAAAACGTCTGATCTGCTCCTCATCTGTTGCCGCCATGTGAGGACAAAACCTCAACAGATCCATGAACTTGGCCTCGTACTCGGTGATGTTCATCGTTCCTTGTCACAGGCTCTCAAACTGACTGATCTTCTCATCCAGATACATCTTCGGAAAGTATCTGCTGATGAACTCACGTCAGAAAACCTCCCAACAGATCACCTCACCAGGTCACTTCTCCTCCTCGATGGTCCACCAGTGACCATCACTACCTTTTAGAAAGTAGACGATGTGCTTTACTTTGTCTGCTTCGGGGATGTCGAGGATCTGGAAATCCTTCTCAAGACTTGTCAGCCACAGATCTGCATCTGTTGGATCAGCCGTTCCAGCATAATCTGAAGCTCCGACTCGGCGAAGCCGCTCAAAGGTCTTCCCAATACCCGATGTTTCACCATGGGGAGCCTGTGCTCTCGGTGGAGGCACTGGCAATCTTTCTACCATGAGATTCATCGTAGCCATCATCTGCCCCATCAGCTATTGATAGGCAGGGTGTTCAAGAATGGCTGGGTCAGGTTGGGAGACCTCAGGCACCTGATCTTCATGTGTCTGCCCTACAGCTCCATCAACTGAGGCAGCATCGTTGTGCTCAGTAGCATGTTCTTCATGGTTTCCAAACATCTTGGCTTTTCTTCCGCTGAGGGCAGAATATGATTGTAAGAAAATCTATAAAACTCACAAGAACAGACACAACCTAGTCCTAAATCCCTGTAGACTCAGCGAACCTAGAGCTCTGATACCAGAAATCGTGGCAATACATCCCACTATCACACAGACAGTGAGGTGTTAAGGGAAAATGTGCGGAAATCACCATAACCATAGATTATCAAAAACACGGGTTAATTAAAACCGATTGTGGAAAGTTGATAAACTGAGAAACTATTACATCTAGGTCCTCATCCTACAGAGGAAATAGGTTATATAGATATTTACAAGCCTTGATATGTGTCCCCAGCTTAGAGGAACAGCTGTCTAACCAACACAAGAGTTCATCGCATGTTTATATGTATATAAAGGCCCACATCCGACCAGCAGCAGGATATACAAAACATCATAACTACACATCGTGAAACAACGTCAAAACACCTCCAAGGACCTGAGAGTACAGGGATGACTCTAAGACTCTACTACAAGACATCCAAAACAGCAGCATATCCATCGCTTGCCTTCTACTGCTCATCTTGCTACTCGGCCACAACTCTGCAACCACTACCACATCTAGCTCGAACACCTAAATAGGGTGTAAACCAGCGGGGTGAGACACACAGTCCCAATGATAAAACATAACTCTCCGCCGAAACTACAAAACCTCAGAAAGATAAAGCAACAACAGTAGATAACTGATAAGAGGTATAACAAGAGCAGTTTATGAAGTAAATCTATTCATACTATTAAGCTTACCAAATGTACGGAAGGCATATACTCAAGTATTTGTTTATGGAACATGATTAACAAGATAAGATTTATAAGGGATTACCACATAACATGAGAAACATATAAGTAGCTGCAAGATATAACATGATTAACTACACAAGCAAGGCCTCAACCAATGTTTCATTTTTGTCTTTAAGCAGTAAATACTAAGCGGCTGGATTATGTATTATTATGCCCTGAAGAAGTGAGCCGTACCACTCAGATCCAACCGACGGCTGCGAAAATCGGAGCTGGTGCCATACAAGGTCAAATGGAAGAGCCAGACTCCACGACCTCCCACCTCATGGTCAGTGCACAAGTACAACACAAGTAGGACCGTAGTCTCATGCTTAAGTGGCCTCAGCCACAGGGTCAGGCTACCCTCTGCCTAGCCCGCCTCAGTACAGGTATCGGCACTAGTGAAACTGAGCCACGGGCTTGTTCACCGTGCTCTGAGCCATGAACGCATTCATGCTCCCATATCACATATCCTGAGCCATGGGCCTATTCACCATGCTCATATCACACTTGGGCTACGGACCTGAATCCGCACCCTGGAGTCTACAACTGAAGTTGCACTCTTACCTCCTCACTGTAGGCTAGGAGAAACCTCGCATATTCAACAATATGCACTCCGGGTTAACCCATAGGAGAACTCGTTTCACCATCACCAGCTCCTGATGATGATGGATCTATGGCCAGGGCAAACTACATGATATATTCCACTGTAATTAATTAGTGTATTTTATGTGGATTGCAAGATTCAACCAAGTTGTATAACATGCAAACTATAACAAGAATAAACAACATGAAACTCAGTATTCTACTTTTATTGTAATCAACACCATCCTGATTCATCACAAGGATCCATCATTACATGTTATCACTTGGCCTCTTGCCAATCATCTAGATCCATCTCAAGGATCATCACATGCCATGGGATCTCAATCCCTCATCACATAGTGCCACTGCCTCTCAAGGCTTACATCATCATCATGGGATAACAATTCCAACACTCAAGTCCTCAGACCCAAAATACATCATGCACATTATCTTATCATCAAGAGTAACCATCAGGGCAATGTTACTTAAACATAATTTCCTCATAGCCCTTTACCTGGCTATGCATGAAACACCTGCATGGTTAGCGTACACAATCATCAAGGATTAATAACAAGAGTTTTATTATTCTACATAGGGCAGTACTGATGATTATATATTTTATCATTCATGCCTCCACCTATGATCATAGATATCGTTCATATCATTAAGCAAATCATTCCATATGCTTACCATTTCCATAGCATTATACATAATCATATACACATGAAATGTCATGTTAGGATACATGAATGTGATCTACTATATCAAGCATATCAAGAGATACCATAACAAACCAATCATGATATAATCCAACATATCGGGTTTCAAATGAGGAACAAGACCCTCACTATAGCGTCCACTACCCTCACCATAGGTAGTATCGGGCAGGGCTCAACCCATATCGTCCAACCAAAACAACCACCTATCGGCCAAACAACCAGCTGGGGTGTCGGGTATCCAGGGTATGACGGGAAACACCATATCGGGCAGCTAGGCTCAAGGTATATCGGGCAAAGCAGCGTTGTGCAATCACTGTGTCGTGCAACACAGGCAGTGTGCACCCTAGTGTCGTGCACCAGGTTACTATCTCGGACTAAGTGTATCGGCCAACACCCAAAGCAACGCAGGTCTAGATTGCAACGCCCCAACGCTCAAAGCTGTAACAAAATTAGGTAACTGCCTGAACTAGGTGTGTCGGGCAGGAGTCAAGTATAACGCCCAACAGGTGTCATCCAAAGGCATATTGGGCACTCGAGCCAGACGTGTCGTGCACCCAACTAATAACGGGCAACCAAGGGGGTGCAGCAAGGAAAACGTAACGTCCAGTAGCACAAGCTAATGACCAACACATAAAGGGGCTAGGGACCAGGGGTAACGCCCACCATCGATCTAGCTAGCAACGCTCCACAACCTCAAGGTATAACCATACTAAGCCACCTCTTAGGCCATGGGTGTCAGGCAGGGTGCTCAACATAATGTGATGCCCGACACTCCAAAAGTCAAGGTCCAGGGTGTATCGCCCATCAAATCAACTACAACATATCATGCAAAGCTCTAGGTCAAGAGGTATCAGGCAACACCTCCCCCAAGATCATAACAACCATGATGCAACTCCACAAGATATCCACTAACCTCAAGCACAAGGACACCAAACCCTAAAGAGTCAAGAAGATGGCTTACCCCTCAACTTAAATGAGAGAGGGGTCTTGCACAACTCTTAACATCCATCGGGCAACACAAGGAACAACCTTAAACTGAGATCCACAACTACCACCAAGCTCACCCTTCAAGTCCATGGTGAGAGGAGGGTGTTGCTCAAGCTACTAGAACACAAGCTCACCTCTCAACTTAAACGAGAGAGGAGTGTTTCCCATGATACTAGAACTCAAGATCACTCCTCAAAACCTAGGAGAGAAGGGAGTATTGCTCACCAAGAAACCCTAAAACACATGGTTCAGCCAACAAGAACAACTTAAGCAAGGAACTAACTAGCAACACATATAGTCGACCTGATCATAAGCAACATATAAGAACATAAAGGAAGGTAGTGTAGTTAGGGTTAGGAGTTATGTAACCCACCTTAGGCAAGCTCCAAGCTCCATGCACCACCAAGGAAGAAGGAGAGCAAGGCACTCTAGGGTTCGGCCACCACTAGAGGAAGAAGAAGACTCCAAGAAGGATCGGCCACCAAGCTTGCAAAGAAGAGAGTGTGCCATGCACCAAGGAGAGGGAGACTAAGGAACTAAAGGGATCCTTAGCAAGGAAAGGGAAACACATATATAGAAGGGAATGGAGGAGAAAACAAGGTAGAGCAAAGCAAGGTGTCGCCCACCTAGGGACACTTGTCCATGAGCAATGCCACTACTCTAACATGCCCAAAACACATGTCTAAGGCCCTTGCCACATGCAAGCATCAAGCACCAAGTGTCCACTAGTGGTGACACAAACGAGGTCAAAGATGGTCAAAGGTCCATGGATGACACAACTGGACGATACACCACCACCATGGGTGACACAGCCCTGGGCGACACAGCCTGGGCGACACAAGCACCTTCTTGCCCGACACAAGGTGCAACCAAGAAAAAGCAAGGCACCACAAGGCCCAACAAGCTCAACCAAGCCCAAAAGAACTCAAGCAATGAGCCCAAACCTTCCTCTCAACACTAGAGGAAGCAAGGAGAGGGAGGAACACCTCACAATGTGACAAACTTGCTCACAAACCCTAGACTTGGGTTAATTGCAAGTAGCACCTCCAACCCTCAACAAAGCACAACCAAACCCTAATCACCACTAAAGGTGATTAGCAAGCAGCTAAGCATCAAGGTTAAGCAAAGCAAATAGGGTAAACCCTAAACAGAGGTCAGGGTCCTTACATAGTCTTAATCTAGTCTAGGGTTAACTTAGATTTCATTCTTGCCTTTAATTGTTTTCTTGCTCACCTAGTTTAACAACCAAATCACCTTTAAACCCTTAACCCTAGTCTTTGTAGTAGGAACCTAGCCAAACTAACCTAGGTCTAGTACCCCCTTTTTGTTGGTATGTATGCCCTGAGAGCCAATCATGTGATGATTGGTGGGATACATTAAGATTGATTTGATAAACATAAAAGGCGAGCTTCCAATTCTTTCTGGTTCAGTCATATGAGATAGTGATAGAACAGATTGAATGTCTAGAGAATGACAGTACTCAATGACGTATGCCTTCAGGTTCATGACCTGAACGATGAGATCATACGGATGCTAAGAGTTTATACATTCTTGTTATGTCCCTAGTCGGATGTCATTGTGGAAGGTAGATAGACAGCAATGACACACAAGACTAGATTGTGGTGTTGGTTGATGACAGAATCTCATTAGTCATGATATAGAGATATCAAACCAAACACATAGGTACTTGTTAGAGAACAAGTGTACCGGACAGACCCACCGTGAGTTTGACACATGGAACCATGAGACGGTAGTCACAGTCAGTACTCACAGTGATGGTGGTGAGTGTGATTCTTAGACCTGAAATCACTACACTCAACACATGTCGTTGGGCGCACTTTGACATCATCAAACGCAATCCTGAAACATGGGTTGTTATAAAGGTGATGATTGGGTGGCTTTGACACATGGGGCTTTTGAGGGGTGAGTGATAGATATGGGATTTGTCCCTCCTGAGGGAGTATGATATCCATGGCCACTTGATGAGTAGGATTGAGAAAGGCGTGCATGCATGTTTGAATCAGTATGTGATATTGATGTCATACATATCTCTTCTAGTCTACTCTGAGATCAAGGAAGTGAATGAACGTTGATAGGATGACTGTTCCATGCCTCGAGTTCATTCGGGATATCAGTGACAAAGGAATTATACATTCGCTGTAACACCATTCACAGATTGTAGGATGAAAGTTGTTCTCCAACTTTCTACTTTCACTTGGGTAGCACTGATGTGTGACTAGGCACCACTCTTTGCTTGTGAAGTCATAAGTGTTATGGACTTTCACTGCCAACGTGAAATGGACCTGCAGGGTCACACACATAGGATTTAACCTGGAAGAGGAGTTTTGTCCACAAAGCAATGTTTAGATTGATTATTAAAAGAGTTTGGTAGTTCAATTAAACACTCAATCAGTCGATGGCTCAATATCGTATGGTTCAAGGTGTTGGACGCATTGATTGGAGTATCGGATTGATTGAAATCGCATTTGATTGATTTTGCACAACCTGCACTCCCAACCGATCAGTTCATGTGATGAACCGGTCGGCTGAGGTTGCTGAACCGGTCGGTTCAATTGTTGAACCGATCGGCTCATGCACAGAGTGAAACGATCGGTTCAAGTGTTGAACCGATCGGTTCAACTGGTGCAATCGAGCAACTTGGGAAAGTAGGATTGGTGAGAATTTTCCTTTCGTTTCAAATTGCCCAATTCGATTGGGAATATAATTGGTATTCGATACCAATTGGGAAAGAAACAAGGAAAGTCTTTTTGAGCCGGATTAGGACCATGAACCGATCGGTTCAGGGCACCAACCGATCGGTTGGAGTGCCCCAAACGGTTGGCTCAGGTCCAACCGATCGGCTCAATGGCCGAACCGATCGGTTCAGCAGTGAACCGATCAGTTCAGGTTGCGAGGTGATTGCTTTTTGTGGAAAAATCCTGAACCCTTCTACTCCTGCTTTTTAGTCCCGCATTGCCCGGGATGGAGAACCCTGTCCCATGACTCTCCTATATATAGGGGTATTGGGGGCTTCTCAAAGTACAGCTCAGTGTAACCAGTTGCTCTGCAAGTTGTCGTTCTCTCTGGTTTTGGTAACCGTGAGAGAGCCCGAGCAAGTGCTTCCCGCAAAAGGGAGGTGCAGCAAGGGAAGGACAACTGCAGTTGCAACAGGAGGTAGGAGAGCGTGTTGGCGACTAGTACGTCAACAGGAGGGTGCGACTCCTTCCACTTCCTTGTGGGACAAGGAGTGTGGAGTTCCAGGTGGTCCGTGTGGACTACTACAGAGGCGGGAGGACACTGCCGCTTAGGAGGACAACTGTTATCCGACAGTCTGGTTCGAGTAGGAGTTGTCAGTCCCGGTGCGACCAGAAGCTGCACAGACGCCGTCGAAGTCCGGAGTTGAAGACCGCGCATTGCACGAGGTATTGTCGCTGAGCAAGCCTCGAGACAAGGTATGATTCCGCAAACCATCATTTCCTATTATATAGACGTTGACGTGTTTCCTCAGTATGGGTTTGGGGAGAAAATTTTGCTTCCGCTGCCTTCTCTGTCTCCCTTAAAACCCAACAGTGGTATCAGAGCCACGTCAACTGCTCTATATTTTAGGAATATCGATATGATCGATTTTGGTTTGTCGCCTTTATTTATTGCATGCGATGCGAATAATATTGGCTTTATGCATGTCCAATCCTAAATCCACAAATCCCTAATTACATATATGATATGTATTATTAATGCACTCGATACGCGTCGCCCTTAAATGAGTTTTGTGGTGGATGTGTGTAGCGTGATTATGGCCTATAAACCCCTATCTGTGATTGGTTGTGTGTGGTTGCTTGCATCTCGGTCTGCGCACCGATCTTCCCTCTCTTAATCCTGATGTAACTCGAAATAATTCGAGATTCTTCCTACCTTTGCTCCCCCCGAATGTAAATCGGGGTTTCTCTTTTAAAGCAATGTAATAAATAGAATAGGATTTTATTTCATGTTATGTCAAAGATCGGCGGACATCAAGACGATTGCTCAGACGATCGGTTCAAGGAGTGAACCGATCGGTTGACGTTCCAGACGGTCGGTTCAAGGAGTGAACCAATTAGTTGATGACCGGTTCGAGGAGCGAGACGAGCGGGTGGCGGACATGATGAGATGCACGATGACCAGGCGAACCTATCGGTTGGAGGAGCCAACCGATCGGCTGGTGGCACCCAGACGACCGGCTGGAGAGTACAAATCATTCATGTGATGAGTTGATCTACTCGGATGGCAAGGCACAGAGTTCATCTTGTACAGGTTGCATGTGATGTAGACCTAGATGACCGTGATTCCTCTTGGCTCGAGGAATCACATTAGGATGGCCATAATCATCGCTTTTTATCGTTTGTGCATGTTTTCTGTGGGATATAGCATGTATATGATACGTACTATGTATTGTGGTGACTGGATATGTATATTAAAATATTAAGTTTTAGATGCCTTCCAAATGCGACACACGTGAAAAGCTTGATCGACCAAGTGTGGGCACGCCCTAGCGTGGTGCACCGTCTATCTCGTGGAAGCGTGAAGGATGAATGTGTGGGTCTGCCCTAGCAGGGTGCATATTCATCATGTTTGCTTTGGGTCGGACTTAACAAGGTGATCTAGATGGGATCTAGTACCTTGAGGCATGGAGATGATCATTGCAAGGAGTTGTAGATGACATCTTATCAAGAGTTGCATATGATGCAATTGGCAAAAGTTGCCTACCTGAGAGATCTATGTTGTGGGTGATAGCCCTAGCTGGTCCATGGCTTAGAGGATTTCAGGATCTTGCCCACTAGAAGGTTGTACGCTGTAATCTTCCGAATTGATAGTGAGGGCTATCAATTTGAAGTAAAATAGTGGGAGCGATAATTAATTAAAGGCCTAATTATATCGTCAAACTTTCAAATCAATCAAATAAGTCAAAAATGAGTTTTGGACTAAAATTGCATATTTTCCTTTTGTAGTTCAAATGGCAACAAACAACAACAACTTTTCGTTGCGATCGGTCCTTGACAAGGACAATCTAAATGGGACAAACTTCCACGACTGGTATCGGACATTGAGAATTGTTCTCACTCAAGAGCGTAAGCTCTATGTCCTGGATACTCCAATTCCAGAGGAACCCGCTCCTAATGCACCAAAGACAGAAAGGGATGCTTACAAAAAGCATTCTGATGATGCCATTGATGCAAAGTGCTTGATGCTATGTTCAATGAACCATGAGTTGCAGAGGCAACATGAGAACATGGGTGTCATAGAGATGATTCTGCATCTCAGGAACATGTATGTAAGATCAGGCATGGCAAGAGAGGTACAATGTTTCTAGGGCGTTGTTCAAGTGCGTCATGACAGAAGGAGATCCAGTTGGTCCTCACACACTCAAGATGATTGGGTATGTGGAGAACCTGCAGAGACTGGGATTTCCACTGAGCCAAGAGTTGGCTACTGACGTGATACTGCAATCGTTGCCAGAATCTTACAGTCAGTTTGTGATGAACTACAACATGAACAACTTTGATAGGCCACTGTCAGAGTTGTTGGGCATGTTGAGGACAGCCGAGTTACAGATGAAGAAGGACAAGCCTAAGTCCGTGATGGTGATCACGACCAAGAAAGGCAAGTCCAAGCGCAAGGGCAAGGGCAAAGCTAAGAAAGGTTCTGAAGCTAGCCAGGAGTCCAAGCCATCTTCAGCTCTCAAGGCCAAGGGAGGCGTGACCAAGAAAGGAAATTGCCACCATTGTCAAAAGCCAGGACATTGGAAAAGGAATTGTCCTCTCTACCTGGAAGAAAAAAAGAAGAAGGAGGCGACTGAAACCTCTACTTAAAGGTGTCATGAAAGTAAACTTGTAACACTTTTGAGATATATGATATCAAGATGTAAAGTGTAAAGCATTCTTACTTGGGGCAAGTGTTGCCTTTATAGATAGGGATACTTTAGTTTATTTTCAGCCAATAAGGCATGTAATACAGTTATGAACTGCTATTTCATACTTGCCAATAGATAGAAACACTTTATTTTTGCATATTGTATGACAATAATGGCAATCAATAAAGTTGTGTTTTCAATCTTAAAGATGTGATCTTTGTGGCAATGCCTTATTCATCTTGTGATATTTGATATGCATAAGATAAGACGATACCTAAAAGTTATAGATAACTCAAACAATTTAATTAGCATTAATCATGAGAAAATCATTTCTAGTTTCCATGTGATGGATAAAACTAGACTCTTTTGGTTAGAGAACCAGTAAGGGACATGAATATCTTGGACATGTTTGATCAATCTTCACTAATGTGGTGGGAGAGTTATTATCCTATTAGGTATAATACATGTGATGTATTTACATACCTATTGGAATAAATGCTAATACTTCAATTGGTGTTTAGAGAAATACCAATACAAAATATCTTGAAGTGTTCAAGATTATCATAAATGAAGTACAAATTTGGTAAAGCATTAATTCTTGATGAGATCAATGAATGAAATACTTGGACCAAATGTTTGAGATCCTTATGAGCGATTATGATAGTATATCATAGTGAACTCATGATTAAGGCATGGTGATGTCTGAATCAAGAAGGAATCATACTCTAAGGAGTTAGAGAATGATTATCAAATAACTGAATTCTTCTTAATAAATGAATACCCCACACTAATAAAAGAAATTAAGAATCACAAGGGTTGTGAGTTCTTATATCTTTAACAGATACACCTCAATTATCTATGTGATGAGTTGTTCATGTGATGAGTCAACTATCAAGATGAATATGAGGAACCGAATCTTGAGTTATGGTTTAAAACCATTACATCCTAAATGACTTCCATGTGAACCATAAGGTATGACCTTGATGGTAGCACTCATTGGATCATATCCATAAGTGCAGATGAGTCTTAAGTGTTAAGACACATGGATAACATTTTGAGAAGGATGATGCTTTTTGATTGCAACTTAATGGCTAAGACATTTGGCATATGGATACAAAAACCGCATTCCTATGAGGAATAAAACCAAGATGTGTACGTGACACAGCCTATAAGGTTTATGAATCCACTAATGCAAATGAAGTCTATAAGTTACAATGGACTAATCAATGTGATTGATTGAGTACAAGCAACTCAAAATTGGATCTTTATTTTGATAATATAGTCAAAGGGTTTGACTGATATGTCAAAGATAAAGAAGGTATATGTGATTTAGTGGGAGCGTGTTCACATTCCACATATTGATGTGAAATGGAAATGTTCTAGATTGGAAATCCGAATGTGGAAATTATCTTTAAGGAAGATAGAGATGTTTCCTATGTGATAGGAATAGAGATCTATAGAGATAGTTCTCAAAAATCTCTTGACCTGGAAAGAGAGAGCATACATTGGCAATCTGTACTAAAGTGTTGAGTATGCACAGATTCAGTGGGAGAAAACTTGTCCATGTTACATAGAGTTAGTATCCCAAGGCCAAGTGTCCAATTCTTATGAAGAATGGGAACACTAAGAATAGATATGGATCTATCATGTATGTAATCATCCCATTATCTTGCATGTATGACATGGAAAGAATAAAATGCATTCATCATCTTGTATGTAGGACATGGCAATATGATGTGCTCATCCTGATAACTCGTATGTAGGACATGACGAGTGGATGTCTGTCTACTTCCAGTAAGGGTTACTGGAATACCATGAGAACTTGATAAGTGCTTGTGAAGTACTAGTTCTATGGAGATAAGGAAGAGTTTAATGTAAAGAGTTACATTGATGCGAACTTCTGAAAGGACAGAAAATTAATCGCAAAATATATATGAGATGTATAAAAGAAAATGTTTGTTGATAATTGGAAGTGTTCCAATAAAGCCATTTAAAAGGGAAATGTCGAGTATCTAGGTGTTAGTGAACAGCAGTGGATACTATATGGATCTGAAAGTTCATGAGATGAACTTATATTCCACTCATTGATGACAAGTCTGGAATCCTTGATCATGCAATGTGGCTAAAGGTTAGCAAAGGAATACTAGATCGCATATTACAGCAACTCCATCTCATACATGCGACGTACAGTGAAGAGATGTGAGGCATGCAATTTGTTCAGACTTTGGCAAGGTGTTGCCATTACTCACTATGATGGCACTAGAGCACAGTAACATGTGGGACATGTTTGAAGATCACTATGAATATGATTCATGGGTGATTGGCTCGCAGTGCAAGTGGGAGTCTGTTGGTATGTATGCCCTTAGAGCCAATCATGTGATGATTGGTGGGATACATTAAGATTGATTTGATAAACATAAAAGGCGAGCTTCCAATTCTTTCTGGTTCAGTCATATGAGATAGTGATAGAACAGATTGAATGTCTAGAGAATGACAGTACTCAATGACGTATGCCTTCAGGTTCATGACCTGAACGATGAGATCATACGGATGCTAAGAGTTTGTACATTCTTGTTATGTCCCTAGTCGGATGTCATTGTGGAAGGTAGATAGATAGCAATGACACACAAGACTAGATTGTGGTGTTGGTTGATGACAGAATCTCATTAGTCATGATATAGAGATATCAAACCAAACACATAGGTACTTGTTAGAGAACAAGTGTACCGGACAGACCCACCGTGAGTTTGACACATGGAACCATGAGATGGTAGTCACAGTCAGTACTCACAGTGATGGTGGTGAGTGTGATTCTTAGACCTGAAATCACTACACTCAACACATGTCGTTGGGCACACTTTGACATCATCAAACGCAATCTTGAAACATGGGTTGTTATAGAGGTGATGATTGGGTGGCTTTGACACATGGGGCTTTTGAGGGGTGAGTGATAGATATGGGATTTGTCCCTCCTGAGGGAGTATGATATCCATGGCCACTTGATGAGTAGGATTGAGAAAGGCATGCACGCATGTGTGAATCAGTATGTGATACTGATGCCATACATATCTCTTCCAGTCTACTCTGAGATCAAGGAAGTGAATGAACGTTGACAGGATGACTGTTCCATGCCTCGAGTTCATTCGGGATATCAGTGACAAAGGAATTATACATTCGTTGTAACACCATTCATGGATTGTAGGATGAAAGTTGTTCTCCAACTTTCTACTTTCACTTGGGTAGCACTGATGTGTGACTAGGCACCGCTCTTTGCTTGTGAAGTCATAAGTGTTATGGACTTTCACTGCCAACGTGAAATGGACCTGCAGGGCCACACACATAGGATTTAACCTGGAAGAGGAGTTTTGTCCACAAAGCAATGGTTAGATTGATTACTAAAAGAGTTTGGTAGTTCAATTAAACACTCAATCAGTCGATGGCTCAATATCGTATGGTTCAAGGTGTTGGACGCATTGATTGGAGTATCGGATTGATTGAAATCGCATTTGACTGATTCTGCACAACCTACACTCCCAACCGATCGGTTCATGTGATGAACCGGTCGGCTGAGGTTGCTGAACCAGTCGGTTCAATTGTTGAACCGATCGGCTCATGCACAGAGTGAAATGACCGGTTCAAGTGTTGAACCGATCGGTTCAACTGGTGCAATCGAGCAACTTGGGAAAGTAGGATTGGTGAGAATTTTCCTTTCATTTCAAATTGCCCAATTCTATTGGGAATATAATTGGTATTCGATACCAATTGGGAAAGAAACAAGGAAAGTCTTTTTGAGCCGGATTAGGACCATGAACCGATCGGTTCAGGGCACCAACCGATCGGTTGGAGTGCCCCAAACGGTCGGCTCAGGTCCAACCGATCGGCTCAATGGCCGAACCGATCGGTTCAGCAGTGAACCGATCAGTTCAGGTTGCGAGGTGATTGCTTTTTGTGGAAAAATCCCGAACCCTTCTACTCCTGCTTTTTAGTCCCGCATTGCCCGGGATGGAGAACCCTGTCCCATGACTCTACTATATATATAGGGGTATTGGGGGCTTCTCAAATTACAGCTCAGTGCAACCAGTTGCTCTGCAAGTTATCGTTCTCTCTGGTTTTGGTAACCGTGAGAGAGCCCGAGCAAGTGCTTCCCGCAAAAGGGAGGTGCAGCAAGGGAAGGACAACTGCAGTTGCAACAGGAGGCAGGAGAGCGTGTTGGCGACTAGTACATCAACAGGAGGGTGCGACTCCTTCCACTTCCTTGTGGGACAAGGAGTGTGGAGTTCCAGGTGGTCCGTGTGGACTACTACAGAGGCAAGAGGACACTGTCGCTTAGGAGGACAACTGTCATCCGACAGTCTGGTTCGAGTAGGAGTTGTCAGTCCCGGTGCGACCAGGAGTTGCACAGACACCGTCGAAGTTCGGAGTTGAAGACCACGCATTGCGCGAGGTATTGTCGCCGAGCAAGCCTCGGGACAAGGTATGATTCCGCAAACCATCCTTTCCTATTATATAGACGTTGACGCGTTTCCTCGGTATGGGTTTGGGGAGAAAATTTTGTTTCCGCTGCCTTCTCTGTCTCCCTTAAAACCCAACAAGCAACGAGCCCAAACCTTCCTCTCAACACTAGAGGAAGCAAGGAGAGGGAGGAACACCTCACAATGTGACAAACTTGCTCACAAACCCTATACTTGGGTTAATTGCAAGTAGCACCTCCAACCCTCAACAAAGCACAACCAAACCCTAATCACCACTAAAGGTGATTAGCAAGCAGCTAAGCATCAAGGTTAAGCAAAGCAAATAGGGTAAACCCTAAACAGAGGTCAGGGTCCTTACATAGTCTTAATCTAGTCTAGGGTTAACTTAGATTTCATTCTTGCCTTTAATTGTTTTCTTGCTCACCTAGTTTAACAACCAAATCACCTTTAAACCTTTAACCCTAGTCTTTGTAGTAGGAACCTAGCCAAACTAACCTAGGTCTAGTACCCCCTTTTCTCCCTGATGATCAACCCCTATGCTTGCCCTTCACCTATGCTACAATAGTACCACGTGCGTGTAACATATTGAATCTTGGACCCTACCCTAGAAGTTTGACCTTTTGGGTTTGACCAAATGTGGTTGAGGTTAGAGTGATCCTAATAATCAAATGCATGAAGAATGTAATCTAATATGTCATATAATTCATTTGGATGGTAATAAGAAAATAAAGGACTTAATTGATTAAATAATGTAGCTAATGGGCCATTAATGGGCCATAAGGCATATCTCATAAAAAGAAATTCCAAAAGTAAAATCTAAGTTTAAAATCATGTTCCTTGGGTCCCAATGGCCTTGGGAGTCAAGTTTCACATTATTCACATAATAATAATTCATTTAAAGCAAATTGGAAAATAAGATGTGTGTTTTCCCCAAAATATCAAATAAAATAATAAATGACACCAAAAGAGAAAAATAATATTAGATTCATAATCTACATAATAAATATAGCCTTTAGGTGAATTTTCATCCACTTTGGAGAAATTTTGCTTAAAAGGTGAAATCAGGAGAGAGAGAGAGTGTGTAGAACCTTCAAAATGTTAAATAAATATACAAACAACTCCAATATGTAAAATTGATGGCAAATTTGTATTCAACACACTTAAGTTAACGTGTGGATGAAGTTCACCTAATTTGGATAATCCTAAATCCATTAATGAAGGATGAAAGAGAAAATATGATTTGATTTATTTAACCCATTAAAAGTTTTCAAAAGGCAAAACTAAGTGCATAATTGAAATCTACATGCCTTAATTGGCATGTGTGCCAAATTTCACTTAATTTGGGGAAAATATGAACCCTTAAATCAAAGAGAGAGAAAAAGGCAAATTAGTATGACCTTACTTTACTTTAATCAGAATTTTACTCAGATTTTATTTATTTTGTCACAAGTCACACTATAGTCAACTGGTTTCTAAATTTCCTTAATATGCATTTTGTTCCTAGCCCTTGTATGGGGATCTGACGGAGGGGAGCTCATCTCCTACCTCCAGTCAGAATCTTCCCACTTATGCACAGTAACATTGTTCTTCTCGGCCTTGGTTCTTTCCCGTTTCTTAATCGTTTTGATCGATTTTTCCTCCATTGTTTTTGTCTTTTGATTCTGATTCTATCGAGCTATAGCTCTTGACCTAGTTTCTTGTATCATAGAAACACCCAATTGGGCAGTTGCCTTTTCCGCTACCCCCAAATCCTCAGAGCTTTTGTGCTTCCTTGAACCCATATATATACCCTATAATCATCACCACATCTTGGGGAACCCAACTCTCCGCTCAATTGTAATATTTTTGCCTTTGTTCCTACTACCACCTTTTCCTTCTTCTCTAGCAATGGTGAGCTAGTTCTCTCATAATCCATCATCTTGGTCCAATTCCCCATAGTCGTGAGCAACCCCTACACTCCTCCTTCCCCTTTCTACTGCTACTTTTGCTTGATTCACTCTCGATGGTTTGGTCAGCTAGGCGACGGTGGGGAGCTATTGTTGGTGACATTTTTGTTTGTAAATCCACCAACTGGTAGGAGAAGGGACCCAAAAACCTTTGCTCGCAGATCACCAATGTTCCATGAAGGTCCAGAAGGGGTCAGGTTGCTCCATTTTGGCGATGATCACCTCTCTCTATTTCTCACCCCTGTTTGGTCATGGCAGAGGGTCCTTTGTGGTCTCCTATGCTCTTCCAAGCTCGTCCTGGAGCCGGTTGAGTTTTCCAGAGTGAGGGCCATCTTCTGGTGACGGTAGTTCATTGTTTTTGCCAGTAATCATCAGTTTTGGATTCTCGGTTGGTGCTCTAGTGTTCTGTCCATGGCGAGGTCATGAGGAACAAGCCCTCTAGTGAGTTCTAGGTTTAACCCTCACGGTCATTTCTCGTTCTTTTTTCTTTGCAAGGGTAAAGTTGTCTTTTCCCGTTTGCTTGGTATGCCTTGAACGCTTGTGCGAGTTACTGATTTGGTTGAGTGGCCGGTTGAGTTGGCCGGTTCTGATTGGGCCAACTCAGACCACGCACCCTCTCTCGTTCGCAAGCTTTCTACGCCTATGTGGAATTTTGAAATTATCTGATTGGTCAAGCTTTAAAAAATCATAACTAATTATCTACTTATCCAAAAAGTTACAAATAAATACTCATTGGATTCATAAAAATGCAAGATTTCTAATGGTATTGGTTTTGTTGCCTGAATATGATATTTTAAAGAGGTGATTTTAATGGATCTAACTAATTAAGTAATAAATTGTGTAATTCATAACTAATAATTTATAAGTCATAAAAATATAAGAAAATATGTTTTGAACTCATAAAAATATAACTTAAAATATGACGTCATTTTGGTAACATAATTAACATATAATAAAAAGGTAATTTTTAGGGTTTTGTATATTAATGGAAACCTAACCCTAATCCCACATATATGCTAATAGGTGCTTTGGATGCCTAGGCGTGGACCTAGATGTGACTTTGGATCATTTGACTCTGAAGTTGAGGTATGATTGCATCCCACATTATTTCTATATTGAGCAATTTCTAATTCTTCTCTCTAAATGTATTTTGTATCCCCTATTACTCAATGCTGAGCAATTCATCTATCTTTTCATTCTTTTGAATTGAGCCTGCACAATATGTCTTATCTCTTATTATCATGGTTCATGTGAACTATCTTGATTGTGATCTTAGATATTCTTTTGGATCCTACCTTATGATATGATACATGATGTTCTTGTTGATGGTGCTTGCCCACTATTATGTGGAGGTTTATTGGTGGTTTCATATATTGGCCATTGTGTGATATGGAAACTCTTGTATAATGTTTGACTATATGTTTCTAATTGCCTCTACATTTACCTGCAATGTGATTCAGTAGCCCTAGAGTAATATAATTTGCATTGGTTTTGGGTTATGTGCCCTTATTGTTTATTTAAGATGGTGGTTATGTGCCCCATACCCCGGTTTCAACCTTATGAGGGTTGGCCCAATCTAATATATTTGGGAGTTGGTTATGTGCCATTCTCTATTAGGTTTCAACTTTATGAGGGTTGGCTACCAATTGTTGTTTATGTTGTTCTAGTGCTATGTTTCTCTCACCTACATGCAGGTTGTTATGGGTTTTGTGCCCTAAAATCTTTATGAGTGCTTTTATGGCACCACTTTAATTATTCTTTTAATGGCAAGTATTCCTTTTTATCATATGTTTGAGATTCTATTCTTTTATGACCGTGTGGGTAGTCCTTATCTCTTGAATGGGAAGCCTTCACAATTAATATCCTTATTTCCTCTAAATTGCTCAATTTACTTTTTAGTATGCACATACCAGCCTTCGTTGATGTCTCCTATTGTTTCTCTTTTGCTGGGGTATGTTTCCAACCCTAGGTGGAGGACTTAGATGACATGGCTTGTTGACCTGGACTTAGATTGTGAATTTCAAGCTTGGAGACAGATCTTGAGGTGGTTTAGATTTCCTTTACATGTATCCTATGATGTAAGTTTGTAACCCTTTGTTTCATAATTGAATATAGTCATGTTTTTATTCTGCTGCTATTTTGTGTTATGATACAATCATGTTAAATAAATTTGGTTTCATCTCCTTTTGAGAAAGAAATTTATTGGTGGATGTTGCCTTTTTTATTTTTAGTAGGGAGTGGATCCCTATGGGATCCCACTCCTTACAGCATGGTATCAGAGCCCATGGTAGTCGGAATCTGACTATTTCAATTTGGTCTCACTATAGAAACCTTGGCTTAGTTAGTTACCTCTAAGTGAGATGTTGACCCTAGATTTGATCAATGATGATCTTTGGTGCATCAAGGTTTGGTTTGAGGATGAGAATATGTTAGGATATCTTGTTATGGAAATATTGTGACTTGGTTTCTCGCTTTGATTTTGGGACCTAAATTTCAGTTTTCAATCGCAAAAGTTTTCCACAACAAATTATTTTCCATATAATACTATATGTACAAAAGAGAATGTTTTCTTTGGATTTTCCGAAGTTTTCTTGAACTAAGTCACAATAAAGAGAAACTCTAGTTGAGTAGAATCTAACCCTAGTTCTGTGACTAGGATTGATATAAGGGTGTAGATGACCTACCCTATGACTTTTTTTGGATGTTCATGTAGGGTTGATAGGTTAGAGACTCGAGGACCTATAACTCAACCCTAGATGGTGACTTGATAGTTTGATACATGAAAAACATAAATCTTTAAAACTTTCACAATTAAGAGATGTGGGTAGCTCTAAAAAGTTGATTAGTTTAACTTGTTAGGATGAACCCTTTAAGGGGTGGAGAGTAGTTAGTTGTTGATGTTTGGATCAATAGATTTCGAGGACGAAATCTGTTTTAAGGGGTGGAGTGTTGTAACATATCAAATCTTGGACCCTACCCTGGAAGTTTGACCTTTGGGGTTTGACCAAACGTGGTTGAGTTTAGAGTGATCCTAATAATCAAATGCACGAATAATGTAATCTAATATGTCATATAATTTATTTAGACGGTAATAAGAAAATAAAGGACTTAGTTGGTTAAATAATGTAGCTAATGGGATATTAGTGGGCCATAAGGCATATCTCATAAAAAAATTCCAAAAGTAAAATCTAAGTTTAAAATCGTGTTCCTTGGGCCCCAATGGCCTTGGGAGTCAAGTTTCACATTATTCACATAATAATAATTCATTTAAATCAAATTGGAAAAGAAGATGTGTGTTTTCCCCAAAATATCAAATAAAATAATAAATGATACCAAAAGAGGAAAATGATCTTAGATTCGTAATCTACATAATAAATATAGCCTTTAGGTGAATTTTCATCCAATTTGGAGAAATTTTGCTTAAAAGGTGAAATCAGGAGAGAGAGAGTGTGCAGAACCTTCAAAATATTAAATAAATATACAAACAACTCCAATATATAAATTTGATGGCAAATTCGTATTCAAAACACATAAGTTAACTTGTGGATGAAGTTTCACCTAATTTGGATAATCCTAAAGCCATTAATGAAGGAGGAAAGAGAAAATATGATTTGATTTATTTAACCCATTAAAAGTTTTCAAAAGGCAAAACTAAGTGCATAATCGAAATCTACATGTCTTAATTGGCATGTGTGCCAAATTTCACTTAATTGGGGGAAAATATGAACCCTTATATCAAAGAGAGAGAAAAAGGCAAATTAATATGACCTCACATTACTTTAATCAGAATTTTACTCAAATTTTATTTATTTTGTCACAAGTCCCGCTATAGTCAACTGGTTTCTGAATTTCCTTAATGTGCATTTTGTTCCTAGCCCTTGTATGGGGATCTGACGGAGGAGAGCTCGTCTCCTACCTCCGGTCGGAATCTTCCCACTTATGCACAGTAACATCGTTCTTCTCGGCCTTGGTTCTTTCCTGTTTCTTAATCATTTTGATCGATTTTTCCTCCATTTTTTTGTCTTTTGATTCCGATTCTATCGAGCTATAGCTCTTGACCTAGTTTCCCATATCATAGAAACGCCCAATTGGGCAGTTGCCTTTTCCGCCGTCCCCAAATCCTCAGAGCTTCTGTGCTTCCTTGAACCCATATATATACCCTATAACCATCACCACATCTTGGGGAACCCAACTCTCCGCTCAATTGCAACAGTTTTTGCCTTTGTTCCTACTGCCACCTCGTCCTTCTTCTCCGGCGATGGTGAGCTAGTTCTCTCATAATCCGTCATCTTGGTCCAATTCCCCATAGCCGTGAGAAACCCCTACACTCCTCCTTCCCCTTTCTACTGCTACTTTCGCTTGATTCATTCCCGATGGTTTGGTCGGCTAGGTGACGGTGGGGAGCTGTTTCTGGTGACCTTTTTGTCTGTAAATCCACCAACTGGTGGGAGAAGGGACCCGAAAACCTTTGCTTGCAGATCACCAATGTTCCGCAAAGGTCCGGAAGGGGTCAGGTTGCTCCATTTTGGCGATGATCACCTCTCTCTATTTCTCGCCCCTATATGGTCATGGTAGAAGGTCCTTTGTGGTCTCCTATGCTCTTCCAAGCTTGTCCAGGAGCCGGTTGAGTTCACCAGAGTGAGGGCCATCTTCTGGTGACAGTAGTTCGGTGTTTTCACCGGTAAATCATCAGTTTTGGTTTCTCCGTTGGTGCTCTGGTGTTCTGTCCATGGCGAGGTCGCGAGGAACAAGCCCTCTGGTGAGTTCTAGGTTTAACCCTCACGATCGTTTCTCGTTCTTTTTGCTTCGCAGGGGTAAAGTTGTCTTTTCCCCTTTGCTTGGTATGCCTTGACCGCTTGTGGAGTTGCTGATTTGGTTGAGTTTCCGGCTGAGTTGGCCGGTTGTGATTGGGCCAACTTAGACCACGCACCCTCTCTCGCTCGCAAGCTTTCTATGCCTATGTGGAATTTTATAATTATCTAATTAGACAAGATTTAAAAATTCATAACTAATTATCTACTTATCCAAAAAATTATAAATAAATACTCATTGGATTCAGAAAAATGCAAGATTTCTAATGGTATTGGTTTTGTCGCCTGAATCTGATGTTTCAAAGAGGTGATTTTAATGGATCTAACTAATTAAGTAATAACTTGTATAATTCATTACTAATAATATATAAGCCATAAAAATATAATAAAATATGTTTTGAACTCATAAAAATATAACCTAAAAGACCTAGTTTTGGTAACCTAATTAACATATAATAAAAAGGTAATTTTTAGGGTTTTGTATATTAATGGAAACCTAATCCTAATCCTACATATATACTAATAGGTGCATTGGATGCCTAGGCGTGGACCTAGATGTGACTTTGGATCGTTTGACTCTAAAGTTGAGGTATGATTCCATCCCACATTATTTCTATATTGAGCAATTTCTAATTCTTCTCTCTAAATGTATGTTGTATCTCCTATTACTCAATGTTGAGCAATTCACCTATCTTTTCATTCTTTTGAATTGAGCCTGCACAATATGTCTTATTTCTTGTTATCATGGTTCATGTGAACTATCTTGATTGTGATCTTAGATATTCTTTTGGCTCCTACCCTGTGATATGATACATGATGATCTTGTTGATGGTGTTTTGCCCACTGTGATGTGGAGGTTTATTGGTGGTATCATATATTGTCCATTGTGTGATATGGAAACTCTTGTATAATGTTTGACTATACATTTCTACTTGCCTCTACATTTACCTGCAATGTGATTCAGTAGCCCTAGAGTAGTATAATTGTATTAGTTTTATCTCATTATAATTTGTGGCAACATTGTGATATTTTGGATGGTGGATGTGTGATTCCCCATGCCAGGGCAGGATGTGTGATTCCTGGACCATGTTATATATATTTAGGTGGTGGATGTGTGATTTCCCATGCCAGGGCAGGATGTGTGATTCCTGGCCCATGTACCATCAGGTTCAAGTTGTGTGATTCTTGACTGTCTTTGTCTTTTATAATATTCTAGTGTTATACTTATCTCACATGTATGCATGATGTTGGTCATGATATGAGCATGTGGTACTTCTTTGTTGTTTTCATTATGGCAAGTATCTTCTTTTACTATGATGATGAATCTATTCCCATGTGGGTAGTCCTTATCTCTTGAATGGGAAGCCTTCACAATTGATACCCTTATTTCCTCTAAATTGCTCAATTTACTTTTTAGTATGCACATACCAGCCTTTGTTGATGTCTCCTGTTATTTCTCTTTTGCCGGGGTATGTTTCCAACCCTAGGTGGAGGACTTGGATGACATGGCTTGTTGACCTAGACTTAGATTGTGAAGTTCAAGCTTGGAGACAGATCTTGAGGTGGTTTAGATTTCCTCTACATGGATCCTATGATGTAAGTTTGTAACCCTTTGTTTCATAATTGAATATAGTCATGTTTTTATTCCGCTGCTACTTTGTGTTATGATACAATCATTTTAAATAAATTTGGTTGTATCCCCTTTTGAGAAAGAAATTTGTTGGTGGATGTTACCCTTTTTATTTTTAGTAGGGAGTGGATTCTTATGGGATCCCACTCCTTACAGTGCGTTTATGGGTGACCTATTTGGTATTGTGATCAACTGTATTAGGGTTAATATAAATTTTGAAAGATCCACACATGTGTTCGAGTCCCGTGGAGTACATCTAGTCACCCCTTGTTGGCTAGTGTGTACACCTCTGGCTTGACGCACCAGTGTCCTTCTTTCTACAACTGGAGGTGTAGAAGGAAAATTCTTCACAACCTTCATGGAATTTTGTTCTTATTGTTCTCTTTCTTTTGTACTTTTTATTATTACTATCTAAGACCCCTTGGTGGACTGTTTAGGGAGAAGTTCTAAATTTGAGTCTATATTGGGGAATTATTCTTGTAAAATTCTTTGATTTCACTAAGATATGCTATAGCCTTGATTGTTTTCAATTCTTACCTCCTTTTATAGTAACTTATGTATGAAAACACTTGAGGTATAGACAAAAGAGGAAATAGGAGGCTATGAGAGGAAAAAATCCTGAGTCCAACTAATGGGCCCATATATAGTGTCCTCTCTTCCCACCTATTCATCTATTTTAGTAAATATAGGTGTGAGATCTAACTATATGGGTATGATTCTTTTGATGCACTTGGAAAACAACATGTTGAGAGATTGGATGGGAAGAAATAGGAGGTGAAATACCCTTCTCCTACACTCCATACAACCCACTGCCACCAAGTGCAATAGGAGACTCACTTTCAAAAACCTAGACTATAATGATCTTGATTGGAATCTACCCATTGCTCAGTCAAGTGAGCCTTGTAAGGGTAGATATGAGGTTATAGGGACTAGTTCCCCTATAGACATTTTATTCGATCCATGTCAACAAGTACAATATGATTTTCCATCCTCATCAGCCTTAGTTTTTAGGTTTAGTAGAACATTTTTTGGATATGTTTGTATGAATATGAATCTAGAATTATTGTTGGTCACATTACCCCCCAAATGGTCAAATCCCTTAGTCATCTACTAAAACCCTAATATCTTAGTGTTAGTTAGCTTAACTCACTTTATTTACAAATTAATGTTAATTGTTTCAGTGAATTGTGAATTTCTCTTGTTAGAGTTACTATTCCTAATTGTAGTTACTCCAACTGGTTGCTTCGTTAGTTGTAGTATTAATTGTGTTCTTTTCGTTAATTGTGTTTCTTAGTTGATAATTAGGGTTGCTCTTGCTATTCTAGTGTAGTTAATTGTCCTCTCTTTCTAGTTCAATGTAATTGTTTGCTCTTGCCTAGTGTAGTGCTAACTACCATAGTATCTAGTTCTCTAGACTCAATTCATAGGAGTAACTTAGATTTTGATATCACTTGTCTTTTTCTTCTCCCTTAATTGTGTGACCTTAGTCCAATCAACCCAACGGACTATTAACAATTGAAACACTAATACTTCACACTAGGAACATAAAGAAACAAACTAGATTCAGTGCCTCTCTACTCCTTGTGGATTTGACCCCTAACTTGCCTTCTTTATACATCCCATATGTGTGCTCTTGTATATTTATGTGTAGTGTAATGCCTAGGCCCACTGCCCAAGGCTCTAGTAGAGTTTCAGGAATGATGATTGTCCCTACAGACCACCACTAGCCTTAACTGCGTGCTTTGTCCTCACTCACGTACATGTCAGGATCAACTTCCCGACAGGTCACCCATCCCAGTACTACTCCAAGCTGAGCACGCTTAACTATGGAGTTCTTAGTGATGGGCTTCCGGAAAAAGAGGTGTACCTTGGTGATATGGGTAGTCCAATCATTCCTTTTAAGATCATATTATCTGAGGCCTCAAATCCTGGGACGTTACAATCTCCCTCACTTAGACTCTTGATGTCCTCGTCAAGGTTCAACTATATGGCCTCATAATCTGACCCCATTTCAGTGCAGACCCACAATGGCCCATGGACACCCAGCTCCTGATCACAGAATATCAGCACAAGGGTGGCTACGTCAACCATGGACAACCCTTTCCTACATGCCTAGACCGCACGACTCAAGACTAACATGCCATGTCCATGTAGGCCACACCTACTGGAGGGGTTATGGCTCTGATACCATTTGTAATGCCTGGGCACACTGCCCAAGGCTCTAGTAGAGTTTCAGGAATAACGGTTATCCCCACAAACCACCACTAGCCTTAAGTGTGTGCTTTGTCCTCACTCACGTGCATGTCAGGATCAACTTCCCGACAGGTCACCCATCCCAATACTACTCCAAGCTGAGCACGCTTAACTATGGAGTTCTTAGTGATGGGATCCCAAAAAAGGAGGTACACCTTGGTGATATGGGTAGTCCAATCATTCCTTTTAAGATCATGTTATCCGAGGCCTCAAATCCTCGAACTTTACACTCCTGGTGCAGCAACACTGCTTCCAGTAGCATGTTCTTCGTGTGATCCAGCCATCTTTAAGCTTTACTTCTTCTCCTATATGAGTAGAAGTCATTATCAGATAAATTGGATAACACTTAGAACAGACTCAACAACCTTAATCCTATGTCTCTGTAGACTCAGCGAACCTTAGGCTCTGATACCAAAACTTTGTGATGACCCGACAACAAATCAAACTGTCACTAGTAAATAATTGTGGAATAACCATAAGCAACGGATTACCAAAAATCACTAAATATTAAAACCATTTTGCAAAGAGATCTACTGTCAGGAAATTCTTAAGAAGAGAACCAAAGTACTACATACATCATGGTTCACCTTGTACCATCTCATCTTGAGGATAACATATAATAGTTGCTTTTCCAAACTATACATAAGCAACATAAAACCTTGAGACGTACAAGCCAAAATCTCAGATCATTCATAAAACCGTTAAGTACTGACTCCAAGGACCTGAGAGTACATAGACGACACATAGGACTCATATCTACAAGACATGATAGACAGCACACTCAACATGAGATGTTACGGCTGCCCCTGTTGTTGTTGTCCTCCCTATGTTGTATGGTCCCTATCTCCTCGTCTGCGTCCACCTAAAATGTTGGTGACCAACGGGGTGAGATCCATGTCCCAACGAGAGATATAATTCTCCGCCAACAATATTATCATTGCAAATAAATATTAATAAACTGAGCAGAGGATTCTTTTATATTAATAAGCATGATTTAATCATTGTTTAAGCAGAATAGAGCAATATCATCTCATGAGGCATTGCAGCTATATTTGATAAAGTTGTAATTCATCTATTTCTTTTATAAGGAATACGAAGAACATGTATACATCTATCCATTTAAAATGCATTAAGAAATGTAACATCAACCAATGATTTCCGTATTCCATCCTTAAGCAAATACACTACGCGGTTGATTACATTTTACAATTACACTTATGCCCTGAGGAGATGAGGTATACCGCTCATACTCCAACTGACCACTGCGAAGTCAAAATAAGTACCATACAAGGTCAATGGGAGAGCCGGCTTCCATGACCTCTGTTGTCTCAGTCAGTACGAGACCACAAGAAGGACATCTCGTGTCAACTGCTACATAGCTTTCCAGGGTATATTGGCAACTTTGCTATAGAGCTACAACGGCGACTGCACTCTCTTCAGGATTTAGAGATATCGTGTTTATCTACCATCAATCCCGGCATTCATTATCATTGGGAAATTCGTGATACATCCATCCCATCATTTATAATGAAGGAGATCTCACATCCGTCCCTCATTAGGGCGTAAGGATATTCTCACCCATCACCCCCACATATTAAAAAATATGCGCTCTCTAGGAGATCCCGTGGGAAAACCTGTTTCACCATCACCAACTACTGACGATGATGTATCTATGGTCAGGGCACTACATGATAAGATTCCAGTTGATTAATTAAGTGTATTACCGTATTCTTTTAGCATCAGTCAAGTTTTCAAACATGAATTATTATGAAAAATGCTACAAAGAAAGGTGTAATACATGTATCAAGTACTTTTCAAATCTTTAAAACACATATAACATTTAGGATCTCAATCCCTTATATCATTACTGGGAATTCTCATCCCTCAACATTATCATCATCATGATTACTAGATTTGGGTATTCAAACCCTTAGTTCATCACTGAACATTGTTACTACTTTTCAGGTAACTATTACCTCTAGGTCCTCAGACCAAAGTATACATGATACTTGTTACACAAGCATCTCACATGGTTCACAAGGCCCATTTAAACATATTGTTACCTCTCACTAGGCAACAAATAATCACATGGCTCACAAGGCCCATTAAATCTTTATCATATACAACAACATAGATCATACATGACTATGTTCATCATCTCATGATACATGCATGGTTAGGATACATGATAATAGCCATATCAAATACATATCAACACCATGCAATATAAGGGCAATACCATTATTCCCTCATTAGGGTTAGGGTTTCCCCTTCTTATCGATTAGGGTTTCAAAATCATACCATCACCCTACATTAGGGTTAGGATTTCCCTTATTAACCATTTAGGGTTTCAAGATCACATTATCAAGGATCAAACCCTAATTCATACCCTACACATATTAGGAGTATTAATGTATACCCATTGCATGTTTATCACAAAAGTAGGAGTTTCTGTCTCATCCTTACTAGGATGTTGATTACTCCATACTTTATTAAGTTGGCTCAACCTTTCCTTCAAAGTACATAAGCCTACTTAATCCTTATTCATTAAACTCCATACTTCTTAATGTATGACTTTATATAAGACACTTCATGTGTTACTCCATCAAGTAAATTGCATTTAAAGTGCTTTCCTTCATATGGGTTTTGAGCTTCTTTCACCATATCAGGTATGAGGTGTATGCTTGCTACCTTAGAGGTGTATGTGTGCTTCGATCTCAGTTTTGAAGTGTATGTGTGCTTACCAAATCACCCTTGAGGTGTATGTATGCTTCCATATCGAGTTTGAGGTGTATGTGTGCTTCCATATCACTTTTGAGGGGTGTGTGTGTGCTTCCATGTCGGGTTTGAGGTGTATGCGTGCTTACCATATCACCCTTGAGGTGTATGTATGCTTCCGTATCGAGTTTGAGGTGTATGTGTGCTTCCATATCACTTTTGAGGTGTGTGTGTGTGTGCTTCCATCTCGAGTTTGAGGTGTATGTGTGCTTACCATATCACCCTTGAGGTGTATGTATGCTTCAATATCGAGTTTGAGGTGTATGTGTACTTCCATATCACTTTTGAGGTGTGTGTCTACTTCACACCATATTGGGCAAAGAGGTGTGTGTGTGTGCTTCACGCCGTATCAGACAAAGAGGTGTGTGTGTGTGCTTCACACCATATCGGGCAAAGAGGTGTGTGTGTGCTTCACACCATAGGTAAAGTGACAGGCTAAACAACTGTTTGAACCTTTGTCAACCCATTATACAAATCGATACACATCCCTATCAATTTCCAAGTCATTTAGGGTTACTTCACCATATCGGGTTGGAGGTGCTTGTTTGTGTGCTTGAACCTGATATTGATGATGTCATTACCATCAACCTCAAGACCGTTGTTCTTATTGTTCTAAGTCATGGACAACAGTCCCATGAAGCTTTTAGAACTCAAAGGATCATCAATTATTCAAGAGAAATCGAAATTGCAAGTAAATCAACAAGTATGACAAAACTGAAAGTGCATAATAATATAATTGGGTTCAAGTTATATAACCCGCCTCAAGAACAACTTCAAAGATCCAAACTCCAAAGATTCACATTCCTATGGTTTAATATGAGCTTCACAACTCCTCTATATGCAAAGAATCACCATGGATAAGCAATTGGTGAATAAGAAAAGAAAGGAAGATCATAACCCTAAAATCATGCTTCAATCCAAGGTTAAAGATGATCATGGCCTCACCTTAGGGTTAAGTATGAACTCCTTCTTGCTCCTTAGAACCTTTTCATGATACCCTAATACTCTTTCACGATATGCCACCACTCATGCACTATATTCCACCACCCTTAGTTGATATCCCCCTCACTTGTGATCAAAACACTTCACTATGGCCGATATCACCCTACTTGGTCGATACCACCTTACTTGGCCGATATGAACTTTCTATGGATGATACTCAAGGCCCTATGCATGATACAACTTCACTCCTGTATGATACAAGGACCCTATGCACGATACCTTAGGGAAGGAGGGTGGTAATATTCGAAAAAAATCACTAAGGGGTGAAAGAAGGGGTATATATACTTGTTGTTCATGAAGAAGTATGAAAATGAGGTGTCATAAATTTGAGCTACTAGGTGCCACGTGTACATGCATGGTTGACACATGTACATGCACGCATTAACATTTATCTTGACATGAAAAACTCTTGAGGATAATCTAGGGATGAATTTTTATGCATTACTTATCCCTTTGAATAAAATATATCAACTAAATCACCACTTTATTCACAACCCGATACAACTTTTCTAAGGAAGTTGTAAACCGATAAACTTCACCTACTTGAGGTGATTTGTACATCATGGGCTTTTCCAAGAGTCCAAAAAATGATATGAGACTCCCCCTATGGCTCCTTGGCCTATAGGCTCTCATATAAAAGCTTTTCCACTTGATACAACTCAAGTTAGGGTTTCATATTCAACCCTTTTCTTGGTCATTTCATTACCAAGAGTACCATCACTCATAATTGATTTAAACATGGTGTCCCCTCCTTTATCTATCCTCTATATGATACTACGAGGGAGTAGGGACACTCTATAGGTGGTAATTTACATATTAACCCTACATTTTGGGTAAATTACAATTTGTACCAAAATTGGTGCACAATGCACTAACATTATTCAAACAAGTTGCAACTTGAAATTTAGGCTTTCCACAAGCCATCCTTTAACATCATTCTCTCTATTATGATGCTAAAACACATGAGGTACATTAAATATGTGACATTTTGCAATATAGCCCCTCATCTTGGGTAAATTGCACTTTATGCTCAAACTATCATATAATGCACATATAGTTTGCAAATAAGCTCAAACTTGAAAATTAAACTCTACAAGAGTCTTAATTATTTTTAAAAAGATTAAAACAAGTTTATGAACAACTAACTTAAGCAAAACTTCTAGGGCTAAGCCATAACCCAGGTCAGGGATGTTACAAAATGGTAAGAAACCAAAACCCTAGAAGAACATGGTAAATAGAGATGGAGATCATCGATTTTTAAACATAGAAGCATGAGTTTTAAGCATGTAGTAAGAGATCTATGATAAGGGGGTTATAAAAATTGCCTCTAGAAAGGTACCCAAGCTAGAGAGGATAGTTTCTCCAACAAAGTTCCTATCTCGAGCAAGAAGTACCTTCTCCACTTTAAAGGTGAAAACCCCTAGCAAAAGAACATGGAGATGAGGTGTTTAAGGCTCGAGGTGGGGTTTCACGATGGAAGGCCATGGTTATGGCCTATAAGAAGGTGTTAGGAAGTCTAACAACATGAAAATAGGGAAGGAAATGAGGAAACTTACCATTTTTGGTCAAAATCACCAAGAAGGAGCTTTAAAAACCCTAAATAGAGCAAATTTGGAACCCTAGGAGCCTTCTTCACCAAGGTAAGCACTCACTTTTACCCTGGGACAGCACCTTCATGGCCAAACAGATTAGGTACAATTCTCTAAGCTGGGGGAAAGATAAGGAGAGCAAGATTTTTTGAATTGGGAGGTGGGAAGGGGTAGACATGGCTTTATAAAGAAGGGGGAAAGCATGAGGTGTCTCTGTGACTTTCCATGTGTCCTTAGCCTAGGGCTTCATGACAATGCAAGAGGACAGCTTATAGAGACTTCTTGTATATCAAATTTTGGTCCTGAAATCCCATGGAGACTTCTAGGCCATCCTCACCGTCCTCCAATCAAAGAAATAACCCCATTGGTTGATAGCTTTTACAGATAAGCTCATTTATAAAGAGGGTAATCCCTAAAATGCCTTGGAGAGAAACACCTTCAAACCAAGGTGCAACTAGGTGCCCCATGGTTCAAAATCTGGAGAATTGTAAGGGAATATCTAAGTGCTATAATGCATGTGATAATTTACAAAGAAAACCTCCCAATTGGGTAAATTGCATAAAGTCCAAAATGTTCCTAAAATTGCATCACTTGCACAAACAACATCCAAATTGAACCAAATTTGAAACTTAGGCTCATTTTATGATTTCAAAACACATCCCAAAGTTATGATTAAGGTTTAGAGAACTTAATTATGGTAATTAATCTTGTTTAATACATTAAGCAAGGTTTGGGGCATTGCATTTCTAGTACAAATTTATTTGCCATTGTTCCACTTAAGTGGTGATTTTGCATTTTAGATCCTTAAATAAGCTTTCACTATGGTATTTGTGCATAAACCCTTCCATTGGTATAATTATTGAACAAATATTCACCAAATCACTATAGATTTGATAATTTAAACATCAAGGCCAAAAAAGGATAGAAAGGAAAGAAAAAGCTTGGAAAAGGGCCAAAAAGAGAATATGTTCAAGTTTCAGTATGTTACAATGGAGAAGCACCATGAGAACTTGAAGACAGTCCTTGAAATCCTTTGAGCTCAGAAATTTTATGGCAAGCTCTCTAAATGTGAGTTATGGATTGATAAAGTCATGTTTCTTGGCCATGTCATTTCTGGGGGTAATATATCTATTGATCCCGCCAAGGTGTCTTCTGTTCTTGATTGGCAACCTCCTCAAAATCCTTCTAAAATCCAGAGCTTCTTGGGATTGTCCAGATATTATCGTCGCTTCATTCCCAATTTCTCCAAAGTGGCACTTCCTCTGAATAAGCTTACTCAGAAGGATGAACACTTCATATGGTCAACTACTTACGAATCCACTTTCTAGGAATTAAAGTAGAAGTTGACGTCGGCTCCTATCCTAGTCCTGCCTTATGGAAATGAAGGGTTTGTGATCTTCACTTATGCTTCAAGAAATGGGTTAGGATGTGTCCTGTAACAACACAAAAAAGTGTTGTCCTTTGCATCCAGGCCGCTAAAACCCAATGAACTCAATTATCCCACACATGATTTGGAATTAGCTACAATCATCCATGCGCTTAAAATCTAGAGGCACTACCTATACAGGGTGACATTTGATATCTTCACTGACCACAAAAGCCTAATTATATCTTTACTCAGAAGGACCTAAACTTGTGTCAACATCGATGGATTGAATACTTATGATTTCACTATTGGCTATCATCCTGGAAAGGCGAATGTAGTCGCAGATATCCTTAGCAGGAAAAGGGCAGTATGTGCATCCTTATTTGTTCTTGAGTGGAGGAATATGGACGATCTTATGGGTTGGAAGCCACAGTTTCTGTCTGATTGTGTCCATGTCAACAACATCTCTATCATGTCTGACCTACATTCTGAACTTCTTGAGGCACAGAAGGCCAGTCCTGATCTTAATGAGCTCTTCTCTCTCCTGTCTAAACCTCAAACACATCTGTCTATGGGTCTTGATGGTGGTCTTCGATACAAGAACCGTATGTGGGTTCCTGAGTAGTCAACTGTGAAGGTGAAGATTCTCAGTGAGGCACATGGTTCAAAATACACAGTTCATCTCGGAACGAACAAGATGTATAAAGACCTACAACGTCAGTTCTGGTGGAGGGGCATGAAGCATGATATTACAAAATTTGTGTCCAGATGTCTGACATGCCAAAGAATCAAGGGAGATCACTAGAGACCAGGTGGTCTACTACAACCCTTGGAAATCCCGGAATGGAATGGGAACACATCACCATGGATTTTTTGGTGGGGCTACCAGGAGCAGAAAGGGTTACAATGTTGCATGGGTAATAGTGGACTGTCTTACAAATTCATCTCACTTTCTCCATGTAAATACTACTATAAAAGTTTTTGAGCTGGCTGACCTATATATACAGGAGATAGTACATCTGCATGGAGTTCCAATGTCCATTGTCTCGGACAGGGACATGAAGTTCACCTCAAAGCTGTGGAAATAGGTTCAAGAAGAACTGGGCACCAAACTGGACTTTAGTACAACCTACCATTCGTAGATAGATGGGCAGTCAGAGCGCACAATGCAAATTCTAGAGGATCTTCTACGAGCTTGTGTTCTTGATTGAGAAGGATCGTGGGATCACTATTTGCCTTTAGTTGAGTTTGCATATAATAATATCTATCAGGCAAGTATTGGGATGCCTCCCTATGAAGCTCTCTATGGCTGACCATGCAGATCTCCGCTACATTGGGATGATGTCAGGGAAGGCACCTTGATGATAGAGGACATGCAGTTGTATGCAGACAAAGTTTCATTGATCAGGCAAAGGATGAAATGGGCATAGGATATGAAGAAATCTTATGTCGATGCTCACTGAAAGGAACGTCAATTCAAGGAAGGTGATCAGATATTTCTAAAAATCTGACATGTTTGAGCCTTGGCCAAGAACAAGGGGAAGCTCAATCCTCGCTATGTGGGAACCCTTTGATATCTTAGAAAGGGTTGGTGAATGTGCCTATCATCTTGCCTTGCCACGTCAGTATAGTTCCATGCATAATGTCTTTCATGTATCAAATCTGAAGCCTTATGTCAAAGACCCAGTCACATTCTGAATCATGAGCCTCTCGAGCTGAATGATGATCTGTCTTATGTTGAGTCCCCAGTTAGTATTCTTGATTTCAAGACAAAGGAGCTTCACAGTAATCAGAATATATATATGGTGAAAGTTCTCTAGAGCCACCATGATCAGACTGATGCCACTTGGGAGCTCAAGTCCAAGGTTGAGCAGAAATATCTACATCTCTTTCAAGCTGCTTGAATTTTGAGGAAAAAATTCTTAAAAGGAGGGGAGAATGTGACAGAGTGAGTTTTACTTATATTGTCTCTCTCTTATAATTTTATTATTTCTAATAATACCCTCAACCTTTTCCCTTGCTTAATTGACTAAAAGTGATTGTCAATTTCATAAAAATCCAAACCCTAATTTCATAGTAGATGGAATACATGTATTATGGTACATAGTCAATTTATTTAACAAACATTTGAGTTTGACCCTCAGTTTTATACCATGGTTGTATAATGACTTCATGAATATCGATCTAAAATTTCATTGCAATTGGATTAACCAATTAAGAGTTATGAGTTTTTGAATTATGCACATTATTTCTTTTATTTCTAGCCTAGGACCTAAGTTTTTGGGCTTAATTGGTTAAATGTGTGACATTCATGTCACGCTCACCCCATCTGACTAAGGGATGGGTCATTTGTTGCACACATGCATCTTGGCCTCCCAATCTCTTGATCGCAGATCAAGTAGGGATCCAACAACCCTGGCCTCATCATCTACCTCCCGCATATCGCGTCTTACTCCAACAACACGAGCCAAAACAACATCGATACCCTGAGGACTATCTAGACCCTTTCGATCTGGGATTTTTGGAGGACAAGCTCCTCTCACTGATCTAATCTCAACCATCTCTTCCACACATCCCCTCATCTACAGATCAGGGATAACGACCTCCTGAGACTTCACGCCCCTCCCTGGCGGTGACAGATACTTTAGGGCTTCTCACCCCAGACACTCCCGCATCTATTTAACCCCTCCACTAGCTATGCCATCCCTCCTTTCCTCATTCCCCACTAACAATTTTGAGAAAATATACCCCAAACACCTTTTCCCCATTCCATCATCTTCAACCTCTAGACACCTTACCACCTAGCAACCACAACACTTCCTGAACCAAATCCACTGCTCCATCACCTTCACTGACCTACCACGAGCATACACATCTACCTTCACCAAACCCAGAACCCCCATCTACCTCTAACCTCTCTCTTTCCAGTGACCTATCCCTTCCCCATGGCGGCGCTAAGATCCAGAGGGAGCCACAGTCCGAAAACCCCACGCCTTTGGCCGGGGCAGTCTCGTGAAGGTGAGGGCACCCTCATCCACATAAAAGCACCACCCTAGTGCAAGCAGGAGCTCGCCAGAGTCCTTTCTAGGCCACTCGAGCATTGAACCAGCAAGAGAGGAGAGGTTACGATGTGGAGCTGACAGGGATTGAGGTTGACTAATCCCCAATCACCACTTCACCTCTCGCGAGTCAACAAGGAGAAAGAGGGAGGGACCACGTGGAAGCCAGCTTGCTCGTGTAGACCAATCACATAGTGCCACATAAGGCTCTCAGTCAAGTTGTGCTCAACCTTTGCAAGACTTGATCAATTGTGGTTGTTGATCCAGTCAGATTCGGTCGTTGATCAAGGTAAAAATATCGATCTATTTTATTTAATCAATAGAAATCATTTATCTTAGAAAAATCCTAGAAAATGCTAGGAGCATCGGAAAGTAGCAAACCTATATATCAATTTTATAAAAAAAATACAAGGAACCTATTTATAATACTTTCATGGCCTGATTACTTACCCTATTTCAAAAGTACTATCCTAAAGCCTAATGACCATAATTATACCATTTAATTATGTAGTAATGGTTATTGATTAATATAACCTAATTAATTATGCAACCTATTCCTAATGGAGTCCTTAAATATCACATGGCTCGAAACCCTAGCCAAATAGGAACAATTCACTCTAGACTTATAAAACCCAAAATTTTGGTTCTTTCTCTACATATGAATACCTCCATGCATTTATATGCCTAACCCTAAATATTTATTGATCCTTCTGATAATGGCCGACCCTGATAATCCTAGATTCAACCCTTACCTACATGATTTATGGGAATCCTAAAAGAAATCATGGATGATCTGACCCATAGTAGAAACCCTAATGTTGGATGTTTCTTTTCTTGAATATAAATAGGTATCATTAAATAATGGAAACCCTAATATAAAGATCTGATCGTGTGACTCCAAAACAAGATAAAAGGCATGGATAATCCCTGATCTAATCACAAGAAGATGAAAGAAATCATATTTAAAGAACAAACCTTAGTCATGGGTCATATAAACCAATAGTAATAGTACACCCTTGATTTCCTTTCAGGGTGATTTATTTACTATTTCTCTAAACTCTTGGATTTTAGTTCTAATCAAATCGGGTATGTGGTCTTATTTATCTATAAGACTAGTTTTCCATGGTTGCATAAGATATGATGTACCTTGGGTGAACCTATTTTCTTATACTTTGTTGGATGATTACTAGTATTTATGCTTCGCCAAAACTTAATAGAACATAAAAGAACTTTGATGAGTTGTAGCTACTAAGGTAAGCAAAAATGGGAGATGGCCCAGTATGTATGTACGATATGTTGCCTAGTATGGATGTATGCTGAATTTACCATGGTAGATGTATGATAAAGTAGTTTTCCCATACTGTATAAAGTGCTGAAAGAGATAATAGAATAACTGCATCTAATGATATGTCTAAAAGAGGTGGTTACCTTATTTTTCACCTTAAACAAAGGTTTCCTTTTCTTTCTTTTATTTCTTCAAGTATTTTGAAATATGCAATCATAGAACTATATTTTTAACCACGTACCAACCTTGTGTTGATGGTTTTTATTTCTAGTATTTTCTAGGTACAAGGAACAAATAATGCATCTCAAAGTACCAGAAGCTACTAAGTAATTTTGTTCATGGAGGATAGCTAGCTAGATTGCTGCTTCGTATCTCTATTTCTTTTAGATAGTTATTTCTTTTCCCGTTAGATGATGTATAGGAAGAATTATCTCATATGTATTTTTCATTCCTTAGAACTATTCATTTCTCTCTATTGAATAATATGTAGGACTTTTATCCTCAATGAATGTTGTTTTGTGTGGCTATTTAATGATACTTGTGAATGAAGATATGGCTCCTTTTCATAATTTAGTTGACTACCACAATCTCTTATATTTTTCATTTTGACATCTTTAGATATGATTGCACGCATATCTGGGAATGTCATTAAGGAAAGTATACAAAAATTGGGGTCATCACAATAGGTTGGGATAAACTCATTCTATTTGTTCAAAAAACTATAGTGCCTCCCTTCTTCAGCACTACTTCCATGAGACTCAATGACAGTGTATCAAGTATGGGATAAATGGTCCAGAAAGTAGTAGCTTTATCACTTCCTTTCTCACAACCTAGTTTAGAATTGGGTTCAACTTACGTTGAGGCTTGATTAAGAGCTTGTAGATGTCAATTGTATTAATTATGTGAACATAGAGGGCTTGGCTCACTCTAGTTGGTTAGTCATTATGTAGCCTAGTGCTTTCTGCCTTTTGCTAAGTTATATCAACAACATGTCCTCTTGCTCAGTTGTAAGATCTACATTGATGATGACTAGAAAGACCTTTTTCTCATCTAAGAAGACATATATTAACCCCTCAGGTAGAGGATTCACCTATGGTGCGGTGGGCTTCTTTCCTTCTTATTCAATTATGGAGATAGACTTGAGCTCTTCAAACTCAACTTCAAGGTCTTTGTCAACATTTTCTAATTGGAAGAGAATTTTCTCCACTTATTCATCATGTAGTTCATGAGAATTAGGGTCGATGAGTGTTGCATCTAGAGGGTCTTCAGAAGTAGGAATCTTCTGCCCATCTACACCATCTTATCAATACAATCTAACAAGAAGCATTGTTCTTGTAAAGAGGGACCCTTGAGACACTCAAAAACTTTAAAGTCAAGCATGTTTGCCCCAAGCCTTAATGTCAAGATTTCCGCTTGATAATCATTAAGTCTCTGACAGTTGCAAGGAATGCTTCCCAAAGATGAGGGGGTATCAAAGGTCCTCCTTGTTGTCCATGATGAAGAATTCACATGGAACCTGAGATTTGAGACCCACACGCACATCTATGTCTTCTAAGATCCCCATAGGGGCTATCATAAAACAATCAACAAATTGAATCACTATGTTGGTGGGGAGGATGTGACGGTGAAGCCTAGTATTTTTCACAAATTGTAGGGCATGATAGAAATACTTTCCCCAAGATCAGCTTGGCCTTTTTGGCATTTAGAATCCCCGATGAAGCATGTAACATCCCTGACCTGGGTTATGTCTTAACCCTAGAAGTTTTGCTTAAGCAAGCTAATTATAAACTTGTTCTAATCTTTTGAAAAGTAACTAAGACTCTTTGTGAAGTTTATTTTCAAGTGTGAGCTTAAATGCAAACTATTTGTGCATTATTTGATAGTCTGAGTGTAAAGTGCAATTTACCCAAGATGAGGGGTTACATTGCAATATGTCACATGTTGAATGTGTCCTAAGTGTTTTAAATATCATAAGAAAGATAATTATGCGAATTTGTGGCTTGTGGAAAGCCTAAATTCCAAGTATCGAGCTTGTTGAATAATGCTAGACTTTGTGTACCAATTTTGGTACAAATTGTAATTTACCCAAAATATAGGGTTGATATGAAAATTACCACCTCTAGTGTGTCCCTACTCCCTCTATGTATCATTTAGAGGAGAGAGAAATAAGGAAATTCTATGATTGAACCATCTTTGAGTGATGGTACTCTTAGTGATTAAAATACCATGGAAGTTGTATAGTTGAAATGTTTGTATGAACTATATCGAGTTGTAGATTAGAATGGGAGTCCCTATCGACCAAGGGGCCATAGAGGGAGTCTCCTATCAGTTTTTGGACTCTTAGAAAAGGTCATGATGACCTAAGAACCTCAGGGAGGTAATCCATGATGGGTTAGATGCTCCTTGCAAAAAGAGTATCGATTTGCATATTTTGTGAGATAAAGATGAGATATCCCATCCAACAAGATAAGGGATGGCTGAAATATCATATCTAGATTATCCTCTAGACTTTTGCATGTCAAGATAAATGTGAGTGCATGCATGGACACATGTCAACCATGCATATCCACATGTCACCTAGTAAGTCTATGGTGATGATACCTCTTATACACTCTCTCTCATGAACCCAAGTATATATACCTCTCCTTTCACCTACTAAAGGAAGTTTACGATCCCCACAACTCTTTTTCTTGGAGATATTGTGCATACCACTTAGATATCGTGCATAGTAGCTCAAGAAGAAAGGGGATATCTAGTACCAAGCTTAAGGTAAGGCTTCGGTCATCTTCAACCTTGGTTGAAGTATGATTTTGGGTTATAGTTATTCCTCTCTTTTCTTCTTCACCAAGTTCTTAAACTATGGTGATTATTTGTATATGGAGGAGTTGTGAACGAGCCTTAGACCTTGTATAAGCTCATCTTCAACTTAGGAACGTGGATCTTTGGAGCTTGGAGCTTGGATCTTTGAAGTTGTTCATAATATGGGTCATATAACTTGAACCCAACTATGTTATTATTCACCTTCAATATTGTTGAACTTGTTGATCTATTTTCAATTTCGAATTCCTTTGATTAATTGATGATCCAATGAGTTCCAAAAGTATCTTAGGACTGTTGTCCATAATCTAGAATAGTTTGAACAAGAATCTATATGTTGATGATGATGAAATCATCGAGGTCCAACCTGATATGGGTTGAAGTACCTCAAACCCGATATAATGGAGTAGATACACCATTTAGCATGATATGGAAATGAGTAGGTACCTATTACCTGATATGATGATGAAGATCATACCTCATGCACAATATGTTGTTAAGAAAATGCCTTGTGCACGATATAAGGTCAAGAATACACTCTATGCACGACTTGAAGTCAAGCATATACTCCTACCCGATATAACAAACCCTAGGTGATAAGTAAAGTTGACATATTGATATGAACACACCACAAACATGAGATAGAGAGGAGTGTATACCCCATGGATGACATGAGTAATACATAGGAAACCCTTGAGAATGATATGGGGTCATGTATTCACCTCCTACATGATATGGTGTTAGGTTTATAATCCTAACCCAATATAAGATGGAATCTGATATGAAACCCAAGATGATGTGTAACCCGATATAGAGATGAGGGATACCTCATGAACGATAGAAGGATACCTTATAAATTATATAGGGGATGCCCACTTGTACTTTGTGAACAATATGAGGTCTGATTCCTACCTCATGAACAATATGGCATACTCTACCCGATATGGTTAAAACCTAGATGAAGAAAGGGAACCCGAGATGAATTGCCTTTGAAACCCGACATACCTCTAATATATTTTGATGGGTTAAAGAGAAATTAGGTATCTAGCATGTCGTGTAACTATAATGATAGAACTTATCCTTGAAAGTATAAAAGGTTATGAGCTTAAGGGTTTATTAACATAGGTAACCCGATATGATACCCAACATGCAAACTGATATGGCAACCCAAGATGGGAAACTGATATGATAATCTAAGATGGGAAACCGGTATGATAATCCAAGATGGGAATTTGATATGGTAATCTAAGATGGGAAACTGATATGGAAACTCGAGATGGAAAACCGATATGGTATACATCTAGTGCACGATATGATAGCAAGAATACCATTATATCTGATATAAAGTCAAGCATCTAGCCCATACACGATATGAGAATGACTTGAGGTGATAAGAACTAAGTGATAGCCAACCTGACATGGGTACACGATATGGAATAGGGGATACACCCTAAAACCCGACATGGTCATATGAGTACACCATGATGCTCGAGATAGATACACGATGTGGTGGTAAGGTGTGTCTTAAAACCAATATGGTAGCATAAACTCTATGATGCCCGATATGGTAGGAATATTTTCAATCCAATATATTTGACTAAGTGACATATGATGTGTGATGAAATTAAATGCAACATTAAGGTGCAATAAATTAATGCAATTGGATAATTGTGAATAAGTGCTCTCAATATCCTAGAAGGGGATGAGAGAGAATCTAAAATTCGAATGATACTCATATAATGAGTATATAATGATACTCGTGGTATAAAAGAAGTATGAATTAGGGTTAACCTTTTATTATGTGACTTTGAAACTCTAAGTGATTATTAAAGGTAAATCTTAAATGAAGGGTGGTGTTATGCACTTGAAAATCTAATCGATTAGATTGAGAAATCCTAACCCTAATAATGGGAAGGATGCATTTCTCATATATCACATAGTGATGATGTGAATTTGAAATCCTATTTGGTTGAAATAAGAAATCCTAACCCTAATAATGGGAATGATGTACTTCTCTTGAATTGCATAGTGATGTCATATATTGTTAGAGTTTTTATCATGAAATGCAAACTATTTAAGAATCATGAGATGATGAACATAGCCATGTATAAGCTATGATGTTTTATATGGTACAAATTTAAATGAGCCTTGTGATCCATGTTAAATATATGTACAACAAGTATAACGATTATACAATCTAATATCTTAAAAGATAATTGTTGCCCAGTGAGAGATGACAAGATATTTAATGAACCATGTGAGCTACGTGAAATATTTGTACAACAAATGTGTTGAATACCTTGGTCTGAGGACCTAGAGATAATAGTTACCTGTTATAGAGGTAACAATGCTTAGTGATGATCTAAGGGTTTGAATACCCAGATCCGATAATCATGATGATGATGATGATGATGATGATGTGAAAGGATGAGAATTTCCAGTATTATGATAAGGGATTGATATCCCGAGTGTTATACATTCAAAGTGTTCCAAAGATCTTAAAAGTACTACACCTTTCTTTAGAGAATATGTTATAATTCATGTTTGAAACTTGGTTGATGCTAAAAAAATATTGTAATGTACCTAATTAATAAAGTTAAATCTCATCATATAGTGCCCTGACCATAGATCCATTCGGTGTTGGAAACTACTGATGGTGAAATGAGTTTTACTCGGAGAGCATATTTTTGAATATGCGGGGGTGAAGGACAAAGTATATCCAAATGTCCCAATGAAGAATCGATGTCACACCTTACTTATTCATCACGAGATGATGTAAATATTCCGACCAAATAAGAAATCGATGTGTAAATCCTTCTTCATTTCTAATTGGTATCGAGATTGAAGTATAAAATCTCCTGAACAGGTGAGGAATTGATGTATAATCTTCCTTAATCTTATAATCCGAGAAAGCTAAGTGGTCTTCTCCCAAAGAGAGTACATGCTACGACAGTAACTCTATAGTGAAGATGCCGCTATACTCCGACATGCTATTTGTAGATGACACAAGATGTCCTGCCAGCAGCTGACACGAGATGTCCTGCTAAATCTAAGTGGTCTCGTATTGACCGAGACAGGTGAGGTCTTGACAGTCGGCTTTGCCATTGACCTTGTATGGTACCAATTTCGACTTACTAGTGGTCGGTTGGAGCATGAACGATATATTTCATCTCCTCAGGGTATAAGTGAGATTGTAATATGTAATCAGCTGTGTAGCGTATTTGCTTAAGGATCAAATATGGAAAGAAATTGGTTGATGTACACTCCTCTTATACATCTTAGTTGAATAGATGTTATTCATATTTCTTTATATTTTCTTGTATAGTGAATAGATGAATTATTTCTCTACCATAGATAGATGCATTATTTTTCAGAGAAATAATTACTATATTTTTCTTATAATAGTGATTAATCCTTCTTATTAATACAAAAGAACCTCTGCTTAGTTGTATAATGCTTAACCTTAATAATAATATAGTCAGCAGAGCGTTATATCTCTCACTGGGACAATTGTCTCACCCTGTGGGATCCACAATTTTTAGGTGGACGTGCACGAGGAGGTAGAGACCTTACTACAGAGGGAGAACAACAACTGGGAGAGTAGTAACAGCTCAGGTTGAGTGTACTTTTTGTCGTGTCTTGTAGATAGAAGTCCTATGTGTCATCTCTATATTCTTAGGTCCTTGGAGTCAGTACGTAATGGTTTCATGAACGATATGAGATTTTGGCTTGTATGCCATGAGGTTTCATGTTGCATCAGTATATGTTTTGACAAAGCAAACTATTATATGTTGTCCTCGAGATGAAATGAAATAGTGTATGTACTATGTGAACCATGATATATATAAATTTTGGATCTCTCAATAAGAGTTTCCTGGTAATGGATCTCCTTGCAAAAAATGGTTTTAATTCTTAGTGATTTTTGTTAATCCGTTGCTTATGGTAATTCCACAATTATTTACTAGTGATGGCTTGATTTGTTTCAGGTTGTCACAAAGCACAAGATGTTGAATGATATCAGATCCTTGAGTTTTTTGGCATCTTACTCTGGATAATGTTAGATGTCTTCTTTTGTAGCTTCACAGTCTCATACTCCTATGTTGTATACTTGTGCATGAGAAGAGATTTAAAGATATTGGTACAAGATGGAAGTGTAAGAGTGTCAAGGGAGGGAATGTCAACATGCATATTCTTCATTACTTATTTGAACTTCTTGAATCTTGAGTCTAGACATATTTGAGCTAGACGGATCTGGTAAGGGACTCATGATTTGTAGATAGGAACCACTAGGATAGATGGAGTGGTTGGTGTAGCTGTTGGTGCCTTCATGGGATTGGATTTGATGCTCGCCTCAGGAGTGGATGTATCACTTTTCTTTGACATTTCAATCACTATTTCAAAAGATGCAGCCACCAGGATGACTTCATTATTGTCGTCATCTCAAGAACTAGCTTGTTGTTGGTGATTGGACTTGTGGTTCTGGTAGAATAAACCTAGTACATGTGTTCCAACTGCTCCTTCTAATGCTTGGGGGTTGTTTTTCAAGTTTGTCTGGCAAATGAACCCACTAGTGGGTGCAATAGAAATTTGTGATAATTGAGCATCCATCGATTTATTGTTTACATGTTGGCTTGCTAGTATTTTCTTAGTGGAAGCTAGGCAACCTTGATCATTAGATACATGCATGTTCTATTGGCAACCTTGCCCTAGGAGGAGTTGTCCTTGATTATTGTAGGGTTGCATTCCCTGACTATTGTTATTTCTTTGATTAAAATTGTTATGGTATTGTCTAGGATTGAAGTTTGTCTAGAGGAAGTTTTGATCCGATTGGAGACCAAGAGGACCCCAAACTTGGTTTTTTTGTGGTCCATGCTTGAATTGATGTGTGTTTGCTGCTTTGTCTAGATTCCTATACTAAAAACCTAAGTGGTTTCCTGGTCAATTGAGTCATAGTACCCCTAACCTGGAATAGATTTAACAACATTGACTTATTCAATTAGGGGGTTGTTGTTAAATTGAGGCTGGTGCATGTTTAGTGTTAATTAGTAGAGGTGATTGCAATCCATACTTGCATGTCCCTCTGCGATGCAAACCTGACAAACTTCTTGGACAACCTGATCTTGAAAAGAATATGAGCCTCTCTGCCAATATATTTAGAGGGATGACTCAAGGTTGTCTTGTTTAAGAGCAAGAGCATTCAAGGATTCAATAATAGCATTCATATAGACTTGACTTCTTCCATAGAAACCTTGAGAATTCCTTTCATGTAACGAACCCCAATTATCTTGGTTGTCAACTCCTCTACTTACAACTTTCCATGTGTTGTTAAATCTTTAATGTATGAAGTCTCCATTAGAAGCAACATAGAGAAATTGCTCAATTTTATCATCCACTCCCCTATAAATTACTTGATAACCTGTGCAGAGCGAAAACCTATGATGAGGGCATTTGTGTAGTAGCTCCTTGTATCATTCCCAAGCTTAAAAAAAAGTTTTAGTTGGAAGTTGTTTAAATTGGATTATTTTCCCTCGAGTTTGCTAAGTGAATGAGGGAAAAAAGAACTTCAATATGAACTTGTTTTGAAGTTACTTCCAAGTATTTATACTTCCATCCTCTAGGGAGTTGTACCATGCCTCCATGCCCTAGCCTTGTCAGTGAGGGAGTAGTATAATAGGTGTATCTTGATGGATTCATCAAACACACTGGCTTGTTTGCTTAGTCCATATATATCTATGAACTTTTGTATATGGTCATGTGAATCCTCACTAACTCATCCTACAAAAGTGCTGTTTTGCATCATCGTCACCCATTGCATCTTTATTTTGTAGTTTGGTGCCCCGATGGCTAGTTGAACAATAGGGCAGCGAACATGTGCAACTTTACTGATAGAGAACTCTCCTAGCTCACTTTGTCTTTCTGCTTCTTCATTTGCTCATATTTCTTATTGTACAACATATCTAGCTTTGACCAGGAGTCTATCTCTTTGTGTTGTGGTGCTACTTCTACTGTGTGATTGATCTCCTCACTGTTCATCTTAGCTCGACATTCATGAAGGAGCTTGTGGTAGGTTTTTTCGATCTTAGAGTTGAAGTCTGAGATGTAGTTGATGCTACAAGAACATCACATACACCAATCATGTTACCTGATAAATGTAGACAACCACAAGTAAGATGGTTGTAGTGGAGTTGAATTCAAGAAGATATGCAATATGTTAATTGTAATAGAAAAGTCCTAACTAATTAAAGGTAGTTAAATCAATCAGAAAATTTTGTTGTCCCCAATAATGATGCCAAAATTTGATGTGAGATTTATCACACATGAAAATTACCTAGGCCTAAAATTCCTAGGTTTTACATAAACCAAGTGTATGAAAATCCCACTTGCATGCGAACGGATCTAATCACAATATTGTATTAGGATTGAACCCAAATGATGATATTTTTAAGAATTATCTAATTAAGAGAACCACACAAGAACTACTACAAGTAGGTTTTCTTTGATTAAACTAAGTTTGCAATAATGAAAAGGCTAGATTAAGGTTCTAGATTTATCAAATGAAAATACTAAGGTGAATGGATTTCATCACCTCTACCTATCATTCACTCTCTCATTGCATAAGAAAACACATGAACATATTACATTGGGGATAGATAATCCATCCTCTCATAATTGTGATTAAAACTTGACATATATTACCTTAAGCTCTTCACTTTATATAGAGATCATACATCTATCACTTTGATAAATACCTATCTAAAATTCTCATAAATGGCCAAGCAAAATCTAATCAATATCCTTGATCTTCGATTTGAAGTTCTCTAAACCAATGTCCAGATAAACATGTGTATATGTCAACAAACACATAAACAAAATGTAACACATGAGTTTAGATGCACAAAACAATATTAGGTAGTGGGGCTACTTGTTTCACCCTAACCGGGGGGGCTACTTGCTCCTCGTGTAAGTAACAAGCTAAACAATGTATAGAGAATAAAATGATAAAACCACAAAAGTAAAAGGATGAGCAGTCGTGATGTGCATATGCTTGTATTTTTGCTGAGGGATGTCTTGCTCATCATCATAATAATCGAGCTTGTAGCCAAGGGTGGTAATTTGAGGTGGCAGAGCATTGTAGGTTGATCGAGCTACCTCTATCGAGGTCAGACTATCAACATGAGATAGAGGTTGACCTATTGACTTATCTCTTTTGTCAGTGATCGATAGAGCTACATAGTGGTGGAGTTTGATCAATATTTCTCTTTCGAGGTAGATTGGTCGAGGTGGAGCGTAGGTTGACCGATCTATCTCTTTTGAGGTTGATCGGTCGAGTCTGGCACATGATGAATGCAAGGTGGATTTGTAGATGGAGTTCTTCAGGCTCTTAGTGTCTCCAATGTGTCTTCAAGTGAAGGAAAGTGTAAGGACCCTGACCCATATTTTAGGATAACCATATTTGTTTTGCTTAAGTATGTTTCCTAGATCCTTGCTCTAATCATATGAGATGTAATTAGGGCATGTTGGAAGCTTGAGTTCCTTGTTTGAGCTTGTTTGGTTGATGCTTGTATTTTGTGGAGAGGTTTTGGTGCAAACTTGCAATTTACCCAGGATTGGGGTTGATGTGCAAGCTTGCCACCTCTAGTGTGTTCCTTATCTATCTTGGCATCATCTAGAGGTAAGAGAAAGAGATGGGAATCTTATTTGAGCCTTGGTTGAGTGGTGACATACTTGGTGATGTTTTGCACTCATGTTTGAGGTGTGTTTTGCTCCTAGGAGTGTTGTCTCGGGCTTAAGAACCTTAGAAAGGCCTTGTATCGATTGTGGGTGTCTTGAGGGGAATCCTATTGGTTTGGGGTGTCTCTATATGCACCATATCAGTTTGTGGCTCTAGGGTTTCATCCCTATTGGTTTGTGAAGAGAGTGGGTGTGTGTATCGGCCATGACCTAGGAAGGTAACCTAGTGGGCGAGGCATAGTTATTATCACCTTGTTGCATGGTGTAGCATGTGGCCTTTCTTCGTGGACATGTGTCATCTAAGGTTCTTTGGTGGTGACACCTTTCCTTTTCTCTCTCTTTCATCTCTCTTGTATATATACTTCTTTCTCACCATGCAAGAGAATCCTTTGGCCATCTTTGCTTTCCTCTTCCTTGGTGGGTGATCTTGAGCTTGAGGAGTGCTCTCCCTTAGAGCTTGGTGGATGAGCCTAAGCTTGTGGTGTGCTCTTTTCATCTTCTACCTTGGTAAGCCATGATCCTTAGTTTCCTTTCTCTCCTTATTTCTTCTTCTCGGTCATGGACCTTGGTTGCTTCCCTTTCCCTCTCATGCTATCTTAACCATGGTTCCCTCTTCTCTTTTGGAGGTGTTGTGGTGATCGAGCTTGGAGGATCTTCTTCTACCTTGAGCTCGTGAAGCTTGGAGCTTGACCTTGGATCTTAGAGCTTGGTGGTGATCCTTGAGGCGGGTTATATAACTCTAAACCCTCTTTGTTATTATCACCTTTTACTTGCTATATTGTTCTTTCTTCTTGGCTCGCTATTGCTTGCATGCTAGTAGTTCTTTTGGGTAGTTTTGCGACCTATTTTAGTAGACAAGTCTTAGTTGCTTCCCATGCATTGTACCTTTCTTTTACCTTGTTAGTAACATCATCTTGAGGTTGAAGATGAGGTGGTCGACATGCTTGAGAGGTTGATGTGCTTGTAGAGGCTGATAGGTAGGGTAGGTTGATATGTTGGGTGGCCGCCATGACCTGTGACTCCCCTGGCCGTTAACCTTGTGGATGGTCATCATGACCTTGACAAGGTCAAGGTCGACACTTGTAGTTGGATGGTCATCATGTCCATGGGGAGATCTGGGCCGACACACCTTGGTAGCATTTAGATTATCATTCCTTGTACACAAAGTAACCAATGAGGGAACAACATTATGTGGTGCTTGGAGAGGCGTTGCCCGTCAGGACTCTGGACGTCATGCCTTGAGAGGTGTTGATGCGCGATAGACCCAACTTGTGTGTTGCATGATGACGCCTTAGCTAGCCAGAGGTCAACACACCCTAAACTGATACCTTTCTTGGTGTGGTTGTCTGATGTATCTATGGTTGTGATGCCCGACTTGGCTTAAACGCATTGCTAAAACCCTAAGCAAACTGTCACCCTTTGTGATATCGACATACCCAAGCGTTGCCTGTTACCCTGATGCCGTCACACCATGCGTTGTTGTTGTTCGGAAAGAGGGGTTGTCTAACACCCTCTCCATGAGGTGCATGTGGCCAACACACCTATATAATGATACCTAAATCGATATACCATCCCAAGTGGTAGGTTGATACCTTGGTTGCTCTCTTGATATACCCTAAACTAATACCCTTTCTTGGAGTGGTTGCCCAACACACCTAGGGTTGACCTGGCACCCTATGTTGTAACCATAATCAACATCTTGGTGGCATTTAAGATAAACCATATTGATGCTAGGGTCATATGGTATGATGTGATACTCATGGAGTAGTTGTACATATGATGTGAGAGCTATGTTTCTATATTCCATAACATGTTTTATAATAATAATGAGAAACATGCTTCTATGTCTCATAGCACATTTCATAATGATGATGAAGTGATAATCTAAGGGTGGTTGTTGATCCAACCTTGTAAACCCTAATCGGGTAAAGTGAAACCCTAATTGTCATGATGTAAAATGTATGGCATGAGTCCTATGAGATGATGATGTTGATGATGCATTGCCTTCTTGATATCAGTTTCTAATCATGCAGGTGATACTAATTGATGTATATAGCTAAGGATGAGCTATAGTGGTTATGATCTATTGGAATGGTCCTTGTGATGGACACTGGTCCTTGTGATGGACACTGGTCCTTGTGATGGACACTGGTCCTTGTGATGGACATTGGTCCTCGTGATGGGCATTGGTCCTCGTGATGGACATTGGTACTTGTATTGGACATTGGTCTTTGTGGTGGACACATGATAAATAACATGCATAAAGAGACATGATGTGATGAAGTCATACCTAATATGTTTCAATATGTTCTTGTAATGAGTCATGCCCTTATTTATGTAGATCTTGTTTAGAGGTTATATGTTGTAACTTGATTGATGCTTAAAGATGTTTAAATTGATCTAATTAATCAAATGGAATATAATAATGTAGTTTTCCATGTCACATAGATCCATTCAGTGTCAACACTTGTTGAATGGTGAAATGTGTATAACTCAGAGGGCATATTGTTGAATATGCAGGGTTCAAGTTGAGGTATCTCCTTGCATCCTGAATGTAGATATATGTGATTGGTTGCAGTCATACCCCAATAAGAGTACGTCTGTGGTTGTAGCTCAATTTGAGATACATGAATGGTTGCGGTCATATCCTAATAAAGAGTATGTCGGCGGTCGTAACTCACTAGCACAGTGACCTATACAAGACATGCTAAATATGTACAACTTGACTATAAGTCACTGATAGCAGTCTGACTAATGATGTCACTATCAATATTCTCATAATGACCATAGGGATGAGGTCATGGATTCTGACTCTTCTACTAGACCTTGTATGGCACTGATTTTGACTTATCAAGTGGTCAGTTGGATTTGGGTGGTATGACTCAAATCCTCGGGACATAATAAAACACATAATCAGCTGTATATTATTTTGTATATGATCAAAATATGAAAACATTGGTTGAGGCCTTGCTTGATCTTTATATAATGTTGTTGATAGGAAATATACATGTTCTTCATATTCCTTTAAATTATTAAGATGTTTCATAATTCAACAGTAATTGCTCTTCCTGTAAATGATAACTACATGTTTCGTTTAGTTATATTATTTTGTTGCTCTATTTATCTTATTTATAATAATAATAGAGTTGGTGGTGAGTTATATCTCCCACTGAGATTTGAAATCTCACCCTGTGGGTTTCCCACATCCTTTTTAGGTGGGCGAACATGAAGAGGTAGAGATCGTGCAATAGAGGTTGAGGAGAAGCAAGAGGAGCACTAGTTGATAAGGTTGGAATTGCTACTGGATGTCTTTTGTTGATAAAGTCCTAGAGTCATCCCTATACACTCGGGTCTTTGGGAATGTTTTGTAGATGTTTTGCAAATGAGCTTTCTTTATATGGTTGGCTTGTGTACCTATTACATATAAATGTGGTGGAATCATGTATATATGTTCTAGAACAATTCTTTGGTTACAGGTTGACGTCATGCCTTGTGTATGCTTTGAGGCATGAAAGGACTTATATGTGAAGGTTCTTGCTGCTTGGCCATTTTATGAAAAAGGTTTTAAATTTTTTAGTTTTTTTTTCTTCAGTAATCTGTTCATTAACCTTTCTTCTGTGGTTATGTTTTAAGGAATCTCGCTTTGTGTGGTAATGGGTGTCACAGAAATGACCTTCTATTTATAGGAGGCAGAGAAGAAGATCTACAACCACCAAGGAATGCAATGCGATGGTTGTAGTATTTACATCGAAGGGGAGAAGATCAAGGGTCATGGGCTTTGGTTACTGCATGAAGGTTGATTAGTTGAGGTCAACCAATTGAGCTCGATAGAGCGATCAATTTTTGAATGGTCAATCTCTATGAGGTTGATCAATGGACCTTGATTGGTGGTCGATTGAGGTGATCGATCGAGGTGATCGATCAGTGGAGCTCAATCATTAGTAGGCCGATTGGTTGATGTCGGTTAGTGGCTACTCCTCAAACCAGTGGATCTTGATCAATAGAGCCCGATCAATAATGCTCGATCAGTATAGCTATATTGGTGGATCTCACTTGGTTGAGCTCAATCAGTGGAGGTCGATTACCAAGTTGACTGAGGTGGTCAATCCTAGTTTTGAACCTAAAATGTCGACCAATTTGCCTTCCGAACACTCCCAAAATCCATTTTGGGTCGGGGTGCTTCCCTGTACCTTGGGAGGGCATCTCCTCTCATCTCCTACCCGCTGAAGAGTAGCGGGACCCCCTATGTCACCTTGGTATGGAGAGATAAAACTCCAAACCTGCAAAGGAAGTTGATAAAATTATCAAAACCCTAACAAATTAACATAAAATCAAAATAAAACTAAATGAAGTTTTTTTAAAACAAACTAAGAAACCAAAATGCAAATTAGACTAAAAATGCTATTAAAACTAGGATGAATATGCATTCATCATTAGGGAAAACAAAGCACAATTCAAACAAGATTAGGGTTTCAATTTAATCAACTGATTCTAAAACTTAATCAACATTTAATTATAATAATCAAGAAAGATTAGAGTGCAATTAAGGTTAAGCTTGGTTTAGGGTCTCACTGACACCACCCCAACATTCATGTATCCAATTAAGCATATAATAACACATGAGGACAATAGAGGAGCAACTAAACAATCAGTGTTGATTATGAAATCCATGTTATAGTAGACATTTGTGGTATAACAGAACGAGTGTCTTTGCATCACATTATCATCCAAAGATCACCGAATTAAGAAATATATCAAGGTAAACATGTTTTTTAAGTCATAACTGCTCCTTTTTATTCAATAAGTGGTGATTACAGATACATCATTCAATATTTCATGCGGAGGTTCTTTGTAAGGACCCTGACCTTCGTTTAGGGTTTACCCTATTTGCTTTTCTTAACCCTGGTGCTTTGTTGCTTGCTAATCACCTTTGGTGGTGATTAGGGTTTGATTGTGCTTTGTTGAGAGTTGGAGGTGCTACTTGCAAATAACCCAAGTCTAGGGTTTGTGGGCAAGTTTGCCACCATGTGTGGTGTTCCTCTCTCTCCTTGCTTCCTCTAGAGTAGAAAGGAAGGTTTGGGCTCATTGTTTGAGTTCTTTTGGGCATGGTTGAGCTTGTTGGGCCTTGTTGAGTGTTGCCTTTGCTTCTTTGTACCATGTGTCAGGCAAGAGCAAGTTTTGTCGGCCTGAGCTTGTGATGCCCAGGGTTTGTATTGCCCTGGTGGTGTATCGCCCATTTGTGTCACCCTAGTGTATCGCCCATGGTGCTGGTGGTGTATCGCCCTAGAGTCTTTGACCAAGCTTTGACCTCGTTTGTGTCACCACTAGTGGACACTTGGTGCATGATGCTTACATGTGGCAATGACCTTGGACATGTGTTTAGGGCTTGCTAGAGTGGTGACTCGTGCACTAGGACAAGTGTCCCTAGGTGGGCAACACCTTGCTTGGTTCTACCTTGTTTTCTCCTCCCTTTCCTTCTATATAGATGGTTCCTTTCCTTTTCTAAGAGTTCCTTTGGTTCCTTTGTTCCTCCTCCACCTTGGTGTGAACGACACACCCTTCTCCTTTGCAAGTTGGTGGCCGATACCCCCTTGGGAGAGTAGCTTGGTGGCTGATATCCTTGGTGTCTCCTTCTTCCTTGCTTGGTGGTGCTTGGAGCTAGGAGCTTGGAGCTTGCTTAAGGCGGGTTCATAACTCCTAACCCTAACTACACTATTCTCTTTCCATGTGTCTTATATGTTGCTATGATCATATCAACTAGGTTGTAGTTAGATTGGTTTTCTTGTTTAAGTATCCATGTTGGCCGATCCTTGTGATTTAGCGTTTCTTGGTGAGCAATACTCCTTTTCTCTCCTTGATCTAGAGGAGTGAGCTTGAGCTCCTAGTATCATGAGCAACACCCCTCTCTCTCTTAGTCAATTGAGGTGAGCTTGTGTTCTAGTTGCTTGATCAACACTCTCCTCTCACCATGGACTAGAAGGGTGAGCTCAGAAATAGTGGTGTTTCCTTCTAGGGTTTTCCTTGTGACCCGTTTGGTGATAGATGATGAGCAAGACCCATCTTTCTTAGTTGATTGAGGTGAGCCATCTCCTTGACCCTCTAGGGTTTGGTGCCTTGTGATGATCTTGTGAGTGGTACCTTGGTCGCTATGAGTATGGGGAGGTGCTACCCGACAACCCTCTTGACCTAGACCCTTGGACGGCACATGTGTGGACGATTCCCCCTTTGGTCCCTGTTGGTGACGGGCGTCACACCATCAATCTGCCCTGTGACGGCTGATAGGCCATGGTATAGTTGGATGGACGTTAAGTCCCTTAGTGGTAGTTGAGTTATACACCTGATCTAATGCTGCTGGTGATCGTTGTACTCTTGAGATTGATGTTGCTTGTGGACCTGTGATGGACGTCACGTTTAGCCCTCTTGTGTGTCGCCCGATATGCTCCCTGTGACGGGCGTTGCAAGTCGTTGCCCGATAGGCATAAGGCGCATGACAGACCTTAGATGCAGCATTGCTAGCCCGACATAGCGTCATGTGCTTGGCCGATAGGTCTTAGTATGACGGCTGTTACGAGATGAACGTTATAGTTGGGCGATAGGGTGAGTGCTGCCCGTTATAGCTTTAGGTGAGGCCAGGTTGCCCGATACAACCTTTTAGTGAGGGTTTGTGTTACCTCTAGTGAGGGTTCTATCAGTCATAGAAACTGAGGTGTTGATCTTATATCACATTTACCATGATGGTGATCCTTGCTATGCTTAATGATGTACCCTATGCCTATGATCATAAGTTTATGCATGATTAAGAAAGTATATCTAATCTTTGATGTCACCTTATAGTGACAGAATGATCCTTCTATGATTATGGTACACTAACCTTGCAGGCGATGCTTAGCCAATTAAAAAGGGCTATGTGGTATATGTGATGAGTAACACTACTTTGATAGTTACTCTTGATACTGAGATAACAAGTGTAATGTGATTCCTATTCTATGATGAGGATGATGTAAGCCTTGAGAGACAGTGGCACTATGTGATGAGGGATTGAGATCCCATGGTATGTGATGATCCTTGTGATGGGTCTAGATTGGTTGGCAAGAGGCCAAGTGATAGCATGTATTGTTCGATCCTTGGGATGGATCAGTTGATGTGAATTGTAGTAAAAGCACAATGTTGAGTTTTATATTGTTTACTTTTGTTATAATTGCATGTTATACAACTTGGTTGAATCTTGCAATCCACATAAAATACACTAATTAATCACAGTGAAATATCTCATGTAGTTTCCCTGGCCATAGATCCATAATCGTCAGGAATTTGGTGATGGTGAAACGGGTTTTCCTATGGGTTAATCCGGAGCGCATATTGTTGAATTTACGAGGTTGCTCCTAGCCTAAAGTGAGGAGGTAAGAGTGCAACCTCGGTTGTAGACTCCAGGGTGCGGATGCAGGCCCGTAGCCCAATTGTGATAAGAGCATGGTGAACAGGCCCATGGCTCAGGATATGTGATATGAGGAGCATGAATGCGTTCATGGCTCAGAGCACGGTGAACAGGCTCGTGGCTCAGTTTCACTTGCGCCGAGACCTGTATCGAGGCGGGCTAGGCAGAGGGTAGCTTGACCATGTGGCTAAGACCACTTCAGCATGAGACTGCGGTCCTACTTGTGTTGTACTCATGCACTGACCACGAGGTGGGAGTTCGTGGAGTTCGGCTCTTCCATTGACCTTGTATGGCACCAGCTCCGGGTTTCGCAGCCGTCGGTTGGATCTGAGCGGTACGGCTCACTTCCTCAGGGCATAACAATACGTAATCCAGTCGTTTAGTATTTACTGCTTAAGTTAAACACGAAACATTGGTTGAAGCCTTGCTTGCGTAGTTTATCTTGTTATATCTTGCAGTTAATGATATGTTCCTCATGTTATGTGGCACTATTTCTTATCTTGTTAATCATGTTCCATAAAAGGTTTTGGTTATATGCCTTGAGTACACCTAGTAAGCTTGCTAAGTATGAATGGCTTTATTTTATAACTGCTCTTGTTATACTTCTTATCAGTTAGCTGCTTTATATATATATCTGAGGTTTTGTAGTTTTGGCGGGGAGTTATGTTTCTCGCTGGGACTGTGTGTCTCACCCCGCTGGTTACACCCTTTTTAGGTGGTCGAGCTAGACGTGGTGGTGGTCACGGGGTTGCGGCCGAGCAGCAAGACGAGAAGTAGAAGGCAAGAGATGTATATGTTGCTGTTTTGGATGTTTTGTAGTAGAGTCTTAGAGTCATCCTTGTACTCTCAGGTCCTTTGAGGTGTTTGGACATTGTTTCACGATGTATAGCTATTGATGTTTTGTATATCCTGCTGCTGGCCGGATGTGGGCCTTTATGTATGTATAAACAGTTGATGAACTCAGGTGATGGTTAGACAGTTGTTGCTCTAAGATGTGGACACGTATCGGATTTTGTATATGCATAGATAATCTGTTTCTTGTAGGATATGGACTGGAATGTAATAGTTTCTCAGTTTATCCACTCTCCGCAATCGGTTTTAATTAACCTGTGTTTTCGGTAATCTGTGGTTATGGTGATTTCCGCACGTTTTCGCATAACACCTCACTGTTTGTGTGATAGTGGGATGTGTTGCCACAAGTTTTTGGTATTAGAGCTCTAGGTTCGCTGAGTCTACAGGGATTTAGGACTAGGTTGTGTCTGTTCTTATGATTTTTCCAGATTTGCTCACAGTCATCTTCTGCTCTCAGTGGAAAAAAAGCCAAGATGTCTAGAAACCATGAAGAACATGCTCCTGAGCAGAGTGATGCTGCATCAGTTGATGGAGCTTTTGGACAAGAACATGAAGATCGGGTGCCTGAGGTCCCCCAACCTGACCCAACCATTCTTGAACATCCTGCCTACCAACAGCTTATGGGGTAGATGATGGCTACGATGAACCTCATGGTTGAGCGATTTCCAGTGCCCCCTCCGAGAGCACAGGCTCCCCATGGAGAAGCATCGGGTATTGGGAAGACCTTCGAGCGTCTTCGCCGAGTAGGAGCTTCGGATTATGCTGGGACGGCTGATCCAGCAGATGCAGATCTGTGGCTGACAAGTCTTGAGAAGGCTTTCCATATCCTCGACATCCCCAAAGCAGACAAAGTAAAGCACGCTGTCTACCTCCTGAAAGGTAGTGCTGGTCACTGGTGGACCATCAAGGAAGAGAAGCAGCCTGGTGAGGTGATCGGTTGGGAAGTTTTCCAGCGCGGGTCGTCAGCAAATACTTCCCGAAGACATATCTGGATGAGAAAATCAGTCAGTTTGAGAGCCTACGACAAGGAATGATGAATATCACCGAGTATGAGGCCAAGTTCATGGATCTGTTGAGGTTTTGTCCTCATATGGCGGCGACAGATGAGGAGCAGATCAGAAGTTTCAAGAAGGGTCTGAGTTCTGAGCTGACAACACATGTATCTGCATTGGAGAACTGAGAGCGATTCGCTACATTCGTGGAATCCGTCCGGAGGATCGAACAATCAGTAAGGGAGAAGAGAGAGTCTATGGCTAAGAAGAGACCTACTCAGTTCTAGGGACAGCGGGTTGGTGGCTTCAAGAAGCCAAGGTTTGTGGCACCATCAGCAATGAGAAGTTCTGGTGTACCATCTTAGTGGTCCCCGAGTAAGGGAAGAGGTTATGTTTCTTCGCCGTCTAAGGCATACCGTACAGCTTCTGTGGCAGTGACAGGGCCAGCTAGGCCACGGTTTGAGGACAGGTCATGCCATCTTTGTGGACAAGTCGGGCATTTCAGGCTCAATTGCCTGAATAGACATGTTGAAGTGACACAACAGCCGAGGCAAAATCTTCAAGGGTCAGATCGACAACAACCCAGTGGTAGCAGAGGATGGGGACGCAGTCAAGCATCTCAAGTAGGTTCGTCTTCTCAAGGAAGCAGAGGTCGTGTACAGCAAGCAACGACTCGATTCTATGTTATGAATCAGTCGGAGGCGATAGTCAACCCGCGAGTAGTGACATGTCAGATGGAGTTATTTCATTCTGATATGTCATCTTCTTGCTTTATATCTGTTCTGGTTGACCCGGGTGCTACACACTCTTTTATCTCCTATAGTATGCTTGAGAACTGTCGTTTACATGTTTGTTGTAAGAAAGATAGTTTGTTGTTAGAAACCCCTCTTGTTGGTTCCTCTATGCTTCGAGAAGAGTGTCCATCTTGTGTCTTGTCTTTCTCGGGACACCGCATTCAAGTGGATCTCATACCACTTGATATGCATGGCTTTGATGTTATCCTTGGGATGGATACCTTAGAGAAGTATAAGGTTATTTTGGACTGCGGTTCGAAGCAGGCAGTGTTTGATGATGCTCGAGAGAAGTGGATCTTCCAATGTGATAGGAAGATTCTTCCGACGTGTCTGGTATCAGCTATGGTGGCAGAAAAGTTGCCACGACAAGGATGCGAGGCATTCTTAGCTCACGTTGTAGATACCATTGTGGAGACCAAGGCGAAAGGTCCTACTCTCGAGGAGATGCCAATTGTCTGAGAGTTTGCCGATGTGTTTCCGGAAGAGTTTCCTGGTGTTCCTCTGCCCCGAGAAATTGATTTTAAGATCAATCTGGTTCCAAGAACTCAGCCAGTTGCACAGACACCGTACAGGATGGCTCCAGTAGAGATGGCAGAGCTTGAGAAGTAGTTTAAGAGTTGCTGGACAAAGGTTTCATCAGACAGAGTACGTTGCCTTGGGGTGCTCCAGTGTTGTTCGTCAAGAAGAAGGATGGATCGATGCGGTTGTGTATAGACTACCGACAGTTGAACAAGGTCATGATCAAGAACAAGTACCCATTACCGAGGATAGATGATCTGTTTGATCAGTTGCGTGGTGCTGTAGTGTTTTCGAAGATCGATATACGGTCTGGGTATCATCAGTTGAGGATAAAGGCGGATGACATACCAAAGTTAACTTTCAGAATGAGGTATGGTCACTTCGAGTTCGTGGTTATGTCGTTCGGGCTACCAATGCACCTGTTGCTTCCGTGGACCTGATGAACAGAGTGTTCCATACGTTCCTAGATCAGTTTGTTGTAGTCTTTATAGATGACATCTTGATCTACAGTCAGGACATGCAAGAGCATGAGCAACATCTTCGACAAGCGTTGACTCTTCTTTGCCAACATCAGCTATATGCCAAGTTCAACAAGTGTGAATTCTGGTTGGAAGAAGTGACTTTCTTGGGTCATGTGATATCTGTAGAAGGAGTCAAAGTGGACCCGAAGAAGGTGGAATCTGTTGTAGATTGGGAACAGCCGAAAACGCCGACAGAAGTTCGTAGTTTCCTGGGTTTAGTAGGATACTACCGGAGGTTTATCAAGGACTTCAGTGCGATTGCGTTGCCAATGACGAAGTTGACTAGGAAGGATGTACCTTTCGTTTGGGATGATCGATGTCAACAAGCTTTCCAGAGTCTGAAGGAGAAGCTGACCAGTGCTCCAGTGTTAATCCTTCCAGAGCCTGGGAAGGGCTATGTTGTTTTCTGTGATGCCTCCAAGAAAGGTTTAGGTTGTGTGCTGATGCAGGAAAATCATGTGGTTTCTTTTGCTTTGCGACAACTTAAGAAACACGAGGAGAACTATCTGACTCATGACTTCGAGTTGGCAGCTGTGATTCATGTGTTAAAGATTTGGAGACACTATCTTTACGGGGAAGTGTGTCAGATCTTTACGGATCATAAGAATCTAAAGTACATCTTTTCATAGGATGAGTTGAACATGCGACATCGCCGATGGATGGAGTTGATCAATGATTATGACTGCACTATCGAGTATCATCCTAGTAAGGTGAATGTGGTAGCTGATGTGCTTAGCAGAAAGTCTTCTTCTCTTTCTTTAAATAAAGCACAGTTGGGTTCTCTGGTATGCCATAGATGAGATATGTTCGTTTCTTTGTGATAGATGAATGTGCAGATGGAAGTTTCCTTGCTAGTTGGACTTTTAGCTCGAATGCAAGTCAAGCCTATGCTGAGACAACAGATCAAAGATGCACAACTGACAGATGATGCGATACAGTTGATCAGATCAGAGTTCGGCAGCGAAAAGTGTGATGGGTTCCATGAGTCCGAGGATGGGCTAGTTTGCTATCATGATAGGATGGTGGTTCCAGATGCTGATGATCTGAGGAAGTTAGTGCTCGAGGAAGCACACGCATCGATGTATTCTATGCATCCAGGTGTCACCAAGATGTATCATAGTCTGAAGGACTTGTATTGGTGGCTCGGTTTGAAGAAAGATGTAGCTGAGTTCGTAGCTAGATGTGCGGTTTGTCACCAAGTTAAGGCTGAACATCAGAAACCGGCAGGTACGTTGCAACCCCTGCCAATACCGCAGTGGAAATGGGATCATATAACCATGGATTTCGTAGTTGGTATACCCAGGACAACTCGGAATCATGATTCCATTTGGGTGATAGTGGACAGATTGACGAAGTCTGCCCACTTCATACCTGTGAAGACGACTTATACATCAGAAAAGCTCGCTCGAGTGTATGTGGACGAGATAGTATGTTTGCACGGTGTACCAGCAACGATAGTTTCTGACAAAGGTCGTCAGTTCACAAGTCGTTTCTGGGAGTAGTTGCACAAAGCGTTGGGAACACAGTTGAGGTTCAGTACCGCTTTCCACCCGCAGACAGATGGACAGTCTGAGAGGACTATTCAGATTCTGGAAGATCTTCTCCATGCTTGTGTTTTGCAGTTCCTAGGCAGTTGGGATGTACATATCAGTTTGATAGAGTTTGCCTACAACAACAGTTATCAGCTGAGCATTGATATGGCTCCTTATGAGGCCTTGTATGGAAGGAAGTGAAGATCTCCTTTGTGTTGGTACGAGTCCGGTGAATATCAGTTGTTAGGTCCTGAGTTAGTACAATAGACAACAGAAAAGATCAAGGTGATACAACAACAGTTGAAAGTGGCACAGGACAGGCAGAAGTCTTATGCAGACAATCGTCGACGACCTTTGGAGTTCCAGGTAGGAGACAATGTGTATCTCAAAGTCTCATCGTGGAAAGGTGTGCTAAGGTTTGGTCGGAAGGGTAAGCTTGCACCCAGGTATATGGGGCCTTACCCAATTATAGCACGTGTTGGCAAAGTAGCTTACGAGTTAGAGTTGCCTCCAGAGTTGCACAGGTTACATCCAGTGATCCATGTCAGTATGCTGAAGAAAAGTAATCCAGATTCGGGAACAGTAATACAGCCTGTTGAGGTTGAGCTTGATGAAGATGTGACTTACGAGGAAGGTCATGTGATGATCCTTGACAGAAGAGTTAAGAAGATGAAGAGGAAGGACCTGGTTCTTGTGAAGGTTCTCTGGCATCATTGTGGCGTTGAGGAAGCTACATGGGAGCTTGAGGAAGAAATGAGGAGGAAGTATCCCTCGCTTTTCTCTTCGGATTTCGGGGACGAAATCCCTTGAAGGGGGTTAGCTTGTAAGGACCCTGACCTTCATTTAGGGTTTACCCTGTTTGCTTTGCTTAACCCTGGTGCTTTGTTGCTTGCTAATCACCTTTGGTGGTGATTAGGGTTTGGTTGTGCTTTGTTGAGAGTTGGAGGTGCTACTTGCAAATAACCCAAGTCTAGGGTTTGTGGGCAAGTTTGCCACCTTGTGTGGTGTTCCTCTCTCTCCTTGCTTCCTCTAGAGTAGAAAGGAAGGTTTGGGCTCGCTGTTTGAGTTCTTTTGGGCCTGGTTGAGCTTTTTGGGCCTTGTTGAGTGTTGCCTTTGCATCTTTGTGCCCTGTGTCAGGCAAGAGCAAGTTGTGTCGGCCTGAGCTTGTGATGCCCAGGGTTTGTATTGCCCTGGTGGTGTATCGCCCATCTGTGTCACCCTAGTGTATCGCCCATGGTGCTGGTGGTGTATCGCCCTAGAGTCTTTGACCAAGCTTTGACCTCGTTTGTGTCACCACTAGTGGACACTTGGTGCATGATGTTTGCATGTGGAAATGACCTTGGACATGTGTTTAGGGCTTGCTAGAGTGGTGACTCGTGCACTAGGACAAGTGTCCCTAGGTGGGCGACACCTTGCTTGGTTCTACCTTGTTTTCTCCTCCCTTTCCTTGTACATAGGTGGTTCCTTTCCTTTGCTAAGAGTTCCTTTGGTTCCTTTGTTCCTCCTCCACCTTGGTGTGCATGACACGCCCTTCTCCTTTGTAAGTTGGTGGCCGATACCCCCTTGGGAGAGCATCTTAGTGGCCGATATCCTTGGTGTCTCCTTCTTCCTTGCTTGGTGGTGCTTGGAGCTAGGAGCTTGGATCTTGCTTAAGGCGGGTTACATAACTCCTAACCCTAACTACACTACTCTCTTTCCATGTTCTTATATGTTTCTATGATCATGTCGGCTAGGTTGTAGTTAGTTTGGTTTTCTTGTTTAAGTATCCATGTTGGTCGATCCTTATGATTTAGGGTTTCTTGGTGAGCAATACTCCTTTTCTCTCCTTGATCTAGAGGAGTGAGCTTGAGCTCCTAGTATCATGAGCAACACCCCTCTCTCTCTTAGTCGATTGAGGTGAGCTTGTGTTCTAGTTGCTTGAGCAACACTCTCCTCTCACCATGGACTAGAAGGGTGAGCTCAGAAATAGTGGTGTTTCCTTCTAGGGTTTTCCTTGTGACCCGTTTGGTGATAGATGATGAGCAAGACCCCTCTTTCTTAGTTGATTGAGGTGAGCCATCTCTTTGACCCTCTAGGGTTTGGTGCCTTGTGATGATCTTGTGAGTGGTACCTTGGTCGTTATGAGTATGGGGAGGTGCTACCCGACAGCCCTCTTGACCTAGACCCTTGGACGTCACATGTGTGGACGATACCCCCTTTGGTCCCTATTGGTGACGGGCATCACACCATCAATCTGCCCTGTGATGGCCGATAGGCCATGGTATAGTTGGATGGACGTTAAGTCCCTTAGTGGTAGTTGAGTTATACACCTGATCTAATGTTGCTGGTGATCGTTGTACTCTTGAGATTGACGTTGCTTGTGGACCTATGATGAGCGTCACGTTTAGCCCTCTTGTGTGTCACCCGATATGCTCCCTGTGACGGGCGTTGCAAGCCATTGCCCGATAGGCATAAGGCACATGACAGACCTTAGACGCAGCGTTGCTAGCCTAACATAGCGTCGTGTGCTTGGCTGATAGGTCTTAGTATGACGGCCGTTACGAGATGAACGTTATAGTTGGGCGTTAGGGTGAGTGATACCCGTTACAGCTTTAGGTGGGGGCAGGTTGCCCGATACAACCTTTTAGTGAGGGTTTGTGTTACCTCTAGTGAGGGTTCCATCAGTCATAGAAACCGAGGCGTTGATCTTATATCACGTTTACCATGATGGTGATCCTTGCTATGCTTAATGTTGTACCCTATGCCTATGATCATAAGTTGATGCATGATTAAGAAAGTATATCTAATCTTTGATGTCACCTTATAGTGATAGCATGATCCTTCTATGATTATGGTACGCTAACCTTGCAGGTGATGCTTAGCCAATTAAAAAGGGCTATGAGGTATATGTGATGAGTAACACTACTTTGATAGTTACTCTTGATACTGAGATAACAAGTGTAATGTGATTCCTATTCTATGATGAGGATGATGTAAGCCTTGAGAGGCAGTGGCACTATGTGATGAGGGATTAAGATCCCATGGTATGTGATGATCATTGTGATGGATCTGGATTGGTTGGCAAGAGGCCAAGTGATAACATGTACTATTGGATCCTTGGGATGGATCAGTTGATGTGAATTGTAGTAAAAGCACAATGTTGAGTTTTATATTGTTTACTTTTGTTATAATTGCATGTTATACAACTTGGTTGAATCTTGCAATCCACATAAAATACACTAATTAATCACAATGAAATATCTCATATAGTTGCCCTAGCCATAGATCCATCATCGTCAGGAATTTGGTGATGGTGAAACGGGTTTTCCTACGGGTTAATCCGGAGCACATATTGTTGAATATGCGAGGTTGCTCCTAGCCTAAAGTGAGGAGGTAAGAGTGCAACTTCGGTTGTAGACTCCAGGGTGCGGATTCAGGCCCGTAGCCCAATTGTGATAAGAGCATGGTGAACAGGCCCATGGCTGAGGATATGTGATATGAGGAGCATGAATGCGTTCATGGCTCAGAGCACGGTGAACAGGCCCGTGGCTCAGTTTCACTAGCACTGAGACATGTACTGAGGCGGGCTAGGCAGAGGGTAGCTTGACCCTGTGGCTAGGACCACTTCAGCATGAGACTGCGGTCTTGCTTGTGTTGTACTCGTGCACTGACCACGAGGTGGGAGGTCGTGGAGTTCGGCTCTTCCATTGATCTTGTATGGCACCGGCTCCGGGTTTCGTAGTCGTCAGTTGGATCTGAGCGGTACGGCTCACTTCCTCAGGGCATAACAATACATAATCCAGTCGTTTAGTATTTACTGCTTAAGTTAAACACGAAACATTGGTTGAGGCCTTGCTTGCGTAGTTTATCTTGTTATATCTTAAAGTTAATGATATGTTCCTCATGTTATGTGGCACTATTTCTTATCTTATTAATCATGTTCCATAAAAGGATTTGGTTATATGCCTTGAGTACACCTAGTAAGCTTGCTAAGTATGAATGGCTTTATTTTATAACTGCTCTTGTTATACTTCTTATCAGTTAGCTGCTTTATATATATATATGAGGTTTTGTAGTTTCGGCGGGGAGTTATGTTTCTGGCTGGGACTGTGTGTCTCACCCCACTGGTTACACCCTTTTTAGGTGGTCGAGCTAGACGTGGTGGTGGTCGTGGGGTTGCGGCCGAGCAGCAAGATTGGAGGTGTTTTAACGTTGTTTCACAATGTATAACTATTGATGTTTTGTATATCCTGCTGCTGGTCGGATGTGGGCCTTTATGTATGTATAAACAGGTGATGAACTCAGGTGATGGTTAGACAGCTGTTGCTCTAAGCTGTGGACACGTATCGGATTTTGTATATGCATATATAATCTGTTTCTTGCAGGATATGGACTGGAATGTAATAGTTTCTTAGTTTATCCGCTTTCTGCAATCGGTTTTAATTAACCTATGTTTTCGGTAATTTGTGCTTATGGTGATTTCCGCACGTTTTCGCGTAACACCTCGATGTCTGTGTGATAGTGGGATGTGTTGCCACAAGTTTTTGGTATCAGAGCTCTAGGTTTGTTGAGTCTACATGGATTTAGGACTAGGTTGTGTCTGTTCTTATGAGTTTTCCAGATTTCCTCACAGTCATCTTCTTCTCTCAGCGGAAGAAAAGCCAAGATGTCTGGAAACCATGAAGAACATGCTCCTGAGCAGAGTGATGCCGCATCAGTTGATGGAGCTTTTGGACATGCACATGAAGATCGGGTGCCTGAGGTCCCCCAACCTGACCCAGCCATTCTTGAACATCCTGCCTACCAACAGCTTATGGGGTAGATGATGGCTACGATGAACCTCATGGTTGAGCGATTGCCATTGCCTCCTTCGAGAGCACAGGCTCCCCATGGAGAAGCATCGGGTATTGGGAAGACCTTCGAGCGGCTTCACTGAGTCAGAGCTTCAGATTATGCTGGGACGGCTGATCCAGTGGATGCAGATCTATGGCTGACAAGTCTTGAGAAGGCTTTCCAGATCCTTGACATCCCCGAAGAAGACAAAGTAAAGCACACTGTCTACCTCCTGAAAAGTAGTGCTGGTCACTGGTGGACCATCAAGGAAGAGAAGCGGCCTAGTGAGGTGATCGGTTGGGAAGTTTTCTGGTGCGAGTTCGTCAGCAGATAATTCCCGAAGACGTATCTGGATGAGAAAATCAGTCAGTTTGAGAGCCTGTGACAAGGAACGATGAATATCACTGAGTATGAGGCCAAGTTCATGGATCTGTTGAGGTTTTGTCCTCATATGGCGGTGACAGATGAGGAGCGGATCAGACGTTTCGAGAAGGGTCTGAGTTCTGAGCTGACAACACCTGTATCTGCGTTGGAGAACCGAGAGCGGTTCGCTACGTTTGTGGAATCCGTCCGGAGGATCAAACGATCAGTAAGGGAGAAGAGAGAGTCTATGGCTAAGAAGAGACATGCTCAGTTCCAGGGACAGTGGGTTGGTGGCTTCAAGAAGCCAAGGTTTGTGGCACCATCAGCAATGAGAAGTTCTGGTGTACCATCTCAGTGGTCCCCGAGTAAGGGAAGAGGTTATGTTTTTTCACCGTCTAAGGCATACAGTATAGCTTCTGTGGCAGTGACAGGGCCAGCTAGGCCACGGTTTAAGGACAGGTCATGCCATCTTTGTGGACAAGTCGGGCATTTCAGGCTCAATTGCCTGAATAGAGATGTTAAAGTGACACAGCAGCCGAGGCAAAATCTTCAAGAGTCAGATCGACATCATCCCAGTGGTAGCAGAGGACGGGGATGCAATCAAGCATCTCAAGTAGGTTCGTCTTCTCAAGGAAGCAGAGGTCGTGTACAACAAGCAACGACTCAATTCTATGTTATGAATCAGCCAGAGGCGATAGTCAACCCATGAGTAGTGACATGTCAGATGGAGTTATTTCATTCTGATATGTCTTCTTCTTGATTTATATCTATTCTGGTTGACCTGGGTGCTACACACTCTTTTATTGCCTATAGTATGCTTGAGAACTGTCGTTTATATGTTTGTTGTAAGAAAGATAGTTTGTTGTTAGAAACCCCTCTTGCTGGTTCCTCTATGCTTCGAGAAGAGTGTCCATCTTGTGTCTTGTCTTTCTCAAGACACCGCATTCAAGTGGATCTCATACCACTTGATATGCATGGCTTTGATGTTATCCTTGGGATGGATACCTTAGAGAAGTATAAGGTTATTTTGGACTGCGGTTCGAAGCAGGCAATGTTTGATGATGCTGGAGAGAAGTGGATCTTCCAAGGTGATAGGAAGATTCTTCCGACGTGTCTGGTATCACCTATGGTGGCAGAAAAATTGCTACGACAAGGATGTGAGGCATTCTTATCTCATGTTGTGGATACCGTTGTGGAGACCAAGGCGAAAGGTCCTAGTCTCGAGGAGATGCCAGTTGTCCGAGAGTTTGCTGATGTATTTCCGGAAGAGTTTCCTGGTGTTCCTCTGCCCCGAGAAATTGATTTTAAGATCAATCTGGTTCCAAGAACTCAGCCAGTTGCACAGACACTGTACAGGATGGCTCCAGTAGAGATGGCAGAGCTTAAGAAGTAGTTGCAAGAGTTGCTGGACAAAGGTTTCATCAGACCGAGTACGTTGCCTTGGGGTGCTCCAGTGTTGTTCATCAAGAAGAAGGATGGATCGATGCGGTTCTATATAGACTACCGGAAGTTGAACAAGGTCACGATCAAGAACAAGTACCCGTTACCGAGGATAGATGATCTGTTTGATCAGTTGCATGGTGTTGTAGTGTTTTCGAAGATCGATCTACGATATGGGTATCATCAGTTGAGGATAAAGGCGGATGACATACCAAAGTCAACTTTCAGAACGAGGTATGGTCACTTCGAGTTTGTGGTTATGCCGTTCGGGCTAACCAATGCACCTGCTGCTTTCATGGACCTGATGAACAGAGTGTTCCATCCGTTCCTAGATCAGTTTGTTGTAGTCTTTATAGATGACATCTTGATCTACAGTCGGGACATGCAAGATCATGAGCAACATCTTCGACGAGTGTTGACTCTTCTTCGCCAACATCATCTATATGCCAAGTTCATCAAGTGTGAATTCCGGTTGGAAGAAGTGACTTTCTTGGGTCATGTGATATCTGTAGAAGGAGTCAAAGTGGACCCGAAGAAGGTGGAATCCGTTGCAGATTGGGAACAGCCGAAAATGTCGATAGAAGTTCGTAGTTTCCTGGGTTTAGCAGGATACTACCGGAGGTTTATCAAGGACTTCAGTGCGATTGCGTTGCCAATGATGAAGTTGACTAGGAAGGATGTATCTTTCGTTTGAGATGATCGATGTCAACAAGCTTTCCAGAGTCTGAAGGAGAAGCTGACCAGTGCTCCAGTGTTAATCCTGCCAGAGCCTGGGAAGGGCTATGTTGTTTTCTGTGATGCCTCCAAGAAAGGTTTAGGTTGTGTGCTGATGTAGGAAAATCATGTGGTTTCTTTTGCTTCACGACAGCTTAAGAAATACGAGGAGAACTATCTGACTCATGACTTGGAGTTGGCAACTGTGATTCATGCGTAAAAGATTTGGAGACACTATCTTTACGGGGAAGTGTGTCAGATCTTTACGGATCATAAGAATCTAAAGTACATCTTTTCGCAGCATGAGTTGAACATGTGACAGTGCCGATGGATGGAGTTGATCAGTGATTATGACTGCACTATCGAGTATCATCCTGGTAAGGCAAATGTGGTAGCTGATGCGCTTAGCAGAAAGTCTTCTTCTCTTTCTTCAAATAAAGCACAGTTGGGTTCTCTGGTATGCCATAGACGAGATATGTTCGTTTCTTTACGACAGATGAATGTGCAGATGGAAGTTTCCTTGCTAGTTGGACTTTTAGCTCAAATGCAAGTCAAGCCTACGCTGAGACAGCAGATCAAAGATGCACAATTGACAGATGATGCGATACAGTTGATCAGATCAGAGTTCGGCAGCGAAAAGCGTGATGGGTTCCATGAGTCTGAGGATGGGCTAGTTTGCTATCATGATAGGATGGTGGTTCCAGATGCTGATGATCTGAGGAAGTTAGTGCTCGAGGAAGCACACACATTGATGTATTCTATGCATCCAGGTGTCACCAAGATGTATCATAGTTTGAAGGACTTGTATTGGTGGCCCGGTTTGAAGAAAGATGTAGCTGAGTTCGTAGCTAGATGTGCGGTTTGTCAGCAAGTTAAGGCTGAACATCAGAAACCGGCAGGTACGTTGCAACCCCTGCCAATACCGCAGTGGAAATGGGATCATATAACCATGGATTTCGTAGTTGGTCTACCCAGGACAACTCGGAATCATGATTCCATTTGGGTGATAGTGGACAGATTGATGAAGTCTGCCCACTTCATACCTGTAAAGACAACGTATACAGCAGAAAAGCTCGCTCGAGTGTATGTGGATGAGATAGTACCTTTGCACGGTGTACCAGTAATGATAGTTTCTGACAGAGGTCCTCAGTTCACAAGTTGTTTCTGGGAGCAGTTGCACAAAGCGTTGGGAACACAGTTGAGGTTCAGTACCGCTTTCCACCCGCAGACAGATGGACAGTCTGAGAGGACTATTCAGATTCTGGAAGATCTTCTCCGTGCTTGTGTTTTGCAGTTCCTAGGTAGTTGGGATGTACATCTCAGTTTGATAGAGTTTGCCTACAACAAAAGTTATCAGCAGAGCATTGATATGGCTCCTTATGAGGCCTTGTATGGAAGGAAGTGCAGATCTCCTTTGTGTTGGTACGAGTCCGGTGAATATCAGCTGTTAGGTCCTAAGTTAGTACAACATACAACAGAAAAGATCAAGGTGATAGAGCAACAGTTGAAAGTGGCACAGGACAGGCAGAAGTCTTATGCAGACAATCGCCGACGACCTTTGGAGTTCCAGGTAGGAGAAAAAGTGTATCTCAAAGTCTCGCCGTGGAAAGGTGTGCTAAGGTTTGGTCGGAAGGGTCAGCTTGCACCCAGGTATATGGGGCCTTACCCAGTTATAGAACGTGTTGGCAAAGTAGCTTGCGAGTTAGAGTTGCCTCCAGAGTTGCACATGTTACATCCAGTGTTCCATGTCACTATGCTGAAGAAAAGTCATCCAGATTCGGGAACAATAATACAGCCAGTTGAGGTTGAGCTTGATGAAGATGTGACTTACGAGGAAGGTCCTGTGATGATCTTTGACAGAATAGTTAAGAAGATGAAGAGGAATTATATGGTTCTTGTGAAGGTTATCTGGCATCATCGTGGCGTTGAGGAAGCCACGTGGGAGCTTGAGGAAGAGATGAGGAGGAAGTATCCCTCGCTTTTCTCTTCAGATTTCTGGGACGAAATCCCTTGAAGGGGGTTAGCTTGTAAGGACCCTGACCTTCATTTAGGGTTTACCCTGTTTGCTTTGCTTAACCCTGGTGCTTTGTTGCTTGCTAATCATCTTTAGGTGGTGATTAGGGTTTGGTTGAGCTTTGTTGAGAGTTGGAGGTGCTACTTGGAAATAACCCAAGTCTAGGGTTTGTGGGCAAGTTTGCCACCTTGTGTGGTGTTCCTCTCTCTCCTTGCTTCCTATAGAGTAGAAAGGAAGGTTTGGGCTCGTTGTTTGAGTTCTTTTGGGCCTGGTTGAGCTTGTTGGGCCTTGTTGAGTGTTGCCTTTGCTTCTTTGTGCCCTATGTCAGGCAAGAGAAAGTTGTGTCGGCCTGAGCTTGTGACGCCCAGGGTTTGTATCGCCCTGGTGGTGTATCGCCCATCTGTGTCGCCCTAGTGTATCACCCATGGTTCTGGTGGTGTATCGCCCTAGAGTCTCTGACCAAGCTTTGACCTCGTTTGTGTCACCACTAGTGAACACTTGGTGCATGATGCTTGCATGTGGCGATGACCTTGGACATGTGTTTAGGGATTGCTAGAGTGGTGGCTCGTGCACTAGGACAAGTGTCCCTAGGTGGGCGACACCTTGCTTGGTTCTACCTTGTTTTCTCCTCCCTTTCCTTCTATATAGGTGGTTCCTTTCCTTTGCTAAGAGTTCCTTTGGTTCCTTTGTTCCTCCTCCACCTTGGTGTGCACGACACACCCTTTCCTTTGCAAGTTGGTGGCCGATACCCCCTTGGGAGAGCAGCTTGGTGGTCGATATCCTTGGTGTCTCCTTCTTCCTTGCTTGGTGGTGCTTGGAGCTAGGAGCTTGGAGCTTGCTTAAGGCGGGTTACATAACTCCTAACCCTAACTACACTACTCTCTTTCCATGTTCTTATATGTTTCTATGATCATGTCGGCTAGGTTGTAGTTAGTTTGGTTTTCTTGTGTAAGTATCCATGTTGGCCGATCCTTATGATTTAGGGTTTCTTGGTGAGCAATACTCCTTTTCTCTCCTTGATCTAGAGGAGTGAGCTTGAGCTCCTAGTATCATGAGCAACACCCCTCTCTCTCTTATTCGATTGAGGTGAGCTTGTGTTCTAGTTGCTTGAGCAACACTCTCCTCTCATCATGGACTAGAAGGGTGAGCTCAGAAATAGTGGTGTTTCCTTCTAGGGTTTTCCTTGTGACCCGTTTGGTGATAGATGATGAGCAAGACCCCTCTTTCTTAGTTGGTTGAGGTGAGCCATCTCCTTGACCCTCTAGGGTTTGGTGCCTTGTTATGATCTTGTGAGTGGTACCTTGGTCGTTATGAGTATGGGGAGGTGCTACCCGACAACCCTCTTGACCTAGACCCTTGGACGACACATGTGTGGACGATACCCCCTTTGGTCCCTGTTGGTGACGGGCGTCACACCATCAATCTGCCCTGCGACGGCCGATAGGCCATGGTATAGTTGGATGGACGTTAAGTCCCTTAGTGGTAGTTGAGTTATACACCTGATCTAATACTGCTGGTGATCGTTGTACTCTTGAGATTGACGTTGCTTGTGGACCTGTGACGGGCGTCACGTTTAGCCCTCTTGTGTGTCGCCCGATATGCTCCCTGTGACGGGCGTTGCAACCCGTTTCCCGATAGGCATAAGGCGCACGACAGACCTTAGATGCAACATTGCTAGCCTGACATAGCGTCGTGTGCTTGACCGATAGGTCTTAGTATGACGGTCGTTACAAGATGAACGTTATAGTTGGGCGATAGGGTGAGTGCTGCCCGTTACAGCTTTAGGTGAGGGCAGGTTGCCCGATACAACCTTTTAGTGAGGGTTTGTGTTACCTCTAGTGAGGGTTCCGTCACTCATAGAAACTGAGGTGCTGATCTTATATCACGTTTACCATGATGGTGATCCTTGCTATGCTTAATGATGTACCCTATGCCTATGATCATAAGTTGATGCATGATTAAGAAAGTATATCTAATCTTTGATGTCACCTTATATTGATAGCATGATCCTTCTATGATTATGGTATACTAACCTTGCAGGTGATGCTTAGCCAATTAAAAAGGGCTATGAGGTATATGTGATGAGTAACACTACTTTGATAGTTACTCTTGATACTGAGATAACATGTGTAATGTGATTCCTATTCTATGATGAGGATGATGTAAGCCTTGAGAGACAGTGGCACTATGTGATGAGGGATTGAGATCCCATGGTATGTGATGATCCTTGTGATGGATCTAGATTGGTTGGCAAGAGGCCAAGTGATAACATGTACTGTTGGATCCTTGGGATGGATCAGTTGATGTGAATTGTAGTAAAAGCACAATGCCGAGTTTTATATTGTTTACTTTTGTTATAATTGCATGTTATAAAACTTGGTTGAATCTTGAAATCCACATAAAATACACTAATTAATCACAGTGAAATATCTCATGTAGTTGCCCTGGCCATAGATCCATCATCGTCAGGAATTTGGTGATGGTGAAACGGGTTTTCCTATGGGTTAATCCGGAGCGCATATTGTTGAATATGCGAGGTTGCTCCTAGCCTAAAGTGAAGAGGTAAGAGTGCAACTTCGGTTGTAGACTCCAGGGTGCGGATGCAGGCCCGTAGCCCAATTGTGATAAGAGCATGGTGAACAGGCCCATGGCTCAGGATATGTGATATGAGGAGCATGAATGCATTCATGGCTCAGATCACGGTGAACAGGCCTGTGGCTTAGTTTCACTAGCGTCGAGACCTGTACCGAGGCGGGCTAGGCAGAGGGTAGCCTGACCCTGTGGCTAAGACCACTTCAGCATGAGACTGCGGTCCGGCTTGTGTTGTACTCGTGCACTGACCATGAGGTGGGAGGTCGTGGAGTCCGACTCTTCCATTGACCTTGTATGGCACTGGCTCCGGGTTTCGCAGCCGTCGGTTGGATCTGAGCAGTACAGCTCACTTCCTCAGGGCATAACAATACGTAATCCAGCCGCTTAGTATTTACTGCTTTAAGTTAAACACGAAACATTGGTTGAGGCCTTGTTCATGTAGTTTATCTTGTTATATATTGTAGTTAATGATATGTTCCTCATGTTATGTGACACTATTTCTTATCTTATTAATCATGTTCCATAAAAGGATTTGGTTATATGCCTTGAGTACACCTAGTAAGCTTGCTAAGTATGAATGACTTTATTTTATAACTACTCTTGTTATACTTCTTATCAGTTAGCTGCTTTATATATATATATATATATATATATATATATATATATATATATATATATATATATATATATATATGAGGTTTTGTAGTTTCGGTGGGGAGTTATGTTTCTCGCTGGGACTGTGTGTCTCACCCCGTTGGTTACACCCTTTTTAGGTGGTCGAGCTAGACGTGGTGGTGGTCGCGGGGTTGCGGCCGAGCAACAAGACGAGCAGTAGAAGGCAAGCGATGTATATGCTGCTGTTTTGGATGTTTTGTAGTAGAGTCTTAGAGTCAACCATGTACTCTCAGGTCCTTGGAGGTGTTTTGACGTTGTTTCACGATGTATAGCTGTTGATGTTTTGTATATCCTGCTGTTGGCCGGATGTGGGCCTTTATGTATGTATAAACAGGTGATGAACTCAGGTGATGGTTAGACAAATGTTGCTCTAAGCTGTAGACACGTATCGAATTTTGTATATGCATAGATAATCTCTTTCTTGCAGGACATGGACTGGAATGTAATAGTTTCTCAGTTTATCTGCTTTCCGCAATCAGTTTTAATTAACCTGTGTTTTCGGTAATCTGTGGTTATGGTGACTTTCGCACGTTTTCGCGTAACACCTCGCTGTCTGTGTGATAGTGGGATGTGTTGCCACATTCTTCGTAGTAGTGAAATTCTGATATAATCTTAAAATGTATTTTGGCTAGTCTGTCAGCTAGCCAATTGTTTTCTCTACAACTTAAGGTAAAACATGTTACAAGTTAATTTTTACTGAATTTGTAATTATAACCTCAATTATAGTGATTTCATGCATAAAATTACAAAATTAAGTAAAACATAGCGCAATATTAGCCAAATTAGAATTACCTCTTGGTCAATTTATTAAAGCATTAACATGTACGAAACATAAGCTTGGATATTTTGCACACAATTTTACAATTAGGTCCTCATATCATGGCGAATTTGTAGTTAAGTACACAACTTGCAAGAAAGCTTGAATTTAGGCAAGCAAAGTGCAATTTGAACAAGATTAGGTTTCCATTTAATCAATTAGTTCCAAAAGTTAATTAACATTTAATTATAATAATCATGTAAGATTAGAGTGAAATAAATATTAAGCTTGGTTCAAGGTCTCACAGACACTACCCTTGATATTCATGTATCTAATTACGTATATAATAACACATGAGGACAATAAGCACAACTATACAATCATGTTGATTATGGGATTCATGCTGTAGTAAACATTTGTGGTATAACACAATGAGTGGCTTTGCACCACATTATCATCCTAGAACGTGGAAACCATGTGGGTTAAATTCACATATGGGGTGTCTAACCTGGAGGGGGTCCCTAAACTTTGCTTTAATATCATGAATGGTAGTAGACAGAGGTGTCCCATATCATGATAGAGGCCATGTAATATGGAGTTTTTCACAATTTCCTATTATACCAGCTCATCCTCTCGTTCCATCATTCTAATTGTATTTTATAATAAGGGAGGGAAATTTAAATACCTCCTCAATGTAGGAAATCCATAATCGCTGCCGTACAACACTAATCGAAGATGTCAATTGGTGAGAGGGAGCCCAATCACGACAATAGACATGCCATCAATTGTCGATGAATCAAAGGTTTTGTTAGATTTATCATTAATTAAAGATCATCAAAATTGTAAAATGGACTTTACAAGGTTATTTTATGGGAAAACACCCATATGGTAACTTTTTTGTCATAGTAAGTGTTAATTAGTTGTCTAAGAAAGTCATTGCAGACCCGTCTAATAAAGCTTAGTAGGTGATTTTATGTGGAATGAACAAACAAACAACCAATATTTTTGCCTATTTATTCACAACTCTCCGTGTTTAATAATAAAAACTTATTAAGGATATACCCTCATTAAAAATTATAAAAAACTATAAGTTGTGGCTGTGGTGACTCCCGAAGGTGGAGGAGCTCATGCTAAGGCCCTGTTTGGTAGGGTGTAATAGGAGTGAATTAGGCGTTTTTAAATGTGTGAAGATTAAATATATATATTTGGAACGACATAGATATTATTTGGTACAATGTATATCAAACTCAAGGAGTTTTATTTCATTTGTTTGGTTCAGATCTGAAAATGTTTGGATCATTATACGATTTATTTATTTGTTGTTATATGGATGAAGACTATTAATTAAAACTGTACAGCAAGAGAGCAATCAAATTGCCCAGTTCAGATATTACGTGAGGTCGGTGCATGGGGGAGCAGGGAGGTGCGGGTCAGTTTTATCAATTTCTCACGGTGTCAGGCTATCGCTCCTGCAGCCGTGCATAGAAAAGCTTGAACTGCACCCGACCACCCAGATTTCGGGCGCAGTACATTTTCTATGATTTGAAGCTGAAAGAGGCAGTTCGGTGTTGTTGAAATTCAATAAACTGCACAGCAGCACACCGTACCAAACAAAATTTCCGCTGAAAATAATTACATTCAAACTCAATGGTTATATCCTACACCCTACCAAACAGGACTTTACAAGGTTATTTTATGGGAAAGCACCCATATGGTAACTTTTTTGTCATAGTAAGTGTTAATTAGTTGTCTAAGAAAGTCATTGCAGACCCGTCTAATAAAGCTTAGTAGGTGATTTTATGTGGAATGAACAAACAAACAACCAATATTTTTACCTATTTATTCACAACTCTCCGTGTTTAATAATAAAAACTTATTAAGGATATACCCTCATTAAAAATTATAAAAAACTATAAGTTGTGGCCAGGGGCGGAACTAGGGGGGAGGCTGCCGGGGCTTTAGCCCCCCCTCCCCCAAAAAAACTAATACAAATAGTTATCTTTTTAGTATTAAATATAGCTTAAATATAAATAAATACATTAACTATGTACAAATTTCAAAGAATGAGACTAGCTGGAGTGGTATATAGCTTGGTTTGTAAAGCAAATGATGCAAGTTCCATTCTCAATGAGGACAATATTTTTGGCTCAGTCCCCCTCTGTGCTAAAACACACATATATGATTTCAGCCCACTGGTTGTGGCTGTGGTGACTCCCGAAGGTGGAGGAGCTCATGCTAAGCTGTGAACCTACCGCACCTAAATAAACTAGTCATGAAGACCGTCAATCTAACAAAACCAACTCATCGATATCGCAAAAGCCGAAGTGGATTTCCTACCATTGCCCATAACTTGCACTGTTGCACACGTTATCGCCTCCCAATCCTGTGGTGGCTTGCGCTTGGGCCGTTCGAGGTTCCGCTCCAGCCACTAACTGCTAACTCAGTGGGAGGGTTACCGAAGACACTAGTAGAGAGGAGCTGCGGGAGCCAATACCAATACACACACCCAATCTCTCCCTCCCTCCCTCACTTGTCCAGGGACCAACCCCACTCTTCTTGCGGGGCTTCTTCGCCGTTCATCCGTTTCCCTCTCTCCTCTGCCGTAGTAGACAGCTCCTTCAACACACTGGAGCACTTCCAGTTGTTCCGGTGGGCTAGTATCAGTTTCTTCGCCCCCAATCTTCATACATTTTGGCGAAACCACCTTCTTTCCCCGTCGAGCATCGCTTAAATCTGTCTCTTCCTCCACCGAGATTCTGTGGTTCTTGATCTTCCTTCATGTCGTTATCCATGGCTTCTTCAATGCTCACGGGAGCAGATAACCTCTCACTCACCCGACTCAAGGCGCCGGGCGTGATAAGCTTCGCCGGCTCATCTCTCCACGGGCGGCGTCTCCCGGGCAACCTAGGGTTCTCCCCGCTTCCGCGCCACCCGAGCGGCAGAGCCGTCGCTTTGCCCAAATGCAGCATATCATCCTCAAGGCCAGCGTCGCAGCCCAGGTTCATTCAGCACAAGAAGGAGGCTTTCTGGTTCTATCGTTTCCTTTCCATTGTCTACGACCACGTCATCAACCCTGGACACTGGACCGAGGACATGCGTGAAGAAGCGCTCGAGCCCGCTGACCTTTACCACAGGGGGTTTAAGGTCGTGGATGTCGGAGGCGGGACTGGATTCACCACTCTGGGGATCGTTAAACATGTTAATCCTGAGTTCGTCACCATTCTCGACCAGTCACCCCACCAGTTGGCTAAGGCCAGGGAAAAAGAGGAGTTGAAGAAGTGCACTATTGTCGAGGGCGATGCCGAGGATCTCCCGTTTCCCACTGATTCTTTTGACAGATATGTATCTGCTGGCAGGTAACCCCAAAGACCTAATTATAGCCGATTTGACCTAAAGTATAAACTGCTGCTAATCTAAAAGATATTGCACGTTTTTAATTGTTTGATTCTTTTTTTTGCAGGGTAAATGTATATTTCTGATTTACGGCCTTTGTGTATCATTTCCATGTATTCTTAATTTCTTATTTTGCAAAAAATAAACCATTCGTAGTGTTTTTAAAAGTAAATTCTTTTTGCAATTCTCTAAGTTATAAACGATTTGCTTCATATCTCAAATTAATTCTGATGGTTTCAGTTGGTTTATAATAACTTTAAAATACAGTTAACATCATATCTATAGGCTTCTGCACCCTTAGTAAATCTTGGCATGCATCTTTAGCCGTCCAGACAATATTTTCTGGAGGATCTTGGTTTAGCATTCGAAGTGTAAGTTGCATCCTCAGTGTATCATCCCACCATTGTTGTATTTTTTCTATTCTCATATTCCTTCAAGTATAATCAAAATTTTAATATATATAATTATATATATATATATATATATATATATATATATATAGAGAGAGAGAGAGAGAGAGAGAGAGAGAGAGAGTCAGGCTAGAATACACTCGAGTGTATAGATCGCATGAATACACTCAAGTGTGTTTGCATATAAAGACTATTTTTTACAAAATGCAAACCATTGATCTTCACTGTCATGCTATAACTAGGCTACATACAAATTTTGAGCCCATTTGGATGAGAGTGTAAGTCACTCATTCAAGGACAACAAAATCGGCGCGCGAAACTAATTTGAAGTGCATAATTTTTACGGTCTTTATAACATGACCTATAAATGTCCACATGTACTCCAATTTTGTATATGAGGTATTCACAAGATGTTTAAGAAGATCAACGGATTAGATTTAAAAAAAATATTACATCATGAAAAACTACTTGAGTGTATTCTACTCCGAATACACTCGAGTGTATTGTAGCCTGACTCTCTCTCTCTCTCTCTATATATATATGTATGTATTGGAAAGTTCTGGTAAATATATATATATATGTATGTATGTATGTATGTATGTATGGGCCCGTATGATTAATTGCTTGGGTAACAATGATATTTTCTTCGGTGTTGACATTTAACCACTATATATATGTGTATAAACTATAAATAGTTGTGGAGCCTTAGAGTAGTCTAAAACTTAATATCTGCATGCATGATTGCACATATTCTCGGGTCCTACACAGAGAGAGTTGTCTCCTTTATGCTCTTAAGTCGACGGCAGGTCAAGTACTAGTCATCAATGAACTTGTCATGTTACTACTGATTGATTTTAATTTACTATATGACTGTGTTTTTCGAAGTTTATATAGTTTTGGGAATAGTCAAATATAGTTATGAACTTGGTTTTGTAATTGACGTCTATGCATGCTAGGTTAAAAGTTCAGTGATATGTAACTGCCAGTTACTTACCATTAGTTACCAAAAGCGATTATGCGAGATGATTGTATATGAAAGGATGAAAATCCTTGCCATATCCATAAATTGAATGACGAGTTCCTACAGACAACTAGAGGGGCTCTCTTAGGGTTTGAAGCAACTGCCTTCCTCTTACACCTATGCTTGGGGGAGCTGATGCAGGCCTTGTCGTCCCTTTCCCCTAAGCTCTTTTAGATACTCACTGCCACCCTTGCTGTTTGAATTCTCACCAGCTACCTTGAGTGTCTTCTTTACAATCAATTTGCTTAGTTTTCTTTCAATATTGCTTTTCTCATGTTACATGTTAAGAGTGTTCTCCAAACTTGTTTGGGTTTTCCTTTCTCCTTTCCCAATAGAGATGGTTCATTGCAGTTGTTTCTTTGTGGGTGCTTGTTTTGATGTCAGAACACATGTCATCTTTTTGTCTACAACCTACTTAGTAAATGCTATATCTTCCTCCTTGAGATTATGCTAGGTTGTTGAATCGTCTTAAATCATGTAGAAATATTAGATCTTTGCTTGCTCGATCTTAATTTTGTTGGCTAAAAACTGATTCTGATATAGTTCTAGCTTGTGCTCATTTGAGTTTGACGTTCTTTGAAGATGCTGTATGGCTTTCTGTTAATGAAATATCCTCCTCCTAAAGATAGATCATCATCATCATCATCATCTAAGCCTTAATCCTAATTATGTTGGGGTCGGCTACATGGATCCTTCGTTTCCATTTAGCTTTATCATGGGCCATATTCTGATTGAGATGTAGAAATTCAAAATCTCCCTTTATAAGCTCATCCCATGTTAATTTAGGCCTTCCTCTTCTTCTATTTATAGTGTTTGGCTCAATAGCATTGCTTCGTATAGGCGTACTAGTAGGTCTGCGTTGCACATGTCCGTACCATCTGAGTCGGCCCTCACACAACTTGTCCTCAATGCTCGCCACCCCCACTTTATTCCTGATATAGTCATTTCTCAAGCGATCTTTTCTTGTCTTCCCACACATCCATCTCAACATACACATTTCAGCCACGTTCATCTTGTTGAGACATTGTTTCTTCACCGCCCAACATTCACTCCCATAGAGCATGGCTGGTCGTATAGCTGTTCTATAAAACTTACTTTTTAACCTGAGAGGGATCTTCTGATCGCATAATACTCCAGTTGCACTCCTCCATTTCAACCATCATGCAGTGATCCGGTGACAAACATCATTTTGGACATCCCCATCTATTTGAATAATAAAACCCAAGTAACGAAATTTATCACATTTTGGTATATCTACTTCGTCCAACTTGGCTCCATCATTCACACTGCGAGATTGGCTGAAATTGCAATGCATATACTCAGTTTTGCTCATGCTAATCATCAATCCATTTGATTCCAATGCCTTTCTCCAATGTTCAACTTTATCATTCAATCCATCTTTAGTTTCGTCAATCAAAACAATATCATCAACAAATAACATACACCAAGGAATGTCATCCTGAACATTCTTTGTCAACTCATCCATAACAAGAACGAATAGATATGGACTGAGTGTGGATCCTTGGTGTACCCCAACTGTGATAGGAAAAGTTGGTGTCTCTCCTCCAGGTATCTTGACACTTGCAGTATAGCTATCATACATGTCTTTGATCAAGTCAATGTATTGGATAGGCACACCCTTTTTCTTCAAAATCATCCATAACACTTCTCTGGGTACTCGATCATAAGCCTTCTCTAGATCGATAAACACCATATGAAGATCTCTTTTGCTTTGTCTATACTTCTCCATAAGCCTCCTTATCAGAAAAAATGCCTTTCTCCTAAAGGTAGATGGAATTACTAATTTTCCTTTTTCTATTTGTTGCCATTCTTATCATTTGCTTCAAAAATATAGTTGTGCACTTCCTGATAATGACCACTTTAGTCATATAAGCCATCCCATTAAATTTAGACCATCTGCAAGAGTGACATCTGTTTTTAACTTAGTCTATTCACAATTTAGTTGTGCATAAGTGAGAAACTGATGTCTTCTACTATATTGTGCCCTTTGTAAAAACATATAGCTTTAGGAAGTCAACTGCAAGCAAAATCCCTCAACAGAGGTCATGCATGCGCGTTTGAATTAGATACATCTGCATCCCTCACAATGTATTAGAAAGTGGGAAGCGGGAGGCGTGCAGACGACACCCTGTAACCGATTAAGCGGTAGGCGGGCGATTAAGCGGGCGATTTTTGAAAAAGCGGGTGTCTAAATTTTATATATTTTTATACAAAATTACATGTATGTGTATGTAAAAAATATATTTATAAGGAACTTCTATACATATCTAATCAGCAAATCAGTAATAACTAAGTATTCATCAATACTTACTATTAATCAGCATCTCTAATCACTAAAATCAGCAAGCAGATCAGTAATTGTATATAACAAACTATGAATTATTGAATTAAAGTTGTTACAGTATATGTTTTCTGTATTCTGTTATTTATTTTGTTATTTGTTTATTCTATATGGACCTCTCTGTAATTGTTTCAGTATTATATATATGAGGGTGCACACTTTGTGCAACCCTATGCTCTCTGCAACCCTGGTTCTCTACATGGTACCAGAGCAGGTCGAGACCTAGGGTCTCTCCCTCCCTCTCCGGCGCCGCCCCCCCCCCCGCGCGACCCGCCGCCGCCGCCGGGGCAGCAGCAGCAGCCCGCCGGCTGGCTGCTACCGCTGGCCTAGCCAGCCGTCTCCCGCCGGTCCCAGGTCCATCTACTCTCCTGGCGCGGTGCTCCGCTAGTGCTTGAGCAACCGTTGGTGTTGTTCGCACAGCAGGTGCGCTGCCGGGTTGGTAGATCTGGCCTAGTTCAGTCTTCCGGGGGAGATCGGTACGTTGTTCGGCTAGAGCCTTCGTCGGTTCGTGTTTGTTTGTGCCTGCCTGCCCGTATAGGCTTCGGCCTCCGGGTCTTCTACTACACTTTGGTGTAGTCTGTATGTGAGAGGTTCCGTGTGATCTTCTGCCTGCCTGTCTTGCCTGCCTGCTGTGCCTACCTTCCTGATGGCGTCCTCGACTGATGATCTGCGTCGTCAAGTTACTACGGTAAAACTTGACGGGCGCAACTACCAGCTGTGGGTTTGTTCCTTTGTGATATATGCTAAATCACAAGGGAAGTATTCCCATCTCACTCGTGCCGGTCCGCCACAGCCTGCTGAAGATGCTGACTTGAAGGACGTCAAAGCATACGATGATTGGGTCCGTGACGACTCAACAGTGATGACTTGGATTCTCAACAGCTCGGTTGAGAAGATTAGTGTGACTCTTCTCCGTTTACCTACTGCAAAGCAGATGTGGGATGAACTTGCTGGCACCTTCTCCCACAGCCAGAATCCGAAGAAGGTGTTTGATATCAACAAACAGCTTAGTCGTCTCACCTTTACTGGCACTGATATCGCCGATTACTTCTCTACGTTCACCGGTTTGTGGGGTGAACTGGAGACGTATCATCCCTTGTCCACGGATCTGGCGACTATGCGCAAACAGCGCGATGAGCTACAGCTGATACAGTTTTTGAGTGGCTTGCCTGACTCCTATGCTGGAGTTGTGGATCAGATTCTGGCCGGTGATCCACTGCCTTCTCTTCGGAGTGCCTACCAGCGACTTCTGCGCCTTTCCTCCCCGACACCAGATGTTGGCGACTCTACTGCCTTAGCTGCCTGGGGTGGCCGTGGCCGTGGTCGCGGTCGTGGTCGTGGCCGCACTTCTGATGGACGTCCTCCCCTTGGTGCAGGGAGAGGTCGTTCCCCTACTGCTGGGCGTGGGGCCCCTCCTGCTGCTACTACTACTGCTGCGCGTCCTTCGCCCGGATCACGTTTGTGTTCTTACTGTGGTCGTACGAACCACATTGAAGAAAAGTGTTGGGAGAAATATGGAAAACCAGAATGGGCGAACACTGCTGCTGATTCTTCCGCCGCTGCATCTGAGGGTGCTGCACATCCTACTACACCAGATACTGCGGACACTACTACTGCTGACTACATCAGGGCTGAAGTCGAACGTCTTCTTCTGGAGCGTGCTGGTTCCTCTTCTGACGCATCCACGAGTGGAGCTCTTGCTGCCCATACTGGTTATGATACTGCCTTTCTGAGTTCACATTTGCCACCTCCATCTGGTAATAATAAATGGGTGATCGACTCTGGTGCATCCTCCCATATTTCTGGCAATAGGGCTTTGTTTAAGTCCATCTCTAAACCTGCTCATAAATCTACGGTTATGGTTGCTGATGGATCTCGATCTTCTGTTTCTGGCATTGGGGACATTATTTCTCAGTTTCTTATCAAATCTGCCTTATATGTGCCTAACTTTCCTATGAATTTATTATCTGTGAGCAAACTTGTAAGGAATTTGAACTGTAGCCTGACATTCCTTCCTGGCTCTTGCATTTTTCAGGACCTTCTCACGAGGATGAAGATTGGTGGGGGGTATGAAGGTGCTGATGGTCTCTACTACTTGGACGAGATGCTAAAGTCTGCCAAAGTTTCCGCTTTATCTGCATCAGTTTCTACTTTACAGTGGCATTACAGGCTGGGACATCCTTCTTCTGACAAACTGCGCCATTTACTTCCAGATATGAGTAGTTGTAGTTTCCAGTGTGAGTCTTGTCAACTGGGTAAACAAACTAGATCGGTATATCCGCGGCGTAGTTCTATGAGCAGCAGGCATATTTTTGATGTAGTACATTCTGATGTGTGGGGACCATGTAATGTACCAAGTGTGTCTGGTTATCGATACTTTATTTTGTTCATTGATGATTTTTCACGAACTACTTGGCTATTTCTGTTGAAAAGTAGATCCGAAGTGCTATCCACAATAAAGTTCTTTTTTGCTGAAATTAAAACCCAGTTTGGTGTGCCTATTAAAATTTTTCGAACTGATAATGCTTTGGAGTTTGTTCAGAAAGATGTGGAACTTTTTTGTAAATCTGTTGGAACTTTACATCAAACCTCTTGTGCCTATACACCACAACAGAATGGTGTTGCGGAAAGAAAGAATCGTCATTTATTAGAAGTGGCTCGCACTATCATGTTACATTCACATGTACCTCGTTCTTATTGGCCAGAAGCGGTTATGACTGCCTGTTTTCTTATTAATCGTATGCCATCATCGGTTATTGGTAACAAAATCCCGTTCCAAGTTTTACATCCGGAGGCGCCCTTGTTTTCTGTTCCTCCACGGATTTTTGGTTGCACGTGTTTTGTCCGCCTCCTTGGCCCTGCCTCTGATAAACTGTCGCCTCGTGCAACTAAATGTATTTTCTTGGGATACTCAAGGACTCAGAAAGGCTATCGCTGTTATAATCCTGCTACGCGGAAGTGGATGACTAGTAGTGATGTGGTATTTTTTGAAGACACTCCTTATTATTCATCTGCGGGAGAAAAATTGCAACCAGATCTCATTGCACCACCCTTGCCTATTCTGTCTGACTGCATACCTGAGACGGATGATACTGTGATGCCAGTTCGTCCTCAGCTTCGTGTTTATCAGCGCAGGAACAAAGCACCTTCTTCCCATGTACCCCCCCCAGTCGACCAATCTTCACCTCAAGAAGGTTCTGCTTCACCTGAGGTACAGTCTGATTTACATATTCCTATTGCTCTTCACAAAGGGACTCGTTCCTGCACGTCTCATAGTATTGCTCATTTTGTATCTACTGATCATCTCACTGCTCAGGCGCGTGATTTTGTATATGCCTTATCTGCTGTTACTGTTCCTAAGACTATTCAGGATGCACTGCGAAGTACAACATGGACTTCTGCTATGCAGGATGAGATGTCCGCTCTGACTGATAGAGGCACTTGGGAGCTGGTGGATCCCCCTCCTCAGTGCAAGCCTGTGGGTTGTCGCTGGGTGTACACTGTCAAATATCAACCGGATGGTACAGTTGAACGGTTGAAAGCTCGATTAGTTGCCAAAGGATATACTCAGACCTACGGCATTGACTATTTTGAGACATTTTCTCCTGTTGCTCGCTTGAATTCTGTTAGAATATTGTTATCTGTCGCTGTAAACTCTGACTGGCCTCTTCTACAGCTTGATGTGAAGAACGCTTTCTTATATGGTGATCTGCAGGAAGAGGTTTACATGGAGCAACCTCCTGGGTTTGTTGCTCAGGGGGAGTCTCACAAAGTATGTCGGCTTAAAAAATCTATTTATGGGCTTAAGCAGAGTCCACGTGCCTGGTTCGATAAATTAAGCAGGATTCTTTCTGATTTTGGCTTTCTACGGTCTCAAGTGGATCATTCTGTCTTCACGAAGAAAACTTCTGCAGGGATTATTATTCTGATTGTCTATGTAGATGATATCATTATTTCAGGCAGTGATTCTGCAGGTATTCAGGCCACAAAAACTCATTTGGGTAAGCATTTTGCTACCAAAGACTTAGGCAGATTACGATACTTTCTGGGTATAGAGGTTTCTAGGAACTCTAGTGCTCTTGTGTTGTCCCAGAGGAAATATGTACTTGATATCCTGCAAGAAACCGATATGATGGGAGCAAGACCTGCAGACAAGGAACGAGGTGACCGATACCGACGCCGTTTCGACAGCTTGGAAATAGGTATTTACCGGTATACCGACAGAAATACCGACAGATGCAATCCTGGCCGTTTCGACGCCAATATGAACGAATTAATTTATGAAATTTTACAGGTGTAATCTCTACACCTAAATGCATCGTTTTATGCAATAAAATTCTATATTGGGTGTGGGGGAGGGGGGGTCCATCATGGGGGAGGTAAGGAATCTGTCCTGTTTCGTTGGGATTTCGATGAAGGATTTCGATGACAAAATGAAGGAATTAAGATATGAAATTTTACTAGCACAAACCACACACTTAAATACACACAATTATGCAATAATATACAATTTACAACATGTGAATAACATATCTACTTACAACTCACATCAGCTGTATGTTGAGTGGCGCGCTGGTTCTCCATACAGTAATGAGTTGATATTACTGAGATATTGCAGCCATGACATGCACATCCTATAAAGGTGGTTGTATGTAGTCACATGCTCCTCATACACATCATTATTGGCAAATTATATGAAGTTCCATGTTGCTCATTCATGTGCGATACTGTGTAAGTGTATAATACTCGTTTGTATTATATTCACATTACTCTTTAGTAAAACATCTTCCACTAAACATAAATAAGTAACTAATTATATCAATACTAATTGTAATATGTTAGACAGATTGTATGATAATAGTAATTAAGAGTGTTGTAAGTAGGTAGATCTAGTAATAATATTGTAGATCTATATAATATACTTATAGATGTATGTATAGTTCGCGTAAACATATATAATTGGAGTAATATTAGGCTTTGGCGGTAAAAAATAATTTTTTTAGGTGAAAGTGGAAGAAAAAAGTAGGAAAAAGAGATGGAGAGGTTGCTAATGGTAGAAATGAAAGAGATTAGCTATAATTACCTTGATTTGGGTTGGTATTGGCTCCAATCGCTAAAAATCATCCAAATGCACCTTCTTTTCTCCTCCCAATAAGTAACTACAGTCATTCTCGCAAAAAACGGTATACCCATCGGTATACCGCCGGTTTCGGTCGGTACAGTGAAGTTAGTAGTGCATTTTGCACCGAAATCATCGAAACATGGCGGTATGGGCGGTATACATGTCGGTATATCGGTATTTGCGATCCTATCGGTACGCACGCATGTTTCCGTATCGGTACGCGTCGGTATCGGTATTTCGGTCGAAATATCGGCGGTACGGGCGAAACTTCATTCCTTGCCTGCAGATACTCCTATGGATCCTAATGTTGATTGGGACGATGATACTTCACCTATGTTTTCTGAGCCAAAGAAATACAGGAGACTTATTGGGAAATTGATTTATCTGACTGTTACTCGTCCTGATATTACTACTGCTGTGGGCCTTCTGAGCAGGTACTTGGACAAGCCTAGACAGTGTCACTGGGACGCTGTCTGTCACATTCTGAGATACTTAAAAAGGGCACCTGGCAAAGGTTTGCATTACAAGAAAACTGGACATTGTAAACTTGAGGGCTATTCTGATTCAGATTATGCGGGCAGCAGAATTGACAGGAAATCCACCTCTGGCTATTGTACCTACGTAGGAGGTAACTTGGTGACTTGGAGGAGCAAGAAACAGAATGTTGTTGCTCGCTCCAGTGCTGAAGCTGAATACAGGGCTATGGCCCATACTGCTTGTGAACTTCTCTGGGTGCGTTCTCTTTTGCATGAACTTGGGATTGAATCTTCGTATGCGATTCCAATGCACTGCGACAACCGAGCTGCTATTTTCATTGCCAATAATCCTGTTTATCATGAGCGCACCAAGCATATTGAGGTGGATTGCCACTTTATTCGAGAATCTGTTCTGGCTGGTAAAATTTGCACTCCTTTTACGAGATCTGAAGATCAAGTTGCGGATGTCTTCACAAAACTTCTGGCTAAGAAGCACTTCTGCACACTGGTGGACAAGTTGGGCATGATTGATATCTATGCTCCAACTTGAGGGGGAGTGTTACAGTATATGTTTTCTGTATTCTGTTATTTATTTTGTTATTTGTTTATTCTATATGGACCTCTCTGTAATTGTTTCAGTATTATATATATGAGGGTGCACACTTTGTGCAACCCTATGCTCTCTGCAACCCTGGTTCTCTACAAAAGTAATCACTAAAGTAATACTAACCAGCAGTATCAATCATTAATCACTGAAAGCAGCAAGGAAATCAGTAAAACTAATCATGCATTACTAGTATAATAGAGCAATAGGATATTTACTTAGATGCATTACAGCAGTACCCAATTATTACAGCTTACACACAAAGCATGCATTCTAAATTAGGACTAGCTATATCATAGAATATTTAATGTATACAAGTTTCATATATTATAGTCAACACTACTTGGCTATGTAATTAATTAATGTTAGATGCTTACATTAGGATTTTTAAACAAAAGCGGGAAAAAAGCGGGCAAAAAGCGGGAAAAAAGCGGGTGAGGCGGGCAAAAAGCAGGCGATTTTGTTCAAAATGATTAAGCGGGCGATTAATGGCAAAATTAAGCGGCTGGGGGTCATGGGTGCTTAAGCGGCCCGCCTGGCCGTTTTTTAATTCACTGATCCCTCATATTGAATTCATATTGTTGTAATAACAACCTGGAGGATGCTTCTTTATTTATTAGGCTTAATGTGCAATTCTGGCAGTTGATGCATATGTGAGCACCATATGGGAGTTTCTTGTTTGAGGGGGGCGACACACATTATCCATTTGTCTGGCTTGTGCTATCTGTCTTGTTATAGTGTTTTGCATACTTGTCAAGGCGCATACCTAGGCGGCACGGTTCCCCAAGGGGGTGCGCCTTGCCCCATGCCTTGCCGAATTTGTCTAATTATGTTGTTTTTGTTGATCCTATGGCATATTAAAGATTTTTCATGGTCTTATTTCTTGTCCTAATGTCCAAGATATATATTGTGGTCTATGTCATGTGCCAAATATCAAATTATTTCAAAATTATTGCTCTGAATATACATTTACTGATTTGCGTCTTGCCACTTTGGATTTAGGGGCTATGTTATCGGGATACATTATAAACAACTCTGTATTTTTATTGATTCTCTATCTCTTACATTGTTTCATATTCTCTTCTTGTTTTGATAATGTTATTATATGCTATTAGAAATGTAATTAGTTATGTTCTCTTACCATAAAACATATGCATATACGTGGAATAACCATAGATATATGGATTTTGTTCCATATATATGTATGGAATTAACATGTATATGAAGGGGGGAAACATGTATATGAAGGGGGGAAATGTTATTAAAATCAAAATACATTTATTGATATAGGTATATATTAAGGGGAATTGTTATAAAAAACATATCAGATGTATTTATATGAATTTTGTTTTCTTAAAGATGCCTAGGCGACACCTAGGTGCAAGGTGCTCATCCTTGACACCTGTCGCCTTGCTGTCATAACAAGTATGGTGTTTCGTTATATTGTCATATGTGTTTACAAGATATGTTTTCCACCCATGCTCTGGCCATGCTCATTAAGCTGAGTAGGTGGTGACCTCCATTAGTGGGGTACCTAGGCTTTCTTTATTCTTTTATTTTGTAGTCTAAGTTGGTTACAAATGCTTTTAGATAACATTTATAAATTTGGATATATATATATTTATATATATATGTTTCCTATCCTATTGCTTATATGTATCCAATGCGAAAACATGTTTGACCAATGTGACTATTGAAAGTGGCCTAAATTGACCTCAATTTACTGATCTAGATTAGAACATACCTAAATTGAACTTAGGCCTAAACTGGTAAAACTTTGATTGAAGTAAACTGGACTTGACTTAAATTGACCTAAATTAAACTTATATAAAATTTAGTCTAACCAAACTCAATCTTTCATTGAGCTAAAGGAGCTGATCAAGCCTAAGTGGCCTAATCAGACCTTAATTAACCAAATTTGGATTTCAGACCTTATTCGACCTATGTTAACCAAAACCAACCCTGGATTGTTCTACCGTGGTTGGAAAGATACCTAGGCTCCCAAATATGCCAAAAAAGGCCCTAGACACTAGGGAATTGTTATAAAAAACATATCAGATGTATTTATATGAATTTTGTTTTCTTAAAGATGCCTAGGCGACACCTAGGTGCAAGGCGCCCATCCTTGACACCTTGTCGCCTTGTTGCCGTAACAAGTATGGTGTTTCGTCATATTGTCATATATGTTTTCAAGATATCTTTTCCACCCATGCTCTGGCCATGCTCATTAAGCTGAGTAGGTGGTGACCTCCATTAGTGGGGGGATACCTAGGCTTTCTTTTATTCTTTTATTTTGTAGTCTAAATTGGTTACAAATGCTTTTAGATAATATTTATAAATTTGGATATATATGTTTCCTATCATATTGTGGCCATGCTCATTAAGCTAAGTAGGTGGTGACCTCCATTAGTGGGGGGATACCTAGGCTTTCTTTTATTCTTTTATTTTGTAGTCTAGATTGGTTACAAATGCTTTTAGATAACATTTATAAATTTGGATATATATGTTTCCTATCATATTGCTTATATGTATCCAATGCGAAAACATGTTTGACCAATGTGACTACTGAAAGTGACCTAAATTGACCTTAATTTACCGATCTAGATTAGAACAGACCTAAATTGAACTTAGGCCTAAACTGGTAAAACTTTGATTGAAGTAAACTTGACTTGACTTAAATTGGCCTAAATTAAACTTATATAAAATTTTGTCTAACCAAACTCAATCTTTCATTGAGCTAAAGGAGCATATCAAGCCTAAGTGGCCTAATCAGACCTTAATTAACCAAATTTGGAGTTCAGACCTTATTCGACCTATGTTAACCAAAGCCAACCCTGGATTGTTCTACCGTGGTTGGAAATAGACCTAGGCTCCCAAATAGGCCACAAAAGGCCCTAGACACTAGGGATGGTGATGGATCAAATCGTGATTATAAGGATTGGAGTGAATTGGTCGGTTGAATTGGTCAGATTGTGGTTGTAGGGATGGTGATGGATCACACTAGAAACCCTCCAACCATATAAAAACTGACTGACTCGCTTGTTGAATAGGCAAACATGCAATGTGTCAGTCAAGAAGGATTCAATCATGTTTCAATATGCTTCTTTTTCATGATTTTTAACCTTACACATGCCCTCTATGTCTGCACTTTACTATGAACACTGACTGACTAGCCCTTCCTTGTGATACCTCGTGACATTTGACAATGGAAGCTAGGGCCAAATCCACTCTTCTCCATGTGAATCATTAGGGGGAAGCACCAACTCCTATCACTAGTGGCCAGGGGGAATGAGTGATTGTCACTTACATCAATAATGCTCCACTGGCCAGGTGTGCTAAATCTGAAGCTTTTGAACCTAGAGCCTGTCTGAAGCCCTCCCCTGGATGTCTTTTCCTGTAAGGCAGCCCTGTGGTCAGTGTGGTGGCATCTCATGTACATAGAGGCCTGGCAACTTCTCCATAGTACATTCATTAAGGCTCTGATTGGTTTGCTGTAACTAGTCCGGAAAACTTATGAGCTGGAGTTCCTAAAGTAGTTTTTCATGATTGGTTTGAAGTGTTGGAACTTCAGTTCCCGACTTCCGGTGAATTACAGAGTTACATACAAAACAAATTTTTTGAGTTTCCTCTTAAAAAGAGCGGAAAAAGAGTTCTGGAAAAATTGACAACATTTTTGTACAATTATATTTTTCATTCTTCATAAATGACATAGGTAAAATATTTATGACTAGGAATGTTAGCGTGTGGATATGGTTTATTGCCAAAACCATAACATATATGACAAAACATTGTATACCATAAGCGACATTGTGTAAAATATTTTACACTACAACTACCATTATCACTCTGGTCTATAAAATAAAAAATATACAAACACAATGAAAAAGAACTTATAGAGCGACTAAACTCTACCCCGCGCTCTCCCTAGTCGTCACTACGGCGATGCACGTAGGCGATTAGGGTTTGAGGCAGTGGTAGCCATCCCCTTAAGCGGGCTCTACCCGTTTTCTTTGTCTTGCAGGTCCAAGTGTCGCTGTGGGTGTTTGATCTCACTCAGGGCTGCGTTCGGTTTCCATTATGGCGGAGTTCCTGTCCGAACAGTGTGAGAGACTTAGGATAACAGATGAAGAGCAGGAGGTGGCCGAGATTGGGGAGGAGGGACAAAAAGTTCCTGATCACGTGGAACTGGTTCTGATTGGTCGTATCCTTACAGATCGATCCTACAATTTTGTGGCAATGAAAAAAACCCTAGCTCAGGCATGGGGGTTGACGAGCGGCGTTATGTTCAGATCTATTGACTCTTCAACCTTTGCTATCCAGTTCACTCACTGGAAGGATAAGCAAAAAGTCATTGATAAAGGCCCCTGGAATTTTGACAACAAAATCTTGCTTATCAAGGAGGTGGACTCGATGGACCAGCTGGGCAAGATCCAGTTTCACGAGTGCCAATTCTGGGTGAGGCTCTATAATGTGCCGTTAGGGTTTTGCACAGAGGCAGCAATCCGGAAGATGGCGGAAAAGATAGGCAGAGTTATTACGTTGGACTGTGATGCTTTGGGATGGGAGACATTGACGAGAGTCCGACTGGGAATTGATGTCAATAAGCCAATCAAACGGTTCCAGAGAGTGAGGGGGAGCGACGGGGCTATCGTGGACATTGAGTTGAAGTACGAAAGACTGTCGTCCTTCTGTTTTATCTGCGGCAAGATGGGGCATGTCGATAAGGATTGTGTGGAGTTCGACGATGAAGGAGAGAACCAGCGAGGATGGGGGTCTTGGCTCAAGGCGTCACCGCGGCGGCCAAGAATTCCGCTAGAGGACGAGATGCTAGGGGGCACCATATCGAGGGCCAAGAAGAGCTTGTTCTTTCAAACCCGCAGCGGCCCAAAGTCGTCGGCGTCGGATACGGCGTCAGCAGCGAAGACGTCAGCACAGACTGATGAGGAGGCTCAATCTGCAGTCAGGGAGGGTAAACAATGGCACGAAGAGGGGACGACGATGGACTCGACGCCGGCTCAGGGGGCGGTGCGCGTGGCAAAGGCAAACGAGGGGGAGAATAAGTGCGCGATGGGTGTTCAACAGGGTTCTCATGCTCAGAGTCGGACTTACAACAAGGAGGTTTTGATGAATCTGGACACCCAAGCGCCGAGACCTCAAAACCATGGGGGAGAGAACCAGTGACGGCGGACTGCTCAACGTCGAGCAACCAAGGTTATCAGGCCAAGGAGAAAGCGAGTTAGGGTCATGTACCGAGTAGAACCGAGGAGGAAAGGAACATGGGACAGCTGAAGGCGGCAACCGTTTACGGGGGCAGAGATGTCTCTGTTGAGGGGCAGCAGGCGTCAATAGAGGACGAGAGGGCCGACGGGGCCTTGCCGATTAGACCAGGCGTGAAGGTGACCAAGGTTGCTATGCCCGATGACCTTCTGATGTTCCCGGGGAAGGAAGGAGAGGCTCTAGAGAACCAATGGAAGAAAGCCAAAGCAGAGAAGAAGCTGCATCTCAAATCTAAGGGCGCAAAGAAGATAGTGGGTGTGTCTCTACCGACAGATCAATCTGCTTGCTCTAGCAGGGGTGAAGTGATCACGAGGATGGGTGCTACAAAAAGACACAGGGAATCAGTGGAAACGGGAAACCAAGAGTTGGTGTTAACCAAGTCAGATGTGCACGAGTACCAGGCAGAATTGCAAACAAAAAAAATCAAGGAGAGGAAGCCTGAGCAACACTGGTGCATATGGGATATTATTGGGTGTAAACCACCAAGTAGCGGGTGTTGGGCCAACCCAACCCCGTGAAAAACAATGAAAATACTCAGTTGGAACTACCAGGGCCTGGGCCGTCCGGCAGTGGCAGACGCACTTCGATCTCTGTGTTGGGGTGAGAGGTGTTCCTCATGGAAACTATATTAGAAGACAAGATGCTGGAAAAAATCAAAAGATGTGGTTTTGTGGATGGACTTTGCATTTCTAGTACTGGCAGGGCAGGCGGTTTGGGGTTTTGGTGGCGTGGGGTCAATGTGGACATCACAGGTTACTCGGCTAGACACGTGGAATGCATGATAGATGATGAGAAGACTGACACAAAGTGGATGGCATGTGGTATATATGGCTGGTCGGCACAGGCAGAGAAGCACTAGACGTGGGATTTAATGAGACAGGTTTCAAGCAGGGGTGTAGGCCAGATAGTGTTCTTCGGAGATTTAAACGAGATTACAAATAATGAGGAGAAGAGGGGTGGCCCCAGCAAACCCGACAGATACATGAAGGCTTTCCTGGATGTCATTGATGATTGTGCTCTGTTAGACATTGGTTTTTCTGGAAATATCTATACCTGGAGAAGGGGTGTTACTGTTCAATCACTGGTGGAGGAACGACTGGACAAATTCCTGGTTAGTGATGATTGGCGTAGCATCTATACGGGCAGTTGGGTTCATCATCTCCCCTTCTACAAGTCGAACCATGCTCCCATTGTTTTGCATGCGGTGGAGGGAGAGGAAAAGAAAAGGAGCCAAAAACGTTTCTACTTTGAACCCATGTGGTTATCTGATGAGGGCTGTAAATTGACGGTGAATGCGGCTTGGGATGCGAGCGCTGAAGTGGATCTGAAAGGGAGGCTGAGTAGAGTCAGTGGTGAGTTAACAAAATGGGCTGCTGTTAAATATGGAGCAATAAAGAAAAAAATTAAAACGACTGAGCGGCTTCTTGGGGAGGAACAGAAAAAATGGCCTGATGGGAGGACCCTTTAGAGATGTGAGGAACTTGCTAATGAGCTCGAGCAGCTGCACCGGGATGATGAAACGTATTGGTGTGCCAGAGCAAGGGTGAAGGAAATGAAGGAAGGCGACAGAAATACCTCTTATTTTCACCACAAAGCTTCTTAGAGACAGAAGAAAAATAATATTGTGGGGCTGAGGGATGACAGTGGGATTTGGAGAACTGATGATAAAGACATTCTGGGCATCATTGAAAATTTCTTTCAGAAGCTTTTTGAGGCAAGGTACACTGTGGGTATGGAAGAGGCTGTGGCAGGGATTGAAAATAAAATTAATACCTCTGTCTGTGGCTCTAGAGGCTGATCTGGGTGAGGATGAGATCAAGGCGGCGGTGTTTCAAATGCACCCAAATAAGGCGCCGGGACCGGATGGGTTAAAGCCTATGTTCTACTAAAAGTTCTGGCAAGTGATAGGACGTGACATAGCCAACTATATTAAAGGGTGGTGGAAAGGGGAGTGCTCGTTTCAAGGTTTCAATGATACCTTGGTGGTGCTGATTCCGAAGATCAAAAAGCCAAAAGTGGTTGCTGATTTCAGATGTATCAGTTTATGCAATGTCATTTACAAAATTGCTACCAAGGTGTTGACAAATAGATTGAAACCTTTCATGGATAGAATCATTTCTGAAAATCAAAGTGCGTTTGTACCGGGCAGAATGATAACAAACAATGCTCTCATTGCCTATGAGTGTTTTCACGCCATGAAGGGAGGCAAAGGAGGTAAAAAGGGTCATGTTGCGCTGAAGCTTGATATGATGAAAGCATATGACAGTTGAGTGGTCCTTCCTAGAAAAAGTTATGGGAAAATTTGGTTTCAGCGGCAGATGGAGGAATAGGGTGTTAGATTGTGTTTCCTCGGTCTCTCACACTTTTACAACCAATGGGGAAAGATTAAACGCCTTCCAGCCTTCACGAGGACTGCGTCAGGGTGACCCACTATCCCCTTATCTTTTCATTCTTTGTGCTGATGCTTTTTCCATTCTCCTAAACCTTGCGGTCAATGCGAATACCATTCATGGTATGAGCATTTGCCGCCCCCCCCCAGATCTCACACTTGTTTTTTTGCAGATGATAGTATCTTGTTTGCTAGAGGGACAAGGAATGAATGCCTGAAAATAGTTGAAATTGTCAGTCAATACGAGCAGGCATTGGGTCAAAAAGTCAATCTCTCCAAGTCTGAAATTGCATTTAGCAAAAAGATACTGAGATGCAAAAGAGACGAGCTGCGGGATATCCTGGGAGTGAAGGAGGTGGACATGCAGGCATCCTATTTGGGACTCCCTACGGCTATGGGGAGGTCAAAGAAAAAGGTGTTCGACTACATAAGAGAGAGGGTGAGCATCAAGCTTCAAGGTTGGAAGGAGAAACTATTATCCAAGCCAGGGAAAGAAGTCCTCATTAAGGCAGTGGTTCAGGCGATTCCTACATACGTCATGAGCATATTCCAGCTACCGACGGGACTAATCGATGATCTTAATTCTATGGTGGCACGTTTCTGGTGGGGAGCGAAGGCGGGAGAGGAAAATTTCTTGGATTTGTTGGGTAGGGTTGTGCAAGTCTAAATGGGAGGGAGGCATGGGTTTTAGAGATATGACGGTCTTCAATCAGGCGCTGCTTGCTAGATAGTTATGGAGGCTATATACCAAACCAGAGACTTTGGCGGCAAGGTTCTTGAAAGCAAAGTACTATCCGAACAACACCATATTGGAGGCACGTCTTGGCCTAATCTCGAGCTACACTTGGCACAGTCTATGGGAGGCAAAAGCTCTATTCATGGAGGGCATCATGAGGCGAGTTGGTAACGGACAAAGCATTAAAATCTGGTCTGACAGGTGGTTTGAAGGTGACTGGGCGGATATGGATACGGCTAGAGCACATGCGGATCTGAATCTTAGCATGGTGAGCGACTTGTTGTGGGATAATAGGCGAGAGTGGAACGTAGACAGGCTTCTTGAGACTTTCCCCAGGGATATTGCTGCACAGATTATGACTATCCCCTGTCTAATAGGGAGATAGTTGATAGTGTATTCTGGTGGCTGAGCAAGGATGGTGTGTTCACTGTCCGTTCGGCCTACTGGCTGGGAGTGCTAGGAAGCAATGGCATGAGGAGGCGGGAAAGACAGGTCCCCCATGAGCTTTGGAAATTAATCTGGGACAGGAAATGGCCCCCGAAGCTATCTCATTTTCTATGGCGTCTAGCAACGGGCAGTCTAGAAACCAAAGGGAGGCTGCGGGAAAGATATGTCACGGCTGATGGAATATGTCCAATATGTGCAACCAATGAAGAAACTATTCCACATATGCTTGGGTAGTGCTCTGGGGCGGAAATTGTGAGACAAGTGAGTTGACTGGATAGTACGAAATGCCTGGTTTCTGGAGGCCATCTGCATGATGAATTGCTGGCTCTTTGGGAAAGCTGCACGGCGGAAGAACTTGATGAACTTATGGCTGTTTGGTGGACGATTTGGACTTGTCGCAACAACAAGATTTTTAATGATGAAGCACCTTTTCCCCATCCCATTCTTCATACTCTCAGGGCCATGATATCGGATTATAGACAGGTTAATGGTGGAGGGGAAGTAGCACACAGTAGCAGCGGGGGAGCAAGACAGGCGGGCAACACGGGCGTGAGGGTGTCAAAGGCGAGCGATCTCGCCGGACTGGGTGTGGATAGTATCTGGCGGTGGGTGCATGTTGATGCGGCGGTGAGGGGAGTTGATGGCTGTGGGCTGTGGTACGTGATGGAAGGGGAAGCTTCTTGGGTGCTATCCAAAGGAGGGTACGGGTGGATTGGAACTCAGATATAGCCAAAGCTATGGCGACAAGGGAGGGACTGCAGTTCGCGCTGACGAAGCTGGATCGAGGGAACAAGCTGGTGTTATGCTCAGACTCGTTGAACGTGATTAACGCCTTGAAGGACTGGAGGAAAAGACCGGACTACCTGGGGTTGATAGCTGAAGACATATGTTACCTTGCTTCTTCTTTTCTCTCTGCACGTTTTGTCCATGTAAAAAGAGCATATAATTCTCTGGCTCATCTGGTTGCTCAAGAAGCATTAGCTTTAGCTGGTCATGTTAGTCATCGGGCATCCTTGCCTGTTAGCTGGAAAACAACAGCTGAAGATGATGTATTTTTTGAATGAATGAAAGGCGGTGACTTCAAAAAAAAAAAAGAAATCACACCGCATCGTGATAAAAAATGTGATTTATCTAACATATTTTTTATATTCATATTTAAATAATATGATGTGAAAAATGATAATGAATTATAATCGTACGGGAATAATATACTAAAAATTAATGTTGTACATATTGTTAAACAATGATGAACCAAAACTTATATGTACAAACACATAAAATGTACATATCATGAAAATAGCTTGTGCATACAAAGTGAAATAAAAATATTATAATGTGATTTGAACCATAATATTATTATTAAAATTATAATTATACCACATTAAAATATTTTAAAGGAGCAATATCCGCATCATGATCGCTTGTTGAAATTATTATGGTTAAAAATATTATGATTAGTCACATGTATGATTCTTTCTTTATTTCTTTGCCGTCCTTACTTTTTAATTTATATATGAGACAGTAAAATTAACAATTTTTTTTTATTGGTTTCCATATTTACACTTACGACAAACCAATCACATGGAAGCGAATGGAACTTAAGTTCTAGAAGCTGAACTAGAGTTCCTAGAAAATGAGTTCTACATAACTTATGACTTACACCAAACAAATCGGAGCCTAAGTATTAAGTTGTAGTCCTTTATCAAGTATTAGCTTCTAGTTTTCTTTTTCAAACCTCTATAAGATTATAATATCTTCTATTCTTTCCACAACCACATTTGACCGACATTAATTATCATTTGTTGAGAGTTTGGATTGATTAAGATCTTAGTTGATGGCAGATATTCTCTTATGTTAATTAGATTTTCACAAGAGTTATAGACTTAGAACTTGAAAGCTTTGGAAATAAAACTTGAAAAGGTTGAGGTTGAACTAAGGTAGCAAGGTGTGATATAAGATTTATGATTTTCTTACATTTTCTTATGTTCCTCTTTTATTTTTTTATCGGTTTACCTTTACTTTCAACGATTTAAAAAACATGTGACAGTGGTGCTGATGTCAGCAGCTGAATTACTTGACCACATCTAGAGAACATGAACACGGAGACATGCCACGTCCTGGACACAGAGACAGACATGGGAAAAGGTGAATTTCAAATATACAAGACACTATCACTGAGTTGGACACCAAACACACATTTATATAAAATCAAACCCAAAGTTCGTTTAGGATATGAATGCAAACTTTATAATATGAAAAATGATGAAACCACCAGTATGTTTACATTATGAAATCAAACATTATATATGACACCGAGTAATCAATCCATAGTACATTTGCGATATGACATCAAATAAGTGTAAATGGAGAATGATGGTATCAATTTGCAACTTGCAAGTAAGATTTTGGAATAGTCTTTATAAGAATAATGAGTTATATCCAAGACAATTATATACAATAAGTAAATTAACAATAATGGCGAATAGGAGTAGGAGGGGGAGGACCCGGAGGAGACATACTAGTAGTGTGCTGGAGGAAGTGGTGAGAGGGTGCAACTTGCAAGTAAGATTTTGGAATAGTCTTTATAAGAATAATGAGTTATATCCAAGACAATTATATACAATAAGTAAATTAACAATAATGGCGAATAGGAGTAGGAGGGGGAGGACCCGGAGGAGACATACTAGTAGTGTGCTGGAGGAAGTGGTGAGAGGGAGGAGGCATGGTTTATATTTCTTATATATTGGGAAGTGGGAATAGTTTATGCCTGATGTGTCGACAGCATGTCCATGGAGAATCCACGTCTAAAACAAAAGTCGTCATTCCTGAGCCGTGCCTACCCTGTGTCCAGCCGTGTCCACAACATGTCCATCTCCAACACATGTCCAGAACAGCCATGACTGCCCCGAAGTCCCTACTTCCTAGTCACATTTGGACCGCTTGATCATGAACCAATAGGGGCTTTGTCCCAGCAACCTTGGATCTAATATTGGCATTTCATCCATGACTCTACCTGCTACATACTCCTAGAAACTTGGCATTCTCTCTATTGCTGTTTTTTCCACGTGAATGCAGGGCCCCACATGGGGGTTCATGGATGCATATAACATTATTGTTTTTGTCTGCTCTCTCGTATTAAGATTTATGAAACGATTCTGCATATACCTGTAAAATGTCAATTATGGTTTTATGCATGGCCTCAATTTTAAAAAGATACAGTAAAATTGCACATGGCCTTCACACTAATGAGGAAGGAAAGATACATACAACTTTTGACTTTTGAGGAGTGGCCAAAACTACCCGCCATGCTTAAAATGATAAAAGTACATGGCTAAGGATATTCTAGTATATATCCAGGAGTAACCAAAATATGTCAGTGTGCAGTGCATTTCTAGTACAGATGCATGGGCTGTTTTGAGGTGTTCATGATTCAGTGGGATGGGCTTATTATTATGCCCGATGAGATCCTTGACAACCTTTTTTAGATAAATTGATGACATTTTAGTGGAGGCGTAAAATAGTACGCACAACTATCATGCAATCAATTTGTAAGTTTGTAACTTATTAGGTGAGTTACAATTAGGAGTATATTGTTGTATCATAAATCATATATGTGTATATGTAATCAGCTAATTGTTATATGGCCTCATTTTTTAGAAAGGTTGGGGTTTGAGCCAAGGTAAACACCCTTTAATTCACCAACACCGTCTTGCCTTTGGCCTGTGGGTTGTGGTGCCTATCAGGGTTCTCCCCATCCTAAGTTTCCATATGGTCTATAGATGAGTTTAAATTGGGTTTTATGAATGCTTAGTTCAATTAAATCATGTATTATAAATCTAATACTAATAGATACATGATATTTAATATATTTACTTTCAGAACGAGTCTTCATTTATTTATATGTTTAAGGTGAATGAGTTGTAATGCTAAGTACCTAATTTTATAGTGATTGCTCATTTCGTTGTATTGTTGATAATAATTTTTGTCCACTAGACTCAAGTGAGATCATAATGAGATGCACTTTTGTTTTCGAAGAATCTTTTGTTTTCTGTTACTCATTCAGCCTACATTTTTTTCTAGAATTTTATTCCTCCCTCACTCATAACTCGTAGCATTCTTAAAGATTATTGTTCTTAATCTTTTGTCTATGATTTGAACAGCATTGAGTACTGGCCTGACCCGCAGAGGGGTATTGCAGAAGCATATAGAGTCTTGAGGCTGGGTGGAGTAGCCTGTCTGATTGGCCCTGTGTACCCTACATTTTGGCTGTCTCGTTTCTTTGCTGACATGTGGATGCTCTTTCCAAAGGAAGAAGAATATATTGAATGGTTTGAAAAGGCAGGATTTTATGATGTCAAACTAAAACGAATTGGACCCAAGTGGTACAGAGGAGTTCGTCGGCATGGACTCATTATGGGTTGCTCTGTCACTGGTGTGAAGAGAGTACCTGGGGAATCTCCTCTTCAGGTACGTGACCACCCTTCAAGTAGTCTACATGCAATTTTTGAGTCTTTTTGTTCATTATAGTTCAAGCTCTTTTACATTTATAATGGGATTCAGTAATGAAGCTTCCATACATGGCCTTCTTGTCAGGGCCTAATTTTTCTACACTTCACTGTTAAACTTTGGGTCTTGCAAATAGTACATGAATATCCTAGCTTGATTAACTGCGGGAAAACATTATGTTCATTTAGGGTTAAGAGTGAGACATGTTCGTTTACGGTTAAGAGAGACTAACTGATAGGTGTCCTGTGACAAAGAACCCGCTGCTGGTCCTTCCTTTTAGAGTAGTGGCAAGACTCTAAGGTATTAATCTCAAAAAAGTCTTATCTGGACGTCACACCCAACCCTCTTGCACCATTTCAATATTCCCAAGATGAAGTGGAGTTTTGCTTTGTTTGGAGTGGTAGAAACTCCTGTCATGATGTATCTTTGATCTCAAGGACAGTTTTCTTTTGGCCACTTCCGGGTCTGCAACTTTGCCATTTAATAGACATACCAGAGAAGTTTCTGAAAGACATTTTCTGATGTTGGTAATATAAAATTGAATGCAGTTGACATTTGTGTCACTGGGAGGATCTCGAGCCTTAAATAAACGTTGAGGATATCCCACTACAAATTTAGAAACCTCAAGAAACTGATTGAATTTGGCTATGCACTTCATAGAAGTATCTCAAAAGTGTTCACACAGAAAATTAACTTCTAGTGGAACATTTAAAGTTCTTTTTGTAATGAAATACAATGTTAAAACACATGCCCCAATACTGTCAACTTCTGAATTCATATGTTTTATTATGATATATTATTTGATTTTTTTGATGTAGTTTGTTGAGAAATATACTCTCTACTGTCAATTTGTTTGAAAAAAGATAGACAGGGAATGTAGTTATTGAAAAATTGTTGGAAGATTAGGGATGGTGTTTTACTAGGAATTTCTTTTAACTAGGGTTAGAGAATTGCGATAAAAACAGGTGGAAATGAGGATGAAAAATAGAGGAAAGAGTGTGAAGGAGAGTGCAAGAATGTGAAATCCTACACTCTCGTGAGCTATGATTTGAAGCAATGGCATGGCTGTAATCAGGAATACTCTTTCATTCCTTTTAGAGTATCAGATATAACAAAGTTACCCTTTAGTGGAGCTATACATTTTGCAGCCATGCCATGTGAAGTAGTTTCAACAAAGCTTTAGAAATCTAAAAGTTTCAGTTTTCATAAACTGGTGTATTTATGATGATGCTCAGAACTATTCTTCCATGATGACGTAGTGCATATGATATTTTCACATACCTCCCTGGCACGTGGGGATCTCAATATATTCTTGAATGTTACCCAATGCGTTTGGTGTAACAGTGGCATTTCCACATTTTCGTTGACTTTTTACAATGTTCATAACTGTAAATGGAATGCATATAGGAAAAATGCATCCAACATAGCTGTGAATGTTCGGTAAATTATAGTCAAGGACCATACACGTGTATCTATCTAGAGAATTAGTGGTTAATCAATCTCTCAATTTTTATCACGTTATAGTGACATGTTTTGCTTGATCAATATCATAAATTAACATATATTATAAATTAACATATATTTCCTCTCTTATTGTGCTGTCCAGCTTGGTCCAAAGGAGGAGGACGTACAGAAGCCTGTCAATCCATTCTCTTTCCTTCTTCGTTTTATAATTGGCACGATTTGTGCTGCATACTATGTCCTGGTGCCGATATACATGTGGATCAAAGATCAAATTGTCCCCAAAGGCATGCCGATATAAGATGTGAAACGGTTTTCCCCAAATTCCTGCCCGGTTTGTAGGATAGAAGTGAACTATTGTGCACAATATATGTAGCATGGTTATGTTCCTTGATGTAAGGTGTCTTTTCATCATAAAAAATTGGTTTGTGATCGTAACATTGTGTCCAGCGACTTTGCTCCAGGTTCAGTACAGTACGACCTAATGTGGGTTTTGTAGGTGCTTCTTGAAATATGAACTCCAACATGTAAGTTCGTGCAGAAGGTTGCTTATCAGGTGCAATTCTTGACCAATGGCAGCTGTTAGCTAGCTTTGTTCTTGAGACGAACTACTGATTCTTATGTTGAAACAATTGTAATTCCCCCTCATCGATCAAATTCAAATAATAATTTTCTGTCTGACACCTGATGATTAGTGCATATCTGATATCATTCTCACTTAGCGAGGTATTTCAGACTCTGCATCTAGTTTTCTTCGACCTGCAATGATTCACAAAAGTAGTTGAGTATTGTTCAAGTTAGGTAATTCTACTTTCTATTTATCACCGAGCTGACGTGATTGCTGTAACTCTTTCTAGATTCTACAAGTTTGATCTATTACAATCACATGCTATTAGAGGACACTATAGCTGCATGCTAACAATTAGGTCTTTCCACAATGACCCAATTAATTGGACAATGATATTTGACCTTATTATTATCTTTATGCCTACATGGTGGCGAAGCTTTTCAAGAGGGCCTAAAAAATTATGCACAATAATGTTATGACTCCCACTGGATGTGGTTTTCCGGAAGATTAGATTTGCCATCTAAAAGGGACTGGCAGCGCATCTTGTTGCCCGTATCCCTTCTATTTCTATTTTGTAATATGATAGCTGAATGTTATCATTACTATTTAAATTTAAATTCAGGATTGTTAAAAAAGTATATTCATGATGTAATGTGTAAAACATTTGACGACTACACACAAAAACACCTATAATACGTGTTGTTTTTATAAGCGCGGCCTTGTTAAACTTGTTTTCGCAGCAAAGAAATTCCCCTACAAATGAATTCGAATCCTAACTCTATCGTTGAGCTTAACGTAAACAACTACTCTAAATGGAAAGAGCAAGTTAAGTTCACTCTGGGCTAATGAAGTTTGATGCATAAACAATAAAAAAACAAACTAATTGTATTTGGTGCAAGTATTTTTGTAGGGGAAATTTGTTTATGGAACTTTTACTTACTGTTGGATGCCTTTTGGTCTTTGTAATGCACCAATTACGTTTCAGAGATGTATGTGCGAATTTTTTTTGGACATGGTAGAGCGATATCTTATGATTTTAATGGATGACTTTTTGGTGTGGAGAATTATTTGAGGGTTGCCTTGCCAGTCTTGACAAGGTTATACAAAGGTAAGAGGACACTCATCTTGTTTTGAAGTGGAAAAATACCACTTGACAAGGTTATACAAAGGTAAGAGGACACTCATCTTGTTTTGAAGTGGAAAAATACCACTTGACAAGGTTATACAAAGGTAAGAGGACACTCATCTTGTTTTGAAGTGGAAAAATACCACATGATGGTCAGTGAAGAGATTGTTTTGGGACACAAGATGTCCAATAAAGAAATAGAAGTTAATCCAGTTAAGATAGAAGTGATCTCTAAACTTCTTCCACCATCATCAGTGAAAGGGGTTCGAAGTTTCATAGGACACTGATTTTTATCGACGATTTATAAAATATTTTTGAAGATTGACAAACCACTTTTTAAACTGCTAGAGAAAGATGTTGAGTTCAATTTTGATGACACCATGCTAGCTCAAGAACGAAGGCTAAGGTATTAGAAAGTGGTTTTTACTGGATGTCATTATTTAAGGATGCCTATAATTATGTGTGAAAGTGTGATGCATACCGGTGAGCGGGAAATATATCTAGGAGATACAAAAATACCCTTAAATACCTTTCTGTGAGAGAGAGAGAGAGGTTTTTGATTTATGGGGGATTGATTTTATAGGATCATTTGTGTCTTCTAATTCTAACTTGTATACTCTTCTTGAAGTGGATTATGTGTCTAAGTGGGTGGAAATAATTTCAACCCATATTAATGGTGCACATGTTGTTTGTAAATTTGTGAAAGACCACACTTTCTGTAGGTTTGGGGTGCCAAGAGTTATCATCACTGATGGGGGATCTCACTTCAAAAATAGGAATTTGGAGCTTTGTTGAGTAAGTATGGAGTGAGGCACAAGATAGGAACCCCATACCATCCCTAGACTCAAGGTCAAGTTGAGGTTTCTAATAGAGAGATCAAGAAAATCTTAGAGAAGATAGACTCAACAAACATGACCAATTAGAGCATGCAGTTGAATGATGCTCTCTGGGCGTACAAGACAACTTATAAGACGCCTATAGGTACAACCCCTTATAGGCTAGTCTATGGGAGAGCCAACCATTTACCTATAGAGTTAGAGCACAAAGCCAAGTGAGCTTTGAGAATGTTGAACTTTGATCTTGATGATGCAGGGAAGAAGCGTAGGTTGGAACTTAATGAATTGGTGATCTTAAGATAGATGCCTATGAGAGTTCTAGATTCTACAAGGACATGATTAAGAAAGTGCATAACCACCATATACTTCATAGGGTGTTTTTAATAGGGAAACTGGTACTATTTTTCAATTCTAGGATGAAGTTACATCCTGAAACTAGATCCTGGTAGAGTGTCCCTTATGTGGTGATCAAGGCTTTTCCTCATGGGGCAATTGAAATTAGTGATGGTGTTAAATCATTTTTGGCAAATGGACGATGCTTGAAACATTAATAAGGAGAGTTAGTCCATGATCATGAGGTGGAGTTGAAGCTCCTTGAGTTTCATTAAGCTTTTTCGTGACACGATTGTCAAGCCTAGGACGTAAAAAAGGGTGCTTTTGGGAGACAACCCAATTTTATTTTTGTTTTTGTCTTTTACATTTTGTAGGACTTTTCATTGTTTGTATCTCACATTTATTTTATCAGAAGTTAATTGATGTAAAAAAGGTACGTTGATCATCTTTGTTTGGTATGCAGATAGAATAAAGGTCGGTGGTATCGACAGGTGGCCAATAAGTCGACTGAAATCCAGTAGTGTCGGTGGCACCGACTTTGTAGAAGGTTGACACAAGAAAAATCTGTAAAATTTTGATAACATCAATGACATTGTCGGTGGCACCGACACTTTTGAAGAAAAAGATGCACGACCCAAAAATATTTAAAGATAAGTCAATCAATTGTACCGACAACAAATAAAAAATATCATCACAACTCGATACCACCGATAGTTATGTCAGTGGCACCAATGTTTTTCAGAGACACAAACCAAAAATGACTTGGTAAATGTTTAACGAGAAGTCAATCAACTGTACCGACAACAAAGAAAAAAAATCATCACAACTTGGTACCACCAACTATTATGTTAGTGGCACCGATGCTTTTCAGAGACAGAGCCAAAAAATGACTTAATACCACTGACTTTAGTGTCGGTGGAACCAACACAAGAAGGGCAAAATCCTTGGATAACATGATCAACGACCAATAGTGCTCCTATCCTACGGTCGGTGGTACCATTCGAAAACTCAATTCAGAAGTCGGTACCATCGAAAATCCATTGGTACTACCATAAAGGGGAAATCCATGTACCAAAGAGATAGATGGTTGTGAGCACTCAGTACCAACAAATGATACCGGTAGACACAAATCGAGACACATCTCGGTACCACCGACAACCATGTTGGTAGCATGCCTGGGAAATTCAACGACTGTATTAGGGGAGGTGTAGGGTGTTATTCAAATACACCCACATAAGTTCCCTTGCAATCTAGAGGCAGACAATGCTCTAAGATGCCGTAGGTCTTCATCGAGCTCTTCTCATAGTCCCCATTCTCTCATCAAAGTCAATGGCTTCACAAAGGTCAATTTCATCAGTAGGAAGAGCTTAGACACGGTTGAGTTCGTCAATGAAGACTATAAGAAGCTTTTCTCCACCACGATGAGGAGAGAAATCATACCCACATTGTATGGTGACCGTACCTTCCTCAATTACCATGAATCGCCAAAAATCTTTGCTGATGTTGCTCCGTGCAATTATGGTGGGTGATCACCCATTCTTTAGTGATTGTCCCACCTATCAGGAGATCGTCTGTGAGTTCCTGGCATCCGTGGAGGTTTGCTATATCCTTAAGAATGGGGAAGTCTGGGAGAAAGTATGGGTACATTTCTGCCTCTATAAAGTTGTCCATCATCTCACGTTGGCGGAATTCAATGGGGTCTATGGTTGTCTAGTGGGGGGAGTGCATTATACCCCTAATGACTTCAAATTTAACTACGTGTGGAGGCTGTTGAAAAACATACCACAAGGTTTTGTCATCAACTAACATCAGTCATCAGTCATGGAAATAGAGCATCCATTCTCCTAGATTTTGCATCAATATCTGAAGAACACCATCTTCGCCAAATCTACACAAGGGTAGGGAAAGGTGCAACAAGCGAATCTCTATGTCCTATGGGCATTCTTGACCCAAGGGTAGGAGAAGATAGTTCTCGGCTCACTCTATCTGCAACACATGTTGGTAGTAAAGAGGCAGGCTCAATAGAAGCCCCCTCGCATGCTGACAGTAAAGCGGCAGGCTCAACGGAAGCCCCCTATTCACTTTGGTGGGCTAATCACATGTTTGGCGTTGCACCTCCACCTGTATCTTTCCAAAGCCAATGCCATGAAGACCTCCTTTGAGTTAGACTTCAATCATTTCAAGAGGGCCCACCGGTTGAGCAAGTACGACGACAAGGTGTATGTCTGTTTCATTGTGGTTGATCAATTGTGGGAAGGGCTCTCCCTGACCCATCTTCCTCCTATGAGGGGTGCAATTCTTGAGATAGCCCAAGGAGGGTGCTGAACCAGTGCTAGAAGAAGAGGACAACCCCAAACCAGAGTGGTTCAGAGAAGCAAATAGTAAAAAGATGAGGCCACGATGACATTCATTCAACGATGATGTATCCACCGGGTTCCAAGAAGATATGCAACATCTAGATCCATTGCTCCATCACCTGCACAACATGGAGAGTCTTTTCCATGGCATTTATGTACGGGATGCTGCAATTGATTCAACAAGGGAAACAACAAGCAACTACCTTAGTGGATATTCATGGTGTTCAAGGGTGACTTCTTCAGCAGCAACATGAATTTTATGACAATAAGCACCTTCTCTTGACCAACCAAAAGTATAGGAATACTCACCTATAGCAGATTGAGCATTACCAATAGCTGCTTTATGATCACTATTGGAGCCAAGACCAGTTTGACACTCATCCACATCCTCCAGGAAATGCCCATGAAGCCACCCAATTTCACTAGCACATTCTACCCACCAGATCCAAACATGCCGTTGGGAACATTTGATCCACCACCATTCTGATCATGTACTTCTGTTCCACCTCTTTATTTGAATTCTTACTATGAGGAAATAGTCAAATTCAAGCTTAGGGAGGTGCTGGAGAACTCTGTCTTTATTTTGTTCTTTAATTATTTTCATTTTTACCATTCCAAATGTAAGGACCCTGACCCACATTTTGGGATGACCTTATTTGTTTTGCTTAAGTGTGTTTCTTAGCACCTTGATCTAATCATCTAAGATTTAATTAGGGCATGTTGAAAGCTTAAGTTTCTTGTTTGAGTTTGTTTGGTTGATGCTTGTGTTTTGTGGTGAGGTTTTGGTGTAAATTGCAATTTACCCAGAGTAGAGGTTAATGTGCAAGTTTGCTACCTCTAGAGTGTTCCTTCTCTCTCTTGGCATAATCTAGAAGAGAGAGATGGGAACCTTGTTTGGGTCTTGGTTGTGTGGTGACATCCTTAGTGATGCTTTGAACACATGGGTGAGGTGTGCCTTACACCTACATGTGTTATCTCGGGCTAGAGAGCCTTGGAGAGGCAGTGTATCAATTTGTGAGTGAGTAGGGTTGCACCCTATCGATTTGTGTATGTAGGGTCATGGTGTTGCATGTGACCTTTCTTATTAGACAAGTGTCACCTAAGGTGATGACACCTTTCTCTTGATATCTTTCTCATCCCTCTTGTATATATACTCCTTTCTCTCCATGCAAGAGGATCCTTTTGGCCATCTTTTCTTTCCGTCTTCCTTGGTGGACGGCCTTGAGAAGCTTAAGGAGCTAGAGAGTCTCTCTTGGAGATTAGTGGACGAGTTTCAAGTTGTGGTGTTCCTTGATCATCCTTCATCTTCTACCTTGGTAAGCCATGTTTTCTAGCTTCTTCTTCTTCTTCTTCTTCTTTTCCTTCTCAGCCATGGATCTTGGATACCTTCTTTCCACCTAGAACCATCTTAACCTTGGTTTCATCTTCTTCCTTGGAGGTGTGGTGGTGACCGAGTTTGGTGGATCATATTCTACCTTGAGCTCGTGAGCTTGGAGCTTGACCTTGGAGTTTGAATCTTGGTGGTGATCCTTGAGGTGGGTTATATAACTCTTAACCTTCTTTGTTATTATCACTCTTAATATGCTATGTTTTTCTTCATATCTAGTTTGTTTATTGTTTACACGTTAGTAGTTTTTGGTAGTTTGAGATCTGTTTTAAAGATGGAGTTTCGTTTAGTTGCTTCCCATGTCTTGCACCTTGTTTCCATGATAGTAGGTGGATGAGTAGACGAGTTCCTAAGGTTGAAGATGACTAGATAGACACATGGTGGTGTGTGGGGTTGTCATGACTTGTAAGTGTAACAAGATGACACACCATGTGACAGGTCGGCACGACTTGGATATGCCTAGGCCGACATGCCTTGTGGATGTTTAGGTCAACATGTGTTGAGAAGGGTTAGCTCGACATGGATTTTGGTTGATATCCTTTGAGGGAGTTATCCCGTTATGCCCTAGAACACCTAAACCATTATGTGTGGTGAGTGTTAGTCATCATGCTCTTGAATTATGTAAAGAGATAAGGTGTTCCTCAACCGATATGCCTCAGAGGTGTTAGCCCGTCATAGCTAAGAGAGTGCTTGTGGAGATGGTATGTTTTAAGGGCTAACCATGACACCCTGGTTGAGTGTTTCCCGATACACTTTGATTATGATGCCTAGCCAAACCCTAACCCTAACAACCAATATACCTAGGGTTTCCTGATATGCTTTAGTTTCCCCACACCTTAGGTGTTGCTGTTGCCCATCATAGTTTAGGTGTTTCTATGCCTGTCACACCTTGGTGTTGATCGTCACACCCTCCATAGGTGGTAATCGACTCACCTATTTTAAGGTTAGCCCAACACCATGAGTGTTCAACTGATACATCAAGCTGATCTAAACCGATGCATTCTTTGTGTGGTTGCCCGACACACCATGAGGTGGTGTTGCCCGTTACACCCTAGATGGTGTTTACCGTCACATGCTTAAGAGAAGTGGTAAACTGTTACACCTTTTTACAAGGGAATCTCTTGTGCCTTGGATAGTGGTAGTTGAGAGGTTGTGATGATGACAAGTCGACACCCTATGGCAAGTATCACCCGATACATCAAAGAGGTCTAAACCGATATACTATATGTTAGCCCCAACTGATACCTTGTGATGGTGGCTATGTTACATGATGTGGATGATAAGGTTACATGTTATGATGAGATACCCTATGGGGTGGTTGTGTGAATAACAAGAGCGATGTTTTCTATAATCTTTATCTCATGACATACCTTATAATAATGATGGAAGTAATGATCTAAGCCTGGTCTTTGATCCAACCTTGTAAACCTTAATCAATTAAATAGAAACCCTATCCCTTATGATGTGATGTGAATGGCATAAATCTCATGAGATGGTAATTATGATGATGTATTATTTTTCTTATTACAAGTATCTAACGATGTAGGTGATACCAATTGATAAGCATAGCTAGGTATGAGCTATGGTAATTATGATATGTTTGAATGGGAGGCATATGTGATATTGACATCTTTGAAAGAGTAGGTAAATGGTCTTATGACCTAATGATGTCTCATTGCCTTGTATGTGATGATGATATTCCTTAGTGATGAGATAAGGGGTTGTTACCCCAAGACATGTGGTCCTTGTGATGTATAATACGGTGAATGACAAACATCGAGTGATAATGTGATGAGATCACACCCGATGTGCTAAAATATGTTTCAGTGATGTGTTATGCCCTTATTTATGTAGAATTTGTTTAGAGGTTGTATATTGTAACTTGATTGATGCCAAAAGATTTAAATGACCTAACTAATCAAGTGGAACTTAATCTAGTAGCTTTCCCTATTCCATAGATCCATTCAGTGTCAATATTTGCTGAATGGTGAAATAAGTTTAACTCAGAGCACATATTTTTGAATATGTGGGGTACAAGTCGAGTAATTCCTTGTATCCTAAACTACATGATGTGTGAGACGACCATGTGTGAGTCTATCTCATTGTGATATATGGATGGCCATGCGTGAGCCACTCCTTCTTGTTAGAACGACCATGCATGAGCCTGTTCTTCTAGCGCCGTACATGTGCTAAGGTGGGCTAGGAATGATTATATATGTGGATGGACATGTGTGAGATAATCCCTGAGATTTGAATATATGTCATTGTTTCAGTTGACAAACATGTCTCTACAGTGTTTTCTCTTGTACTGACCAAGAGGTGTGGGGAGGTCATGGATTCTGGCTCTTCCATTGACCCTGTATGACACTGATTCAACTTAACAATGGTCAGTTGGATTTGGGTGGTACAACTCAAATCCTCGAGGCATAATAAAATACAAAATCAGCCGTGTAGTATACTTGTATAGGATCAAATACAAAAACATTAGATGAGGCCTTTCTTGTTTTCATATAATATTGCTGGTAGGGAATATACACGTTCTTCATATTCCTTTTATAATGTTATGATGCTTCATAAATCAATAGTAATTGCTCATCCTGTTAATAATGATTACTGGATTCTTATAGTTGTACATTTAATGCTGCTCTTTTTATCTTATATGTGTTAATAATATGGTGGAGAGTTATATATCCCGCTGAGATTTGAAATCTCACCCCATAGATTTTCCACATACTTTTTAGGTGGACATGCATGATGAGGTAGAGATCGTGCAACAGAGGTTGAGCAGCAACAAGTGAGGCAGTAGCTAACAAGGTTGAAAGTGTTGTTGTATGTCTTTTGTTGATAGAGTCCTAGAGTCGTTCTTGTACACTTGGGTCTTTGGGGTTGTTTTGCATAGGTTTTATGGACGTGCCTTCCATATATGGATGGCTTGTGTGCCCTTTTATATACATCTGTAGTGGATATATGTATATATGTTCTAGAATAGGTTCTTTGGTACAGGCTGATGGCACACACAGTAAGTGCTTTGAGGCATGAAAGGACTCATATGTAAAGGTTCTTGCTATTTGATAGTTTTATGAAAATAGTTTTATTTTTTAGTATTTTCCAGTAATCTGTTTGTTTAATCTTTCTTCAATGATTTTGTTTTGAGTAATCTTTCTTTGTGTGGCACGAAGTGTCATATTTGGTTGGTATCAGAGCTTTAGGTTCGCTGAGTCTATAAGGACCCAAGACTAGGGTTTGTGTCTATTCTTGTGTCCTCTAGTATGTCTTATAGTGACTTCTGCTTATGCAGAAGAAGAAGAAAAGCTTAAAGATGTTTGGAGAACACGAAGAACATGTTGTCAAGAGCAGTGTTGTTACATCATGTGGTGGTGCTAAGAACCAGGCATGAGAAGATTGGGTGCCTAAAGTCCCCCAGTTTGACCCAACCATGATTGAAAATCCTGCCTTCCAATCTCTTTTTGGACAAGTTAGGGCTACTATGACTCATATGGAGGACATGATGCCTGCACCACATCCTAGGGCACCAATTTCCCATGATGAATCTTCGAGTAGTGGTAAGACTTTTGAGAGGCTTTGTCATGTTGAAGCACTGGAGTATGCTAGGACGGCTGATCCGATGGATGCAGATTTGTGGCTTACCGAGGTTGAGAAAGCCTTTAGGCCTAGTTTGAGATAAGATCCTTAGTATCCCTAAAGTAGATAAGGTGAAGCATGCAGTGTACCTTTTGAAAGGGAGTGCTAGCCGTCGGTGGGCCATAGGGGAGGAGAAGAGGCCAAGTGTTGTGATAGGATGGGAGGAGTTTTGACGTGAGTTCGTGAGTCGGTACTGTCCTCGGAAGTACCTTGATGAGAAGATCAACCAGTTTGAGAGGATACGACAGGGATCCATGACGATCAATGAGTACAAAGCAAGGTTTATGGAGTTGTTGAGGTTCTGTCCTCACATGGCTGCTACAGAAGACGAGCAGATTTGTAATTTTTTGAGAAGGGGTTGAATGTTGAGTTGTCAACCTTGGCGGTTGATTTGGAGAATCAAGAGAAGTTTTTTCGTTTTGTGGAGTCTGTTCGAAGGATAGAATGGTCCATGAAGGAGAATTGAGAGGCAATCACCAAGAAGAGGTCTGTACATTCCCAGGGACAGTTGTCAGGAGGTTTTAAGAAGCTGAGGTTTTCTACACCACCAACATCATAGAGGTTTAGTGCACCAACCCAGTGGTCACCAAGTAAGGGAAGATGCCATAGTTTTCCACCTACAAGATCCCATAGTGCTACATCAGTGTCCGTGATGGGACCACCCGGGCCTTGGTATGAGAACATGACGTGTTATAAGTGCGGATAGGTCGGTCATACTAAACTGTTCCGCCCTGTGAAAGATGATGAGGTGACTTAGCAACTGAGGCAGAGCCAATAGGGCTCGTAGAGACTATAGAATGGCAGCGTAGGAGGATGGGTACGTGGCCAAACATCGCAGGCCAAATTATCTTCTCAAGGAAGCAGAGGACGGGGGCGACAATAGGCGATGACTCGATGCTATGCCATGAGCCAGCCGGAGACAGTGGTCAATCAGCAAGTGGTGACAGGTCATATGGAATTATTTCATTCTGATTTGTCTTCTTCTTGCTTTGTATCTAGTTTGGTTGACCTGGGTGCAACACGCTCTTTTATTGCTCATGAAGTGCTTAGCAGTTGTCTTTTTCCTGTTAGTCATAAGATGAATAGTTTGTTGTTAGAAACCCCATTAGTCAGTTCTGCAATGTTACATGATGTGTGTCCTTCCTATGCCCTCTCCTTTTTGGGACACAACATTCAAGTGGATCTCATACCACTTGATATACATGGATTTGATGTAATCCTTAGAATGGATACCTTGGAGAAAAATAAAGTGGTCTTAGATTGTAGTTCCAAGCAGGCGACACTTATGGTTGGTGGTGAGATGTGGATATTTCAAGGAGGTAGGAAGATTCTTTCGATTTGTTTGGTATCATCTATGGTTGCAAGGAAACTTTTGAGATAGGGCTGCGAGGCGTTCTTGGTACATGTGATGGATACTGAGGTGAGGAGTCCTAGTATTTAGGAGGTGCCAGTTGTTAGAGAGTTCAAGGATGTGTTCCCTGAGGAGTTTCTAGGTGTTCCCCCACCCTGAGAGATTGATTTTGAGATAAATCTGGTTCCCGACATGCAACCGATAGCCCAAACACCGTATAAGATGGCACCAACAAAGATGACAGAGTTGAAGAGACAGTTGCAAGAACTGCTTGACAAAGGTTTCATCAGGCTGATTATGTCGTCGTGGGGTGCTCCGGTGCTGTTTGTAAAGAAGAAGGATGGGTATATGAGATTGTGCATAGATTACAGATAGTTGAACAAGGTGACGATAAAGAATAAGTATCCCTTACCGAGGATAGATGACCTGTTTGATCAGTTGCATGATGCGAAAGTGTTCTCAAAGATAGATCTAAGACCAGGATATCACCAGTTAAGGATCAAGGATGATAACATACCTAAGTCAACTTTTAGGATGAGGTACGATCACTATGAGTTTGTGGTTATGTCATTTGGGTTGACCAATTCACCATCACCATTTGTGGATTTTGATGAACATAGTGTTCCGGCCATCCCTTGATCAGTTTGTGGTGGTCTTCATAGATGACATCTTGATATACAATCCTGATAGTCAGCATCATGAACAACATCTTTGTCAAATGTTGACCGTGATGAGACAACACCAACTGTATGCCAAGTTTAGCAAGTGTGAGTTCTGGTTGAAGAAGGTAGCTTTCTTGGGGCATGTCATATGTACCGAGGGAGTACGTGTGGATCCTAAGAAAGTGTAGTATATGATAGAGTGGGAGTAGCTTAAGACGCCGATAGAAGTGCATAGTTTTCTAGGTTTGGTAGGCTATTATAGGAGGTTCATCAAGGACTTCAGCGTTATCACCTTACCCCTAAATAAGTTAATGAGGAAGGATGTGCCATTTGTCTGGGACGGCAAATGTCAATGTGTTTTTCAGACGTTGAAGGAAAAGTTGACAAGTGCACCGATTCTAGTCTTTCCTGAGCAAGGAAAAGGATACATGGTCATTTGTGATGCATCCATGAATGGTTTGGGTTGTGTGTTGATGCAAGACAAGCAAGTGGTTTTTTTTTTCTTCCCAACAACTTAAGAAATACAAGAACTACCCAACCCATGATTTGGAGTTAGCAGTAGTAGTTCATGCTTTGAAGATTTGGAGGCACTACCTATATGGGGTGAAGTGTCAGATCTTCACAAATTACAAGAACATGAAGTACATATTTTCACAGTAGGAGTTGAATATGAGGCAACACCGTTGGATGGAGTTGATCAAAGACTATGACTACACAATTGATTATCATCTGAAAAAGGAAAATTTTGTGGTAGATGCGTTGAGCAGGAAGTCTTCATCTTCGCCTATGGATTGAGCCCAATTGAGTTCTTTGATGTGCCACAAGCGAGACATGTTGGTCTCCTTATATCAGATGAATGCTAAGTTGGGGGTCTCCTTGCTAGCATATTTGTTGGCATAGTTACAGGTGAAGCCTATGCCAAAATAGCAGATCAAAGAGGCACAACATACAAACACTATGATACAACATATTTGGTCAAAGTTCGACAGCGAGAAGCATGATGGTTTCCATGAGTCGAATGATAGGGTAGTTTGTTACCATGGCAGAATAGTGGTTCCTAATGCTAACAAGTTAAGGAAGATAGTGTTGGAGGAGACTCATTCATCCATGTACGCTATGCACCCATGTAACACCAATATGTATCATAACTTGAAGGATATGTATTGGTGGCCATGCTTGAAAAAGGACGTGGCTGAGTCCGTTGTGAAATGTGCTATATGTCAGTAGGTTAAAGCTGAGCATCAGAAGCCTGCGGGAACGTTGCAACCATTGCCTATACCACAATGGAAGTGGGATCATGTGACTATGGACTTTGTGGTTGGTCTGCCTAGGACAACCAAAGGTCATGATTCCATCTGGGTGATCATTGATAGATTGACCAAGTCAACACATTTCCTTCCTGTGAAGACAATATATGTTCACAACAGAGAAGCTTGCTCAGATCTATGTGGATGAGATAGTGTGTCTACATGGTGTTCAAGAAACTATCATGTCTGATAGGGGTCCCCAATTCACGAGTTTCTTTTGGGAGAGACTACACATAACTTTGAGAACATAGTTAAAGTTTAGCACTACTTTCCATCAGAAGATAGATGGTCAATCTGAGAGGACCATTCATACCTTAGAGAATTGGTTGAGGGCCTATGTTCTTCAATTTTTAAGAAGTTGGGATATACATCTCAGTTTGATAGAGTTCGTCCACAACAATAGCTATTAGAGTAGCATTGACATGGCACCTTATGAGGCATTGTATGGGAGGCATTGCAGATCTCCGTTGTGTTGGTACGAGACATGTGAGTATCAACTTCTTGGTCCTGACCTTGTACAATAGATGACAAAGAAGATCAAGGTAATCCAACAATAGTTGAAGGCAACACATGATCGATAAAAGTCATATGCAGATAGTCATCATAGACCCTTAGAGTTCCAAGTGGGAGATAAGGTATATCTGAAAGTCTTTCCTTGGAAAGGTGTCCCGAGGTTTAGGAAGAAGGGTAAGCTGGCCCCTAGGTTTATGGGACTCTATCCAGTGGTGGTACGTGTTGGGAAAGTGGCCTGCAGGTTGGAGTTTCCACTTGAGATGCACATGTTACATACAATATTTTTGTGAGTATGCTAAGGAAGTGCCATCTAGATATAGAGTTAGTGCTGCAACCTGTTGAGGTGGAGCTTGATGAGGATATGACCTATGTGGAAGGCCTGGTGTTGATCCTTGACCGGAGAGTGAAGAAGCTGAAGAGGAAGAGCCTTTCACTTGTGAAGGTTCTTTGGCATCACCTTGGTGTTGAGGAAGCAATGTGGGATCTTGAGGAAGAGATGAGGGGGAAGTACCCCTCTCTTTTCTCTTAGGATTTCGGAGGTGAAATCCTTGTTAGGGGTTTATGGCTTGTAAGGACCCTGAACCACATTTTGGGATAACCCTATTTGTTTTGCTTAAGTGTGTTTCTTAGCACCTTGATTTAATCATCTGATATGTAATTAGGGCATGTTGAAAGCTTAAGTTTCTTGTTTGAGTTTGTTTGGTTGATGCTTGTGTTTTGTGGTGAGGTTTTGGTGCAAATTGCAATTTACCCATAGTAGGGGTTAATGTGCAAGTTTTCCAACTCTAGAGTGTTCCTTCTCTCTCTTGGCATCATCTAGAGGAGAGAGAGATAAATGGGCACCTTATTTGGGTCTTAGTTTTGTGGTGACATCTATAGTGATGCTTTGAACACATGGGTGAGGTGTGCCTTGCACCTAGATGTGTTATCTCAGGCTAGAGAGCCTTGGAGAGGCTGTGTATCGGTTTGTGAGTCTGTAGGGTTGCATCCTATCAGTTTGTGTGTGTGTAGGGTTTCACCCTATCGGTTTGTGGATGTGTAGAGATATAGTATCGGGCATGACCTTGGTAGGAGACCTAAGGGACGAGACCTAGATCCTATCACCACATCTTGCATGGTGTTTCATGTGGCCCTTCTTTGTGGACAAGTGTCACCTACGGTGATGATACCTTTCTCTTGATATCTCTCTCATACCTCTTGTATATATACTCCTTTCTCTCCATGAAAGAGGATCCTTTTGGCCATATTTGGTGGACGACCTTGGGAAGCTTAAGGAGCTAGAGAGTCTCTCTTGGAGCTTGGTGGATGAGTTTCAAGTTGTGGTGTTCCTTGATCATCCTTCATCTTCTACCTTGGTAAGCCATGTTTTCTAGCTTCTTCTTCTTCTTTTCCTTATTGACCATGGATCTTGGATACCTTCTTTCCACCTAGAACTGTCTTAACCTTGGTATCATCTTCTTCCTTGGAGGTGTGGTGGTGATCGAGTTTGGTGGATCATCTTCTACCTTGAGCTCATGAGCTTGGAGCTTGACCTTGAAGCTTAGATCTTGGTGGTGATCCTTCAGGCAGGTTATGTAACTCTTAACCTCCTTTGTTATTATCACTCTTCATATGCTAAGTTGTTCTTCATCTCTAGTTTGTTTATCTCTTACATGTTAGTAGTTTTTGGTAGTTTGAGATCTAGTTTGAAGATGGAGTTTCATTTAATTGCTGCCCATGTCTTGCACCTTCTTGCCATGATAATAGGTGGATGAGTATACAAGTTCCTAAGGTTGAAGACGACTAGGTCGACACATGGTGGTTTGTATGGTCATTATGACTTATAAGTGCAACAAGCCGACACACCATGTGACAGGTTGTCATGACTTGGATATGCCTAGGCCAACATGCCTTGTGGATGTTTAGGTCAACATGTGTTGAGAAAGGTTAGCTCATCATGGCTTTTGGTTGATAGACTTTGAGGGAGTTAGCCCGTTATGCCCCAGAACACCTAAACCTTTATGCTTGGCGAGTGTTAGTCATCATGCTCTTGAAGTACCATCTATAAATGAGGGGAATCTTAACAACATGTTCTACTTGAAATCTCAATACACTCTTATCCCACATTATCATGTATGACTATCTTGGTTGCATATCTTATCTTGTAGTCATATTCATCACGAGGTCTCACTGAAGGTGTTAGCCTATCATGGCTAAGAGAGTTCTTGTGGTGTTGGTATGTTTTGAGGGTTAACCATGACACCCTGGTTGAGTGTTGCCTGACACACTTTAACTATGATGCCTAGACAAATCCTAACCCTAACAACCGATATACCTAGGGTTGCCCGATATGATTTAGTTGCCTGACACCTTAGGCATTGCTATTTCCTGTCATATCTTAGATGATTCCGTGCCCATCAACACTCTCCATAGGTGGTTGACACGATTTTATCTTGCATATAACACAAGTGCACGTATCAATGTAATATAGGCCTTGTGAGGCCCGAGTCAAACTCAGGGAAACAAAAATTTTAGTAGACTACTACTAACTGGTCGCGATCAACTAGACCGATTGGAAAAGTCGATTATTTGGTTTTAAAAAGAAAATAAAGTGAAAAGAAAAAAAAAGTGAGAAATGATTAAATGTTTAGTTTAATCAAATTAAATGGGAATCCTTAGCATTGCAGTTTCACCACGAGGTCTCACTGTATGCAAATCTACACAATTAACATAATTCGTTCCCTTTCCCTGATTATGGCCTGTAGTTAGAATTGCTCACTTCTGCGATATAATTCACTACCTAGTTCTAGGTCAATTCCACATTAGTAGCAACTTATACCCTTGATCTAGGTGCTTTGCTTTTTTCTCTGAGTATCCACCATTAATCGTACATTACCTTGTCTAAGGAATTTATTGATTAATGTGTTAATCATGCCTTTTCAACCACTAATTCTCCGTCAGAAGTAATTAACGGTATTGGAAATTGACTATGGTGATCAAGCATAGTAAATTACAATGGAAACACGATAACATATCAAGGGAAAGTGAGACAAATTATGATAATTAATATAACATTGTCATACAATGATTTCCCGGGCTACTCCCGGTCCTAAGGATAGAGGGGATTAGCCCCACATGTTCAACTCAGCAGTACACATGGAGAAGAAAGAGAGAAACATGGAGAAACGAATGAAATTATGGTGTAACCTCTTAAACGGAGAAGATACGGATGATCCTCGGTGCGAGACACACATTTTTCAGCCTTCCGGCGGAAGAATCATTCGTCTACGACTCTGGAAATGTCCAGGGCGTAGCTATAGACTCCGTTCTTTGCTCTCCTCTTCTCTGGGACTCGTGCAATGGAATAGAACGTGATGATCAGGTCTGTCCATCTTTTCTTAGGTATAGGCATGACTTACGGCTGCCAAAAGATCGCAGTCGTTTGATCGTGGCAATTCTGGGCGCAACTCTAATCTGACGGCGTCGATACCATCGACGGGGTGTCAATGGTATTGACACCTTAAGATGCACTTCCGATGATAAAAACAAAGGAATATGTTGCTAGAACATGTGAACTCTCGATACTATCGATGGTGCTATCGATAGTATCGACTGCTTGAATTAATTCCCACTGAAGCGATCTCGAGACCATCGACAGCTGTGGTCGATGGTATCGACTTGGATGCTCTCCCTTCGGCCTGGGCACTGACACCATGTCGATGGTATCGACAGATCTGTCGATGGTATCGATGGGTCTAGATATACAAAGTACCTGAAACAGAGAGATAAACATAAATCAAATCCAAGAATTTTGATAATTTTGTATAAAATACGATAAAATAAACCAAATTTGATGCATATGATGATTATAGGCTAAAGGAATATGAATCATGCTATTATAGTCATAAAATGACACATAACCACAAAAAACAAGTATGAAACCAGCCTATAAATGCAACTCAAATTCACTGCATCAACTCCCCTAAGCTGGAATCTTTCTTGTCCTCGAGCAACAAAACTTAAAATTTGATTGAGAGGGTCAACTAAAGAACACAATCACAAAATTGATATCACAATATGATTCCTGCCTACAATTCACATACCGGCCCTTACCAACCACGAAATGACAACTACCCTTCATGCGATAATAATCATTCATAAGAAATGTCCATCCCAAGATCACAAACACTATCAAGTAAAGCAGTTAATATAATAAAATCCTCAAGTTCATGCTTGGTGCCTCTTGTGATCTCCTATCTACGTTGCTCATTTCCTAACTACCATCTAAGTGAAAGCAGATCTCCTGATATACAAGAATGAGGAGAATATCATGGGTGGCCTACCACTTAGAGCAATAGGTGGATGGAATGGGTGGCTATGGAAGAAATGGAAGCACAATATAGTCGATCATGCAAAATAAAAAATGAATGACCTATCATGATGCAAATGCAAATGAAAATGCCCTAATGCTACATTTTTGGTGGAATGGTGCATGTACTATCATTTCGTATCAAAGTGAGATGGAATATCTAAGAAAACTACACCATGTGTTTGTTCTTCTTTATATGCAGGTGAGAACATGTTACTTTCTCCCTCTTATTCATACTTTTTTTCTTTCTTTTTCTTTCTCTTTTCATTCATTTTTTCAAGCCCTCATTTTCATAAATGGTAATGTATTATTTTTTGGGCTTCCTTTTTTTTACATAACTGGCACATTTGATGCATTATATTCAGAGGGTATGGAACAAGTTCAACACCTTTAATTTTTCAGAAGAACATACAACACATGATGTACAACGATATGCTCAAAAGATGCATATGCACTTCATTATGACAATTATACAACTAAATGACATGCACCTAAGGATAATGTACATGTATAACTACTCTATATCTTTCTTTTTCCATTTTTAAGCAAAACCTGCAAAAATAACTGGAATGCATGACATATCTACATGGAATGTAATCAAAGAGTGAACGAAAATAATGTGCTCCAGTTCTTATGGTGGAGAGTGAATGAAATTTCAGTGGATTAGATCACAAGACTAATTGACAGAACCTTCAGATAGAATTATATGTCTCTCCTTACTGACTTGTGTACCAATTAATCAAGGGGTTTCTCCCTCTCACTTCAAATTAAAGTCACGTTATCATTTGGTTGGTTTAGGCTCAACATCCATATCAATCCTCTTAACATGAACCATACAAATACACAATCATGCTCATATGTTTTTAAGTTGACCTACCCAATCAGTTCCACAAGCAATGTCCTCAAGTTCTTACAAGACAAACTTACAATTATTTAAGGATTTTTCATTAAAAATCATTTGCTCACAAAGCCCCAAGTAAAAATGAGATGACATGCAATTAAATTAGACTCCACTGATTACACTAGATAGATAGTGGATCCTAGAAAACAATAAATCTAGCAATTGAGAAAACTAAGATAAAGAAAGATGAAAATTTCAAAGACAAATAAAAGATCAAATAAAATAAAAAAACTAGATAGATGCTGTTCCAACACCCCCCTAAGCTTGAACTCAACTATGGCCTCATAGTCGAAATCCTAACTTAAGAGGTGGAACAACGATACCCCTTTATTGCTCTGGTGGTGGGTGTGGCGGGTACTGGTGGCCGCTAGGATCCCAAGAAGGATAATGCCCTTGGAATGACATATCAGATGGGGCATCAGTGGTGGCTATGGGTATCCTCCAAAAAAGTTCTGACTCCAGTAGTGGTCATAAAATGGCTACTGCTGCATCTCCATCCTATGCAACCTGTTGTAGATGGTTTCTTGGTTGGCGAAGAGGAGATGCTCATTCTCATAAATTGCTTGTTGATTCTCGAACAATCGATTTGTTGTTTCTTGAATTCCTGCAAAAGAGGCAGTATGCTGGTGCTGCGTCTGCTGAATATCCTGCAACATTGTATACATTCCCTACATTGAATAGACATCCTCTACACCTTGAGAGGGATGTGGTGGCAGTGGCTGGGAAGAAGAGGAGGCTCCATAGTGTCGTGGACGCTTTCACAGAGAAACTCATCGTTGAAGAGGAATGATGGCTTCCTCCTCCTCTTCTTCATCATTATCGCCAGCTTGAACTTCTACTTCTTCAGCTTGTTCTTCCTCATCCTCATCAACATCAATGATAGGCCACCTGTAGCTTTGGCCAGGCCTGATGTTGAAAGTAGGGTCTGATAATTCCCTCCTCTAAAAGACTCCGGCCACGTGGCAGGTAGCGTAGACGGTAACGAGGCCTGCATTCACAAAATGGCTCAAATTGAGCGTGTTCTTACACTCCAGCTTGGGTAACCTGGACAAATCCAGGCCCAGGTACATTGCAATCGGCGTAATTAGACCCCCAAAATAAATGGGAGCCCTGCAAGAAATATTCCTCTTAACCGTCATTACACGCATGAGGAAGAAGGCTCCAAAATTGATGGGTGTCCACTCCAACAGATTATAAAGGAAGAACAAGTATGTCTCTTGAAATTTGCTTTGAGACAGCTTTGATCTTACAAAGAAGGTGTTGGATAGAATCCGGTGCAAGAGCTTGACAAATGGATGCTCAAAATTAGCTATGGAGGCATTGTGCCAGCTGATCGAGTACCCCGCCGGTACAGTAACTAGATTTGCAACCATGGCATCATAATCTGCATTGTGTGCTGGCTGGCGGAGGTCGTTATGGGCCCACCCATAAATCACGTTGAACTCACAAAGGGTCATTGTATAGTCCTTGTTGTAGAGGAAGAAAGAAACATGCCCCTCTTTCCACTCTGTGCGCGCCGATACTAATTCATTGTGAATGACACAAATGTCCAGAGATGCCATGAAATCGATGACAATCTCCTTGTAAGTGGGCCACCCATTGAAGAATGGATGACCGTCGGCATGGTCATGGCACAACCTAGGGGACTCACCCAATTGTCCCTATAGCACATAGGCCATATTGGCCTCAAAACCCAAATCCTTGATCAACTGCCAGTCTCCATACCAAGTTGGCTCGATGGAGCACTTCCATAGCTCCTCGTACACCTTTTTAACCTCCAGAGATGGATGGATTAACCTCGGGTGAGAAATTAATCCTTGTGGCAGGGCAGGTAGGGAAGGTGGTGCAACCCTAGATGACGAAGCTCCAGATCTCACCATTGTTGCACACACAATGAGTGAGAGAGAGAAAGGAGAATGGAGCTCGGAGAAGACGGTCGAGGCACTCAGAGAAGATGGAGATCCGTGAAATCGAAGAAGATGCGTGAGGAAGATCGTCGGTGGTGATCTCGGTTTCTCCCGGGCTCTCGGAGTGCTTGGGCTTGGTTGTGGAGGATAAGTATTGAGGGTGTGATTCTAGATTGAAGAATCGCCTCCCTTTTTATAAGGGTTGGCCACCACTACTTTTAGCGCATCGATACCATCGACGCATCTGTCGATAGTATCGATGGCTATTGAAATATGTGGCTCGCTGCGATCGATGACTGTTGATGGCCCAATGTGGGGGCCCAGATTGTCTACGTGTCGATGGTAGCGACGAGGTGTCGATACCCTCGACGGTGCCCTCAGATCGGCGTTGTGGATCATTGATGGAAACACGCAGATCGTTGATGTGTCGGTCGATACCATCGACTGGGTGTCAATAGTATCGACACCTGTGAATTCTTTTGATCCTCGTGAGGGTTTGGCGGTGCTTTTTTTAATAGTGGGTTGATACCATCGACTAGGGCGTCGATAGTATCAACTTTACTAAGAAAAACTAGTCTGAAAATCTTCATACATCTCGCGACCATCGACGACTTGTCGATACCATCGACGTCTACCATCTTTCTTCATGTTCTCATTTCGATACCATCGACGAGGCCGTCGATAGTATCGACGGGATGAAGTTTCGGTAGAATTTTTCACTGTTACAATTTCGATACCATCAACCCAGGCATCAATGGTATCGACCGTTTCCCAGCCTGCACACTCAACAAACATATCAGGGTATCATTTTTAGAGACTAAGTGCTAAATTAATAAAAACTACCTAAGAATATGAAAAATTTCAAGAAATAACCATGTAAGCTACCAAGGTTGGGTTGCCTTCCAACAAGCGCCTTATTTAACATCTTAGGCTAGATGCAATCATGCTCCTCATCCCTCTTTTAGTGCCATGAGTTTGATCTGATGCAATTTCCTTGCATAGTCTTCCCCATAGTAGTGCTTCAGCCTTTGACCATTCACCAAGAATGTTCTTGTACCATCTCTCACCATGATAGCACCTTGGGGTCGCACCTCCTCAACCACAAAGGGTTCACTCCACCATGATTTCAATTTCTTGAGATCTAACTTCAATCTCGAATTGAACAATAGCACACTATCACCCTTCTTGAAAACTCACAATTGAATGTGGCGATCGTGTATTTGCTTTGTCCGCTCCTTGTAGATCCTCGAGTTCTCGTATGCATTCATCCTTAGCTCATCCAAATCATTGAGCTCTAGCATCTTCTTTCTCCCTGCATGATCAATGTTCATGTTTAGCTTCCTTAGCACCCAATGCACCTTATTCTCTAACTCCACCAGCAAGTGACAAGCCTGCCCGTAAGCCAACCTAAAAGGCGTGGTGCCTATCAGTGTTTTAAACGCAGTCCTATATGCCCATAGTGCATCCGGTAGTAGTACACTCCAATTTTTCCTGGAAGAGGCCACCGTGCGTTCCAAGATCTTCTTGATTTCCCTATTGGACACCTCCACTTGGCCTTGCGTCTGCAGGTGGTATGGGGTACCTGCATTATGCTTGACCCTATATTTACTCAATAGTGCAACGAATTTCTTGTTCGTGAAGTGGGTGCTGCCATCACTTATGATCATTCATGGAACACCAAACCTACAAAAGATATTCTCTTTCACAAACCTACACACTACCACAATGTCGTTAGTCCTTGTGGGTATTGGCTCTACCCACTTTGACACATAATCAACAGCAAGCAAGATATATAAATTAGAATTGGAGGACACAAAGGGTCCCATGAAATCAATGCCCCACAAATCAAATACCTCAACTTCTTGAAACACCTTGAGGGGCATTTCTTTCCACTTTGAGATGTTACCTTCCCTTTGACATGAGTCACACCTCCTCACATAATCATAGGTGTCTCAAAAAAGTGTGGGCCAATAAAGGCCACTCTCTAATACCTTAATCTCCGTCCTCGTGCTTACATGATGACCGCCGGTGGGCAATGTATGAAAGTGACTGAGCACACTATCATATTCACTCTCAGGTACACACCTGCGTAAAATTCCATCCCTGCACTGTCTCAAAAGAATAGGGTCATCCCAAAAATGATATCTTAGAGAATGGAAAAACCTCTTTTTCTCTTGGTAAGTCCAATCATCCGGGAGTTCTTTGCATGGAAGATAATTCATGATATGCGAAAACCATGGGTCCTTAGATTGAATAGCAAGGATTTGCTCATTCAGGAAGGTCTCGGTAATGGGAATGTTAGTATCTCTCTCATCTACCTACTCTAACCGAGACAAGTAGTCCACAACCACATTCTCAATGCCCGCATTGTCCTTAATCTCAATGTCAAATTCTTGCAAGAGTAGGATCCACCTAATGAGTCTAGGCTTGGCATCTTTATTTTCCATTAAGTACTTTATGGTGGCATGGTCCGTCCATACCACAACTTTAGACCCCACTAAGTATTGCCTAAATTTTTTGAATGCAAAAACCACGACAAGCAATTCTTTTTCTGTGGTGGTGTAATTAAGTTGGGCATCATTCAAAATCTTAGAAGCATAGAAAATAACCATGGGTTTATTCTCAAGGCGCTGTCCAAGAATGACCCCCACAACAAAATCCGATGCATCACACATAAGCTCAAAGGGCTTACTCCAATCCGACATTTGAACAATCGGTACGAAAATCAACTTTTGCTTGAGAACCTCGAAGGCATGCATACATTTGTCATTGAAATAAAAAATGACATCCTTTTCAAGCAATTCTGATAATGGCTTAGCGATTTTAGAAAAATCCTTGATAAACCAATGATAAAACCCCGCATGACCAAGGAAGCTCCTCACCCCTTTCACCGAGTTTGGTGGGGGTAGTTTGGAAATAACCTCAATCTTCACGGGATCTACCTCCAGTCCCTTGCTAGACACCTTATGTCCAAGCACTATGCCTTTGCTAACCATCATATGACATTTTTCCCAATTGAGGACTAAATGTGTGTCCTCACATCTTTGTAGCACCTTATCTAGATTATATAAGCACTCATCAAAAGATGCACCGTAGACAGAAAAGTCATCCATAAACACCTCTAGACAACGCTCTACCATATCTGAAAAGATAGCAAGCATGCATCGCTAAAAAGTGGCTGGTGCGTTGCACAAACCGAATGGCACATGACGATATGAAAAAGTCCCATAAGGGCAAGTGAAGGTAGACTTTTGTTGGTCCTTAGGGTCTATGGAAATCTGGTTATAGCCAGAATATCCATCTAAAAAGCAAAAGTGAGAGTGGCCAGCCAGTCGCTCTAAAATCTAATCAATGAATGGTAGGGGAAAATGATCTTTCAAAGTGTCGGAATTTAAACGATGGTAATCAATGCAAACACGCCACCCAGTTACCAATCGGGTGGTGACAGGGTCATTCGAAAGATTTCGAGTTACCGTGATTCCCCCTTTTTAGGGACTACCTGCGTGGGGCTCACCCATTTAGAGTCTCAAATAGCATAGATGATGCTTGCAGAGAGAAGCTTGATCACCTCGTTCTTGATGACCTCCATCATGATGGGGTTGAGGCGACGTTGCGGATGAATCACATGTTTGTCTCCTTTAACGAGTCGGATCTTGTGTTGGCAGAGAGTAGGGGCAATTCCCTTGATGTCAGAAACTGACCACCCAAATGCACCCCAATGATTCGTCAACATAATCGTCAACTGCTCTTCCTCAGTGACACTCAGATATGCTGAAATGATCACTGGTAGCTTTGCATCAACAACTAAGAATGTGTATTTCAAGTGAGGGGGCAGCGACTTTAGCTCTAAATCTGATGGGCTGACCAAAGAAGATTGAAGCGGTGGTGGCAGCGGTCCTAGTGCTTCATAGTGCTTGGCATAGTAGTAAGGAAGCACTCGAAGAATCTTCATACATTCTTGCAATGACGTGCTTCTCATCTAATCATCCATGATGTTGAACAAGCAAGCTTCAAGAGGTAATTGCAGGTACGAGTCAAGCATGGAGACTGCTATAGCATCATCCTTAGTAGATGGTGGGACTTCCTCTTCTTCATCATTGGGATAACCCACAGCTTTAACAAGAGAAACCACCTTTGTTTGTTCCATGATATCCACAAAAAGTGTTCCCTTATCTACCTTTGTCATGACGTGAGCCATATCAAGAAATAGTTTCCCTAAACAAATGGAAACGTTGTGTTCAAAGTGTCTAATTTTTATACACTGTCCTTGCTCCTGTGATGATTGTGAGTCAGCTGGCATGTTTATTTCAAATCTTTCATCTGCTATGCCCATGGTCAACTGACCTCTAACCATTTCCAGAATCATGTCAACTGTAGCCTGGAAGGGTCTACCTAGAAGCAACTCATTTCCTTTCTCATCTTGCATTTCCATCACCACGAAATCTATCGGAAATACAAATCTATCCACTTTGACCAGAACATCCTCACAAATCCCATAAGGCCTTACAACATAATTATCTGCAAGCTGGGTTGTCATGTTACTCTTTCGGGATTCTTTAAGACCAAGTTTCTTGAAAGTGGAGAGAGGCATCAAATTGATGCTCGCTCCAGAGTCACATAGTGCTTCGCCGAATTTCACCTTTCCAATGTAGCATGAAATATTGAAACAACCCGGATCTTGTCGCTTTGGTGGCAATTTTCCCAAAATAAGGGTGCTGACCTTCTCCTTAAGCACTACCACCTTTGTGTCAGGAATCTTTCTCTTCTTGGTAATTATATCCTTCAAGAACTTACCATAGGAGGGTATATGCTCAATGGCCTATAGTAAAGGAATGTTGACCGAAAGTCCTAAAGCTATCAAGGAACTTCTTGAAATGTGCATCCACCTTCTTTGCTTTCAGACTATTTGGATAAGGAACCAAGACGATCTGTGCCCTCTGATGTGGTGTCACATAAGGCGTCCTCTTCTCAGTCTCTTTCTCTATAATGGGCTCCTCTGTGGCCTCCTCTACTTCATCCTCCACTGTCTCTATGACCACGACATCCTCTACGGCCTCACATGTAGCTTCTGGCTGTGGTGTGCTTGGTTCATCGACCTTGGAGTTTAAATTTTTCTTCCCACTCCTCAACAAAATTGCTTTGGCTTGGTGGTTTCCTCCTGGAACATCAGTATTCCCTAGAAAACCCTACTGTGCTGGCCTCTTCAAACTTGCAATTTTGGCTGCCATCTGTGCAATAGACGTCTCAAGCATCCTCATATGTGCCCCATGACTATGCAAAGTCTGACCGAATTGGTTCATAAATTCTCCTTGAGATTTAATTTGTTTGCCGAAAGTGCTCATCAACTCTTGATTTTGCTTTATCACCTGGTTGAGAAACTCATTACTCTTATCTTCTGCACTGGGCTGTGGCTTTTGATCCGAATCCTGCAAAAAATTATTTGGATCCTTCCAAGAGAATTTCTTGTCCTTTCTCCATGAATAATCATTATTCCTGTAGCCTTGTTGTTGACACATGAACTTAGCCTGTGCCTCATCATCAGATCCTTCATCATCTTTTTCTAGAAGTCTCTTTGCTATCAGGTCCATCTTCTCATTTAATTCTATGATTGCCTTGGATTCCCCTGTGATTTTGACCTGCTCTGGTGCATCTCTTTCACCCCAGGATTGCTTCTTAGCCATGTTCTTCAAAATTTCTCTACACTTTGAGCCTTTATTGTTCAGAAAGAAACCTGTCCCTACTGAGTACAAATTACTCCTGTCGTGTTCATTAAGGGAAAAATAAAAGATCTTTGCCTGAGTTTCTAGATCCAGCCCATGATGTGGGCATTTCCGCAACATGATATTGAATCACTCCCAAGTCTCTGAGTATGTTTCACCTACTTGCTGTTTGAAATTATGAATCCTCCTCACGAGATCATTTGTCTTCTCAGGCGGGAAATATCGTTCAAAGAAAACTTCCATCATCATGTCCCATGATTCCACATACTCATCATCTAGGTTGTAGAGCCATTCCCTTGTGTTTCCTGCTAGAGAAGATGGAAACAATTTTAGATAAATTACCTCCTGTGGAAATCTATCCACTTTCACCATATCACAGTGTTCCACAAAGGTGCTTATGTGGGCAACTGGGTCTTCATTCTTTAGCCCATGGAAAGCCTGTGACTTGACCAACTGGATCAGCCCTTGGTCAATCTTGTAACTAGTTATGCTAATAGCATGTTTCTTGATTGGCCTCTTCTGCACAGAGGAAGAAGAAGCTTTAATCTTTTCCCAAATGGTCTGCTCCTCGGCCATTGTGAAAGTCTCAAGTTCTTCTTCAACATCTTCATGTGGTGTATTTATCTGCTCGTCTCCAGATCCAAAAGATGGAACCTCAGGTGTCGACTGTGCGTAGTCTGTACTACATGTCTTCACCATGCACTAGTACCTGAAATGTGTAAAATCGAGTAAGTACAGTTCTAGACAAATACAATAAAATAAAATAAAATTTGAAAGATAGACATTTAATCTCAATAATTGAAATTGCAAATAAAAAGAAAAAGTGGCCTAGAGTGGCCGCTTGCAGCACTCGTAGTGCCAAAATTTACCGTATACCCGACAATGACGCCAAAAACTTGACATGATTTTACCGTGCATATAACACAAGTACACATATCAATGTAATATAGGCCTTGTGAGGCCCGAGTCAAACTCAGAGAAATGGAAATTTCAGTAGACTACTACTAACTGGTCGCGATCAGCTAGACCGATTGGAAAAGTTGATTGTTTGGTTTTAAAAAGAAAATAAAGTGAAAAGAAAACAAAAGTGAGTAGTGATTAAATGTTTAGTTTAATCAAATTAAATGGGAATCCTTAGGATTGTGGTTTCACCACGAGGTCTCACTGTACGAAAATCTACACAATTAACATAATTCATTACCTTTCCCTGATTATGGCCCATAGTCAGAATTGCTCACTTCCGCGATACAATTCACTACCTAGTTCTAGGTCAGTTCCACGCCAGTAGCAACTTATACCCTAGATCTAGGTACTTTGATTTTTTCTCTGAGTATCCACCATTAATCGTACATTACCTTGTCTAAGGAATTTATTGATTCATGTGTTAATCGTGCCTTTTCAACCACTAATTCTCTGTTAGAAGTAATTAATGGTATTAGAAATCAACTATGGTGATCAAGCATAGTAAATTGCAATGGAAACACGATAACATATCAAGGGAAAGTGAGACAAATTATGATAATTAATATAACATTGTCATACAACAATTTCCCAGGCTACTCCCTGTCCTAAGGATAGAGGGGATTAGCCCCGCATGCTCAACTCAACAGTACACATGGAGAAGAAAGAGAGAAACATGGAGAAATGAATGAAATTATGGTGTAACCCATCAAGCTTGGATACCTGTGTAGAAAGTCCCTGCACACAAGAAAAAATTGATTGTAAGATGTTAGAAGGGTCAGTGAGGAGGTTTCAAATAGCGTAAAATTGCCGTCCAAATTCCTCACCGACTTGTGAAAAAGGGACCCCAGTGGTGAAAGGGTGTGGTGGCTGGGGTGGTGCCGTGTGAGAGAGACACCATTGGCGTATCTGTGAATTGCATGGCGACTATAGAAGGAGTCACTAGCGGTGTCAGGGTGGTGGTAGATGAGTGAGGTGGCAACATTCTGGATATGGGCAGTGGGACCAAGAATGCCAGGGGGAAGGTGGTGGATGTGAATGTGAGATCGGGCGTTGTGGTGAAAATTGGGTCACCTGTGGGGAAGGGACTGAGACAGGGGATGTGGGTGAAGTTGTAGTTGTGGGGAAAGGGATTGTAGTGGATATGATTGTGGAAAAAGGTGGAAGAGTGGTAGATGGCGGAATGGTGGAAGGTGGGAGTGTGGTGGGGGTGGTTGTAGAGGTGAACCCAACATCCAAATCTAAGATGAAGGGTTCTGGTGTTGGATTGATGATATTTTCTGCATTGTGGGGGTGTTCTGCCTCTGGGTTAATCTTCGATGTGGGTGTCCCCGACTGCTGTTGTTTTTGTGCGTGTAGTTTGGATGATTGTGTTACTGGTATTTTCTTTGGCCTTGTTGCTGGGGCAGTGACGCTATGCTCTTTCTTCCCTGCTTTTGCTTGTTTCTCCTTTTCTTTTAATGATGCAAGAAGGTTAGCAAGCTCCTCTTTAGTGAAGAGAAGCTTGTCTTTATCATAATCAACCAGCTCTGGAAGCGGTAGCAATGTCCTAGATGTTTTAATAGTTGGGAAGAATACATAATGGAGTTTGGCATCCTTCTCCTTTATAATATAGGTGTTCTTTAGGACCTGCTCATTTGTTAGAGTGTCACCCTTGATCAAAGTACATTTTAGAAGTGGTCCATCCATAATAAGATATTTCAGAATTGATGTTACATGACCACCCATGCAGATTTCCTTTCCGAGGGCATAAGATGTGTGTTTGTGTATCAAATGCCATCCGATGTTGACCAGCTGCCCCTTTAAGATGGACCACAGTGTGAAGAGGTCCGAAATGATAACATTCCCACTCTCTGTCCTATGGAATAGAGCACATGTTATTATTTTGTGCAGAGTTTGCACCAGGCCGGAATGAATGTTGGAGGCTTTGCAAGTCTTTGGTTCATAACTGGGAATTCCCGTCAACGACTTCCAAAAGGTATGCCTATTGAACTGGGGGTGATCTAGACTTTCCGCCTTAGCCTTTTTTAGCAGATCTTGGTTGTCGATGAAGATTTCATTCAACAAGTTCTCGGTCAAAATGACCTTTCTCCCAAAAAGTGAGGTTACTAGCTTGCAGTCGCCTCCGTCCTTTGGTTTGGCTGTTGCGTCCATGGGTTCTTTGGTGAGGTAAGGGAAGAACTCCAGTGTGGGCTCAACATAGGAATTCTCTACGAGCAAGCAGAGTTTGGAAAGATTTGCTTTGTCAAGCAGGGTGAGAACTCTGTCATAGATCCCAATTTTCTTCAGTACGTTAGAGCAGACGTACTTGGTTGGTTGTAGGATTTTGTCGCCAGCTTGCAATTGTTGAATGTAGAGATCAGCTGGTGCTGCGATTACCATGGTGGTGGTAGCAGGAGTGGTATGTTCTGCCAGTAGTTGTTCTCTTACAGTTGAGGGCCAGACTTGCTTCTGTGCCCGTCTTTTAGTGGGTCTTTCTTCAGTGGACTCTTGTGCCTTCCTTTTGCCCTTTGACTTTGTAGGTGGGGATTCCTCCTCAAAATTTGGTGTGTAGTACAAACCTTCATCGGTTGAGGAAAGATCTTCAATTTCTTCAATTGGATCTTTTACTAAACATTTGTTGACTCGCTCAAGGTCATGGATGACCTTGGGCAAGTCAACTGGAGTTTTGCCTATTTTTTGCACAGGTCAAGGATGTGTTGGAGCTTATTCCGGTGCTCCATCAATTGCTCCCTGGTCTAGAGGTGGGTGTCAACAACTTCTTTTGTAGGTGATGCCATTCTGAAAATTGAACAAGAAATTATATATGTTAGAAAAGATTGAAATTTTAGTAAAAATGGAATTGAAAGGATTGCGACATTGTGTAAGCTTCATGGTTTTGAAACAAAAACTGTTAAAAATGAAACCGTTAAGGGTGAAATGGGTCCAAATGGTTTCATGACCACTTGGGTCCAAACAGTTTCATGACCGTTTAGGTCCAAACGGTTTCACGAACAGCCGAGTCGAAATCGCTTGAAAGGTGAAACTGTGAGGAAGGTGAAGTGGCGGCGGCGACGAACGGATTAACAGTAGCGAAAATGATGCCAGCAACAAAGGCAACAACGGAGGTGATAGAAGTGGCAGTAATGGTGATAGAAGCGATGATGAAGAGAGACGAGCACACGTCATGTTTGACAGTGATGTGGTGAGCGTCATCTACCTTGATGATGGTGGTGATGGCTGCTACGGAGAGAGAGAAGGAGGGGAAGATGATGCGGCTTCCACAAGCATAAATGGAGATGATGATAGTGGGACTAGAAACAAGAGAGAGGAAGCAGCGCTGGAAGTGAGAGCATTAGCGGAGATGGTGACAGGGCTTGGGTCGTGCGAGAGTAGAGAAATTGAGAGGAATGGAACAGGAAGATTCGGGAATCAAATAAATGAAAGAGGAGGGGGGTCGAGTAGTATATATAGAAAAAGGAGGGGTGAATGTACAAATTCTCATTAAGCAAACGGTCTTGGGACCATTTGGGTCCGAACGGTTTTGAGACCGTGAGGACCAAACAGTTTCGAGACCGTGAGGACCAAACGATTTCAAAACCATTAGGATAAGACTATTTTGGTAATTGATTTTTATATTTTTATAATTGTTTTGGTTGCTTATTTTTATATTTTCTAATCAAAGAAGATGGGTCTAAGAAAAAACCAAATAAGAGACTAGAAAATTAACAATACTAAGCAAAGTAAAATAGAAAGGTGATACTCAGTTCTTGGGTTGCCTCCCAAGTAGCGCTTTGGTTTTACGTCGCTAGCTCGACGAAGTTCTGACTTGATCAGTTTAAAGTTGTGGGGTCCTGAATGTTGATAGTTTGTCTTGGAGTTTTATCGGCTAGAGTATAGTATTTCTTCAGTTTATCGCCATTAACAGTCCTTTCTCCTCCATTGTCATCAAAGATGATGACAACTCCAGTTGGATAGATATGCTTGATAGTGAAGGGCCCAGACCATTTTGTGCGGAGTTTCCTGAGAAACATTTTGAGTTTGGAGTTGAAAAGAAGGACCTTGTCTCTGACAATGGTATCTTTCCTTTTAAGGTGGCCATCATGCCACATCTTAGTTTGATCTTTGTAGATCCTGGCACTCTGGCAGGTAGTCATTCTTAGTTCCTCCAGCTCTTGTAATTGAAGTTGTCTGTATTCATCGACACTTTTGAAATCAAAATTCAATTGTTTGATAGCCCACCATGCTTTGTGTTCTAATTCAACTGGGAGATGGCACGACTTTCCATATACCAAATGAAATGGCGTTGTTCCTATTGGTATTTTGTAAGTAGTACAATATGCCCAGAAAGCATCAGGAAGTTTGGTAGACCAATCCGTACAGTTTCTGTTGACAATTTTCTCTAAGATAGCTTTCAATTGTCTGTTTGAGACTTCAACTTGGCCGCTAGTCTACAGATGATAAGGTGTAGCGACCTTATGTTTTACTCCATATCTTTGCAGAAGATCTTCGAAGCTTCTTTCCAAGAAATGTGACCCTCCATCGGATATGACTGTTCTAGGGACTCAAAATCTAGGAAAGATGATATCCTTAAACATCTTAATAACCGGCTTAGAGTCACAAGATACAATGGGTATAGCTTCTACCCATTTGGATACGTAATCCACAACAACCAAAATATAGGAGAATCCATATGATGGGGGAAATGGACCCATATAGTCCACTCCCCATACATCAAAAAGTTCGATCTCTTGCCACAGAGTTAGTGGCATTTCATTTCATTTCGATATCCCTCTAGACAGCTGACATTTTCTACAAGATTTTACAAATTCATGGACATCCTTTGCTATTGTCGGCCAGAAGAAACCTGACTATAGGAACTTAAGAGCGGTCTTCTTTGAACTCATGTGCCCCCCAGTGGGGCCAGAATGATAGTGTTCTAAGACTGGGATAATTTCTTCTTCAGGGAGACAACGATGAAATAATCCGTCTGTGCATAAGCGGAAAAGGTATGGTTCATCCCAAAAGTATTGCTTGACGTCATGATGAAATATCTTTCTGTCGTGGTAGGAAGCAGTAAGGTGGACAATATCCGTAGCCAAATAGTTTACTATATCGGCATACCAAGGAAATCCAACGATGACTTTCATGAGTTGATCGTCAAGTAGAGAATCTCAGATAGGTATATTGTCATCGTCCCGAGGCTCAATGTGACTTAAATGGTCGGTGACAACATTTTCTACCCAACTTTTATCTTTTATTTCCAAATCGAATTCTTGAAGCATCAACACCCAGTGAATAAGTCTAGGTTTTGCGTCTTGTTCTGAATCATATATTTTATTGCAGAGTGATCTGTGTATACTATGACTTTTGATCCGATCAGATAAGAACAATTTTTTTTCAAAAGCATAGATGACTACCAAGAACTCTTTTTCTATAGTTGTATAGTTCTTTTGGGATTCATCAAGCATGTTTGATGCATAGTATATCACATAGGGTCTCTTATCTATTCTCTGCCCTAGTATTGCTCCTATAGCATAGTCACTGGCATCAAACATTATCTCAAAGGGTTGTGACCAGTCAATGGCTCTTAGTATAGGTGCAGAGATCAAGACATTCTTTAGAGTCATGAAGCTGCATAATCATTCTTGATCAAAATTGAAATCCGCATCTTTAGCCAATAAGTGAGACATGGGATTTGCTATTTTTGAAAAGTCTTTGATGAATATTCAATAAAATCCGACATGGCCTAGGAATGCTCGTACTCCTCTAATGTCTTTTGGTGGTGACAACTTTGAAATGACATCTATCTTTGCTTTGTCTACTTCAATCCCTTATTCACTCACTCGATGCCCGAGGACAACACCTTCTGTCACCACAAAGTGACATTTTCCCAATTTAGGATCAAATTTGTTTCCTCGCATCTTTGTAGTACTTACTGAGATTAAGCAGACAATTGTCGAAAGAATCTCCATAGACTGAAAAATCATCCATGAAAACTTCCATGATGGATTCAATTAATCCTACAAATATGGCAGACATACACCTCTGGAATGTTGCAGGTGCATTACATAGCCCAAAGGGCATCCTTCTGAAGGCGTAAGTTCTGAACGGACAGGTAAAAGTTGTCTTTTCTTGATCTTCAGGGTGTATCAGAATTTGATAAAATCATGAGTAACCGTTGAGATAGCAGAAGAATTTCTGGTGGGCTAGACGTTCAAGGACTTCATCAAGAAAAGGTAGAGGAAAATGGTCTTTCCTTGTTGCCTTGTTCAATTTCCTATAGTCGATGCACATTCTCCACCCGGTAACAGTCTGGGTGGATACCAGTTCATTTTTATCATTCAAAACAACAGTGGTTCCCCCCTTTTTAGGGACCACTTGGACCGGACTTACCCATTGAGAGTCGGAAATTGGATAGATAATACCAACTTTTAGAAGTTTTAGAACCTCGAGGTGAACAACCTCTTTGAGATTTGGGTTTAACTTCCTCTGGTGCTCCCATGATGGTTCAAAATCTTCTACCATAGGTAATCTATGCATACACAAAGCTAGATTTATCCCGATCAGATCAGTCATCTTGTATCCAATGGCTTTGTTGTGCATTCTTAACTTAGTAAGGAGTTTTTCTTCCTGGTCATCTATCAATGTGGAACTGATAATGACCAGACATAGTTTTTCTTTGTCTAGGAAGACATGTTTGAATCCCAGTGGTAGAGCTTTCATTTCATATGTCTTGGGTATTTTTGTAGTTTCCAAGATGGTGACAAATTTTAACTCCTCGAAGGTAGCTTCTGGGGCTTCTTCGGCTTGTTCTAGATATTGCAGACATTGTTGTACTAGTTCATTGGTCAAAAATTCGGCTTCTGGATTCATTAAGACATTTTCCAAATCATCAGATGATTTGGAAGGTTCTTGCTTTAACTGAGACATTTTATCTGTGGCGATCGAATCGCCAAAACAAGATCAACGAATGCAGAAGCGATTAACTAGCAGCGGAATTATTAAAAATCACTAAAAATTAAAACTTTTCAGGAAGAGATCTTTAAACAACAAAACGTTCTCATAAAGAAACAAGATAAGTTATTTACAACATGATCCATCATTACATCTCTGTAAAATCACATCTCGAGTGATTACCACATCAATTGCTCTGTTATCTGTACAAAGCAAGATACAAAATCTCGAGGCATTAAGCCAAAATCTCAGATCTACTTTAAACATCTACTGACTCCTAGGACCTGAGAGTACAGAGATGACACATAGGACATACTATCTACAAGACTTGACAGACAGTGTCTCCACCTGAGAATCACTGCTGTCCCTGATGATGCTGCTATTACTACTGATGTTGCTCACCCTCGGATGAGTTCCTTCGTCCTCGGCGTCTACCTAAAAATTCGAATCCCACGGGGGTGAGACAATTTGAATAATTGTCACAGCGAGAGTTATAACTCTCCGCCAGAAGCTTTGTTATTGCAATAAAGGAATAACAATAAGCAGTAAAACTATAAACATTTAACAACATGTTTAATATTAAGTAAAGCAACATTCTCTTAGGCAATCATTTCAATTATAACTTAATTGAATATCAAGGCATATCTCAATAAGGAATATGAAGAACATGTATACTAGTTATTTAACTAGAATATTCTAAACAATGTATCATCAATCATTGTTTCTCATAGTTCAACCTAAGCAGTTATGCTACACGGCTGATTATGTTTTTCAAACATTATTATGCCCTAAGGAGATGAGTTACACCTCTCATACTCCAACCAACCATTACGAAATCGCAATCGGTACCATACATAGGTCATCAGAAGAGACAGATTCCTATGACCTCATCTTCCTCAGTCAGTATGAGGATCAACATGCAGGACATCTCGTGTCTTTGCTATAATAGCTTTCTAGGGTATTCTGGAAACTTCGCTATTAGAGTTACAGTGGCATTCTGTACTCTCTTCGCCATCGAGGGATTTCTTATTTATCTCACACCGATGCGGCATTAACAACATCATCGGGAGATTAGTGATACATCATCCTGACATAAACATATAATGAAGGATTGATGGATTAAAGGTACATCTCACATCACATCCTACATTAGGACGTAAGGATATTCGCGTCTATAACCCCAACATACTCAAAAGTATGCTCTCCAGGAGTTCCCTTAGGAAAACCTGTTTCACCATCATTTAACTTCTGACATTGATGGATCTATGGTTAGGGCTCTACATGATATCATTAAACTTGATTATTTAAGTACATTATGACATTCTTTTAGCATCAGGCATGATTCCAAACACAAACCATTTAAAACAATTGCTATAAAGGAAGAATACTAAGTGTATCAAGTTTATGTCACATATTATTAATACTGGGATATCAATCCCTAACCATTTCATCATTATGATTCAGGAACATGGGTGTTCAAACCCTTAGATCATCATAAGTCATTTAACAACATGACCTTGATTGTAACAATACAGATGGTCTTCATGGCTCATACAGCCTATCCATCTCAAAAGTTACATTTTAATAGGTAACATAACATATCACTGTTTTCAAAGCTTAAAGAATACTTTCAATGAATGTGGCATCATAACCCTTACCTGGCTATGATTACCTCTTGATAACAACCTGCATGACTAATATAATTGAAAACATGCACATTATATCTGTATCATCACAATACAAGTTCTTTTCAATTTAATCATAGAACACCACGGCCGTACTACCTTGCACGATCATGCAATAGTAAGCCACCACGGCCGTGCTACCTTACACGGTCGTGCTACATAAGTTCACCACGACCGTGTCACATTACCACAACTAGTTTCTAGGGTTAGGTTTCTTATTCAATTTAATTAGGGTTATTTAACCCCTTTAACTTTCAAAGACATAATGATAATTCATTTCTTACTCAAACATAGAATATCATGCTTAAAAGCATAACCCAAAATTAGGGTTTGCTGCTCACATCATCACATTACCCTAGATTAGGGTTTACTATTCACATTACATCTTATTACCCTAGATTAGGGTTTACTATTCACATTATTATGAATTAAGATCATACCATCATCATGTATGAGGATCACTTCCATTAATGCCCTCAAATTAGGTTAAGATTCATTATCCATCATAATTAGGGTTTCCATGATCTCACTATGAAGGATCATACCCTAATTGGATACATTTATACATGTAGGAAGTTTATTACTTGATTCCCTTTCATATTAGGAGTCTTCTCTCTCCTCTTACTATTAGGTGATGTTTACATCACTCTTAATTAGATTAAGTCAAATCAACCTTGACAATATAAGTCATGTCATCACCATTATGGTCATTAGGGTTTACTTGATCAAGGGGTATAAGTCATACTATCCCATCAAGGGTACTTTGGTAATATTCACTATTGACCTTATCATGCATCAATCCACTAATTACTTTAGGTATCATTATTAATCAACCATTAAACCACCTTAAACTCTAAAGAATCAAACGTTCTTGACCTTTTTAAACCCCAAACGGTTTTGCACTTTCAACCCCCAAATGGTTTTGAAACTGTTTGGTGGTGTTGACCGTTTGGTACCTTTGACTTTTGAAACCGCATTGCAAGGTACACCCTCAAGACCATTTGCCCTAGGTGAGGTGAAGATCGTTTGGTCTCGTTGACCGTTTGGCCAGCTTTGACTTTGAAACCGTATGGGCAAATTGATCTTGAAACCGCATGGTCACAAAATGGTTTGGGATTGTTTGGTCCCAAACGGTCTTGAGACCGTTTGGTCCAAACACCCTCAAAACCGCATGGACCAAAAAGTGTTTCAATTGTTCCAATTGAGTTAGGGTTTCCAATGTTGAACCCCTCAAACGTTCATGCAAAGGTTAGCCACTCTTCAATTGAGTCAATTAGGTCAACCCTCAACTGATTTGACCCTCAATTGAACCTCAATTGATCACCAATTAGGGTTTGGATTGTTTGAATTAGGGTTTGGAAACGATCACCCTTCAACATGTATCAACATGAATCTAATTGACCTTGAGACCATTGAACCATCATTCAATTGGGTCATGACTTGACTCCAAATGGGCTTGGGATCATTTGGACATCCTCCAAATGGTCTTGAGACCTGTTGTGTGATTCGTATATCATCTTTTCTACATATATTCACACACAAATTTAGTTCTTTCTAGCGTAATTCAGTCTCTTTTGTATTAGTTTTGCCATCTTTTAGCTTCTCTACGCGTTCCATGACTTGTATTACAAAAATTGCCACAAAAAGGATTAATTTCAGACGATTTTTCTACAGAAATAGAGAAATGCACGGCGTGCAGATCACAGATGCACGGCGTGCACCTGTCCTGACGGATCAGTTGGCTGAAGCAGCAAAGTGCACGGCGTGCAATATCCAGACGCACGCCGTGCAACATTCCAGAGGAATCCGTTCAGTCCAGAAAAGAGAATGCACGGCGTGCACATCGAAAAGACACGGCGTGCACCTGGGACGGAATTTGCTAAAAACAACCTGTAAGGTTGCACGGCGTGCAACTCCTCAACGCACGCCGTGCACAGATCAGCCAGTTACAACTGCACTGCAGGTGCACGGCGTGCACCTCCAAAGTGCACGACGTGCACCTGTCAGTTTCAGAATTTCGAATGTTTAGAATACGATTTTAAAGGAAAGAGGGAAGGAATGGGACGGTTACGTTCGACCATTTTGTAAGTTTTTCTCGTCCCAAAGGCAGAGGAGAGCAGAGAAAGGCGATTTGGGAGGAACTAAGGTGGTTTCTTGAGCAAAGAAGCCATTTCTTCTTCCCCACTTCTCCATTGTCTTCCCCAAGGTGCAGCCAAGCTTCTCCAACTCCGTGCAGCTTCTCGGGAGAGGGGTTGGTCCGTTTTGGAGCAGATAAAGGAAAGGAATCTCATCATAAAGCCGGAATTCTTACTCCTTGTGGTTACATCTTTGGTTCTTTTTGCCTTTTCTTCCCAAAACGATGTCTAGCATTGAGAATTCTGTGGAAATCTTGCTGTACATAGTTATGGACGAGTAGATCCTTTTTCTTGGGCATGGGAGAGTAACTCCCATGCCATAGCATGTCTTGAACAAGTAATTTCGTACTAAATGCATTTGCTTCTTGTTTTTCTACCTTAAAGGCGTCGATAGCTCTTTTCCTTGCATGTATCGTTGGCCGCTATATATGCATGATTTCTGCTTTCTTGCTTAGTTTGAGAAAACGAGTAGGTTTGTATGGAGACGTTCTTTTTGGCAACTTTTCTTCTTCTACGAGAGTAGGGAAGAATGAGTTGAGGATCTGTTTGTGATCGTAGACGAAATTCATGCACGAGAGTGCTATTTTGAGTTATGATCGTTGCATCTACACTGGGAGGTGAAATGTAACACATCTCTTCCTAGAAACTCGATCTTATGTATGTTTAAATTGCTTTGTTCTTTGATCGCTATGGCATATGAGTGAAATCCTAATGTCCAAGATTCCTAAACTTCTGAAATCGGACTTTCCTTGTAATCCTAGTTTGTTGATAAAAGTCTGAAATCCCTTGTAGTTAAAACTTAATCTTTTATGCTTTTGGAACAAATCTTTCTGCCCCTTTAAAACCGATCTAGATTGTTGAACTTTAATACTGTTGCGTTCAATTAAGTTATCATTCTGCTCCTCGTGTTCGACCTCGACTACAACTACTCTCGTATACTTGCGGGATATAGCTAGTTGAGTAAAAGATCATTCTTATGATTGAAACTCGTTAGTCTAAAGAACCAACAAGTTTTTGGCGCCGTTGCCGGGGAGCTTCGGTAACTTAATTGGAGTAATAAGTATTACTTAGCATTCGAGACTAGATCATTATACATCATTTTCAAATTTCACATACCTCTTAGTGTGTTCTTAATTTTTCTTGTCACTTTCCAGGTTGTATGCGCCGTTCGCAACGAGGTTTTCAAACAACCCCGTTGTTAGACCTTGAGATAGAGCGAAGCCTCTCAAGCTTGAGAAGATCAAGGAGGAAAGAACAACCACAGCTAGAGGATACTACTCCGCCACCATCACCATCTCCATCATCATCCACGCCGTCTTTTTCATCCTTTGAAGAAACTTCACCAAACCTTCCAATCATGGAAGACGACCGCCCGCTCAAGGACTTTGCTATGCCGGTGGCCACAAACATATGTGGAGCCATCGACCTACCAGCCATAGAAGCGAACAATTTCTCCATTGCTCCTTCTATGATGCAGATGATCCAACAAAATCGCTTTGGGGGTACCGTTAATGAAGACCCAAGTCTTCACATTGCAGAATTTCTAGAGTACTTGAACACTTTCAAAATTAATGGCGTATCTGCAGATGGGGTACGACTGATGCTTTTTCCTTTCCCTCTAAGGGATAAGGCCAAAACTTGGCTTTTATCTCTTCCGAAGAAGTCTATAAAAACTTGGGACCAGCTACTTAATGTTTTTCTTGCCAAATATTTTCCTCCAAGCAAGACTGCTCATTTGAGAAATCAGCTCACTAACTTTTCTCAAAATGATGGTGAAACACTTTATGATACTTGGGAGAGGTTCAAAGACCTTCAACGTCTTTGCCCGCACCACGGTCTTACTAATTGGCTACTTCTTCAGACCTTCTACAACGGGCTGTTCTATAACACCCGGATGACGCTTGATGCTGCAGCCGGTGGTGCTCTTATGACAAAATCCTATAGGGAAGCCTATGACATCATTGAAGATATATCACTCAACCATTGTCAGTGGGGAGGTGATAGAAGAGCTAATCCATCATCAAATGCAAGTTCTTCTAGTGCAAAGCCGGGAGGAAAATACACCGTTGACGCCTTTGATCTTATTGCTGCAAAGCTTGATGTTCTCACCCAAAAATTCGAGAAGTTGACTACATTGCCGGTTCAATCTGCAGAAGCCACATGTGAAGCTTGTGGTAATCCAGGGCATGTTTCTTCACAATGTTTTGCTCCAAACACTATGGGGGGAGATCTTGAACAGGTTAATGCTATTGAGATGCAGAGGAACAAGCAATATAACCCTTATTCTAATCAATACAATCCAGGATGGAGAGATCATCCCAACTTCTCCTACAAGAATAATAACAATGCTCAAAATTTTCAGCAAGGGCAACAACAACAACCACCGCAGCAATCACAGTTCAACCGCCAAGGTAATCTGCAAGGTTACAATAATAGGGGTTATCAAGGGCAGCAACAACAGCCCCAAGGATCTTCTCTTGAGGCTATGATGGAGAAATTCATTAACACACAAACGCAGCAAAATGAAGAGTTTAGGGGGAATGATAAGCTACTTAAGGATGCTATTCTTCAACTTTCAGCCAAGGTAGACAACATATCCACCCATACAAAGATGCTAGAGAATCAAATAGCTCAACAAGCTCTTTCTCAACAAGGACAGAAATCCGGTTCTCTCCCCAGTGTGCCGGAAGTAAATCCAAGACAGCAAGCCAATGCCATTATTCTAAGGAGTGGAGCTGAAATTGAAAGACCTTCACCACCCAAGGAGAATGACATGGAGGTACTTAATGAGGAAGAATCTCACATTCCTAGTTGCAACAAAGAGCAAGGTAAATCTGAAAATCCGCCGTCTTTCAAAGCCACAACACCTTTCCCTCATAGGCTTGTCAACAATAAAGATGATGTCAAGTTCAGGAAATTTATGGACATTCTTAGCAAGTTGCAAGTTAATCTTCCTTTTACTGATGTTATTGCTGAGATGCCTTCTTATGCCAAGTTCTTAAAAGACATCTTATCTAGAAGGAGAAGAGTTGATCAAGTGGAAACAGTTAAACTTTCTGAACATGTGAGCTCCATTATTCAAAACCACATTTCTTCTATTCCGGAAAAGTTGGATGACATGGGTCCTTTCACATTGCCATGCAAAATCAACAATGTCACTTTTGAAAAAGGCTTAGTGGATTTGGGGGCTAGCATTATCCTCATTCAAACCACTTTATGGCAAGAGCTACATCTTGGGGATCTAAAGCCAACAAAGATGGTTATTGAACTAGCTGATCATTCTCTTAAACACCCTAAAGGTGTATTAGAAGATGTGCTTGTACAGATTGGCAAATTCTATATACCATGTGATTTTGTAGTGCTTGACATGGTAGAGACCCCCCGCAATCCAATTCTTTTTGGGAGACCTTTCTTGAGGACTGCTGGTTGTCTAATTGACATTCGGGAAGGAAAGTTGACCCTACGTGTGGGAGAAGAAGAAATTGAATTCTCTATTTCAGATGCCATGAAAGCACCCGCACAAGTAAAGGAGATCTGTTTATTTGATACTGTTGATCCAATGGATGATTATGTTAATGATATGATAGATTTCATGATAAACTATTGTGATGACGTCATTGCTGAAAATAATAATTCTGAAAACTCTGGAGCTATTCCTATTTATAAAGCTCAAGCAAATCAAGAAGAAGCTCCACGTGATGAAGAAAAGGTTGATGAAGAAGTTTTCAAGAAAAAGGTAGAACTTAAACCCTTCCACCGGGGCTGAGGTATGCGTTTCTAGACCCAAATTCTTCATCTCCTGTTATAATAAATGATGAATTAACCAAAGAACAAGAAAATAAATTACTTGCTGAATTGCGCTTGTATAAAGAAGTAATTGGTTATTCAATTGATGACTTGAAAGGCATTCATCCTAAAATCTGCATGCATAGAATAAACATGGAGGATGATGCAAAACCAACCGTTGAACCACCAAGACGTTTAAATCAAAACATGCTTGATGTGGTAAAGAAAGAGATCTTAAAACTAATGGATGCCGAAATTATTTATCCCATTAGTGACAACCCCTGGGTTAGTGCTATTCATGTAGTACCTAAGAAGGGGGGTGCAACTGTCATAAAGGGAGACAATGATGAGTTGATACAGACACGCATGGTCACAGGCTGGCGTATGTGTATTGACTACCGTCGTCTAAACAAAGCAACTCGCAAAGACCATTTCCCTTTACCTTTCATTGATTTAATGTTGGAACGCCTTGCTAAACACTCTTATTTTTTCTATTTGGATGGGTATTCCGGGTTTTATCAGATTCCTATCTACCCGCCTGATCAAGAAAAAACCACATTCACTTGCACATATGGCACATATGCTTATCGCCGCCTGCCTTTTGGTCTTTGTAATGCACCCACCACTTTTCAGCGGTGCATGATGGCCATTTTCTCGAATTTCATTGAAAATATTATGGAAGTTTTCATGGATGATTTTAGTGTTTACGGCGATTCATTTGAACAATGCTTGTCTAATTTGTCCTTAGTCTTAGCCAGATGTAAAGAGGTTAACCTAGTGCTAAACTGGGAGAAGTGCCATTTTATGGTACAATCCGGTGTAGTACTAGGACATGTGATTTCTAACAAGGGCATTGAAGTTGACAGGGCAAAGGTGGAAGCTATTGAGAAAATGTCCACCCCATCTTCAGTCAAGGACATAAGAAGCTTTTTAGGACATGCAGGGTTCTATAGAAGATTTATAAAGGAATTTTCAAAGATTGCAAAACCCTTGTGTTCTCTCCTTGCAAAAGATGCAGATTTTGTTTTTGATGAAGAATGCCATAAAGCCTTTACTACACTCAAGGAAGCTCTCATTTCAGCCCCCATCATTCAACCTCCGGATTGGGATGCTCCCTTCGAATTAATGTGTGATGCAAGTGACTATGCGGTAGGAGCTGTTCTAGGACAGTGAAAAGACAGGAAACTCCACGCCATTCATTATGCAAGCAAGACCCTCAACGATGCGCAAGTCAACTACACAACTACAGAGAAGGAGATGCTTGCTATTGTGTATGCCTTTGAGAAATTCCGACAATATCTTGTGGGTTCCAAAGTGATAGTCTATACTGATCACGCTGCAATCAAATATCTTTTGAACAAAAAGGATGCAAAGCCACGCCTTATTCGTTGGGTGCTGCTTCTACAAGAATTTGATTTAGAAATTCGGGACAAGAAAGGAACTGAAAACAGTGTTGCTGACCATCTTTCTAGATTATCCACTACAGCGGGAGACTCACTACCTATTGAAGATCATCTTCCCATTGAAAGACTCTATGCTCTATCATCCGTTCAAGCACCGTGGTTTGCCGACATTGCAAATTTTCTGGCTACAGGGAAGCTTCCACCCAGCTTGACATATCAACAAAAGAAGAAGTTCTTTCATGACGTAAAGTTCATTATTGGGATGATCCTTTCCTATTCAAACATGGGAGTGATGGGTTAATACGCCGCTGTGTGATTGAAGAAGAAATTCCCACAATCATTGCTGAATGCCATGCTTCTTCTTATGGAGGCCATTTTGGAGGAGAGAAGACTGCTGCAAAAATTCTCCAAGCCGGTTTCTATTGGCCTACGCTCTTCAAGGATGTGAATCTTTTTGTTAAATCCTGTGACAAATGCCAAAGAACTGGAGGTATATCTCGCCGTGATGACATGCCGCTCAACTCTATCCTAGAGGTTGAGGTGTTTGACGTATGGGGTGTTGACTACATGGGACCATTCCCATCCTCATGTGGGTATCATTTCATTCTTGTTGCTGTTGACTATGTGTCTAAATGGGTTGAGGCCATTCCAACCCAATCACCTGATGCTAAATCAGTAATAAAGCTCTTTCAGAAGATCATCTTTCCTAGGTTTGGTGTTCCACGTGCTGTCATCTCTGATGGAGGGACACATTTTTCCGAGAAACAATTCAACAACCTTCTCTCCAAGTATGGTGTCACCCACAAGATCTCTACGCCCTATCATCCTCAAACATTCGGGCAAGTGGAGGTTTCTAATAGGCAGCTGAAAAACATTCTTGAGAAGACCGTCTCCAATTCAAGAAAAGACTGGGCTTTGAAGATTGATGATGCACTCTGGGCGTACCGCACAGCTTACAAGACCATCATAGGAACCACTCCTTTCAAGCTTATCTATGGGAAGTCTTGTCATCTTCCGCTTGAACTTGAGCACCGCGCATTGTGGGCTATCAAATTCTTAAATTTTGATATGAAGAAAGCTGGGGAGAAATGCCTTCTACAATTGCAAGAACTTGAAGAGCTGCGCCTCGATGCTTATGAAAATGCAAAGCTGTACAAGGAAAGAACAAAGGCATGGCATGACAAAAGAATCCGCAGGAAAGATATTCAAGAAGGAGACCAAGTTTTATTATTCAATTCAAGGCTGAAGTTATTTCCAGGAAAGCTAAAGTCTAAGTGGTCCGGCCCCTTTCTTGTATTGAAGATCTTTCCATATGGAGCTGTGGAATTACAAGGAAAAGATGGGAGTTTCAAAGTGAATGGACAAAGATGCAAGCTGTATTCATCTTCTGAGATTCTAGACAAGGGAGCCTCTTGCTCCCTCCATGACGCATGAAAAGATTGAAGAGTCTTACTCCGGACTCTAAACGGAGGACCTTGTGGGAGTTGACCCCACATTAGGATAGATTTGTTTTAAGTTGTTTGAGTAAAAAAAAAACTCTCTTTAATTTTGTTAATGAGCCCGTCATGGATGAATGTAATAATTTAGACTTGATCTCCATTCGTTCCGTCATAATTTTATGCTGACAAATTGCAATTTTCTACAGAAATCGCAGAGTGCACGGCGTGCATTTTCAAATGCACGGCGTGCACCCCATTACGAAGTTCAGCAATGAAAAGACCTGGAATCAAACACGGCGTGCATTTTCAAGCCGCACGCCGTGCATCTTGTATGTGAATTCTACAGGAAGCACGCACGCCGTGCGCATCGAAAACGCACGCCGTGCAGCTGGAGCTATTTTGGTCCGAATTTTGTCTGGAACCATGCACGCCGTGCACCTCCAAAATGCACGACGTGCACCTGGGCGATTAAAGATCTGCAAAAGACCTGGAGCCGTGCACGCCGTGCACCCGCAAATGCACGACGTGCACTTTTAAGTGAAATTCAAAATATAAAAAGCCCGAGTGCATGGCCTAAAACCCTAACCCTAGCAGCCGTGCACTCTCTACCCCAGCAGATCTAACAACGCCCGTTCCTTGCTCCGCCGCCAGCCGCCGTGCAATGATCCTCTGCTCGGCCGTGCATTTCCGCACGCCGCCGACCACCTCCTACAGCAGGTGCTCACCATTTGCTACAGTTCCTTGCGCCGCCACTCCAGCTCGCCTCCGACGCAGCCGTGTGCGAGCAGCTCGCCTCCACCAAGTTCCGTCTGCTCCGACTGCCAACGCTCGACCGTGCACTTCCGCAACTCCAGCAGCACAGCAAGCAGCCGCCAAGCAGCCGTCAGTCGCACCTCCGCCCTCCGTAGCTACCCGTGCCCAAGCGGATCTGCTCCCAAGCCGTCGTCGCCAGCAAACAGCAGATCCACGCCGAGCTGTCTATCACCGCCACCTGCATCCCCTCTATTTCCACAAATCGCACAGCAGACGTGCAAGTTTCATACTTCACCCAAATCTGCAGGTGCACGCCGTGCATTTTAGGGACACGCCGTGCAACTGCCTGCCAGACACAGATTTCAGTATATTCGTGCATTCATCTCATGGCACCAACGAAACGCAAAGCTAGCAGCCGTCCAGGATACCACATTGCACCTGAAGCAGGACCTTCTGCATCAAGAACGCCGACGTTTGTACCTTCCACGCAATTCACAGTCAAGCCAGAAGAAGACGCAGATTATCAATTTCTCATTACTAGGCGTGTTCTCCCCTCAAGGTACATGTGCAAAGAAGCAGTGGCCAAACTGGGATTCAAGGATGAGGTAGAACGCCATTTACAATTCTTGGGGCTTGAATATCTCTACACTCGGGTTACGAAAACCTACCCCCGTTTGGTATACGACTTTCTTACTACTCTCAAAGCCGAGGGTGATCGTTTTCATATACCGTTTCAGAAAATCAGTTTCCGTCTTTTGGATAAATCGTTCTGCATGAATCTAGAGCGGTTCTGTACTTTACTCAAATGCAATTTTGGCGGTTATACTGATTATCCTTCAACTTTCAATAGTGATCTGTTTTGGTCTGAAATCACTTCTGATACGATGCATAAGGCACGGAATGCAAGGGCTTCCAACATCCATAACCCCATTTTCCGAGTACTTCATCGTCTTCTCAGCACGGGACCATTTGCAAAGAATGAAACGCAGGGAGTTGTAGGAAAGACTGATCTGTTCTTTCTGTGGTGCGTGGTACAAAACGAGCGCATCAGTTCAGGTTATTACATAGTGCACAAGCTGCTTGAAACAAAGAAGCAAAAGAAAAGGGAAGCGGGTGATATCATGTGTGGCGGGGTAATTAGCATCCTTGCTATGCAGTTGGGGTTGCAGATAGGTGACCTTGAACCTGCACCGGGAAAGAATCTCGTGGATATTACCTATCTTATTTCTTGCGGTCTGATCTCCAGACATGGCAACAACGAGTCAAGGTTCAAGGTTCACATCACAAAGACCCAGTTCATCATAATCCCAGATGCCAGCCGTAATGATATCAGAGACAAGGCAACCTGGAAAGTACAACTTCAGCCTGAGAATGATGAAGGAACACCCGCTGGGGGTGCCAGCAGCTCTACACCGGCACCTACTCCAGCATCACCTACTCCAGCAGCGCCCACTCCTCAGCCACCGTCCACTGGTACTCAGACTGAGTATGGCTGGACGATGCCAGATGTTCAGCATCTCTTCACATACGTGGAGCGGCGTTTCGATCACTTGGACACCCGCCTGGACCAGATGGGTGTGATTAATGAATCCAGGTTTGACCATTTGAGTACACAGTACTCTGCTATGTACGATATGGTAAACCGCATGGACGCGTGGCATATCTCACAAGGCCACTACCCAGTACCACAGTCTTTCCAGTCCCCATCCCGCCAGGAGACGAAAGCCCCCGATGCTCCACAACATCCGTTTACCGAAGAACAGCAGCATCAGCATGATCAGCAGGAGATCCACGAGATTGTTAATCAGTTCTTCCCGGACCAGGGAGGCGGCGGATCATTTTTCTGATATCACTCTTGACAGGTATCCGGTGTAAACTCCTAAAGTTTGGATAAAGCAGTGAGGACACTGCTGATTTCAAGCTTGGGGGGGAGCATCCGGACGGTATCTTAGTTAGCTTTTATTTTCCATGCTATTTGCTTCTTGTCATTTGTTTTCGTACTTTTGTTCTGTTGTCACTTCTTAGTTGTTGTCTTTTATCCCCCTTTTCTGATGGCAAAATCTAATACAAAATGAGATTCATCCCTTTTATGTGGAAAGAACTCCTTTGCTTAACTGTTCGTCCTCTCTTGATGAGAAATTTCAATTGAAGAAGTTGTGAAAGACATGCATCAATCAAATGAAACCTTGAAACCATCAACATGTATTTAACTCCAATTTATGCTTCTAGCCTGAATATTCACCTTTAACATCCCTGATTGTTTAAAACATGTAATGGTATCATTTTTGTGAACACAATCAAATGTACAACATCATTTAGAATACGGGATGGCCTTGCCAAGCTCTTAGTGCATATGCAAACTTTCTTTCAATGAAAAATTTTCAAAACAGATGAATGAAATCTAGTTTATGTTGCATTTCAGTTGACTCTCCTTGAAGAAAAAATAAAAATAAAAATATATATACCCCATTAAAGATGGCTAATTTGCCCACATATCATGCTAGCCTAGTGTAAGTCCGATCTGGCCACGATGGTTAGGTGGTATGTCTTAAAAGAGGGTAAAATACCCCAACCGTCACTCCTCGTGTGCATAAGCCTACATTAGCAGCCGAGTGCCGGAGCCCCCAATCTTTGATCATATCATTTCTGAAAAAAAAGGAGAGTACAACAAAAATTGTAATTTTTCAACTATGATTTCATCCTTTGTTATCCTTAATAGTTGAGAGTTGGAGTTGCACATCTACTGATTGTTTGGCTTGGTCAACCAAACTCTACCTAGTGTTGTTTGATTGATTGTTTCATTGAAATTGATGCAAACCCTGCTGAACTAAAATCTTTTTCTTGGGTGTTCAAGTTGAAACGATGGCTATGAGCATAAACGTGTTGATCATGGTTGGTTTGGTTTTATGAATATCTTTCAATTCATTTGACCTATTCATGTTCTTCGCAATTCTTCAATTGTTTTCCATGCTCTTTTTGCTTGAGGACAAGCAATGGTTTAAGCTTAGGGGGATTTGTTGTGTGATTCGTATATCATCTTTTCTACATATATTCACACACAAATTTAGTTCTTTCTAGCGTAATTCAGTCTCTTTTGTATTAGTTTTGCCATCTTTTAGCTTCTCTACGTGTTCCATAACTTGTATTACAAAAATTGCCACAAAAAGGATTAATTTCAGACGATTTTTCTACAGAAACAGAGAAATGCACGGCGTGCAGATCACAGATGCACGGCGTGCACCTGTCCAGATGGATCAGTTGGCTGAAGTAGCAAAGTGCATGGCGTGCAATATCCAGACGCACGCCGTGCAACATTCCAGAGGAATCCGTTCAGTCCAGAAAAGAGAATGCACGACGTGCACATCGAAAAGACACGACGTGCACCTGGGACGGAATTTGCTAAAAACAACCTGTAAGGTTGCACGGCGTGCAACTCCTCAACGCACGCCGTGCACAGATCAGCCAGTTACAACTGCACTGCAGGTGCACGGCGTGCACCTCCAAAGTGCACGGCGTGCACCTGTCAGTTTCAGAATTTCGAATTTTCAGAATACGATTTTAAAGGAAAGAGGGAAGGAATGGGACGGTTACGTTCGACCATTTTGGAAGTTTTTCTCATACCAAAGGCAGAGGAGAGCAGAGCAAGGTGATTTGGGAGGAACTAAGGTGGTTTCTTGAGCAAAGAAGCCATTTCTTCTTCCCCACTTCTCCATTGTCTTCCCCAAGGTGCAGCCAAGCTTGTCCAACTCCGTGCAGCTTCTCGGGAGAGGGGTTGGTCCGTTTTGGAGTAGCTAAAGGAAAGGAATCTCGTCATAAAGCCGGAATTCTTACTCCTTGTGGTTACATCTTTGGTTCTTTTTGCCTTTTCTTCCCAAAACGATGTCTAGCATTGAGAATTCTGTGGAAATCTTGCTGTACATAGTTATGGACGAGTAGATCCTTTTTCTTGGGCATGGGAGAGTAACTCCCATGCCATAGCATGTCTTGAACAAGTAATTTCGTACTAAATGCATTTGCTTCTTGTTTCTCTACCTTAAAGGCGTCGGTAGCTCTTTTCCTTGCATGTATCGTTGGCCGCTATATATGCATGATTTCTACTTTCTTGCTTAGTTTGAGAAAATGAGTAGGTTTGTATGGAGATGTTCTTTTTGGCAACTTTTCTTCTTCTACGAGAGTAGGGAAGAATGAGTTGAGGATCTATTTGTGATCGTAGACGAAATTCATGCACGAGAGTGCTATTTTGAGTTATGATCATTGCATCTACACTGGGAGGTGAAATGTAACACATCTCTTCCTAGAAACTCGATCTTATGTATGTTTAAATTGCTTTGTTCTTTGATCGCTATGGCATATGAGTGAAATCCTAATGTCCAAGATTCCTAAACTTCTGAAATCGGACTTTCCTTGTAATCCTAGTTTGTTGATAAAAGTCTGAAATCCCTTGTAGTTAAAACTTAATCTTTTATGCTTTTGGAACAAATCTTTCTGCCCCTTTAAAACCGATCTAGATTGTTGAACTTTAATACTGTTGCGTTCAATTAAGTTATCATTCTGCTCCTTGTGTTCGACCTCGACTACAACTACTCTCGTATACTTGCGGGATATAGCTAGTTGAGTAAAAGATCATTCTTATGATTGAAACTCGTTAGTCTAAAGAACCAACAAGACCGTTTTCTCAAGTCAACACCAAAATCTAACTCAACTTATTAAGGTTTGGTTTCATTGATTTGATCATTAGGTCACTAATCGATTAAACTTCAACTTGTTGGCTTTCAATCTTCAACCACATAACCATGGTCAACCCTAGACCTCCAAACGGTCTTGGGTGACCCCCAAACGGTCTTGAGATCGTTTGGACATCCTCCAAACGGTCTTGAGACCGTTTTCCCATTATTTCATCAAAACCCAAGTCATTCACTTAAGGGTTGAACCCTAGATTAGGTCACAAAATCAGCACTTAATTGCTCAACAACTTGATATGATTGGACCCTCAATTGATCAACCCTACTTAACCCTATACCTCTCAAATGGTCTTGGGTGATCACCAAACGGTCTTGAGACCGTTTGGGTGGTCCCCAAATGGTTTTGAAACTGTTTGGGCCTCTCAACCCAAACTTCAACATGATTGCATTATTGAAATCATCAATAAACCCGATTAGGGTTTAGGTGACTAATATGCCTTCAATTGGTGATTCTCTTGGAATTAGATGATGATTTTTGGTGGGTGATTAGTCCATAATGTGTTTCAACAGATCTCCAAACGGTCAATGCCTGGTCAACCCATCCAAACGGTCTTGGACCGGTTGCTCCCAAACGTTCTTGTGAAACCGTTTGCTTTCAAACGGTTTGCAAACTGTTTGTGCAAGAGGCGGGAGACCGTTTGCTAAAGCAAGATTAGGATAAACTTTGGAAATAACGTCATCTTCTTCTACCTCAAGAACATGGACTGTTCTTCACGGATTTGCTAGCAAGAAAAAATAGAAGTGTCTAAAGAAGGAGAATAAGCAACGATTCTAGAATGAGAAGATGCTTTTAACAAAACTTAAAGGTTAGAGTTATAAAACCCACCTCTAGGACTGATCCAGAGCTCCAAGCTTTGTAGCTTTAATGGTGTCTTGAGCTCCATAGGTCATCCAAGGTCCGTTCTTCAAGATTTGGATGGAGAAGATGGCTAGAAAGAAGAGTTGTATAAGGTAAACTAACAAACCAACCTTATATTAGGATTTTCTCCATGAATTCGAGCTAGGTGATGGTCAAAACTTACCCAAACTAGCTTGGTCGTCTTCCTCTGCTCCTGAGCTTCTCCTTAGTCAGCCAAGGCAAGAGGATAAGTGAAGGAATGAAGGGAAACGATCCCTTGCTTTGGAAAAAGAGTTGCTTATATATTTTTGGGTATTTTCAAGGCAAAGAGGATTATTTCCTTTATTTGCCAACTATATCTACCAAGCCCTTCTCCACTTCTTGGCCACGTTTCTCCCTCCATATCACATGCAAAACCCCTCTCTCAACCAAGGTTAAAGGAAAGAGGAACCAAACACCTTACTAAGTTGCATATATAAAAGGGTCATTTTGCTTAAAACTTGGTTATTTACATATTAAGGTTATCTTTCTTATTTGATCATTCAAATGAGGCACCCTCCTAATTTTCTTTGCTCCACTTGGTGCCAAGAATCATGAAATATACTCTAAAGGGTATATTTTACATGTTGCACCCTATGTTTTGGGTAAATTGCATTTTACACCAAAACTAGGTTTTAAAGCACAAGGATTGCTCTGCAAGCTATATCTTGGTGCCCAAGCTTGTAGAATCCTTTCCACCACATCATACTCATACTTATGATGTCTCAACATCAGAGGAACATCTTAACATGTGCAATTTGCAAGTTAACCCCTCTAATTGGGTAATTTGCACATTAGTCCATATTTAACACAACAATATTACAACATTGTTCAAAAAGGACAAAAATGGAAATATATGTTCCCCAAAAGATTTAATTACATAACAAAAGATAACCACAAGCATCTAATCACACATTTAAGCAAAAACACCTAGGGTTAGTACATAACCCAGGTCAGGGATGTTACAAATTATCCACCCCTTACAAGGATTTCGTCCCCGAAATCTATAAAACATATTAAGAGAAAAGAGCAGGGTATTTCCTTCTCATCTCTTCCTCTAGTTCCCATGTGGCTTCTTCAACACCACGGTGATTCTAGAGGACTTTCACAAGACTTATGTCTTTCATTTTCAACTTTTTAATTCTTTTATCAAGGATTGACACTGGTCGTTCCTCATAAGATACATCATCATTCAATTCTACCTCCATAGGTTGCAGAACTGATTCTGTATCAGGGTAACATTTCCTCAGCATAGAAATGTGAAACACAGGGTGGAACCTCTGTAACTCTGGTGGTAACTCTAGCTTATAGGCTACTCTTCCAATCCGTTCAATGATTGGGTAAGTCCCCATAAACCTAGGAGCTCACTTCCCTTTCCTTCCAAATCTCAGAACTCCTTTCCAAGGTGAGACTTTGAGGTACACTCTGTCTCCCACCAAAAATTCTAAAGGTCTACGACGCTTATCAGTGTAAGACTTCTACCTATCATGTGCAGTCTTTATCTGTTGTTGTATTACTTTAATCTTCTCTGTGGTCTGCTGCACAAGATCAGGACCTAACAATTGGTATTCACCAGTTTCATACCAACATAGGGGTGATCTACCACATCTACCATACAAAGCTTCATAAAGTGCCATGTCAATGCTATGTTGATAGCTATTGTTATAGGCAAACTCTATCAAGCTTAGATGCATATCCTAACTCCCTATAAACTGGAGAACACATGCTCTAAGCAAGTCTTCTAAAGTCTGTATAGTCCTTTCTGACTGTCCATCAGTCTGAGGATGAAAGTCTGTACTGAACCTTAACTGTGTGCCTAAAGCTTTGTGAAGTCGCTCCCAAAAATGACTCGTAAACTGGGGACCTCTGTCGGAAACAATGGTGACTGGGACTCTGTGCAGTCACACTATCTCATCAACATATAACTGTGCCAACTTCTCAGTAGAACAAGTTGTTTTGATAGGTAAGAAATGTGCTGTCTTTGTCAACCTATCAACTATTACCCAAATGGAATCATGCCCTTTGGTTGTCCTGGGTAGGCCAACAACAAAGTCCATGGTTACATGATCCCACTTCCACTGTGGTATGGGCAAAGGTTGCATTGTTCCTGCAGGCTTTTGGTGTTCAGATTTAACTTGCTGACACACATAACACTTCATAACAAACTTAGCAACGTCCTTCTTCATTCCAGGCCACCAATACATATCTTTTAAGTTTCGATACATCTTGGTGCTTCCTGGATGCATAGCATACATCGAAGAATGAGCTTCTTCCAGAACTAACTTTCTCAAGTTATCCACATCCGACACTATCATCCTACCATGATAACAAGCTACTTGGTCATCTGAGTCATGGAAACCATCTCGTTTCTCGCTACCATACTCTGATCTAATCTGCTGAACTGCAGCATCAACTTGTTGTGCCTCATTGATCTGGTCTCTCAGAGTAGGTTTTATATGCATCTCAGCTAACAACCCGGCTGACAATGATACTTTTAACTGTACATTGTCTTGCCTTAAGGAGATAAGCATATCTCTCCTAGAGCATACCAAGGAATTCAGTTGTGCTCTATCTAAGGCTGGTGTTGCTGATTTCCTACTCAAAGCATCTGCAACCACATCGGCCTTCCCTGGATGGTAATCAATTGTACAATCATAGTCCTTGATTAACTCCATCCAGCGACGTTGCCTCATGTTAAGCTCATGTTGAGAAAAGATATACTTAAGGTTCTTATGATTAGTGAAAATCTGGAATGTCTCTCCATAGAGATAGTGTCTCCAGATCTTCAAGGCATGAACCACAATAGCTAGCTCTAAATCATGTGTCAGATAATTCTCCTCGTGTTTCTTAAGCTGTCAGGAAGCAAAAGAAATCACTCGTTTATCCTACATCAACACACATCCTAGTCCATTCTTAGAGGCATCACTGAAAACTATATATCCTTTCCCTTGCTCAGGTAACACAAGCACAGGTGCACTTGTTAACCTCTCCTTCAACAAATGAAAAGATTGTTGACACTGATCACTCCAAATAAAAAGAACATCCTTCCTGGTCAACTTGGTCAAGGGTAAGGCTAAGGAACTGAAGTTCTTAATGAATCTCCGGTAATAGCCAGCCAACCCTAAGAAACTACAGATCTCTGTCGGTGTCTTCGGATGCTCCCATTGTAGAACAGATTCTACCTTTTTAGGGTCAACACGAATACCCGAGGTAGATATCACATGTCCAAGGAAAGATACTTCTGGTAACCAAAACTCACACTTGCTAAACTTAGCATATAGCTTGTGTTCTCTTAGCAAGGTTAGAGCCTGACAAAGATGCTGTTCATGCTGCTGAGCATCTCTACTATAGACCAGGATGTCATCTATAAAGACAACAACACACTGATCGAGAAAAGGTCAGAAGATTCTATTCATGAGTTCCATAAATGCAGCTGGTGCATTTGTTAGTCCAAATGACATAACCGTGAACTCATAGTGACCATACCTCGTTCTAAAGGCAGACTTGGGTATGTCACTATCCTTAATACGGAGTAGATGATATCCCGATCTCAAATCTATCTTTGAGAAGATGGTTGCACCACACAACTGGTCAAAGAGATCATCAATCCTCGGCAGAGGATACTTGTTCTTTATTGTTACTTTATTTAGCTGTCTATAATCAATGCACAACCGCATTGACCCGTCTTTCTTCTTAACAAAAAGGATTGGAGCACCCCAGGGTGAAGTACTCGGTCAGATGAAACCCTTTTCAAGCAACTCTTGTAGTTGTTTCTTGCGTTCTGCCATCTCAGCAGGCACCATCCTATATGGTGTTTGTGCTATAGGTTGTGTGTCTGGGATTAAATTGATCTCGAAATCAATTTTCTGAGGCGGTGGCACACCTGGAAGTTCTTCAAGAAATACATCTTCAAATTCCCCGACTACAGGAACTTCGGCAGGGTTAAGACTTTCCATGGTAGTATCTACCACATGGGCCAAGAATGCATAACATCCTTGCCTCATCAGCTTCTCAACAATCATAGCTGACACAAGACATGTGGGTAGAATCTTTCTCTCTCCTTGAAAGATCCATGTGTCACTATCATCAGCAAACACAGCTTGCTTGGATTCACAATCCAAAACAACCTTATACCTTTCTAAGGTATCCATCCCAAGGATTATATCAAATCCATGCATCTCAAGTGGCATAAGATCCACTTGAATGCGATGTTCAGAAAAGAAAAGGATGCAGGGAGAACATACCTCCTACAACACAGCAGACCCCATCAACAAAGTTTCTAGCAACAAACTATCTGCTCTATGACTTATAGTCAAGTTGCAGTCAAGAATCACTCTTCGAGTGATAAAGGAGTGCGTAGCACCCAGATCAATTAAAATAGATACAACACAAGATGTAGACATATTAGAATATAACAATTCCATCTGACCTGCCACAACCCGAGGGCTGATTACTGCATCAGGTGGATTCATTGCATAAAACCTTGCCGTTGCCTGTGGTTGATTCGGTGCTCGTTGACTGGGTGTCGATGATCCAGCTTGGGACGCTTGTCCACGTCCTATAGCTCCTCCTGGAAACTGTCTCCTTTGAGATCCTTGCTGACTCTGCCTCTGGGGTTGAGTCACACTCACTTCTCTAGCTCTGTAGTCTTTCATCAGATGTCCCATCTTTCCACATATATAACAACTTTTGTTCAGTTGTTGTGGTCTGCGTGGTCCTGTAACCGACAAAGATGCTGAACTGCGAGCTCCTTCTAGTGGTAGGCTTCATCCTCTACCCCTATTCGACGTCCACTGCATTTGGGTATTGGGTCTAGGTGGTGGTGTAGGCACAGAAAAACTAGGTTTCTTGAAATCTTTAGATGAAGATCCTTAGAACTGGGGATACATCCTCTTGTTCTGGGTCTATCTCTTCTCTGCCACCGATCTCTCTACCCTTCTGAAAGACTCCACGAAGGTAGCAAACCTTTCTCTATTCTCTAGGGAAGACACAGGAGTAGTCAATTCAGCGTTTAATCCTTTCTCAAAATGTCTAATCCTTTCTTCATCTGTAGCTTCCATGTGCGTACAGAACCGCAACAACTCCATGAACTTAACCTCATACTCACTAATGTTCATTGGACCTTGCCTTAACCTCTCAAATTGAGAGATTTTCTTGTCCAGAAACGTCTTAGGGAAATATCTGTTGATAAATTCCCGTCGGAAATCTTCCCATGCAATCTCTACACCAGGCCTCTTCTGTTCTTCCATGGTCCACCAATGACCAAAACTCCCTTTGAGAAGATACACAACATGTTTAACCTTCTCAGCTTCTGGGATGTTCAGGATTCTAAAGGCCTTCTCTAGTTCAGTTAACCACAAGTCAGCATCTGCTGGGTCAGCTATTCCAGCATACTCTGTGGCTCCAACTCAGCGAAGTCGTTCAAACATCTTGCCGATTCCTTGTCCTTCAGGATGGGTAGGCACCCTAGGTGCAGGTATAGGCATCCTATCAGTTATATGTGTCATGACAGTCATAAACTGCCCAAACATAGTCTGGACGGCGGGGTTCCCCATGTCAGTTGGATTGAACTGGGGTGGTTCAGGTACAAGTTCTTCTATCTCTGGGTTTCTTGCACCTTCTCTGGGTGCATCAACACTACTCTCTGCAACGTGTTCTTCGTGAGGTCCATACATCCTTAATCTTATCTTCTCCTCCTGAGGAGCAGAAGACACTATCAGATATACTGGAAAACACTAGAATAGACTCAACGTCCTAAGTCCTATGTCTCTTTAGACTCAGCGAACCTAGAGCTCTGATACCACTAAATTGTGGCGACCGAATCGCCAAAACATGAGATATGAATGCGGAAGCGATTAACTAGCAGCGGAATTATTAAAAATCACTAAAAATTAAAATTTTTTAGGAAGATATCTTTAAACAACAAAACGTTTTCATAAAGAAATAAGATAATTTATTTACAACATGATCCATCATTACATCTTTGTAAAATCACATCTCGAGTGATTACCACATCAATTTCTCTGTTATCTGTACAAAGCAAGATACAAAATCTCGAGGCATTAAGTCAAAATATCAGATCTACTTTAAACATCTACTGACTCCTAGGACCTGAGAGTACAGAGATGACACATAGGACATACTATCTACAAGACTTGACAGACAGTGTCTCCACCTGAGAATCACTACTGTCCCTGATGATGCTGCTGTTGCTGTTGATGTTGCTCACCCTCAGATGAGTTCCTTCGTCCTCGACATCTACCTAAAAAGTCAAATCCCACGGGGGTGAGACAATTTGAATAATTGTCCCAGCGAGAGTTATAACTCTCCACCAGAAGCTTTGTTATTGCAATAAAGGAATAACAATAAGCAGTAAAACTATAAAAATTTAATAGCAGGTTTGATATTAAGTAAAGCAACATTCTCTTAGGCAATCATTTCAATTATAACTTAATTGAATATCAAGGCATATATCAATAAGGAATATGAAGAACATGCATACTAGTTATTTAACTAGAATATTCTAAACAATGTATCATCAATCATTGTTTCTCATAGTTCAACCTAAGAAGTTATGCTACACGACTGATTATGTTTTTCAAACATTATTATGCCCTGAGGAGATGAGTTACACCTCTCATACTCCAACCGACCATTACGAAATCGCAATCGGTACCATACATAGGTCATCAGAAGAGCCGGATTCCTATGACCTCATCTTCCTCAGTAAGTATGAGGATCAACATGCAAGACATCTCGTGTCTCTTCTATAATAGCTTTCCAGGGTATTCTGGAAACTTCACTATTAGAGTTACAATGGCATTCTGTACTCTCTTCTCCATCAAGGAATTTCTTGTTTATACAAATCTCCAAAACAAGATCAACGAATGCGGAAGCGATTAACTAGCACTGGAACTATTAAAAATCACTAAAAATTAAAACTTTTCAGGAAGAGATCTTTAAACAACAAAACTTTTTCATAAAGAAACAATATAAGTTATTTACAACATGATCCATCATTACATCTCTTTAAAATCACATCTCGAGTGATTACCACATCAATTGCTCTGTTATCTGTACAAAGCAAGATACAAAATCTTGAGGCATTAAGCCAAAATCTCAGATCTACTTTAAACATATACTGACTCCTAGGACCTGAGAGTACAGAGATGACACATATGACATACTATCTACAAGACTTGACAAACAGTGTCTCCACCTGAGAATCACTGCTGTCCCTGATGATGCTGTTGTTACTGCTGATGTTGCTCACCCTCAGATGAGTTCCTTGGTCCTTGGCATCTACCTAAAAAGTCGATTCACATGGGGGTGAGACAATTTGAATAATTGTCCTAGCGAGAGTTATAACTCTCCGCCAGAAGCTTTGTTATTGCAATAAAGGAATAACAATAAGCAGTAAAACTATAAACATTTAACAACATGTTTAATATTAAGTAAAGCAACATTCTCTTAGGCAATCATTTCAATTATAACTTAATTGAATATCAAGACATATCTCAATAAGGAATATGAAGAACATGTATACTAGTTATTTAACTAGAATATTCTAAACAATGTATCATCAATCATTGTTTCTCGTAGTTCAACCTAAGCAGTTATGCTACATGGCTGATTATGTTTTTCAAACATTATTATGCCCTGAGGAGATGAGTTACACCTCTCATACTCCAACTGACCATTACGAAATCGCAATCGGTACCATACATAGGTCATCAGAAGAGCCGGATTCCTATGACCTCATCTTCCTCAGTCAGTATGAGGATGAACATGCAGGACATCTCGTGTATATGCTATAATAGCTTTCCAGGATATTCTGGCAACTTCGCTATTAGAGTTACAGTGACATTCTGTACTCTCTTCGCCATCGAGGGATTTCTTGTTTATCTCACACCGATGCGACATTAACAACATCATCGAGAGATTAGTTATACATCATCCCGGCATAAACATATAATGAAGGATTGATGGATCAAAGGTACATCTCACATCACATCCTACATTAGGATGTAAGGATATTCACATCCATAACCCCAACATACTCAAATGTTTGCTCTCCAGAAGTTCCCTTAGGAAAACCTATTTCACCATCATTTAACTTCTGACGTTGATGGATCTATGGTCAGGGCTCTACATGATATCATTAAACTTGATTATTTAAGTACATTATGGCATTCTTTTAGCATCAGTCATGATTCAAAACACAAACCATTTAAAATAATTGCTATAAAGGAAGAATACTAAGTGTATCAAGTTTATGTCACATATTATTAATATTGGGATATCAATCCCTAACCATTTCATCATTATGATTCAGGAACATGGGTGTTCAAACCCTTAGATCATCATAAGTCATTTAACAACATGACCTTGATTGTAACAATACAGATGGTCTTCATGGCTCATAGAGCCTATCCATATCAAAAGTTACCTTTTAATAGGAAACATAACATATCACTGTTTTCAAAGCTTAAAGAATACTTTAAATGAATGTGGCATCATAACCCTTACCTGGCTATGATTACCTCTTGATAACAACCTGCATGACTAATATAATTGAAAACATGCACATTATATCTGTATCAACACAATACAAGTTCTTTTCAATTTAATCATAGAACACCACGGCCGTGCTACCTTGCACGGTCATGCAAGAGTAAGCCACCACGACCGTGCTACCTTACACGATCGTGCTACATAAGTTCACCATGACTGTGTCACATTACCACTGCTGGTTTCTAGGGTTAGGGTTTCTTATTCAATTTAATTAGGGTTATTTAACCCCTTTAACTTTCAAAGACATAATGATAATTCATTTCTTACTCAAACATAGAATATCATGCTTAAAAGCATAACCCAAAATTAGGATTTGCTGCTCACATAATCACATTACCCTAGATTAGGGTTTACTATTCACATTACATCTTATTACCCTAGATTAGGGTTTACTATTCACATTATTGTGAATTAAGATCATACCATCATCATGTATGAGGATCACTTCCATTAATGCCCTCAAATTAGGTTAAGATTCACTATCCATCATAATTAGGGTTTCCATGATCTCACTATGAAGAATCATACCCTAATTGGATTCATTTATACATGTAGGAAGTTTATTACTTGATTCCCTTTCATATTAGGAGTCTTCTCTCTCCTCTTACTATTAGGTGATGTTTACATCACTCTTGATTAGATTAAGTCAAATCAACCTTGACAATATAAGTCATGTCATCACCATTATGGTCATTAGGGTTTACTTGATCAAGGGGTATAAGTCATACTATCCCATCAAGGGTACTTTGGTAATATTCACTATTGACCTTATCATGCATCAATCCACTAATTACTTTAGGTATCATTAAGGTTTAGGTTAATCAACCATTAAACCATCTTAACCTCTAAAGCATCAAACGTTCTTGACCTTTTTAAACCCCAAACGGTTTTGCACTTTCAACCCCCAAATGGTTTTGAAACCGTTTGGTGGTGTTGACCGTTTGGTACCTTTGACTTTTGAAACCGCATGGCAAGGTACACCCTCAAGACTATTTGCCCTAGGTGAGGTGAAGACCATTTGGTCTCGTTGACCGTTTGGCCAACTTTGACTTTGAAACCGTATGGGCAAATTGATCTTGACACCGCATGGTCACCAAACGGTTTGGGATTGTTTGGTCCCAAACGGTCTTGAGACCATTTGGTCCCAAATGGTCTTGAGACTGTTTGGACCCAAACGTTCTTGAGACCATTTTGTCCAAACACCCTCAAAACCGCATGGACCAAAAAGTGTTTCAATTGTTCCAATTGAGTTAGGGTTTCCAATGTTGAACCCCTCAAACGTTCACGCAAAGGTTAGCCACCCTTCAATTGAGTCAATTAGGTCAACCCTCAAATGATTTGAACCTCAATTGAACCTCAATTGATCACAAATTAGGGCTTGGATCGTTTGAATTAGGGTTTGGAAACGATCACCCTTCAACATGTATCAACATGAGTCTAATTGACCTTGAAACCATTGAACCATCATTCAATTGGGTCATGACCTGACTCCAAACGGTCTTGGGATCGTTTGGACATCCTCCAAACGGTCTTGAGACCATTTTCTCATGTCAACACTAAAATCTAACTCAACTTATTAAGGTTTGGTTTCATTGATTTGATCATTAGGTCACTAATCGATTAAACTTCAACTTGTTGGCTTTCAATCTTCAACCACATAACCATGGTCAACCCTAGACCTCCAAACGGTCTTGGGTGACCCCCAAACGGTCTTGGGTGACCCCCAAACGGTATTGAGATCATTTGGACATCCTACAAACGGTCTTGAGACCGTTTTCCCATTATTTCATCAAAACCCAAGTCATTCACTTAAGGGTTGAACCCTAGATTTGGTCACAAAATCAACACTTAATTGCTCAACAACTTGATATGATTGGACCCTCAATTGAGCAAAACTACTTAACCCTAGACCTCTCAAATGGTCTTGGGTGATCACCAAATGGTCTTGAGACCGTTTGGGTGGTCCCCAAACGGTTTTGAAATCGTTTGGTCCACTCAACCCAAACTTCAACATGATTGCATTATTGAAATCAGCAATAAACCCGATTAGGGTTTAGGTGACTAATATGCCTTCAATTGGTGATTCTCTTGGAATTAGATGATAATTTTTGGTGGGTGATTAGTTCATAATTTGTTTCAACAGATATCCAAATGGTCAATGCATGGTCAACCCATCCAAACGGTCTTGGACCGGTTGCTCCAAAACGTTCTTGTGAAACCGTTTGCTCTTCAAACGGGTTTGAAACCGTTTGCTTTCAAACGGTTTGCAAACCGTTTGTGCAAGAGGTGGGAGACCGTTTGCTAAAGCAATATTAGGATAAACTTAGGAAATAACGTCATATTCTTCTACCTCAAGAACATGGACTGTTCTTCACGGATTTGCTAGCAAGAACACATAGAAGTGTCTAAAGAAGGAGAATAAGCAACGATTTTAGAAGGAGAAGATGCTTTTAACAAAACTTAAAGGTTAGAGTTATAAAACCCGCCTCTAGGACTGATCCAGAGCTCCAAGCTTCGTACCTTTAATGGTGGATTGAGCTCCATAGGTCGTCCAAGGTCCTTTCTTCAAGATTTGGATGGAGAAGATGGCTAGAAAGAAGAGTTGTATAAGGAAAACTAACAAACCAACCTTGTATTAGGAGTTTCTCCATGAATTCGAGCTAGGTGATGGTCAAAACTTACCCAAACCAGCTTAGTCGTCTTCCTCTGCTCCTGAGCTTCTCCTTAGTCGGCCAAGGCAAGAGGATAAGTGAAGGAATGAAGGGAAACGATCCCTTGCTTTGGAAAAAGAGTTGCTTATATATTTTTGGGTATTTTCAAGGCAAAGAGGATTATTTCCTTTATTTGCCAACTATATCCACCAAGCCATTCTCCACTTCTTGGCCAAGTTTATCCCTCCATATCACATGCAAAAATCCTCTCTCAACCAAGGTTAAAGGAAAGAGGAACCAAACACCTTACTAAGTTGCATATATAAAAGGGTCATTTTGCTCAAAACTTGGTTATTTACATATTAAGGTTATCTTTCTTATTTGATCATTCAAATGAGGTGCCCTCCTCATTTTCTTTGCTCAAATTGGTGCCAAGAATCATGAAAGATACTCTAAAGGGTATATTTTACATGTTGCACCCTATGTTTTGGGTAAATTGCATTTTACACCAAAACTAGGTTTTAAAGCACAAGGATTGCTCTGCAAGCTATATCTTGGTGCCCAAGCTTGTAGAATCCTTTCCACCACATCATACTCATACTTATGACGTCTCAACATCAGAGGAACATCTTAACATGTGCAATTTTCAAGTTAACCCCTCTAATTGGGTAATGTGCACATTAGTCCATATTTAACAAAACAATATTACAACATTGTTCAAAAAGGACAGAAATGGAAATATATGTTCCTCAAAAGCTTTAATTACATAACAAAAGATAACCACAAGCATCTAATCACATATTTAAGCAAAAACACATAGGGTTAGTACATAACCCAGGTCAGGGATGTTACATTATCAATTGCCTTGAGGAGAAAAACTTCTTCGTGGATGCTAGGACCTCATAAGCTGCCAAAGACTCTGAATTGAATGACTTCCTTTTCCAGTCTTAAGGTAATTGTTCCAGCTTCAACATTGATTAGTGCTCTGGATGTATCAAGGAAGGGTCTGCCAAATATTATTAGATATCACAGGTCTTCCTTTATGTCCATAATAACAAAATCACAAGGTACGTAAGAATCTTTCCCTACTCTTACTGGGATATCTTCAATAATTCCCAAAGGTGTAGTGATGGTAGAATCAGCTAATTGAATTGTCATTGTTGTGGGTAGCAAATTGATAAAGCCCAATCTTTTACACATGGAAAAGGGCATAATGGATATGCTGGCCCCCAAATCGGCTAATCCTTTCTTGTAATAGGTATTTCCGATAGAACATTGAATGCCAAAGGAGCCAAGGTCCTTTTGCTTCTTTGGAATTTTATTAATAATGATGTCAGATGTAGTCTGAGCTAGTTTGATAGTCTCATGTTCTTCATTCATATTTTTTTGATAGTAAAGTCTTTAGGTATTTGGACCAAGCTGGGATTTCAGAAAGAGTATCGAGGAATGGAATATCAACATATAGCTTCTTCATAGCTTCCTTGAATTTCTGGAATCTAGAACCCAGTTTGGTCTCCCTCAATCTACCTGGATAGGGTATCCTGGGCTTGTATGGTGGAACTTTTGGTTCCTTGGGAACTTGTTCTTTTTCTTTCTCCTTTTCAACCTCTTAATTTGTGCTTTCAGTTGGGATTATTTCAACTGTATCTTTGTCTTTTTGAATGACTTTGGTAGCTTCAGTAAGAACATGACCATATCTTGTGGTAACCACATTCAGTTGTTCTGGTCTGTGTTGATCATGTCTCGGGTTTATTTCTAGCTGACCAGCAAAGTACCCACTGGGGGTTTAAGCTGAGCTGCAATTTGTGCCAATTGGGTTTCTACGACTTTTTGTTGAGCTTGCTGGTTGGAAAGCATGGTCTGTTGAGATTGCAACATTTGCCTTATCAGAGACAATTCATCTGTTGGTGGAGGTGGAGTATTCTTTTGTTGATATTGTGTAATTTGTTGTTGTCCTTGAGGTTGTTACTGTTGAGGAGCTGTCAACTGTAGTTGTTGAATCTGAGATTTTTGCAACTGAGGTTGTTGCAATGGAGGGTGCAACAGAGGGTGAGTGTATTGATAGTATAAAGAGGAATTTCTTGGGTGGACAAATCTTTGAAACCCACCTATATAGTTTCCTTGGTTTCGGTTAAAATTTCTCTGGAATCCAGGTGGTGATCTATTAGAGGATCCACTTTGTGTTTGGTGTTGTGGGTTGGCAGTCCCCGTGGGATTCCCATACTGAAACCCGGGGTGGTTTCTCAGTTGATCTGGGTTATAGTAAGCTTGACCCAGTATGGTATGGATAGAATTAACTCGCTCTGGCAGCTGATCCTCAGGTTGTTCAATGATTGGTTGATATTGTGGCTGAGGTGTCCGCATATTCATCATCACATCATATAATAGTCCACATGATAATGTGGGGTGTTCTAATGCATGACAAGCTTCACAAGTCTCCGTAGCTACTTTGACTTGTTGAACTTGTGGATTCTTCTTTCTATCATATTCTCCAAATGATGTTTTAAGGGCTTACTATTTATGAACCATGGTTTTCAAAGCTTCAACAATGTCTTTCATTTCTATAGATTCTTCAGCTTTGCAGACTTTTAGGGCTCCTCCTGTAGATGGCCTTCCCCAATTAGATTGGTTCTCGGCTCCGAGCATAACAATCTTCCAGGCATCCTCATAATTCTATCTCATGAAATTTCCTCCAGATGAGGAATCCAAAAACTTCTTTATTTCATCACTTACCCCTTTGTAGAATGTTTCTATGAGCTGGTTTTGTGAGATTCCATGATGTGGGAATTTTCTCAGAAGTTCCTTAAATCTTTCCCATGATTCTGCTAGTGATTCTCTAGGAAGTTGGGAAAACTAGGTGATCTGTCCCCTAATCTGGTAGGTCAATAAGGGAGGAAAGAACTTCTCCAAAAATCTTTCTTCCAAGGGAGCCCAGGTGGTGATTGGCTCTCCATCTAAAGAATTATACCAACTCACTGCCCTTCCGGATAAGGTGAAGTTGAAAAGTCGGAGCATAATTGCATTAGATGTAGCTCCGGCTTGTGGTACTAATCGAAAGAGTGCCTTAAATCACTTTAGATGATACATGCAATCATCTCTAGTTTTTCCAGGGAACAAGATACCTTGCATGATTTGGATCCATTGTGTTTGAATTATGAAGTTGGGAGCATTAATGAGCGGTGGCTGGACTGGGTGATTGTCCTTAGAATTTTTAGGAACATCATAATCTTGAAGCTGCTTGTTCCTGATCAATAACTGAGCAGCTGCTGTGGATACCTCATTCTCAGCTTGGATGTGAGCTTGCTCTTCAGCTCAAACTTCAGCTTGGATTTGAGCACGTGTATCAATGATGAGTTGTGATCTCTGAGCTTCTATAGCTGCGTTGACTCTTTCCAGCACCAGGGTGGCATGGTGTTGTTCTTTAGCCATCTATCTGGCTTGTTGGCGGTTGAGTCTAGTGCGTATGTAGAAGTTTCATTCTACCTCAGAGTCGTACTCTAGTTCAGGGGTCCGCGGTTTTGCATACACATTTCCTACATGAGTATAAGAAAAATCACACTTTAGATGATATGGAAAAATGATGGAATCAAAAAGATATGTAGTAGTCATCAAGGTAAAATGTAAAATCCTAATCGACTAGCAAGTTGACAAATGAAATTAAAACGTTCCGTTGTCCCCGACAATGATGCCAATTTTTGATGGAACCTCCACTCGCGTGGAGTAGCATGTACCACTAAAAATCCTAGAGATAGTAAGTCTCTAAGTTTAACCTTGCGTGTTCTATAATAAGATCTCCACCCACATATGCTAAGATACGCGGAAGTCTTATCGTAGTACAGTTGAGGGTCGAATCCATGAGACAACGGTCTTGTTAAGGATTTAACAAGATGGAAAACGTTATAATTCTATTTATCTACTTAAGAGTTGATATTTAGATCAAAGAGTTGGGTTGATGATTAAACTAAAATGCAAATGTAATTTTAATGGTAGGAAAGTAAAGATAAGGTTGTAAACAATATTTGGAAACCACTAGGATGTGATCGAGTTTCACCACCACTACGCATGGATCATAACATACATCACAATAACATGGCTTGAAATAAGAGTCTAAATAGTTAGAATCTTTGTAGATTTAGCTTCCTTTCAGATAACTAACTACAAGAAACGTGGGAGTACTGTAATGCCAGCCATCCCCGAATGAATGGTCACTTACTTTGCATCACTCCCTTTGCAAAGTGTGTTCCTCGACCTATCAAAGTTGTACTTTCATACGTCAACTGATTCCATTTCATAGTATGAAAGTACAATGATGGAGGTGAGTTTACTCCACTCCTTGAAAAACACTTCTAGATACCGAAACAAATATATGGTGACTACGTACATCAAGAACCAACATGCAATCAATAATCAAATCTAAAAGCACAAACATAGACAATTCACACTAGTAGATAATAGATAACACAGGTTGGTGATCAAGCAACTAGTATTCATTAAATGATTGATGTTGAACTAAAAAGATAGTGTTTCTCTATTGCAAACTCAAGAATTACAATGCATGAAATGAAAACATGGGTAGCGGGGCTACTCCCCGGCCCCGCACCCTAGTGTATGGAACTACTCGCTCATGAAAAGGACAAATAAGGAGGTAGGAAGGGAGAAAGAAAACATCATCTCCACGTAGGAAGGAGGAATGTTGACCCCTTGGAGTAGAGAACAACTATCTTCACTCTACGTAGTTGCCTTAGTGATGAATCCTTCACTTCCCACCTTGTTTGTCGATGAGAGAGAAAGTAGCTTGAGGATGGAGTGTGGATCTTAGACTAGCAGCCTTGGGGGGAAGGATGAAGGAAGAAACAACTCTGGAACAGTTGAGACAGCCTTTAGGCATCTCAGGATCTCCCTGAATGAGGACCCCTTCGGTCCTATTTATAGGCCTCGAGGAAATCATGAACGATCTTGGGTTATTTGGATCCTCACAGTTTGGTGACCGTTTGGACATCATATAGTCTTGGGACCGTTTGGGTTCCATACAGTCTTGGGACCGTTTGGACTTCATACGGTCTTGGGACTGTTTGGGCTCCATACAGTCTTGAGACCGTTTGGGTTCATACGGTCTTGGTACCGGTTGGCCTTCATTTGGTCTTGGGACCGGTTGGCCTTCATATCGTCTTGGGACCGGTTGGCCTTCATACGGTCTTGGGACCGTTTGGGTCTTCATACGGTCTTGGGACCGTTTGGGTCTTTAATAGTTTGGATACCATTTGAGCTCTTCACAGTTTGGAAACCGTTTGGGCTTCTTCACGGTCATGGGACCGGTTGAGTTCTTTTGCAATTTTTTTGTGTTTTTCCGTAAGAGAAAATGGGAAAATATCAGTTTATTGGTATATTCACAATAAAGCGGAAAGGTGATTATTCTATCTAATTTATCTAATAAAGAGTATGGAAAAGTAAGAAAAAAACTAGTAAGATAACATCACAAAATGGGAGGTTATCAAGCACATACAATAACAATGTGTTGAAGGATCTCAACATGAAATGATTCAATGAGAGAGAATTCAGATTAGTCTCTCATGAACCATATGTTCCAATTCTTGTAAAGAATGGCAATGGCATGATCAAGATGCCATAGGTTTTATCAATGGATCTATCATGAATGCTATAAGTGTACTTATCCAATGTAATCTTGTATGCATTAGACATGACAAGATTGTAGTAAATTCCAATAAGGGTTATTGGAATGCCATTAAAGACATCCATTAGTACCTATGAAGTACTTAAGGATAGATTTCTAGTCAATAAGGATAGAAATAAAATAAGAGTTGGATGTAAAGGGTTACATCGATGCAAGCTTCCATAATGACAAAGATAATTGCAAATTAAAATATGTTTAATTTAGAAAGTAGAAATGTTGTTAGTTGGAAGGGTTCTAAACTAATAGTCATTAGTTCTATTCTACAATAGAAGTCAAGTATACTTGTGTTACGAACACAGAGTGATACTATATGGATATAGAAGTTCATATGATGAACTTATAGATGTTCCAAGCATTGATGACTTAGTAGTGATACTGTGACAACAATGGAGCTACTCATTAGGAAAGGAATATCAGATACCATATTACAGTGTTTTCATATCAAAGTGAAGAGATGAGAAACATGCAATATATTGACTAATTAACAAAATGTTGCTAACACGCTGGATTTGCACTAGCACAGCAAAAATAATGGTGGACATGTTTGGGTCACTTAGAATGAGATTCATGGGTGCTTGGCTCTAAGTGAAAGTGGGAGTATGTTTTTAAGGTATGCCCAAAGAGCCAATCATATGATGATTAACATGGCATAAACCATAAAGGATTTGATTAATACTTATAAAGGAAAGCTTCCAATTCATTTTGTTTCACTCAGTTATGAGATAATGAGGAAGCATTATGAATGTCTAGAGAATAATACTACTCAATGACGTATGTCTTCAAGTATAGGACTTGGGGAATTGAGATCATACATATGTTAAGAGCACATATACATATTCTCATTATGTCCCTAGTCAGTTGTTACTGTGGAAGGTAGACATAAATCGATAACACTAAAGACTAGAGTGTGGGTTGGTTGATGATAGAATCTCATTAGTCATGATATGGCAATATCAAACCAAGCACACATATACATGTTAGAGAATAGTGTATCAGACAAACCCACCTTGAAAGTGACACATGGATACCATCATTGGTGGTCATAGTCTTTCATAGTGAAGGTGGTAATTATGATTCTTAGACCTGAAATCACTGCACTCATCACATGTAATTGGGTGCGCTTTGACATCATCAAACACAGTCCTGAAACATGGGCCGTCAAAAAGCTGATGATTGGGTGACTTGGACAGATGCGGATAGACTGTGAGTGATAGATATCAGATTTGTTCCTCCTACTAGAGAAGATATCCTGGCCACTTGATTAGCAAGATTGAGAAACAACTGTGCATGCACTTGTGAATCAACATATGATATTGAGGTCACATTATCTCAGACAGTATACTCTTGGTTCAAGGAACATGAGTTGAGGATGGCAATTCCATGCCTCAAGTTCACTATGGATATCAAAGACAAAGAAATTATACAATCACCGCAACACCTTACACAAGTTGTAGGTTGAAGTTGCTCTCAAGTTTCCATTCACTTGGGTAGTACTGATGTGTGACTAGGCACCACTCATTGCTTGTGATGTCATAATCTAGTTATAGACATTCACTACCAATGTGATATGGGACCTATAGGGTCACACACATAGGAACTCATTAGGAAGAGGAGTATAATATTGAATGGTGATTGGATTGATTACTAAAGTGTTTAGGTATTCAATTCACACTATAGATTGGATTATTGCACTACCAAACGACCATTTCAAGTGTTAACACGGCTGTTTGGACAAGCCATATGGGCGTATCAAGTGTTGAGGTGGCCATTTGGATTTTCAGGATGATCAAATATCAAATTGGCTAAATTCGGCCCAAACTGAGGTGTGAACGAACCGGTTCATTTTGGTTAACTGATCGACTCAGCTCAACTCACTAGACGGCCATCTGGATGAGTGATACATGCATATTACATGTTGTGAGATGGCTCAATTGGGTCCAAATGAATGTTCTGGAAGTTTCCTGAACTAGTTTTGATTGCACAATACTTGTGGTGCAAGAAACTAATAGTCAGTATTAATGGGAAACGAATCACCAATTTTTTATGTGATTGGGAAACTGCGAAACCACCATCTCACAATGCGAGATGACTGTCTCTTGTGACCAGACGACCGTCTAGCTCACCAGACTGCCATTTTGGTATTTGCAGGTTGTGAAAATTCAAGATCTTCCGATCCTTTCCACTCCCACACAAATCCCGAACAAACTGGGAACCCTAAACAGAACCCCACCTATAAATAGAGGGGTACTGGGAGCTTCCCAAAACAAAACAACAATAACAATTGAGAATCAATTGCTCTAACAATTGTTGTCCTCTATGGTTATGGTAACCAAGAGAGCCCAAGAAAGTCCTACCCAACTAGGGAGGGATAGTGACGGGAGAGAACAATTGAGAATCATTATTGTGGGAAAGCAAGTTGGTGACTAGTATGGCAATGGGAGAGACAACTCCTTCCTGTCTATTCCAATTGAATGACATGAGTTCTAGTTGGTCTGTTTGGACTACTCTAGAGGTACGAGTCATTTGGTTGTTGTTTGGAGAGTAAAGTCAGCCTACATTCCATGGAGAGACCACATGAGTCGTTGTAAAAGCTCTCGTGTTCGTTGTCCATGGTGAAGGCCAGGAGCTGCACAACCACTATCCAAGAGCAACTAGTAAATAGTTGCATTGAAGCAAGTTGTTGTCGCTTGACTTGCTCCAGTACCAGGTATAACTCTTTAAGCTATCCTTCCTATTTCATAGTAGTTGACATGATCTTGCTATTATGGAAATATAGATCAATAATTTTTTTTGTTTCTACTACTATACTTTGTTCCCATATTTCCCAATAGTTTTGACTGATACAAAGCAAAACATCTCGACCATCACCCCATTATCAAAGTGTGTCGACCAAGACAAGATGAAAGGGGTAGTGACCACCAAGGCCATGCTACCGCAAAGGCAAACAATCATCCTCAAAACAAAGATAAACCATAATCAAAGTAGAAGCATACCACAGCCAAAACAGAAGATTAACATCAAGGAAAAATCATCATCATCAAGATGGAAAACTCCAAACTAAGATGAACCTCAATACCTTGAAATCTGAACTTCAAATGAACCATCAAGAAACCAACTAGGTGGAAGAAGACCATGCTTCAAACTCAAGAAAAACCTGATCAAAACCTCAAGAAAAACATGAGAGCCGAATCATACCATGGTGATACAAACAAGGATCATGACGGATGTATCAAAATCACCTCAACCATTACATAACAAATTGGGGGCAATAAACTTAGGGTTTAAGAAAGAGAGCAGCCTACATGAGAATACTACAAAATCTTAAACCTTAAATCACGATTTGGGGATTGAGTGTAAGTGATGTAGATGGGATTTGTCCATCATGATAGAGTTGATATTGTGTCCTATTGATAATCAAGACTGAGAAACTTATGACCATAATCATGTGAATCAATGTGTGATATGTGAGCTCACATGCATCTCAGACAGTCTACTCTAGTTCAAGGAACATGGATTTAATATTAATTGGATGATGATTCTATGCCTCAAGTTCAATCAGGATATCAGAGACAAAGGAAATATACAATCACTTTAACACTAGTTGTAGGTTGAACTTGTTCTCCAACTTTCCAATTACTTGGGTAGCAATGATGTGTTGATAGATACCACTCATTATTTTTGATGTCATAGTCTAGTTATGAACATTCACTATTAATTTGGGACATATAGGGTCACACACGTAGGATTCTTTTGGAATAAGAGTTTAATCATGGATAAGGTTTAACTTAGTTAGTAAAGTGTTTAGGCAATAAACTTAAATAACATTGGTTGAAAGTTGGCTGATTGGCAATGTGATTCGACCGATTGGAGTGTCGTTGAAAATTCATGAAATTTGACTCCTCATGTCCATGGGTTTGTGGAAACCCTGACCCATCCGCTCCTATATAAAAAGGGTGAGTGGCTAAGGCTCTCAATACAAGTTTCCTAATCTCAACGTTGTGGTAACATGAGAGTTAGAGGCATCTTACCTGTAAAAGGGAGAGATAGAAAAAGGAGAGAAAGTCAACGCTAGCACATTGACAACATGAGGGACAACTCCTTTGTGTTAGCTCTAGTAGAAGAATAGGAGTTCTTAGTGGTCCACACGGAGTACGTAGAGGCGTAGAGGCCGTTTTCATCATGCTAGGAGGACGTTATCAACTGCCATCCTTGGTGCTACACCAGGAGGCCGCCGCCGTAGACAACTACCTCAGTTCTACTTCAGAAAGAAGCACATCATTGCTAGGATAGTCGTTGGACTTGCTCTAGGACCAGGTATTTTCCTTGCAAACCTTCCTTCATGTTCATAGTTATTGATGTGATGCACTGGTATCTGAGGAATATGGCAAGAAATGTTTTGTTTCTACTTCCATCTCTATCACCATATTTCTCTACATCTACTCCTTCTTTCTCCATTTTTATATTCTCTTGTTTTATGATTATGTAGGGCCCTTAGGTGGCCTGTTTGGGGTCAAAAATGTTACTTTGATACCATGTTGGGAGGAAATGATATGTGAAAATTGTAATTTCATTTGCTAATGATTATGTTCTATTTTCATTTCATTTCCCATAAATTGCTTATTGGATTGTGCTTGAAATCACCTAGAATTCTTGGGAAATTGCTTATATGTACCTAACTTGGGAATTTCTCCTAGGTCCAATTAGTGGATCCCTAGATATCTATTCACCTTCCTACATGCCAATCAATTCTCCTACACCTAGGTGAGAAATATAAGTAGCTAGAATAGGATCATTTAGTCTAATTAGCTTGGAGCCTTCTCAAGGCAAGATGGTAGGTGACGTGAGGTCTAAAACCTCATCTCCACCCTTCACTACTACCCTCTGCCCCTAATTACTCTATGTGTTTCTTTACTAGAAGCCTACGCTTGACTAGATCATAATTGAATTCCACTTTAACCCTAATCCAAGTGAGCCTCACAAGGGTGGGTAGGAGGTGAATGGGACTAGTTACCCTATACACACCCTATCACATCCATGTCTGATTAGTAGATTACACCAATTCATTAGCATCTATCTTGTTGTTTAGTTTGGTAATCTAAATGAAAGATTAAGGTTTACATGTTGTGACCCCAACTCAATTTACAAGTACATTTCCCCAAATAGCCCACACTTCCAATAGTTGTCTAAAATCCTAATTTGTCTTCTTGTTTAGCTAGTCTGTACTTGCTAAGCACTCTACTTACTTAATTAGTCCATCGCCTTGATCTTGCCTTGTTCTTTCTAGTTTAGGTTTTTAATTGTAGTTTAGTCCTAATTGCTAGTTTAGTGTAGTGTTATCTCTTGCTTTACTTTCCTTAGTGTACTTTTATCTTTTTCTTGCTTTTCCTTGTTTTCTTTATTCATTAGAACTAAATTGTATAAGGTTAAATTAGGTGTTGATTCCCTTGCTTCCTTTAATTGCTTGCTCATAATTAGTTTAATCAACCAAAACCAACTTCAAACCCTTCAACCCCAGACTCTATAATAGGAATCTAGACAAAGCTAACTTAGTTCTAGTGCCCCCCCTCTCCCTTGGGTTTGGCCCCTAACTTGCCGCTTTACTATACTATAACATGACCACATACGCTTGTGGGTGAAGTGTCCTAAAGTATGTGTGCGAGCCTATTAGGGTTTTATAAATTTTGAAAGATCCCCCTATATGTTCTAAGGGTGCATCAGATAAAAATTCAATTGATTTAGGCGTACCTTAGGCAAAACACACTACCGACCTCCCTTACATTTTGGTTTTCGGGTATTATCGACCAACTTGATCGAACTTGAACTTAACTTATCATTCTCTATTGATTTTTCACTATGGATATTTGGCTATCAAACTTAGAGCTCGATAGAACATATGTCTGACGCTCTACCTCCCTACCCACTAACCACCCTTTGACTATATAAGGAGGCCTAGGGTAGTGATCTCTTTTGACTTGCCAAGTTTTACCACAAAGTGTTGCCACTTTTTCCTTCATCCTATTAACCTCTGACATATCCATCACAACTCTACCACATAAATACTACTATATGGATGACCTTATTAGCCTTATGTATTAGGAAATAGGTAATCCCTATGTACTCAAAAGCTTTATAGAAACTAAACACAATTAGCTCATCGAAATGAAGTATCTAGTTTACACAAACACACTAGTACACCAAAGTAGAAAGCTCTACTATCACTTCACGATATGGATATTCTCATCCCAATACTATCATTTAGCAACTATGATGCCCAAAATATCATGTATACAGAGGATGAACTTTGTCACCTACTTGCACAACCCTGACAATCTACCTCAACCACATGCAATACCTACCCTACATCATCATCTCAACATCACCATGTGCCATTCGTGTTGAGAGACACACTCTCTATCATAGTGGAATACTCTAAAGAGAGTGAAAGACAAACATCTAGAACATAACTCCAAAGATCCTCCATCTCCACCTCAGTCATGGGCCCCTCCTACATAGAAGTTGATCATTCCTACACATAAGAAAACAAGAATTCAAGTCCCGAGATGGATCCACCTCCTTCACCGCCCTATACATCCACTCCCTATACATCTATGTCGATACAAGTGGCTTTCCATCCTTCACCTCATGTCATAAAAGAAGTGCACAATATTTCATCCATCCCACCATGACAACAACAACGACATGAAGCAAGCCCTTCTAGGTCACATGCTAATCTGCATGAAGATCCATCCTCTCCTTCATCATCATCCCATTGCTCCTTTAGCACTCACTATTATGACACTCTATGTGGAGTTTTTGGATGAGAATTTGATATTCTACATGAGATAATAACAAAAAACACTATTGATATTGCTAACCTAAAAATAGATGTGTGTGTCTTATATGACTAGATGGTTAAGCTCGCCAACTCTATCTATGAGTTGCAACACCTATCACTCTACATGGCTACCTTAGAGCATGAATTTGACACATTTGGAAGCTCTTCCTCAATAGATGGAAGACATCCTGGCATTACAAAGGGAGATGCATAACTTTTGGAAAACCAAGGAGGATGATCTATAGAAGCAATTTAGGCTATGCAATTTAGGGTATGCAATTTAGCCCATGAGTCCTCATAAACCAACTTGGTGTAGAGGAAACATATTTCTAGCTCCTGGATTGTGATGCAATCTAGACACCATGACCTCTCAAAAATATCTTAATAATTCCCTTACGATTCTATATAATTGATCAAAACTATTGATTGTTACAAGCCATTTATATAAATATGGCTTCTGATACCAATTGTAGCAACCCCCTCCTATTATCCCTGTTAAATGTGAATCATATAGGAAATGCCCATTAACCAATATTTTTGGGATCTGAATTTATAATAAACAATCAATAATGATTCATACTTCCAAATCAAGTTATTTTTCTCAGAGAATTAGTAAAGAAAATATCTCTAAGAGTTACATAGATTTTTGAAATGGGAAACTTATTCCCATTTATTATTCTAGGAACTTACTAGATAAATTCTCTATGTTTTATCAACCTTACACATTATGGGTTATCCCTCTTAGGAGTTCATTGCTTCATCTTAAAACATGCAGCCAACTGAAAACACTAACAAACAAAATGTGGGTCAACGTGCAACTATATTGTGTGCATGGATACAACCAAAAATGTGTGTATGTATTATTAACAACATATATAACTATCCAAATTCAAACAATTGTAAATAACAAGCTCCTCCATTCCATCTTATATTTCCAAACTATGAGTGTTACATCTCGTATTAGTATTCCACTCCTTGTTCCAATAGTGAACTCTATGGATTTTGCCCCAGAAATGGGTTCCATGGTTATTCTCCCATTAATGGGATATTTTCACCTTATCATATTGTTTAGATCAATCACTTAGTGACCATATTTTATATTTTGGGAGTGATTATATTTTTATATGACCATTATGAAATTAATTATCAAGTTCAAGTATCACCTTGACTATATAAGCAATGCACATACAACTTTATGAATTGCAAGTATTGAATCAACCAAAGCAATTTTCATAAAGGGTAAACATTGAGAAAACTCTAAGAACCTTCAAAAACCAATATAGGTTAAGAGAAATTAATCATAATTAACCCATTTACCTTATTAAAAGAGTGGATGATGTCCAATCAACTCAATACATTTGTCGAAATAAGATTTAATATGAAAATCAGTATTCAACACACAGGTGTTAACAACTTCTCAAATGTACTTGTATAGAGTCTTGAGATCTGATTTAGGGTTTGGATTGTCAATTAGGGTTTTCCCTCATGAAACCATATTAATCATATTAAACCCTATATTCAAATTATTGTGTACATCTTTCTTACGTATCTTTAGTGAAAGTCCTTATAATTAAAGATACCTTTATTCAACTGCATGATTAGTATTAAGCCTCATGGAAGTATCTAAAAATTTATAATAACCCAAAATAGGATCTTGTACATATTCATCCATATTAAATAGGTAGAGAAAGATACTTTTTAACTATGAGAAAATGTTGGAATCATTTTACTCCAATTCTTCCATATTTTTGATAAATTGGATAGGTATGTTGTCTATGTTATGATAAAGAAATTATTTATTACAATTTTAGAAAGATGAATCTAATTTTGGAATTTTTCGAATAATATAATTCATGTGACTGATGTGAGAAAACTCCTATTGGGCCTCACTGACCAACTCACTTGATGGAGGGAATGACTCCTCACTGGTCCAAGGTCTGATTGAATAGGTTCAAGGTTGGGCTAGTCCACATTCTTTGTTGTGGATCGTAGTAAAGGGTTGATCAGAGAGAAATTCTATGGATATAAATGACTCACTCCACCATCCCTTGTTGCGTGAAGAGAGAGGAAGAGAGATAGATGAACAAGTGGGGCATCTAGTCCCACTATCCTTTGGATTGAATCTTGGTCAAGTAGATCACTATCCAATGGCCAGGGATTTGTCTCCTCCTGTAATGCCCAGGCGCACTGCCCATGACTCTAGTAGAGTTTCAGGAATGACGAATGGCCCCACAGACCACCACTAGACTTAACTGTGCGCTTTATTCTCACTCACGCACAAGCCGGGGTCAACTTCCTGACTGGTCACCCATCCCAGTACTACTCCAAGCTGAGCACGCTTAACTATGGAGTTCTTAGTGATGGGCTCCCAGAAAAGGAGGTGCACCTTGGTGATATGAGTAGTCCAATTATTCCTTTTAAGAGTGTTTTATCCGAGGCCTCAAATCCTGGGATGTTACAATCTCCCCCACTTAGGCTCTTGACGTCCTCGTCAAGGCTCAACTATAAGGCCTCATAATCTCTTCCCCATTTTAGTGTAGACCCACAATGGCCCATGGACACCCAACTCCCGATCACGGAATACCAGCGCAAGGGTGGCTACGTCAACCATGGACAACCCTTTCCTACATGCCTGGACCGCACGACTCAAGACTGGCATGCCATGCCCATGTAGGCCCCACCTACTGGAGGGGAATTGGCTCTGATACAAATCATTTGTAATGCCCGACCCCACTGCCCAAGGCTCTAGTAGAGTTTCAAGAATGATGACTGGCCTCACAAACCACCACTAGCCTTAACTGCGCACTTTGTCCTCACTAAGGCGCAAGCCAGGATCAACTTCCCGACTGGTTACCCATCCTAGTACTACTCCAAGTTGAGCACACTTAACTATGGAGTTCTTTAGAGATGGGCTCCCGAAAAAGGAGGTGCACCTTGGTGATATGGGTAGTCCAATCATTCCTTTTAAGAGTGTTTTATCCGAGGCCTCAAATCCTGGGACCACTGCCCTAGGCTCTAGTAGAGTTTCAGGAATGACGAATGGCCCCACAGACCACCACTAGCCTTAACTACGCACTTTGTCCACACTGACGTGCAAGCCAGGATCAACTTCCTGACTGGTCACCAATCCTAGTACTACTCTGGACTGAGCATGCTTAACCGCAGAGCTCTTTAGAGATGGGCTCCCGGAAAAGGAGGTGCACCTTGGTGATATGGGTAGTCCAATCATTCCTTTTAAGATCATCTTATCTGAGGCCTCAAATCCTAGGATGTTACACCTCCACTAAGCTCAACCAAGCAATCAGGGAGTGTGGCCGATGACTCATTATATAAAGGACAAAAAGAGTACAAGGGAGATGTCATGAAAGGGTTGTTCAACCTCCTGGTGGTACCACAGACTCTTTTCCCTTTGTTTATGTCGAGGTCACACAAAGCATCTGAATCTTTACAGAAACACTATTGTAGGGTGAGGAGGATAATGAGGTGTGAGGCAGGGTTCATGGATATATATTTATTTGTCAAAGCATAGAAGGGGTCATGTGGAGCAAGGTGAGTCCAAAGGTGTGCTTTATTGGATTTGTAGGAGGCTCCATTTAGGTTTATGTCCAGTGGGCATCTTCGGAGTGAGAGAGGGAAGATACAAGGATCATTTCCTTGGCATACAACACATCATCTGGTGTTGAACCATCCATAATCCTAGGCATATTGGAGAGAGGGGGTGAAAGAGAGGGAACCAAGAAGTGATATGGAAAGGAAAGATAGAGAAATAATATAGGGGAACATGCTTACTTTCTTCCCTAGAGGGAGGTTAGAGATGGTCCATGAACCCTTGATCCATGATCTAATGTTTTTCTCCTACATCACACATTCCAATGTTTTGGTCTATAGTTCTTGTCAAATTAAATGTGATAAATCACATTTTATACTTATTAAAACTAGTTTCTTATTTAAATAAAAGCTTTGGAATCTTCTAAAATTTCCATAGTCCACTAGGGGGTTTGTTTGACTTGGAAATTTAGGACAACCTTCATGATATTATTTTCTTTATATAATAGAAAGATGATATTGAGTTGGGAAACTCTCATGCTTATAACTTGTTCTTCAAGTTATGATTAAACAAATCCATAAATGGAATAATATACATCAAAACAATTCTTATGTAACCTTATGAGGAAATAACTAAACCAATAGAACTATTATTAACCAATACTTATATTTAATGAGTTTCTTGATTCACAATTGATTAGTGTTCACACCATTTTACCATAACCTCCTAGTTTATTGTCCCAAAGGATTAATAGTAAATATTCCACCAACTTTATTTATATAGAAGATTATATTTAATAACACTCTTTAATTACAACTTCTATAAAAAAGAGGAAAAACTAAGTCCTCATAGTTCCTTTTTAATTTGACATTAGAGATAATAGGAGAGAAGGGGTCATTGGGCTAGATTGTTAGGCACCCTAGACCAAGTAGTCCATTGATGACCTAGACATGTGGCTCATGTGGTGGCTACTAGTAGTGCCTCGGGCATGCCTCCATCATGACACACATGCAAGGACATGCCAATATATATAAGCAAGGGAAGGATAGGAAGGGGAAAGGATGAGAAGGAATGAGGTGCAACCTAGACATGAGCAATTACATGATAAGAGGGAGAGGAAGGATCTGATGCCATTGTGCATGACAACTAGTGTTATTGGTCTAATGCCATGTTTATTTAGAAAAATGAGGCTTAATTGAAATACAAAGGAGTCAATCTTTTTCATACAAGCTTTGGAAAGTGTAGAAATTACAACCCAATGTTTTAGGAATAGACATCCATTATCATTGACGTGAGGTCCAACTATGGAAATTACTAGTAGAACACTTACACCAACAGTTAAGATATAAAACGTATATTGTTTACATGGGTATTACCATCCCTAATTATTAAATTATAAACCCAAATCTAAGACGAACATAGAGGAAAAATAATATAAGTGTGTTTAAGTATTTTTTTTTAATAATGATGTATTAAAAACTAACATGAATATGCATACATATTTTAACTTAGAACATTGGAAAGTACATTGGTACCCATTTAGCAAGTATAAAAACCCATGAAAGAATCAATGATTAAGGTTAAGGTGAACTACTTGATGGTGCTTTTAGGCCAAGGTGGCTATCTTGGTCCAATCATAAGAAGTACAAATAATTGTAGCTTGCAACTTGCCAAAATAGGATGAAAAGTTCATTGTAGTAATTGGTTTCATAGACCTAAATGTTGGAATTTAAAGGGCCAATGTTGATTTATTATCTATCATATAAGCCACACTACTAGACCAAAAACCTCCTATAAGACCACCATAGTGCCTAAACTATAACACAAATGTTAGGAAACTTGTTCCCATAAATAGACATGTAAATGGCATGAAAATGACCTATTTCATAGTCTCAAGGAACAAACTTCAAAATACCATTCCTCAAATACCAAACTTCTCTATAAACCACACTCCATTTCTCACATTTCTAAGCTCCCCAACCCAGCACAATCAAAGAGGAAATGATGCTTCTCTTTTTTTTGCCTTGTTTCTACATGTTGGTGATTTTTTTAATTTATTTTACTATTAATATACTCTTTGTTATTATTATGTTCATTTTCCTTATGTTTCTCATGATCGAATCAATTTTTGGTCTCATTTTCTTGCTTCTCTCTTCTATAAATTTTTCTTGACAATAAAAATGTTTTTCTAACCCAAAAAATGGGAGTTCATGTACCCTCCCCTAAATTTCAACATTGTAATTAATTATTTTCATCCACAACTTGAATATTTCATTTTGTTTACCTCATGGTTAAATATTTTCCCACTCTATTTCTTACCCCATGCATGATCTACCTCGTCATGTCAATATTTTTTCCTTGACTGGTAAAAGGGTAAAACAATACATTTGAAAGGTGATTTGCGTGCCTAACTCCATCTGTGGTCATTATATAACAATTTTCTTAGGTTTTAGGTGTATAGACCATAAAAAATTACTATTACATCTTGTACAAATTATTCTTATCTTCTTTGAAGTAATAGCGGTGGTTCTTAAGCTTTCATATCCATGTCACAATATTTCTTGGGTTTTTAAAAGTCAAAATTGATTGAATATGGAATTGACCCTTCAACTTCTATACTTGGTTCTAAAATGTAAATATTAATTACCCCAACATCAATTTGCATACTACATCCAAAGCCTACAACCACTCAAATGACATATTCAATGACATGTTACAAAAGGTTAACCCAATCTAGGTAGATTTTGTATGTCAAAATGCTCCTAAAAGATAAGTATCTTTAATAGCTAATGTTTGATAACCAATATCTTTTACTCTATGACTTGGATCATTCTCTCTAATTTTTTTATTCATCCTTCTATATATACAATATAATTCATGTTTCATATCAACTTCCAAAAGAACATGGAAAACTTCTGATTCTTATTGTAGAAACCATGGACTTTCTGGGGTTCTAGATCACACTGCGTTGAGTTTTGGTCTAGTTAATGATCTCACATAAAAAACACGACCCCTTATTAGAATTAATTTGAGGACAAAAAACCAAAATAGCACACTTTAATACAAATATATACTAAAATATCACCAAAGCCATCTTAATTCCCGAAATAGCCCACTTTCTGGGAAAAACGTCAATAGTTTTGGCGTTTTACTGTTTTTGGGACCAAAAGCGTAAAAAACATGGCGTTTTCAGTTGAAAGTGCCCAAAACTTGGCGTTTTCAAGTGAAAGCACCTTGTCTGCGTATTTTGAGCCAACACGGCCGGAGTCTTCCGGCAGGGCCCGCGACGAGTATAGACAGACCTGTATGGGAGACATGATCTGATCCGAAGTGGTAAAAGTAAAGAGGTTGTGGAATCATACTCCATAACTAACACATTAGTTCCACCCGGCCGGCCGGGCCAACACCATAGGGACTCACTCCTCACTCCCAGCGCGCCCTTCCTCTCCCCCAACCACCAACCTGATCTTCCTCCTCCTCCTCCTCCTCCTCTTTTCCCCTCTTTCCACCACCCTCGCCACCCACGACTATGCCGACGCCCTGTCCAAATCCATCCTCTTCTTCGAGGGCTAGCGCTCCGACCGCCTACCGCCGACCCAAAGGCTCCGCTGGAGAGGGGACTCGGGCCTCCACGACAACGTGGAAGTAGGGGTTGACCTCGTCGGAGGGTACTATGACGCAGGGGACAACGGCAAGTTCGGGTTCCCCATGGCGTTCACTACCACAATGCTGGCATGGGGGATCGTGGAGTTCGGAGGAGGGCAGCATGAGATGGACAAGGCATTGGAAGCACTTCGGTGGGGGACGGATTAGTTGCTCAAGACCATCGCGCACCCGAACAAGATATACGTACAGGATAAAATGCTGCAAGATGTCCTGAAAATGCCTAATTTTTGGCGCTTTCACCCGAAAACGTCAAGTTTTGGGCGCTTTTAACCGAAAACGCCAAGTTTTGGGCGCTTTTAACGGAAAACGCCATGTTTTTAGCGGTTTTGGTCCTGGAAACAGTAATACGCCAAAATTATTGGTGCTTTTCCCAGAAAGTAGGCTATTTCGGGAATTAAGATGACTTTGGTGCTATTTCAGTATATATTTTTATTAAAGTGTGCTATTTTGATTTTTCACCCTTAATTTGATGCACTAACCTGCACCATTTATGAAAATGGTAAGTTATAATATGATTAAAGATTGCATAAGAAATGCTTCCAACAACAATGCTCATGAGCCGCACACATTGAAGTTTGAATGGGACCCGATCATAGTTTTTCATCTCGTTTGCTTATGATGTAAGCAAGACTTCTTCTATACTCCTTTTTTTAGACAAAGGGATAACTTCGTAATACAAAAGAAACAATATTTATTATAGTTCCCATGATCATGATGCAGCTGCCTCTTATGTCTCTCAAAGACAATGTATTTCTCTTACAAGGTTATATTCATTTTTATGTTGAAGTGATTCATCTAAATATCTCAACATAGTAATCAAGTTTTACACAAATAAAATCAATGTATACAACATAAGGCTAAACGGGGCTACAAAGTCCGTCTTTCTCTCTTAATCGCGAGGCTGCAGAGTCCTCTTTTGTGCATAATCCAGTATATTACGGACGCTCGACTACAAACAGCTTGCACCAGTGGTCTAGTGGTAGAATAGTACCCTGCCACGGTACAGACCCGGGTTCAATTCCCGGCTGGTGCATTGTTTACTCGATTTGGTATCCAGCAGCGAACGTTACTTCGTTTGCCATGTTTCCAAAGAACGACATGAAACCAAATCCCTTGCACGAGTGTTTCTTAAATCGAGGGTTTAACTAATAAGACCACAACGAGTGTTTCATGAGTTTAACTAAAATGTTTAGTCTCAACTTTTTCTATAAACCATGTGCTAAGATGTTTAGTCTCTCAACTTTTCTTTAACAGACCATGTATACTTTATTGATGCTAATGTGAAACCCTATATTAGGGCTACACAAAGAAGATCCCACACAGAAAAAAGAGGCCCAGAGAAAATAAAACATGGACAACATAGCGAAGTTCATCTTAGGCATGCCAGGCACATAGAAGGGACGACATGGCAGACCACCCAACAGGGAAACTGAGCCCGCGGAGGCAAAAGCCGAAGTCCACCCACAACCCCAACGAACAAGCTTACAAGCAAATCCAGGTGATCAAACTTGACAAGCAAATCCAAGGAAGCCTACGAAATCAGGTTGGAGCCAAACAGATATACATCAGCATTTAGCAAGAAGCTGAAACAATGAGGGCACATTAAATATGTCATGTGAGCCACGATGACAGGTCTGGTTTACAAAATTAGCCAGGTTAAGGAATGTAATTACCCCAAAACTGACATGAGAGCTGAAGCTGAGGATAGAAGTCGGGAACCCATTAACCACAAAACAACAATAACGCGCCAACAACAACAAGAGCATACGGGCAAGATGTATAATGCCCACATGAATCTAGTAAGAAGGTGGAAACGAGGGAAGCACATGAAATACCAAACGTCATTGGGAGGCATGGAGGCCTCATGATTTGCTAGTGTTGTGTGAACACTAACTATCCTACACCCTCTACCAGACCAATCTCACATGTCAATCAGATTTAATGCCAACAACTATACAAAAAAAAAGATTGATTTTTTTAATATTTTTTGGATATATAAATAGATAACCCCATATGCAACCACAAAGAGGTAGAAAGTAGATAGATATGATCCATATGATGTTGATAGTGATCACCCAAGAGTGTCACACCGACATCGCTGCATGTAAGTAAAACAGAATGACTTTATCAAGTCTGTTATAGGGTGTGGATCCCTTTAATATAGGCCCCATGGTGCTCTATTGCAAGAAAGCATCTAATTTTCTTATGTTTCTTCCAAGATTTGTTTCATAGCAGTGATATGTTGACCATTGTTGTTGTCTACCTCCTTAGGAGTCATCTTGGTGGCAAAGAGCCATCAAACACCTTCATAGTCTGCAAAGAAGATTGTCATTATATATAGATTGTGTCAATCTAATTACTTGTTCATATGGTTTTGTAGAATCTCTCATTTCTCTCCACCAATATTGCCCAAACTATCGCAGTGGAAATGGATTTTTTGATGTATGCTCCCTTAGGATTGTTAATATCTTGTGAAAAACTATATTCAATATTGAGTCTCGGGCATTGCCTTAATGGTGGTAGTATTAATGAAGTGCGTCCATATGTGGTTGGTCGTATGATATGCAAATAAGAGGTGTTGATTGGATTCTTCTTATGTACGACACATAAAGAAAATGGATGGACCCTGAAAATCCATTCTTCTATAATGTGCATCAGTAAGACTTTTTTCGTGCCATATGAGCCATTGGAAGATGTGTACTTTGATAGGGCATCACATATTACAAATATTCTTGTGTGAGAATATATGTCCCCTAAAGTGTATGCATTCCTGGCTGAGTATATTTGTCCCAATTTTCATGTCACTCTCATCCTAGTATCCATTTACAGCCGAGTCATCATGTCGGCCATAGATGTGATGAGGAGTTGGTTTAAAAAGTTTTTGAATTGGTTATGTCACTGTCATCCAAGGACTATTAATGGTATTGTAGACGATTTAGATGGTTTTTGTGAGGAATTTTCAAAGGGTTGAGAGTGATCTTGTAGGAGATGTAATCTCATGGGTTGTGTTTGGTGTAGTATTTGTTCATAATGATATCAGTCCAAATATGTTTCTTCTTCTGACATATGGAAGTAGTAAGATTGTGTAGGAGATATAATGCATGCGTTTGAATGTATATGATACCCCAACCTCCGAATTGTTTAGGAGATATAATGCATGCATTTGAATGTATATGATACCCCAACCACCAAATTGTTTGGGGTTGCATATGGTGTCCCAGTGAACAAGGTGTGTTTTGTATTTGTTGTGGTCCTAGAGGAGCTTCCTCATGATATTATCAATATATTTGATTGCAACTTTGGGGGGTGATATGCAACTGATATGGTATGTAATGATAGGGGTGAGAGAGGCGTTGAGAAGAGTAGAATTGCCAATAAGGTGTAAGATAATGGTTCTATCATGAGGAGAGATGTTTCTAATACTTTTTAGTAATATGGTTCCATTATAAATACTGATGCGACATGGTGATAGGGGTAAGCCTAGGTATCAGATAGGGTAGTTTTCATATTTGTATTTTAGCTATTATGGTTGATTATCGAAAGTTAATATTGAATCCTAAAAGACATGAGAAAGTACCCAAGATGTGGAATATGTTCATAACATGTCAGTCCTCTAGTTTAATGAATATGATCGTGTCATCAGCATAATGAATGATGTTATTATAGCACCCTTCAATCTATCAATCAACCCATTGTTAGTTCCATGTAGAATGAACCAGTCTAGAATGGATGTGATAGTGATAAAGAGGTACAGTGATAGGGGATCCCCTTGCCTAAGTCCATTTGTGCTTTTGAAATAACCTAAAGTAGCATCTTTGGCAATAACAGAGAAGGCACATCCATTGATAAAGGAATGCATCTAATTAATCCATGTGTCTGGGTAGCCATATCTGTGAAGGCAATGGAAAAGAAATGACCAATTAATATTGTCAAAAGCTTTCTCAAAATCTAGTTTGAGGGTGAGGAATGGGGTATGCTATGATTGACATTTGTGAATGGTCTCAAGGGCGGTAATATAAGCATCTTGGATATTTCTATTTGGTTGGAATGCATATTGTGATGGCATAATAATGTGTTCTAGTAACGTTTCATCCTAGGACTAAGGATTTTTCCAATGATCTTATATGAGGTGTTGATAAGGCTAATAGGCCTGAAGTCTCTAATGGATGAAGGTTGGTCTTTCTTTTTATTCATCTCAATCAATGTTTGGTTAAGAATTTTGATGTGTTATGCCATATCACCTTGCTTGTGCATAGTGTTAAAAAGGTTGTGGAAATTGTCTTTCTTTTGTTCCCATGAGGATCTATAGAAGTCCAAATGAAACCAATACATCCGGGTGATTTATCAATACTAATGATATTCATAGATTTTATATATATATATATATATATATATATATATATATATATATATATATATATGGTCCAAAAAGTTATTAGTGTGGGGGGTTTTGTTATGTAAGTACAATACCCTTTGTTGAACAACTATTAAAAAAAATCTCATGTGATATGATCATCTAATGACCATGGGACTGTGAATTAATGTTGTTCATGATGTATGGTGGATATTCTTTTGTTGTTGTTGTCGCATGCATGAATTTTTTTCTTTTATTTCTATTGCCTTCCTTGAGCCATCTATGTTTGGATATCTATTTCCAAATAATTCCTCCAAATTTGAAAGATATATGATATCATTCAACATGAATTGATATCCATTGTCATCATGTACGCCATGTCTGAAGGTAATGAGATGATACTCTTTGGACCTAATAGATGTCTGTATTTCTTTTGTTTCATACTCGTAGGGTAGTTTGAAGTTTCTTAAGTTTATTACGGATATTGTATCTGCAAAACTGTGGGCTATAACATGTGACTAGTGTTCCTGAATAAGAGCAAATACCTAGGGTGTTTGGTTCAAAAATGTTCAAAATGGAAGGGTTTGTGTCCTCGTGTTCCCGTGGTGGTCTGGACCATCGCAAGGAAGTGGTAAGATATACTTGATGCGCTTATATGAGCACATGCCAACAGGTATTGGTTGTTTCATAGATCTATGCATATGAAGCGGTCGAGTCTGGCCTTGTGTGAACTGTGGTGCCATGTACACATGCCATTAGTGGTAGGTACATAACAAAGGTTATGTCATACTAAGAAGTTACAAAATAATGCATTATTTCTATAATGTGTGTCCATGGAATCCCAATGGTAACACTCCTATGTACAACTGATAAGACTAAAATCTCCCCCTATCATCCAAGGTAGAGTGTGAAGCTGCCTACCTAGGTTGTGTAAATCATGTATGAAAGGGATCTTGTTATGACCCACTTCCCCGTAAACACTAGTGAAATGCCATATAAAGTTATCATGGTGATTATGAATCTTGATCGTGATACAATGACCCCTGATTTGAACCTTTGCAATGTTCATATGGTGGTTATTCCATCTAACAAGAATGCCACACCAAGAACTCATTGATGGTGATGGAATCTATGTATTAATAAGTTGGCCTCCTATGGATTTGAGTTGGCAATCACTAAGGTGCATTTTCATCTCTTGGATAGTTATGAGATCTATTTTATTATTGTATATATCTTGGCTAATCTTACACCTTATGTTGACTGTAGCAACCTCACACACATTTCCTGATAAATTATGCATGGGTAAAGTTATAAAAAATATAAAAACTCAAAAGAAGATAATGAACATAAGTAAATTAATATAATAAAATAGATAACAATACTAGTCACATGTGCAATAATTAAAGAGTGAAAGTCTCAAACTTATTAATTGTGGAATGGGGAAGATGTAGGGAAATAAGAGGCATAGAGTAAGCAGTGGAAACAAAAAAAATTGTCCTTAATTCCCATAATAGCAAGATCACATCAACAAATATGTAATGGGAATGATGGTTTAATGAGTTCATACGTGGTCTTAGAGTAAGTCCAATGACTATAACTTGTTGTAGTAGTACAACATTCTGAGTTGCACTTAGATAACGTTTGAGTATCTGTTGGTGTTCACCAAGGACTACAGGTTGACGTTTTCCTCCTAGTGGTAGACAACAACTTCCTTTCCTCTATAGTAGTCCACACTAACCACCTAGAACTCTTTTCATTCTACTATAACAGACAAGAAGGAGTTGTCCCTCCCGTAGGTATACTAGTCGCCAACTTGCTCTCACACAATTGTTCTCCCTTCCTATCCCTTCCTTTAGCAGGTAGGACTTGCTCGGGCTCTCTACTGGTTACTGCAACTATAGAGGACAACAATTGTTAGAGATAATTGAGTTATGTTTGAGAAACCCCCAATACCCCTCTATTTATAGAAGGAGTTGGGGTCTAGGTTCCCAGTCTGTGTAGGAGTGGAAGGGATTGGAAGATCATGAAATTGGCAACTTGTGAGCCGCAAACCAGTCAGTTTGCCAAGCAAATCAGTTGGTTCACATGCGAGCCAATCGATTCGCTGAGAGAACTGGTCATTTCACTATGTTTTCCAATTATATATGAATTGGCAATGTGAATCCAATTAATGTACAATATGACGTCAACACTAATCCTTGATGCAATCAAATTTCTCCATAAAGTGGGTGTGATGCCTCACGCCACACAAAGCGAGATCATTCAAAACAAAATGCTGAATTTAACACTAATCGACCAGGTTACTAGAAAACACAAGAAATTTAAAACCGTTTTCACATAAGCATAAAAGTTGGGACTCATCACATCTAAGTCCACAAAAGCCACCTGCCAAAAGATTATTACATAACATCATTTACTGGCTCAGTGACTACAACATGTGCATATGATAAATTGTTCGCATACATACATGCTATATCTGTACAACCACGGGCATAAAGTCAAAATATTGTCTCGATATATAACATCTAAAAAACTCACCCCAAGGAACTGAGAGTACAAGGACAACATATATGACTCTACTATAAAATACAAGCAACTTATCCAACCTTTGCTCTGTTACTTCGCCTCTTGTTGCTCAGCCTCAACAACACAATATTGACCTCTATGTGCTTGACCTCCTACAAGATGTGGAAACCCACGGAGTGAGACCAAATGTCCCAGCAAGAGATATAACTCTCTGCCAATGTCTATTAAAAGCACATGTAGGTAACATACTTAACAGGTTGAGAAATTTTAGCTAAATGATATGTATCCAACAAATAAAATAGATTAAACAAACTAGGCAGTTACCACTGAGCAGGAGAATAGTTAATACTTTAAAAAGGAATACAAAGAACATATATAATAGTTGATTTCTCTTGCCACATTATAATTCAAGAAATCAGTAGAAGGATAAGGCAAAGGGGCCATCCAATGTTATTTGTATTTGACCTTAAGAAAATATGTGACATGGATGTATTACATCTTTTATTATGCCCTAAGGGTTTGATCATACCACTTAGATCCAACCGACCACTACGAAGTCAAAATTGGTGTCATATAAGGTCAATGGAAGAGCCAGAATCCATGACTCCAACACCTCTTGGTCAGTACAAGAGAAAAATCATAGAGACATATCAGTCAACTACAAACACCAACATATAGTCAAGCTGAAGCATTATCTCACACATGGCCATCCATATAAAAACATGTAGCCTGCCTTGGTATAGGTCACGAAGCTAGAAGAATAGGCTCACACATGGCCTTATAAAAAGAGGCATCACATGCAGTTAAATTGCTACTTATCACATATCACAAGGAGAACAGCTCACACATGGCCGTCTCACACAACTTGTAATAGTGGACGCAAGGAGATACTTGACTTACAATCCCACATATTCAAAAATATGCACTCTAAGATTCCCGTAGGAATGACCCGTTTCACCATCTAGCAATAAAACTGACACTGGAATGGATTTATGGCACATGGCACCTACATAATTAGAGTTTCACTTGATAGTTAAGCCAATTGAGTATATTTTAGCATCAATAAAGTTACAACATACAAAGCCAAATCAAACTCTACAAGATAAGGGCACAATACAACTCCAGAAGATATAAAATGTATAAGGTTTGAACTTTTCATGTCATCATCACATGATACTTGTAGCACTGCCATTCATAAGGTCATCACCAATGCCACAGCCATACAAGGCTACCACCAATGTCACATTATTGTGGGATATAAATCCCTCAACCACATCACTAGAGGATACCACCTCACAATAGGCATTAAGCCTTCACCAGGTCATAGGACCCATCACATCAATATGATCTCATCATGTCTCATCAAGGCTTAAAGACATCACCCTGTGTCGTATGATTACCACCATAGCATACAAAAGCTATGACATTCATTGAACTTGTAAGGTTAGGATCACATAAGTAGGAGAGAGAAAACATAATCATATGCCATTCATCCATATAAGATCAACAAGCATAGCATACCCTAGGATTAGGGTTAGGGTTTCAAAAACATATCTGATTAAATATTCATAGCATAAACCAATCACCAAACCTTAGTTATGTAACCTTCCACTTTCATGGAGCATATCAGGATTAGAACATCAACATTAACTTGGTTAATCAACTATCCAAACAACATTAGGTATCATTCACCATTTACATGTATCTGTGTAACAGCCTTACCAAGTTCTACATGTGTTACGACCATGTACTCATATGAGTGTATCGATCACCCATCAAACATGTGTCATGACCACTCTTAAAGTAGATGTCTCAAGCACAAGCCACCCATTACTAGTTTGATCTACTAAAGGGCAAGTAGCTTGATATTGGTTCAAATTCAAAATAGTATTTTTCACCATCCTGTTTTCCCTCATTTGGCTTCATAGATGGCTTCTTAGACACAACATATGTTCCCCGTGATGAGACTCTATCAAAGGCCTTGATGAAAGTGACCTCAAGCAAACCAAGTGTTTTGACTAGCACAAAAGCATGTGTTTCAACCATGCACAAAACAAGTGTCTTGACTATCCATAAAAAAAGTCTTGACCACCCGAGGGTTAAGGTTTCGAATGGGACACCAAAGCATATGTATCAGCCCTCAACTATTACGGTCCTCAACCCATTAGGGCTAGGGTTGCAACCATGATGCAAGGCCATGTTTTTCCATTGGTAAGCTATGCCCAGAGAGCTAATCATATGATAATTGACATGCCTCAAACCATAAAGGATTGGATTAATACTTATAAAGGCAAGCTTCAAATTCATTTTGTATCACTCAGTTATTAGATAGTGAGGAAGCATTATGAATGTCTAGAAAATAATACTACTCAATGATGTATGACTTCAAGTATAGGACTTGGGAAGTTGAGATCATACATATGTTAAGATACATATACATATTCTCATTATGTCCCTGGTCAGTTGTTACTGTGGAAGGTAGATAGACACTAATAAAACTAAAGACTAGAGTGTGGGTTGGTTGATGATAGAATCTAATTAGTCATGATATGGCAATATCAAACCAAGAACAGAGATACATGTTAGAGAATAGTGTATCAGACAGACCCACCTTGAAAGTGACACATGGAAACCATCATTGGTGGTGTCATATCTCATAGTGAAGGTAGTGATTGTGATTCTTAGACCTAAAATCATTGCACTAATCACATGTCATTGGGTAATCTTTGACATCATCAAACATAGTCCTGAAACATGGGTTGCCATAAAGGTGATGATTGGGTGACTTCAACACATGGGAATAGACTATGAGTGATAGATATGGGATTTATCCCTCCTACTGGAGATTGATATCATGGCCACTTGATAAGCGACACTAAGAAATGCATGCACATGGACATGTGAATTGATATATGATATTGAGATCACATTATCTCAATAGTTTGCTCTTGGTTCAAGGAACATGAGTTGAATGTTGAGAGGATGATGATTCCATGCCTTGTGTTCACTCTGGATATCAAAGACAAAGGAATTATACATTCACTGCAATACTTTACACAGATTTTAGGTTGAAGTTGTTCTCCAACTTTCCATTCACTTGGGTAGCACTCATGTGTGACTAGCACTGCTCATTGCTTATGACGTCATAAGCTAGTTATGGACATTCACTTCCAACGTGATATGGTACCTATAGGGTCACACACATAGTAACTCATCTCGAAGAGGAGTATAATCTTGAATGATGATTGGATTGATTACTAAAGTGTTTAGATATTCAATTCACGCAAAAGATAGGCTGACTGCACCGCCAAACAACCATCTCAAGTGTTGAGTGGCCATTTGGACAAGCCATATGGGTATCTCAAGTGTTGAAATGGTTTTTTGGATTGTTAGGATCATCAAAGATTGAATTGGATAAATTTGGCCCAAACTGAGGTGTGAACTGACTGGTTCATTCTGATGAACTGATCGGCTCGTCTCAACTCCCCAGATAAACATTTTGGTGAGTGAGACGGGTGCCTCACATGTGTGACCAAATGACCGTCTCACAGTGTGAGACAATCATCTCAAGGGTGATAAATTAATAGTTCTAGTGTTCACAAGTTGTGAAAATTCAAGATTTTCTAGTCCTTTACACTCCCACACAAATCTTAAACAAACTAGGAACCCAGACCCAAAACTCGCCAATAAATAGAGGGGTATTGGGGGCTTCCTAAAACACAACAATGATAACAACCAAGAATCATTTGCTCTGACAAATCCTCTTTGTTTGTGGTAACCAAGAGATCCCATGCAAGTTCCACCTAAATAGGGAGGGATAGAGATACGAGAGAACAACTGTGAATCATTGTTGTGGGAGAGCAAGTTGGTGACTAGTACACCAACGGGAGGGACAACTCCTTCCTCTATGTTCTAGTTGAATGACAAGAGTTCTATTTGTCCGTGTGGACTACTCTAGAGGTAGGAGTCCTTTGGCTGCTTCTAGGAGATCAAACTCACACTATAGTCTATGGAAAAGCCACATGTTTCATTGTAGAAGCTATCATGTTTGTTTCCCATGGTGAAGACCAGGATCTGCACATCCATCGTCCAAGTACAACTAGTATATAGTTGCATTGAAGTGAGTTGTTGTCGATGGACTTGCTCCAGGACCATGTATAACTTGTTAAACCATCCTTCCTATTTCATAGTAGTTGACGTGATCTTGTTGTTATGGGAATACAAATAGATAAATTTTTTTATTTCTGTTGCTATACTCTATTACTCTATTTCCCAACAGTGGTATCAGAGCCACGTCAATTTATTATGATTTAGGATAATCAAGATGATCAAATTTTTGGTTTAATAGTTTATTTATTACATATGATGCAAACATTTAAACTGTATCATAAGCATATCAGATCAAAGACCATGTAATACCAAACTAATATATATACATGCATATATAGATATATATACACACACACACACACACATATATATATATATATATATATATATATATATATATATATATATATATATATATATGCAATTTACATTCATCACCCTAAAAGTAGTTTTGATGGTGGATGTGTAGCATGGTTATGTCCAATACCCGATATATGTGTGTGGTTGGATGGTTTGGTTTTATTATTATTTATCTTGGTCTGCGTATTGAGACTCTACCTCTCTCCTCCCAATGTAAAGTTAATTATTTCCTTACTTTTCTCCCCTCAAATGTAACTCGACTTTTCTCTTTACAAGGTAATAAAATAGAAATAGGATTGAAACAACGAGGAAGATGATCATCGCTGGATGAGACGAGTAGTTCATGAGACAATCCAACCATTTAGAGGACCATGGAGGATAGAATGATGGAGCTAGACGATTGCCTATTGGACCCAACTGACCATTTGGAAGGAGTCCAAGCATTGGTTGGACAAATGGCCAGACAAACATTTGTGATGACCAACCGACCGGCCAAGAGGCAAGATGACAGATTCAAGGGTTGAACTGACCTACCCAAATTGGCAAGCACAGATATACACCAACAACAGGTTCATACATGTCATGTGATGATTGACCTAGGTGGTAGTAATTCCTTGTGGCTCCAAAAAATATACATGGCCATAAACATCACCTTTTATTTTATATTGCATATTTATGGTGTGGGATATAACATGTATATGATAGGTAGTATATAAATGTTGTGATTGGATACAATATATCTATATATATGATATATATATAAACCCCTAAATCAAACATATTAAGTCTAAGATGCTTTCCAATATCAATAAACATGAAAATCTTATTCGACTAAGTGTAGGTTACATCTTCACGTAGTGCACCATCTTCCTCATGGAAGTGTGATGGTAGATATGTATGTTCTGCCTTCGCAGGGTTCATATCTATCGTAGTAGCTATATATACATACATATATATATATATATATATATATATATATATATATATATATATATATATATATATATATATATATATATATATATAGTCAGGCTAGAATACACTCGAGTGTATTTGGAGAAGAATACACTCAAGTGGTTTTCCATGATACATTTTTTTTATATCTAATCCATTGATCTTCCTAAACATCATGTGAATAGATCATATATAAAATTTGAGCCCATTTGCACATTTACAAGTCATGTTACGAAGACTATAAAAATTATGCATTTCAAATTAGTTTCGTGTGTCTATTTTGTTTCCCTAAAATGAGTGACTTATACTCATCCAAATGAGCTCAAAATTTGCATGTAGCCTAATTATTGTGTAACAATGAAGATCAATGTTTTACATTTTGCAAAAAAATAGTCTTGATATGCAAATACCACTTGAGTGTGGCATGCGATCTGTACACTCGAGTGGATTCTTGCCTGACTCATATATATATATATATATATATAATTCACACATGTCCCCCTAAAATTGGTTTTGATGGTGTATGTGTAGCATGATTATGGCCCATAACCCAAATATATGTGTGTGGTTGGATGGTTTATTTTATTCTTGTTTTATATTGGTTTGCATAATGAGCCTCTACCTTCTTCTTTGTGATGTAAAAATATTATTCTTTTCTACCTTTTCTCCCCTCAAATGAAATCAAGTCTTCTCATTACCATGTAATAAGTTTAATAGCAATAGGATAGTTTCTTTTCTTGCAACGACAAAGATGACGATCAACATCAAGCGAGCAGACCATTTCACGTGACGAGCCAACTGGCTGGAGGACCGAGGAGGGCAGACCGTGGGAAGAGTGAACCAATCAGATGGTGGTCTCAAATGACTATTTGGAGGTGTCCAAACATTAGTTGGATATGAGGCCAGATGATCATTTCATATGACCAACTGACCGGCCAAGAGGGGAGAAGACTGGTTCAAGAGTTGAACCAATCAACCCAGATTGGCAAGCACACATTTACACCAACAAAAGGTTCATGCATGTGATGTAGATCTAGGTGGTAGTAATTACTTGTGGCTCCAAGGAATTATAGAAGATATGACCATAATCATTACTAATGTTTTATATTGTATGTTTATGTTATGGGATATATCATGTATATGATATATACTTGTATGTGGTGATGGGATATGTATATGTATGTTTATATATATGATATATATAAAATCCCTCAATCGAACATATTAAATCTAATATGCTTCCCATCAGCGACACACATGAAAAGCTTGATTGACTAAGTGTTGGCACCCCAAGGGTGGTGTGTTATCCATCTCATGGAAGTGTGATGGTAATAGTGTGGGCCTGCCAAGCAGGGTGCATTATTATCATGTTGGCTTTTGGGTTGGGCATAACTGAGTGAATTTAATGAGATTCAGCACCAGAGGCATACAAATGACTATGACAAAGAGTTGCACATATCATCTATCCAAGAATGGCATAAGATGCAATTGGAAAACGTTCCATACCTTAATGATTGATTATGGACGTTGACATTGGCTGGTTAATAATTGAATTATTTGGGATCTTGGTTCATTATAAGATTTCTCACTACAATCTTCTAAATTGATAATTGAGGGTTGTTAATTTGATCAAAACAATGAAAGTGTATCTAATTGAAGACCTTATAACATCGTCAAATCAAATATAAAATGAGTTTTTGAACAAATTGCAAATTTCCTATTATATAATCAATTGGAAACACACAACCACAACTTTAACTGCAATCAGTCTTTGAGAAGGACAAGGTAAATGGGAATAACTTTCATGATTGTTTCAGGATGCTGATAATAGTTCTCACACAGGAGCGCAATCTCTATGTCTTAGAGACATGGGAGCTAGATGAACCCTTGACAATGCACCTAAGACTGACAAGGATGCTTACAAAAACCATACTGAAGATGTCATTAATGTCAAGTGTCTGATGCTATGCTCCATAAACTATGAGTTGAAAATTCAACATGAGAACATGGATTTTCTTGAGATGGCCACACATCTCAAGAACATGTTCCAAGATCATGCAAGACAAGAGAGATATGGTCTCAAATGCCTTGTTCAAATGTAACATGACAAAACGAGATCCCATAGGTCCTCATGTGCTCAAGCTCATTGCATATGTGGAGAACCTAGTGAGACTGGGATTCCTCTTGGGTCAAGAGTTGGCCATTGATGTGATTCTACAGTCTTTATCTGAGTCATATAGTCAGTTTGTCATGAACTACAACATGAATGACTTTGACAAACCATTGACATAGTTATTAGGAATGTTAAGAAAACTAAGGCACAAATGAAGAAAGACAAACCCAAGTCTATGATGATGATAAAAAAAAGAAAAAGGGAAATACTAAAGGCAAAGGAAAAGCTAAGAAGAGATCTAAAGCTGGCCAGAAGCCCAAGTCTTCAGATGTCAAGGTGAAGGGAGGAGTAAATAAGGGAGGAAATTGTCACCACTGTCAGTAGTTTGGACATAAGAAAAGTGATTTCCCTCTCTTTTTGGAGGAACTATAGAAGAAGAAGGAAGGGGAAAAGACATTTACTTTGGGTATAAATGTTATAAGATAAATTTAATTACTTCTTTATCTTGGAATGTGATACTGGATGTAGATCTAACCTACGTTGATGTGCATGATTTGATAAGAAGTAAAGCCTTTATGAAAGGGCAAGGATGGACTGTGATGAAGCAAGAGTTTCTGCAGCTTTATTCTACATTTAGAATTTATCTTATCCCATTGGGCATGCAATAAAGTTAGTTGAACTGTTACTTCATCATGCCAATAATAGAAACATTTTACTTTATGCATCTTGTATGACAAGGATGATAAATCAATAAAGAGTTGTTAATGATTCTATTTCAAAGATGTGATCTTGTATGACAATTCCCCAAACATCTAATGATCTTTATATGTAAGGATCTAAATATGGATTGTTTATAACATAAATATCAAAGGATTATAACTGATTACTCAAACAATATGTAGTATTGTCATATAGAGTACATATGTAAGAAATGCATTACTAGAATCCATATTGATGTTTATCTAGACTCTTTTGGTTATTGAACCAATAAGATATATGCAAATCTTATTTATGAGAAAAATTACAAACCACCTCTCACTAGGTGTAGTAGAGAGAGAAAGCATTCTATTAGGGCTTGTACATGTTGATGTATAAAGACCTTTGGAATAAATGTCAGAGATAGTTGTTTGTACTTCATTGTATTTACTAATGATATCAATTGATATAGGGCTTGTAATTGGTGGAATACAAACATGAATCTCTTGAATTGTTCAAGGAGATTATAAATAAAGTATAACTTTGATAAAAAAAATATTAAGAAACTTTGATATGATCAAATGTTGAAATATTTTACATCAATAGTTTGAGGACCTTCTGGATAGACCATGATAATGCATCACATGTCAAATCCACCTTAAACATGATGATGTATAAGAAAGAAGGGATTACATCCCTATGGGTCATGATGTGATTATCATTTAATCTAATCTTCTAATCTCCTCATGAATATATAATCTACACTAAAACAATGTACCATATGAAATGATATCGTATGTGATATGATATGGGAATGTCCCCTTATATCTTAAGGATTGTAAATCATGTAAAGGAAGTAGTTTCTTTAAAATGGTTTATCCACAAAATCATAATTGTTGAATACTTTCTTTAATCCTAATCCGACAACAAAATGTTTGTTGCTAGGATAACTGAGTTCCAAAAGAATTAGAAGGAGTAGAAGTAGAACTCAAAAGGTTTAAGGTCAACAACAAGGTACAATGAGAACAATTAGGAATCACAAATTGTTGTGGAATCTCAAGTTTCTCATGTAACATAGAATATCATAGTTCTTGTGGAACACATATGAGATTGAAAAATTGTGAATCCAACAACTCAGCTAGGTTGATCATGAGATGATGAGTAAACAAATCAACTGGAAACTATTGAGAACTAGAATCTAGAAATGGCTTAAGGCCATAATGGAATCCATGTACACTAAAATGGTATGACCTTGCTAGTACCACCGGAAGCGGTAAAACCATAGGGTAAAGTTGGGTTTTCATTGCAAAGACCAACACGAATAACTTAAAAGGACATATTGGTTGAAAATGTTTTCAAATCAGTTCAAATTGTTAAACATGAAGACATTCCTTCACCAATTGTCATGCTTGTTGTTGCAGGTAGTATATACTATGAGATTTGGCATATGAAGCATAAAATCACATTCCTTAAAAGGAATAAATGAAAGGATATGTACATGATACAATCTAAAGGTTATTAAACTTCATTAATGCAAATAAAGTCTAAAAGCTACAAATTTCAATCTGAGAGATTGAAACAAGCATCTCAGAGATGGGATCTTCTGACATGACAAAAGAGTCAAAGAGTTTGACTTGGGCTAAGATAAAAGATGAAACATGTGATTATAAAAGATTTGATGGGAGAATATATAAATATTCCACATATCAACGAGGAATAACATCTCAATACTATAAGTATTAAGAGATGGCATGGAAATCACCTTCAGCAATGAAGAGTTAGGTGAAACTTCCTGTGTGATAGGGATCAAGATTTATAGAGATAGTTCTTGAAAGTTTCATAACCTAAGTATGAGCATATATATAAGAATGATGCTAAAAGAGTTCAACATGAAGGATTCAATGAGAGAGAATATGATTATGATTTATGGGATTAGTCTCTCATGAACCCTATATAGGAATCCTTGTGAAGAATAGAAAGACATGAGTAAGACATCATATGCACTCGAAATTGGATCTATCATGTATGATAAAGTAATCATCCCATAATCTTGTATGTGTTCGCCATGACAAGATGATTAGTTCCAATAAGGACCATTTGAATGTCATTAAAAGACATCCATTAGTACTTGAGAAACATTAAAGGATAAGTTGTTAGATTATAGCAACAAGGAAGAGTTGGGTGTAAAGGGTTACACCAATACAAGCTTCTAAAATGATAGAGTGTGATCACAATATAAATTGTGTTTAATTTTAATAAGGAGTTGTGATTTGGAAGGGTTTCGAACTACAGACCTTGATTAAATTCTACAATAGAAGCTGAGTATCCTGGTGTTATGAACACATGAGTGGATACTATATAGATCTAGAAGTTCATATGGATGAACTTAAAGATGTTCCAACCATTTATGACACAACAGAGATACTATGACAACAATGGAGTTATCAGTTATGCAAGGAATATAAGATAGCATATTACGAAAATTTTATCTCACATCGAATTGATGAAAAACATGTAATATATATACTAGAAGGCAAAGTGTTGCTAATCCGTTGGATTAGCACTTGTGTAGCAGAAACATGATGGACATGTTTAGATCACTAAGAATAATATTCATGGGTGATTGTCTCTAAGTTCCAATGGGAGTTTGTTGATATGGTATGCCCAAATATCCTATCATATGATGATTGCGATGTCATATTATAGTAATAAAGGCAAGTTTCCAATTCATTGAATTTCACTTAGCTTCAAGATAATGAGGAAACATAATGAATGTCTAAATAATGATATTACTCAATGATGTATGTCTTCAAGTATGTGACTTAAACAATGAGATCATATAGATGTTAAGAGTACATACATTCTTATTATGTCCCTAGTCAGTTGTTACTGTGGAAGATAGATAGACAACAATAAGTCTTAATACTAGAGTGTGTGTTGGTTGATGACATAATCACACCAGTCATGGTATGTGATATCAAACCAACACACATATACTTGTTAGAGAATAGTGTATTAGACAGACCCACCTTGAGAGTGACATATGGAAACCATAATTGGTGGTCATAGTCATCTCTCATAGTGAAGGTGGTGATTGTAGTTCTTAGACCTAAAGTCGATATACTCATCATGTGTTGTTTGGTATACTTTGATATCATTCAACGTAATCTTGAATAAGGGTTTCCATAACAATGATGATTGGGTAGCTGTGACACATGAGGATTTACTGTGAGTGATGTAGATGGGATGTGTCCCTCCTACTGGAGTTTGATATCATGGCCACTTGATAAGTGAGACTGAGAAACACATGCGCAGGCACACATGAATCAATATATGATATTGATGTTACATATATCTTAGACATCGTGCTCTAGGTTCAAGGAACGTGGATTGAACATTGAGAGGATGAGGTTTTCATGCCTCGAGTTCATTCCAAATATAAAAACAAAGGAATTATACAATCACTATAACACCTTACACAGATTATAGGTTAAAGTTGTTCTCCAACTTTCCATTCACTTGGGTAGAACTATTGTGTGACTAGGCACCAGACTTTTCTTTTGATGTCATAAACTAGTTATGAACATCCACTACCAACATGTTATGGGATCTATAGGGTCACACACATAGGAATTCACCTAGAAGAGGAGTTTAATCATGAATATTGATTGAACTGATTACTAAAGTATTTAGGTATTCAATTCAAGCAACAAATTAGCTGACTGAACTCCCAATCGATCAGCTCATGTTATGAAATGACCTATTGGAAGGTCAGGTTGATTAAAAATTGAATTAGCTGAGTTCTTCCTGAATTGGAGAGCAAAAAGACTTGTTCACTTAGTGAACTGACTGACTCAGGTCTCCAACTGACCGGTTGCGATCGTGAGATGACCGACTTGTAAGGGCAAGACATGTAAGTCCCTTGACCTAGATTAGTGCTTGAGTATGCTTGCTTTGCTTAATAACAAGCTTAAACCTTAATTTGATCCTTTTATATGCTTATATAACATGTGATGGGCTTATGTTTTTAGTTTGGTCCTATTCTGATAATGTTTGAACTTTGTATGCTTATTTTGGACCAAGTTGCAATTTACCCATGTTGAGGGGTTATCTTGCAATTTATCACATGTTGAATTTTCCCTTAGTTATTTAGCAACATGAGAGAGAAGATAATGCTATGGGCACCTTGTTGGACCTTGGTTGATGAAAGGTGACATCATGTGGCAATGTTATGGTTTCTAAGGTTTTGCTTGGCGTCGACCATGTTGAGCTCGATTGGGTGTTGTGACCTATGTTTCAACCTTGATGGTGTGTATTGAGTGTGTCTCTACCAAAGAACCTCCTTTGGATGGGTTTTTTTTATTACCTTGGAGGTCTTAATGGATTGGTCAAGATGGTTGGCGTTCTTGTGATGTGTTTTGACCAGGATTGTTTGGTGACCTTTTGTTGTGGTCGAGACAAGGTGTCTTGATGTTTGTTTTGACCTATAGGGTGGTGGTGACCCAAGTGGTTGATACTTCACCTAGGTTATGTCACCATATCGTGCATGCATATGTTTAGTGGTTGCATGGCTATTTTGGTGGTGGACAAGTGTCCCTTTGGTGCTCTCTTGTGTTGATAGCTCACCCCCACCATACTTCCCTCCTCCTTTGAGTATATAATCCCTTTCTCCTTCATGCAAGTGATCTTTTTGGCCCTCCTTATCCACTCTCTTCTGTTCATCCTTGGAGATTTGAGGAGCAAGAAGGACTGATCTTGGGTGCTTTGGAGTTCGATCAACCTTTCATGTGGTGCCTTGGAGCTTGATCACCTTCTTTGTGGTGATTCTTGGTGGTTTTTCTTCTTGGTAAGTGGTTCTACCTTCTTGATCACATTTTCCCTTTATAACCCTACCTTTCTTCTTCTTCTTTTTGGCCATTAGACCATGTTTTGAGATGGTGTCTACCTTGAATATCTTCTCCTCATAAAGTTCATAGACTATGCCTTGGCATGGTGGTACCCAAGTGAGAAGGAGTTCTCTTCTTTCCTTTTTCTTCTTGGTTCAGTATAGGGTTTTTCACCCTCTTTCTTGAGCATCCTTTTGACCATGGTGTTCTTCTATTTTGAGGTGACCTTGTGATCAACGTGTTGACCTTGGTTGGAGCTTCATCTTCTTCCTTGGAGCTCGTGATATTGGAGCTTGGATCTCTTCATAAGGAGGATTATATAACTCTCAACCTTCTTTTATTACTTTCACCATAATTTTACATGAATGTTATTTACACTTGATACTAATATGCTAGATGAAAGCATACCTGAACATCACATGTATGGTAACCCTTATTCAAAGTTACATTGGATGGTGTCAAAGTACATCGAACAACCGATGAGTGTAGTGACTTTAAGTTTGAGAACCACAAACCACTATCAGTATGAGAGATGATTTTGACTACAATTCAATGGTTTCCATGTATCACTCTCAAGGTGGGTCTGTCTGATACACTATTCTCTAACAAGTACCTATGTGTTTGGCTTAATATCACATATAATGACAAATGAGATTATGTCATTAGTCTACATACATTCTAGCCTTATGTATTATTGTTGTTTGTATTATTTCCACAATAATATCCTACTAGGGGAATAATAGAAATGTATATACTCTTATCATACATATGATCTTATTATTCAGATCCTCTATTTGAAGACATATGTCATCGAGTAATATCATTCTTTTAGACATCAATCATGTTATACCATCATCTCATAATTGAACAAACATATAGACGAAACATTCCATTATTATTAATCAAATCTATTACATGATGCCTCATTACAATCATCATATGACCAACTCTTTGGGTATACATAACAACATGCTCCCACTTGCACTTAGAGCCAATCACCCATGAATTTGATCCCAAGTGATATAACATAACCTTCATGCTTCTGCCGTGAAAGTGTTTTTGTCAAGGGGTCAATAACATTGCTTTCAATTGGTACTCAACAAATATTCACATCTCCTCATTGTATGATCTCTCATATGACATGGAACTACTATTGTATGTGCTTAGAATGTTGATGTGATCTAGGTTCCTTAGCTCGTGTTAGCTCCATTCTTGTTACAATACAACTCTACTACATCACTAATGCTTGGAACCACACCAAGATCAGTGATAAACTTCTTGATCCAAATAGCTTCCTTTGTTGCACTAGAGGCAACAATGTACTTAGCCTTTGTTCTAGAATCAACAACTATTTCTTTCTTGGAACTCTTCCAGCTTACAGCTATGTTGCTGAGGTAAAACAAAAATCTTGATTGCGATCTTAAGTCATGTTTTTAGTTTGGAAGCTTGCATTGGTGTTATCCTTTACCAACAAGTCTTCCTCTCTACCACAGACAAGGAACTGATCCTTAGTTCTTCTCAAGTACTTAATGATGTTCTTTTGGCAATCTAGTGACTTTCACTGGGTTCTAACTAATATCTACTCATCATGCTCAAGGCATATGAGACATCAGGATGAGTACATAACATTGCGTGAATAATAGATCCAATTGCTTATGCATATGGAATCTTACTCATGCATTCCCATCCTTTACAAGAACTAGGACATTGATCTCTAAAGATACTAATACCATGAGACATGTGTAAATTTCCTCCCTTTTGGTTCTCCATGGTGAACATTTTCCAGCATTTTGTCAATGTATGTGCTCTAACTTAGGCCAAGAAGCCTTGTACATCTATCTTTGTAGATCTTGATTCCTAATATATAGGATGTTTCACCTAAGAATTTCATAGATAATTTATTTCCCATCCAACTTTTTACCATTTGTAAAGTAGTGATGTAATTCCCCATCAATAAAATGACATTGACATTCAAAATGAGGAATGCAATCATGCTCCCACTAAGCTTTTAGTAAACACATGATTCATCTTCATTTTAACTAAAGCTAAACTCTATGATTGTTTTGTCAAATAGAAGATTCCAGCTCTGAGATGCATTCTTCAACCCATAGATTGACCTTTGTATCTTAGAGACTTTATTAGTTTCTTTTGGATTTATAAAACCCTCAGCTTGTCATATACACATCCTCAAGCAGATTCCTGTTAAGGAATGTGATTTTAACATCCAGCTCCCAAATATCATAGTCATAACAAGTTTCAATGGCAAGCATGATGTTGATGGATTTAACCATGTCAATTGGTTGTCATAGTCAACACCGTGAATGAAACCCATTGCAACCAATCAGCCATTGTAGATTTGTACATTACCATCCATTTCAATCTTCTTTTTGAAGACCCACTTGCACCCTATGGGTTTTACCCTTTCAGGTGGATCTACCAAGGTCCATACCTTGTTGATGTACATGGATTCCATCTCAAATCTCATAGCCTCAAGCCACTTCTCAGACTCTGGTACCTTAACAACTTCTAGGTAGGTTTCTGGCTCATCATCAATGACCAACTCATTGCCTTCTTGAGTCACAAGATAACCAAATCTTCCAGGTTCAAGGCATGTCCTACTAGATATGTGAGGTTCCTATGTTATATGAGGAACCTGAAATTCCACAACAATTTGTGAATCTTGATGTTCCTTTTGTACTATATAGGATCAATGTTTTCTTGTTGGTTTCGAACCTATTCGAATTCAACTTTCCTCCCGTCGATTCCTTTAGAAATAAATTCCTTTTCTAGGAATACATCATCCTTAGCAACAATAACACTTTGTTGTTAGATTGAGTATAAAAGTAATATCCTTTTATTTCCCTAGGATATCCAACAAAATAACATTTATTTGATTTGGATCCAAGATTTTCAGGAAATTGCTTTCTCACATAAGCTTCACATCCCAAAATCTTCATTAAAGACATATTGGGACACTTCCCATACCATATATCATATGGTGTCTTTTGAACCGATTTAGATGGGACACAGTTAAGTGTAAACATTGCGGTTTCTAGAGCATTTCCCTAGAAGGAATTTGGAAGACTATAAAAACTCATCACTGACCGCACCATATCTAGTAAATTATGGTTTCTTCTTTATGATACATCGTCATGTTGTGATATTCTAGGTCAAGTCCATTGTGATACGATTCCACAGCCTCACAGAGGGTCCTCAAACTCTTAGTTTAAGCATTCTCCACCTCAATCAGAACGAAGTGCTTTAATACTTTTACCAAGTTTACTCTATACTTCATTCATGAAATCCTTTAACTGTTCAAGGATTTATGACTTATTTTTCATCAAGTACACATAGTCATACCTATTAAAGTAATCAATAAAGGTAATGAAGTACTGGTAACCACCTTTAGCATTTGTTCTAAAAGGGTGGCATACATCAGTATGTATGAGTCCTAATAGATCACTTGCTCTCTCACTGTTGGCCGCAAAAGGAGCCTTTGTCGTATTTTCTAACAAACAAAACTATAATGTCTCTATTAATTAAAGATCAAAAGGATCTAGATAACCATCTTTATGGAGTCTAGAAATGTGTTTCTCATTAATGTGCCCTAGACAATAATGCCAAAGGTATGTTTTGTTTGAGTTATAGAGTTTTAACCTTTTGGTATTTATGTTATAAACATTTTTCTCTAGATCTAATAAGTAAAGATCATAGGACATTAGGGCACTTCCATAAAAGATCTCATCTTTATAAATAGACCATTGCAATTAATGGCATCTTTATATGAAATTCAAATCCTTTCTTGTCCATACAAGATACAGAAATGATTTTTCTATTAATGGCATGTATAAAATAGAAGTTATCTAACTCTATTTTAAGCCAACTGGTAAGAGATAAATGATAGGTTCCAACTATAGTGGCAACAACTCTTGCTATATTTGCAATGCGCAGTTCAACCTCTCCCTTTCTTAAAGGTTTATTTCTTTTTAGATCTTGCATATTTGAACATATGTGAGATCCACATATGGTATCTAGTACCCAATATGAAGAAGTAGACATATTTATCTCAATAAAAATATATACATGAAGTGAAGATCGCTATCCCCTGCTTCTTTTTTAGCAATTCCTCTAAGTAAAGAGGGAAATTCCTTTTCTAGTGTACATCCTGATGATAGTGGTGAAAATTTCCTCCCTTATTCCATTGTCCCTTCGCTTTAAGTGTAGAATATTTCATTTTCTAGCTAGATTTAGAACTCTTCCTAGCCTTTCCTTTACCCTTCGACTCCCCTTTGCCTGTATTGATCACCATCATAGATTTGGGTTTGTACTTCTTCATTCGTGTTTTGGTAGTTCTCAACATGCCAAGCAATTCTGAGAACAATTTATCAAAATTGTTCATGTTGTAGTTCATGACAAATTGGCTATATGATTATGAAAATGACTGCATAATCACATATGTTGCCAACTCTTAGCCCAAGAGAAATCCCAATCTTGCTAGGTTCTCCACATACCCAATCAACTTGAGCACATGAGTCCCCATTGGATCTCCTTTTGCCATATTGCACTTACACAACACCTTTGAGAAGCCATATCTCTCTCGTCTTGCCAAATATTGGTACATATTCTTAAGATGTGTAACCAATTCAAGAACATACATGTTCTCATGATGTCTCTACAACTCATAGTTCATTGAGCATAGCATTAGGCACTTGATGTCTACGACATCTTCAAAGTGCTTGTTGTAAGCATCCCTATCAACCTTAAGCACAGTGGGAGTAGGTTCATCTGGCTACAATGTCTCTAGAACATACAACTTGCACTCTTGTGTGAGACAATTCTCAATGTCATCAACCAGTGATGGAAGTGACTCCCATATGTCCTACTCAGTGAATGATTGCAAAGAAAATATGTTGTTGTTTGCCATTTGTTTCTATAAAAGAAATTTGCATTTGTTGAAACCCTTTTAATTTGATTTGATTGGAAGAAAACTTTGACAAAATTGATTAGGCCTTATTATTTCTCTCACAATTTTGTTCAAATTGATAGCCCTCACTTATCAACTCAGAATTACAACATACAACCTTCTAGTGAGCAAAGATCCAAAACAATTAAGTTAATACCCAACCAACGTCGGATTCCATAACCAATTATTAAGGTAGACAACATTTCCAATTGCATCTCATTTAATTTTTGGATATATTTTATGCACAACTCTTTTTCATATTACATATGTATGATTTTAGGAACTTAATCTCATTAAGGTCACCAAGTTAAGCCTAACCCAAAAGCCAACACGATAGTAATGCACCCTGCTTGACAAGCCCACATAACTTCCATCACATTTCCATGAGATAGATGGCACACCATGCTTGGCATGCCTACATTTAGTTGATCAAGTTTTTTGTGTGTGTTACTAATGTAAAGCATCTAATACTTAATATTTGATTGAGGGTTTTTATTTATATATAAATATATATACATATCCAATCACCACATACTTAAAATATGTATCATATACATATTATATCTGTAAATAGAACACACAATCATAAAATTACGATCAATGGTCATGACCACAATAATGCAATTCTTTGGAGCCACAAAGAATTGCTACCCACCTAAGGTCAAACATCACATTTTGTAATCTGCATAAAAAATTTGTGCTGAAAACAAGCAGGTCAATCGATTGGACTCTTTTAGTCAACCGATTCGTCCTCTAGTCGGTCGTTTGACCTCCATCGATCGATTGACCTCCATCGATCGATCGAATGGATCCTAGCTCAAGTGGCTATATGGACTCCTTTAGTCGATTGATTTGCTCCTTTGGTCTGTAGTCTCATCAGTCCTCCAATCGATTGAATCGACTCCTAGTCGAACAACTCACCTACTACAGAGCGTCATCTTAAACTATCATATTATAGTACTAAATTGTACAAGTGAAACCTTGAGTTACATTCAAGGGGAGTATAGGGAAGACAACATTAACCATATGGATAGAGAGAGGGGCTTGATATGCAAATCAAATTTAAAAGAGAAGAAAATAAACCATTCAACCATGTACATATTTAGGGGTATTCACCATACCCACACTTGCATCCACCATTAAAACTGATTTTAGGGTGAGGGCGTGTAAATTGCATATATATTATATTATATATAGGATCCATAGGAGATTCCCTAGTGTATGTGGTATGTAATTGGATATGCAGTTTAGTCATTTAAATATTCACATCACATGTAATAAAATAAATGATAAAACTAAAAAATTAATCATATCAATTAAATCTCAAAACACAGTAAAGTGATGTTGCTCTGATGCCACTGTAAGGAAATAAGGTGACGGTGATGGAAGAGAAAACAAAAAAATCTAGCCATATTCATGTACCAATGGATCACTTCAATAAATATGAATGAGAATCAATGTTTGCAAGGCATATACATGGTTCTAGAGCAAATCCAACAACTATTCGTGCAACAAGATACTTATTTCTCACAAAACACATAGGTAGTTGTTGACGGTAACCTCCTGGTGCAGCACCACGGTAAGCAGTTGACAAAGTCGTCCTAGTGTGGTGGAAATGACCTCCATGCCTCGATGTAATCACGCAGACCACCTGGAACTCATGTCTTTCTACTAGAACTGAAGGGAAGGAGTTTTCCGTCATGTTGTCAACATGCTAGGATCGACTTTCTCCCCTTTGGCTTCTCTCGCTTTTACGAGTAACATGCCTCTAGCTTTCACGTTACTATAACATTAAAATTAGGAGACTTTTATTGAGATCCTAATACCCCATTCTTTATATACAAGTGGATGGGTCAAGGTTTCTATAAACCCGAGGACACGAGGAGACAAATTTCATGAATATTCAACTACTACAGATCATGAGTCAGTTGATTGGACTCCTTGTTGGTCGAGTGGCACCCCATTCAATCAAATAGAACATCTAGTCGATCGATTGGAATGTTTTCTTATTCACAAACATATTGGCTTTCAATGCGACAATCAATGCACAAAAAGATGTCAACATCAATCCTTGATCCAACTTTACTGATTGTCCCATCATTCAATTGGACACTAGTCAGCCAACTGACATTCCCAATTGGTCAATTTGCATTCGTAGCCAGCCAACTATCAGTTGATGTTGTTTAAGTTTATAACCTAAAGACTTTAGTAACTAAGCTAAAACTTATCCATGAGTAAACTCCTATTCCAAGTGAATCCTATGTGTGTGACCCTATAGGTCCCAAATTACATTGACAATGAATGTCCATAACTAGATTATGACATCACAAACAATGAGCAATATCTAGCAACACACCATTGCTACCCAAGTAATTGGAAAGTTGGAGAACAACTTCAACCTACAATCTATGATTAGTGCTACAATGATTGTAGAGTTCCTTTGTCTCTGATATCTAGATTGAACTCAAGGCATGGAATCTCCATCCTCTTAATATTCAATCCATGTTCCTTGAACTAGAGCATGTTGTCTGAGATGCATGTGAGCTCACATATCACATATTGATTCACATCAGTATGACCATACATTTGTTAGTCTTGCTTATCAAGTGACTAGGATATCAACTCTGTCAAAAGGGACAATTCTCATCTACATCACTCACAATCAATCCCCATGTGTGACAACATACCTAAACATTACCTGTATGGAAAACCTTATTCAAGGTCACGTTGGATGGTTTCAAAGTACATCAAACAACATATGATGAATGTAGTGATTTCATGTATAAGAACCACAATCACCACTATCACTAGGAGAGTTGATTCTGATTACCATTAAACGGTTTCCATGTATCACTCTCAAGGTGGGTCTTTACAACACATTGTTCTCTAACAAGTACCAATGTATTTTTCTTGATATCATAAATAATGAAAAATGAGATTTTGTCATCAGTCAACACACATTCTAGTCTTATGTATTATTGTTGTCTATATTATTTCCATAACTATATCCGACTCGGGGCATAATAAGAATGTATACACTCTTACCATACATATGATCTCATTGTTCAGATCCTCAACTTGAAGACATATGTCATTGATTAATATTATTCTTTTAGACATCAGTCATGTTATACCATCATCTAATAATTGAACAAACATACAGACAAACCATTGCCATTATTATTAATGAAATCTATTACATGATGCCTCGTTATGATCATCGTATGATCGACTCTTTGGGTATACATAACAACAGAATCCCACTTGAACTTAGAGCCACTCACCCATCAATTTGATCCCAAGTGATATAACATAACCTTCATGCTTCTACTGTGAAAGTGTTTTTGTCAAGGGGTCAACAACATTGCTTTCAGTTGGTACTCGACAAATATTCACACCAAGTTTAGAGATAAATTTCTTGATCCAAAAAGCTTCCTTTATTGCATTGGAAGTACCAATGTACTCAACCTCTATTATAGAATCAACAACTATTTCTTTCTAGGAACTCTTCTAGCTTACAACTATGTTTTTGAGGCAAAAAATATATACAAAAGATTGTCTTTATTATTAATCAAATCTATTACATGATGCCTCATTACAATCATTGTACGACTATCTTTCTGGGCATACATACCAACTATAGAGGAGTGGAAAACCATGGTATCTCAGTGGAGGCTTCTCCTTATCCACCTCCTAGCAACAAAAACTCAAGATCCTCTCTCCTATGAGGTGGAGTGACATGGATATGGGTTGGAAAGTGGCCAAAAACCCTAAAAGGATGGGTTTTGGTTAGAGGATGATGTAATGGAGATAGAATGGAGTGGGAATTGGAGGGTTCTAGGATCGAATGAGGGGTAGCTAAGGGTGGCTAACCCCATGCTCCAACTACCACTCAAGTATATATAGGTGGTGGGGGAGCACTAGGTCAAGTTAAAGTAAAATGGAAATGCAGTGCAAAACTATTGCTAGGTTTTCTAGTAGCACGATCGTGCTGTGCAGCATGATCATGGTGGGTAATAGGTAGAACGGCCATGGTGGGTGGCCATGTTGAGGAATGGAAATGGGTTAGGATATTTTTAGGATATGAGGGATTGGTGGCATGGTCATGCTGGGTAGCATGGTCGTGTTGGGTTAGTGACGCCACACTGTGTAGGGGTAGACGACCATTTTGGGCTAGAAAAGTGGTGTTTTGATGGGCACAAACATACTGAGCTTTGGTACCACGGTAGTGTTGGGTCTTCCTTTTCACGGGTGTGTATTAAATCCCGACCATGATGTTGAACTTGAGTTCCCATGCTCAACTCTATGATTTTGCAGTAAACATGGCTTTGATAGCATGATTATTCCTTGGCACCACAGTTGTATTGGGGTCTTTAGAAACTACTTGAGTTGGATTCTTGGACACTAGGGGTGGGTTGGGGGAGCCTTTCAATTCTCTATAAGTTTCTCTAGGGGTAAAGAACCCCTAGGATCATCATCTCTCTCTTCCGTCCATCCAAGATGTGGTCCAAGTACCTAAAAACACACAAAGAATGTCTTTAAGTGCATTTGAAGATAATATGGATATTAAGGGAAATAAAATATAATCTAACAAATTTATATGTGATTGAAGTGCAAAAGGACACAAGATGAAACCCTAAAATAGGATTGCATCAGTCAATATGTCAATTTATCAAGCTATGTGGATTGGAGTTTAGGTTGATAGCTCCTTGGAGTGGATAAGTGACGTATCATTATTCTAAAATGATCGACCTTCAAGGTCTATAGGTTACATAGACAAAAGGAGGTCAATAAACTAGGTCGATTGAACTCTTACATATAAAATAACTAAGGAAAAATGAGAAAACAAGGATACATCTTGGTCTACCTACTAAGTAGAACCCATTTAGAGTCAATTAGCTTGATTGTCTAGTTTTTGTTTGGTCTGCGTCAGGTGGCTCAGAGAGGTCCATGTTAGTATTTATTTTGAATAAATTGTCTTCATAATATCTCTTCAGTCGATGTCCATTCATAGAGAAAGTCCCAAACATCTCACTATGGAAGTCCATCACACTAGAAGGATAGACTGTAATGAAAATGAATGGGTTGGACCAACAAGATTGTACTTTTCTAGGGAAAAGTCGAATGGATAAATGAAAACAATACGACTTTATACCATTTATTGATATCTTTGCACCAAATGTGAGAATCATGCTAGGTTTTAGTTCTTTCTTTGTAAATCCTAGCATTCTCATAAGCATGTAGGCATAGTTCCTTTAGCTCATGTAATTACAAGAACCTCTTGTCCTTAGCTAGGTTACAATCCATATTAAGATTCTTTATGGTCTAATATGCTATATGCTCTAACTCTAAGGGAAGGTGATAAGATCAGCCAATATGAAGTTGTTCTAGTGGGGGTCTTATGTATAGTTCAATATGTCTAGAGAGCATCACTGATTTTTACGAACCAATATTTCATGGTCTTCCCAACAATCATCTAAAGGATTTGCTTGATTGGGTGATTTGAAACTTCTACTTGTTTGACTATTTGAAGATGGTATATGGTGGGAATCTTGTGTCATGCCCAATATCTCTTTAGAAAGTATTCAAATTGTTTTTCAATAATATGATAATTTCTATCACTGATCATGGTTTGAGAACTCCGAACCTAGGAAAAATGATCTTGTTTAAAAGGTGCATGATAGTCATTGAGTCGCAAGAGGGCAAGGCCAGAGCTTCCACCCATTTTGATACATAATCGAAAAATGACTAAAATGTATTGGTTCTCAAAGGACAAGGGAAAGGGTCCCATAAATTCTATCCCCAAACATCAAAGGTTTATACCTCAAACCAATCAGTAAGTGGCATATCATTCCTTTTGCTAATATTTCCTATTCTTTGGCATGCATCACAAGCCTTCACATAGGCTTGTGAGTCTTTGAAGATGGATGGCTAGTAGAAGTCATATTGTAATACCTTCATTGTCATTTTCTCGACTCCCAAATGTCCTCCATATGGGGATGAATGACATTTCTCGATAATATAATGGGTCTCATCTTCTTGAATACATCTTCTGTACATATTGTCAGCACATCTCCTAAAAAGTTTTTCATGTCAATAATAGGTTTTCATGTCAGAGAATAATTTCTTCTTTTGGTTGTACATCATATCAAATGGTAGATGATGAAGTTCTAGATAATTGCATAAATTTGAATATCATCGCATTACATGATAAATTATTCTCATATCCAGAAGAAAATCATCTCTATATGAGCCATTTATGGGTAGGGAGTCATCTTCCTCAACACAAATTATTGAAAGGTGATATGCTAAAACATTTTTAGACCCTTTCTTATCATTGATTCCATGGTCAGACTCTTGTAACAAGAGAGCCTAACATAAGAGGTGAGGTTTAGTGTCTTTTTTCTACATCAGGTACTTGATTGTGCCATGATCAGTGTAGACCATGACCTTTCCTTCAAGAAAGTGTGACCAAAATTTTTCAAAAACATATATGATTGCAATCATCTCCTTTTCAATTTTAGTGTAATTTATTTGTGACTTATCTAACATTTTACTGACATAGTAAATTATGTGATGCTTTTTGTCTTTATTCTGTCCAAGGATCGCTCCTATAAAAAAGTTAGTAGCGTCAAGCATGAACTCAAAAGGAAGATTCCAATTAGGATCTTACATTATGAGTACTAATGTAAGAGCATTCTGTAGGGTGTGAAAGGCATTCAAACAATCTTCAACAAAAATAAAAGGAGTGTATTGTACTAAAAGTCTCGATGGAGACTTTGGAATCTTAGAAAAATCCTTCATAGATCTCCTATAGAAACCAACATGGTCTAGGAAACTCCTCACATATATGACTGAGGAAGGAGGTGGTAACTTGGAAATTGCTTCAATCTTTCTTCTGTCTTTTTCTATTCCAGTTTCAAAACCTTGTTCCTAAGCATAATACCTTTGCGTACCATAAAATGACACTTCTCCCAATGTAAAACTAATTGTTTTTCTTCATACCTTTATAAAACTTGAGATAGGTTTCTCAAACAATCTTCAAAGGAGGACCCATATATGGGGAAATCATCCATAAAAAATTCCTTAATCTCTTTGATGAAGTCATTAGAAATAGTAGACATACACCTATGAATGGTGGTAGGAGCATCAAATAGTCCAAATGACATTCTACAAAAAGCATATGTTCCATATAGACAAGTGAATATTGTCTTCTCTTGATCATCGGGGTGAACGAGTACTTGATAGAACTTGGAGTATCCATCTAAGTAACAAAATCAAGAGTGGTGGGCTAGCCTTTGATGATGAATAGAAAGGGAAAATGATCTTTCTTCATAGTGCATTCATCATCCTATGATTGATGCACATTCACCATCTTATAATAGTGTGTGTCACCAACTATTTATCATCACTTCCTTTAACAATTGTGATTCCTCCATTCTTGGGCACAACATGAACCACATTTGATGGAATAGATAATCCCAAAATTATATAGTTGTATGACTTCTTTGGTCAAAACTTTGCGTATCTCGCCTTTAATTTCATTTTTCCTTAGATAAGACGCCTTGCATTTCTACAAGGTTAATTTGGTGCATGCATACAGTGGAACAATGTCCTTTTATATCATCAATGCAATAACTGAAGCCTTTCTTCTTAACCTGATTTCGGTGAGAAGTTGTTCTTATTATTCAGATGGGAGTTATGAGTTGATAATAATAGGATTCCTCTTTTCATTGTCTAGAAACTTGTACTTAAGCCTTTTAAGAAGGGGTTTCAACTCATGGAGGGGTTTTGGTGCTGATGTATCTTTTGTCTCTATTTGAAGAGAGATGTATTTGGAGGTTTCAATTGTCCCTTGTTGATTTTCCTCTTCTTCTTCTGCTTAAAGATAACACATAATTTTTTCTACTTCCATATCACTGATTCCAAAGTTCAAATTGGTGAGAGCTCTTATTAGGGGAACCACTATAGCATGATGCTCTTGGATCTTAACACATAAATGGTAGTAATAATAAGAAAAATAGCACATTTCCATAGAGGATGATCCTTTCATATGATCAAGGACATTGAAGTCGATATTATCATCTCCTACTTAAATAGTAATTAATCCATCCACAACATCAATCAAGGCGCATGCGATTGAAAGGAATGGTCTAGCAAAAATTATCAGACACATTGGATCCACTACTACAGAAACAACGTTCAACGTCGCTTTTAGAGGCGTCGGTTTTTTTAGTAAAACTGACACTGTTAACATTAAACGTCGGTTAATAAGGACATCCGACATCTATATTTGAAGACCAACCAGACACGGGTATCACTTTTCATTTAGTGTCAGTTGAAGAAAAGAAACCGACGCCTAAAGTAGCCCGCGAAATCCAATTTTTTCGAGCAAAAAAAAATTGTGCCAAAGTATCAGATACAATGTCGGTGTTTTACCTAATAACCGACGCTGAATGAAGATAAAATTTGCACCAAAAGTTCCAATATGGGCGTCGGTTGTCTTAGCATAACCGACGTGATAAGGGTGCGCACGCCATCCCCGCCAAAAAAATTAGGGTAAAGGAATGTCCAATTGGACGTCGGTTTGTTACTATCAACCGACACATAAGATTTTAGGTGTCAATTTTATAGATAACCGACGCCTTTTACAAACTTAATAGACCCACGATCACCCGAGTCTTCCCCTTTCTTCTGTTTCATCACGAGAATTCTCCTCTCCTGCTGCTCGCCTAAAATCGCCCGACGACGCCCCCGCCCGCCCGCATTCAACCTGCTACTCGCCGCCGGTGCTGCTGGTGCATTTCTGCTCACCGCTACCCCCGCCGCCGCTCTGCTATGCTCACAGTCAACCTACACCCCCACCACCTGCACTGCTCGCCGCAGTCAACCTCCAACGCCATTCACCGCCGCTGCCCTCTCTTGCTTGCTGCTCCGGCCACCCACCCGCTCTCTGCACCTGGTACCTTCTTCCTCCACTTCTCCACCATGCATGGTACATCTTCTTGTGAAATCGTAGGTTGGCACGGCCGTACTGGGCAACACGACTGTGGTGGCTGATTTTGTGCTATATTGCTCAATATGTGTAATGATTATCTTGATGATTTTGTGCTATATTGCTCAATATGATACCTAAATTTGTGTGTAATAATTATCTTGATGATGTAAACTTAGGATATTTACGGTTTATTATTTACTGAAAAGCATGATTAAATGATGTAAACTTAGGATATGAATGATGAAACTAGGATTGTAGGTATAAGAATGATAGCACATGTATTTGTTGGCCTAGAAACCCATCCAAGATTTACTCATTAGGAGTAAATATTAGATAGTCCCCGGTTTGGGACTGTTCTGGAACACCTAATCTCACTTAGGATGTAAGTGTATAACATGTATTGGGTTTTCGAGAAAATTTCGGCAGCATTTCCCCATTTGTTCTCTAAGTACATATGTACTTAGAGAACAACGAGGAAATGCTGCCGAAATTTTCTTGAAAACCCAATACACATTATACACTTACTAGTGAGATTAGGTGTTCAAGGATGGGATAGGTGGTACACATTTATTATATATAAGAATGACATCACATGTATTTGTTGGCCTAGAAACCCGTCCAAGATTTACTAATTAGGAGTAAATCTTGGATAGTCCCCAGTTTGGGACTGTTCTTGAACACCTAATCTCACTTAGGATGTAAGTGTATATTGTGTATTGGATTTTTGAGAAAATTTTGGTAGCATTTCTTCGTTTGTTCTCTAAGTACTTATGTACTTAGAGAACAACAGAGAAATGCTGTCGAAATTTTCTTTAAAACCCAATACACATTATACACTTACTAGTGAGATTATGTGTTCAAGGATGGGATAGGTGGTACACATTTATTATATATAAGAATGAAATCGCATGTATTTGTTGACCTAAAGTTTTAACCATGCAAAAACTCTAATCTGTTAACCCTAGACCCTAATCTTGTTGTAATATATACTTGTTTTCTCTTTGATCATAGAATGGATAGATCATGGATGTCCATTCGCAATCGTTGCACCCCAAAGTTTATATCTGGTCTTGACCAGTTTATTAGATTTGCCGAGGAACATAGGAAACAACCTACTGCTCGCCGCCGCCGCTACTAGTGCATCTCTGCTCACTGCCACTACCTCTCTACTCTGCTCGCAGTCAACCTCCACCGCCGCCGCCTGCACTGCTCACCGTAGTCAACCTCCAGTGCTGTTCACCGCCGATGCCCTCTCTTGCTTGCTGCTTCGGCCACCCACCCACCCGCTCACCGCCGCCGCCGCCCTCTGAACCGCTCTCTGCTCCTGGTACTTTCTTCCTCCTCTTCTCCACCATGCATGGTACATCTTCTTGTGAAATCGTAGGTTGGCACGGCCGTGCTGCTGCGTAGCACGACCGTGGTGGCTGATTTTGTGCTATATTGCTCAATATGTGTAATGATTATCTTGATGATTTTGTGCTATATTTCTTAATAGGATACCTAAATTTGTGTGTAATGATTATGTTGATGATGTAAACTTAGGATATTTACTATTTATTATTTACTGACAGGCATGATTAAATGATGTAAACTTAGGATATGAATGATGAAACTAGGATTGTAGGTATAAGAATGACATCACATGTATTTGTTGGCCTAGAAACCCATCCAAGATTTACTCATTAGGAGTAAATCTTGGATAGTCCCCAGTTTGGGACTGTTCTTGAACACCTAATCTCACTTATGATGTAAGTGTATAATGTGTAATGGGTTTTTGAGAAAATTTCGGTAGCATTTCCCCGTTTGTTCTCTAAGTACATATGTACTTAGAGAACAGCGGGGAAATGCTGCCGAAATTTTCTTGAAAACACAATACACATTATACACTTACTAGTGATATTAGGTGTTCAAGGATGGGATAGGTGGTACACATTTATTATATATATAAGAATGACATCACATGTATTTGTTGGCCTAGAAACCCATCCATGATTTACTAATTAGGAGTAAATCTTGGATAGTCCCCGGTTTGGGACTGTTCTTGAACACCTAATCTCACTTAGGATGTAAGTGTATAATGTGTATTGGATTTTCGAGAAAATTCCGATAGCATTTCCCCGTTTGTTCTCTAAGTACTTATGTACTTAGAGAACAATGGGGAAATGCTGTCGAAATTTTCTTGAAAATCCAATACACATTATACACTTACTAGTGAGATTAGGTGTTCAAGGATGGGATAGGTGGTACACATTTATTATATATAAGAATGAAATCACATGTATTTGTTGTCCTAAAGTTTTAACCATGCAAAAACTCTAATCTGTTAACCCTAGACCCTAATCTTGTTGTAATATATACTTGTTTTCTCTTTGATCATAGAATGGATAGATCATGGATGTCCATTCATAATCGTTGCACCCCAGAGTTTATATCTGGTCTTAACCAGTTTATTAGATTTTCCGAGGAACATAGGAAACAACCCGGAGATAGGTTCTACTGTCCATGTAGGCATTGCGGTAACAACTTGAAAGTCAGCACTGGTGACGAAATCAAAAGTCATGTCATGTGCAACGGGATTATACAAGGCTGTACAGAATGGCACTGGCATGGAGAGATTTCAAACCCGAAACCAGTGGATGTCGATAGCAGTGCTTGTGTGGAAGAAGAAATTGCCTCTGATGACGTAGATGTGAATGAACCAGTTCTAGTAGACATCGTTGATGCAATGCTGGATAATTTTGGGGTAGAGCACACCGATCCACCTCCCATTTTTAGAAACATTGTCCATGATCCTGAGATATCATTATACATAGGTTGTACTAAGTTTACAAAGCTTAGCATTGTGTTGAGATTGTATAAGCTGAAAGCTAACAATAGATGGAGTGACAAAAGCTTCACGTCACTGTTGTCTTTGTTGAAAGAAATGCTTCCTGAAGGAAACGAGCTGCCAATCTCAACATACCAGGTAAAGAAATTGTTGTGCCCAATGGGAATGGATGCCAAGAAGATACATGCATGCCCGAATGATTGTGTATTATTTCAAAAGAACTATGTGGATTTGAAAGATTGTCCAAAATGTGGTGCATCACTGTATAAATTGATGACTTCGGGGGAGTCCAAAACTGGTTCTCCTGCCAAGGTGATGTGGTATCTACCTATAATATCACAGTTTCAATGCTTGTTTGCCAATCCGATAGATGCAAAGAATTTTAGGTGGCATGTAGATGTTAAGAAAAATAATGATGGGATCCTACGACATTTCATTTGCATGCTATGTTGTTCTGCACTATTAATGACTTTCCAGCATATGGGAATTTGTCTGGATATAGTGTCAAAGGAGCTAAAGCATGTCCTATATGTGAAGATAACACTGATTCAACAAGACTAAAACATGGCGGTAAGACTGTATATCTCAGTCATCGAAGGTTTCTTATAAAATTCTATCTGTATCGTAGGAAGCACAAAGCATTCAATGGATTGAATGAGGAACAGAGTGCACCTAAACCTATACCAGTGGAGGTTGTTTATGAAAGAGTAAAAGACTTTGTCAATGAATTTGGTAAGAGATCACAATGTACTATGGCCACACAGAGTGACAAATCTTTATTCAAGAAGAAGTCAATATTTTGAGATCTTCCTTATTAGAGTTCTTTGACAGTCAGGCATTGTATCGATGTCATGCACGTTGAAAAAAATGGCTGTGATAGTGTCATTGGTACTTTGTTGAATATACCATGTAAGACTAAAGATGGGCTAAAATCCAAACTGGACCTACATGAAATGGGAATAAGGTCAGAATTGACAGAATTACATGAAATGGGAAATCAGAGAACATACTTACCTCCTGCTTGTTACACATTGTCTAGAAAGGAGAAGAAAGCTTTTTGTGAATGTTTGGTAAATGTTAAGGTGCCACAAGGTTACTCATTCAACATCTATAAATTGGTATCAATGAAAGATCTGAAGTTGATAGGCCTTAAATCTCATGATTGTCACACTCCAATGCAACAAATATTGCCTGTGGCAATTCGATCTATATTGCCGAAGCATGTAAGATTTGCAATCACCAGACTTTGTTTCTTTTTCAACAGTCTGTGCAGCAAAGTTATTGACCCTGATACTCTTAATAATTTGCAAAGAGAAGTGGTTGTTACCCTATGTCAGCTTGAGATGTATTTTCCTCCGTCATTCTTTGATATCATGGTACATCTTGTTGTCCACTTGACTAGGGAAGTGAAAATGTTGGGACCAGTTTTCTTGCATTGGATGTATCTCTTTGAACGATGCATGAGCGTTTTTAAAAGTGATGTTCAAAACTATTATCGGCCTGAAGGGAGTATTATTGAGGGTTATGTGGCGAGAGAGGTTATGGATTTTTGCAATGACTTTCTCAGTGGTAATGACACTCCTGGTAATGACAAGAATATTGAGGAGCAATTTGGCAAAGGAATTTTGGGATCACGGGTGAAAGTAATCAGCCGTGAGCAGTTGGAACAAGGTCACTTGTATATTTTACACAACATAGACAAAGTGAGTGTTTATATCGAGGAACATACCAATTTTATCAAGAGACAATACCCTCGAGCCAATACAATGTGGCTTGCTAGAGAGCATAACAAGACATTTATTAAGTGGTTTGAAGATAAAGTCTTACATCAACTATCTTAAACACCAGATGATATTACTGAAACTATCAAATGCCTCGCCTTTAAACCAAAATTGAATGTTATGTCTTATGAAGGGTATGACATTAATGGATTCACATATTACACAAAGTGCCAAGATGATAAGAGTGTCGTCCAAAATAGTGGGGTCACCCTTCAAGCGTCGACTATGTTTTTTGCAAGTGCAAAGGATAAGAGTCCACGTGAAGCTAAAATGTCATATTACGGTGTCATTGAAGACATATGGGAGTTTGAATACATAGATTTCAGAATTCCTCTCTTCAAATGTAATTAGGTTGATAACACCAAAGGAGTTATAGTGGATGAATTGGGTTTCACTTTAGTGAACTTTGAAAAGATTGGCGAGAAGGGTGAACTATTCATATTGGCATCACAGGCAAATCAAGTATTTTATATTGATGATCCTGCAAATGATAAATGGTCAGTTGTTCTTCATGGTAAAAGATAGTTCATTGAAGATCCTATAGATGAAGAAGAGTACTATGATAAGTATGATGACTCCAGTCCATTCTCAGTTGGGTTGCCAACACCAACAAATATTGAAGCTAATGATGACTTGTATGTGCGCGGAGATCACAATGAAGGATTGTTAATTGATAAAAATTCGCAATATTAGAGGCATGTTTATATTTTTTTATATGTTTTATTTTTCTGAATGTGAACTTTACAATGTGAATTACTTTACAATGTGAATGTGAACTTTACAATGTGAATTTTACAATGTGAATTACTTTATAATGTGAATTTTACAATGTGAATTACTTTACAATGTGAATGTGAACTTTACAATGTGAATTACTTTACAATGTGAATGTGAACTTTCAGATGGCTGAGCATTCTCCTGATGACAGTGCTGATGATTACCGTGAGGGTGAGGACATCAATTCACCGCCTCACAATGTAAGTTTTAAAAATATATCATATATTTATATCTACATGTCCATTTATAGTTATATCCTGTAAGTGTGTTTATTTTGTCAAATTTTAGGTTGATGATGTACATGTACCCTCTGAAGCACTTGAGGCACTTGATGAGCATCACCAAAAAGTTGACAAGAGAAGGGGAATCACTATGATGAAGAAGTTAATAGCGCAAAGGGGCAATGGACCCAAACTTGTTGTGGATTTTGATAATGCAGGAAATGCAATTGGAGTGAATCACAATTCGTTTGTTTCATATCTTGGGTATGTTACTCATAGCCATTGCAGTTGTAAGATAGATTATTGGAATAAAGTTCCTAAGGAGAAGAAAGATGTAATATGGAAGGATTTATGCGTGAGTTATTATTAATTTGCAATTCTATTTTGTAGATTACTAATTTTTTGGATACTAGTTAATATCAATTCTATTTTGCAGAGTATATTTGAATTGGATGAAAAGCTACATCATAAATGCGTGATGCAATGCTGTGGGAGAGTCCTAAGGAACTATAGCACAAATCTCACCCGAGAATACATAAAAGAAGGTGATAAGAGGAAGAAGACAGCCACTGAACAGTGGAACTTCCTGGACCAAGAAGAATGGGACGCGTTTGTTGCTTCAAGACAAACTGATGAATTCAAGGTATTAGGCGTCAATCCCAATTTAATTAATATATGTTGTATTCACCTATTCAAGATTAACATTTAGTGTTACTAACCAAATCATTAATGTGCATACTAACTAGGCCCTCAGTGAGGCACAAAAAGCAAGGCATGCACTGAATGTGCATGACCACACAATGGGTCCAAAGGGGTATGTAGGCATTCACAAAAGACTACAGGTTGATTCTACTGCTTAGTCTATTGTTACTCAGGAGTCCTCTACTATAGGTACCATACCTCTGCCTCACCATGATGTATGGATAGCTGTGAGGTAAAATAAGAAGGGAGAAATAAGCAAGCCCACAACTGCTGAGGCAGCTGCAAAAATGGTAACATACAACTCTTAGAGAAATCATTTGAATATTGATTATTTGTGGTGTTTACTTAATTACAAATTTTTGTTTTGGCGATTAGCGGGAGCTGCACGAGCTGAGGAAACAAGGCAAGTTCATCCATGAGGGCACAAGGGATGAATTGACAGTTGCTCTGGGTAACCCAGAGCATCCTGGATGTGTTAGGGCTGTAGGCGCTGGTGTGGGCATCAAAGCGTTCTTTGGGCCATCCCAACGCAAACATGTCCCAAAAGCGGGACTTTCACAAGAAGAGGTAACCTATTCTTTCTTTATAATGTTATTGTAAAAGAGAATTCAATAATCATAAGCTAACATTTCTTTTATCCATGTATAGGTAGATAAGTTAGTTGATAGAAAACTCGAAGAAGCAATGAGCAAGTAGCAGTCATCTCAGACTGCCACTCAACAGACAGTACCTATGGTGTCCTTTTCTACTCCTACTGTATAGGTTGGGAGTAATCCTGTAGACCCACCACCTAGCACATCCGCTGTAAGTATTTTTATGACATACACTACAAAAAATTTGGCTTTTGTTGAAGAACATTTGTGAGGAACCAAAAATCGTGAATAATGATGTCCATTTGTGAGGGCTCATCCTTCAAATATGGGACCACATCCCTCAACCGTGTTCTTGACATCGTTAGGCATTTTATGTGAACATTGGTCCCTCACAAATACATTTGTTACGAATTACCCCCTCAAAAACTCCATGCCAAATCTTCCCTCCATCTCATAATCCTTCCCTCCATTCTAAAACTCTGATTCATCTATCAAAATTCACGAAAAAAACCACCCAGTCCCGGCGGGCGCTAGTTTCCCCCTCATTTCCTCCGCACTCCTCCACTGAACCCTCCCCTTCCCGATTCTCTCATCGGTTCCTCCGCACTCCTCCACTGAACCCTCCCCCTCCCGATTCTCTCATCGGTTCCTCCGCATTGGGTCATCCTTGACGCCAATCGCCCTGCTCGGTTGCTGCCGTTCATCCTTCGTATTGGGCTCATCCTTCATCGGGGTAAGGCTGTTGATGGTTGCTGCCCTCCGCCATTGACGATTGCTGCCGTCCGCATTGGTCGTTGCTGCTACGCAGTCACCGTGCTTGATTGCCGCCGATTGCCCTGCTCGGCCGCATTGGTCGTTTCTGCTACGCAGCTTGCTTCTTCGGCCACTGGAATCCTCTCTAGGTTCGTATCTTTTTTTCTTTTTCTCATTTGGGAGAGCACTAGCCCCCAGTTCGACGCCTGATAGCCAAGATTGGTTCTTCCTCCAATGGGCTTACAGTTCATACCTCATGTGTCCGCCTCATCTCCCCCCAATGTGATCTGCATAGGATTAGCTGGGTTTACTTAGTAAAAATACTAACCATCTAGTATTCATATGAGTTATCTCCTCCTCCCCTAAGGGTTAACGTTCACACGTATAAGAAACATATCACAATCTTGAAAAACTTTGACTATCCTCAGTTGCATGGAGATGGTCATACAACAGTAATACAGAGTAGTCAGGGGTGTGTTCAATATTTGGAAGCGAGGAAATAGCTCCTTGGGAGTAGCTACCATAACTAAATGGAAGGGAATCAAAGTTGTGATGTACATAAATTCCTAGGATATGCATCTACAGTATAGCATCCTCATAATGCTTTTCTATCATACAACTTTGTGTTTTGTCAATAAGAAAAGAATAATTTACTTATGTGATTGAGTAGATATAGTATTTGATTGAATATTGTCTTTCTCAAATATGTACAATATTTATTAATTGTACAAACTCGAATTTATGTATAATACCTACCATGTAATCCAAGTCATACTTGATCAAATATTACTCATATATAATTGTTGAGGCTCAAGCTTGGTTCAAAGCAATACACATGTGTGCATGTATGTGTAATTTTGCTACTCTGTTCTATTCTATATGAACAAGTGTTCTCATGACACACATATATATGGGTCATAGCCAAAGTAGTTGATAATGAATGTATTAATAATATTCCTAGTTTCTTTGAAGACAGTATGAAGGAAATAAGCAATACCTCCTTTAAATCTATTATATGTATCCTTTACTATATCTGGTGGTATAGAAATAAGGTGATTTTTGAGGAATGGTTAGTCAATGTGAGTGTGCTATAGTCTATTATCCATAATGAGATAAAAGTGCTTCTTTACTAAACGAGCCCTGTGTTATTTTTTCTGGAATTGCTATACTTGTTCGTATTTTCTAAAGATGAAGAAGGGTTCCATCTGATGTTACTGGTTTATTGATGTAGTGGTGATCAAGATGGTTGTATGTATTCTACAATGTTGGAGTTTCCTACTTGTCCTTATGTTCAGAAGATGAAGTAGAGCTTCTATATATCTGGTGTTTTTTAGTCTATTGATCCAGTGATGATCAAGATGGTTGCTTGTAAAATGTTGTGCTGAAATGACCTTTCTTTTGAAGGGGAAGTGTTAACCTTGTTACCCCTCCCAACTCTGTTGAGAAAAATAACTTAGAACCTTCCTTTTAGTTTCTAAAATGTAATAAGAAGAATACGTCCAGAGGTAGAGGGAGAAAGGGGTAAACTGAGGATAACAATGCTACTTTATCCAATAAGTTTGATAACTTAGCAATTGTTTATCCAATAAATTTGGGTAGTTATAGTGGATTTCTCATCACACCAGTCATGGTATTGGGAGAGTTTTTGTTTTGTGGAATGGTATCTAATGCTCTGTTGAAAAGCTTTTTTAATATGATAAATTAATACATACTAGAATCACTATTGGTGATAAAAGATTTCTTCTTACTGCTATTTGTGGTCACTTGTACGAGTTCTGTTCTGTTTTCTCACTGCGTTGTTTTTGAATGTTTTGTTTTTGGTGCTTAGTATAATATAGCCTGGTGTTTTTGCATTTTGCAGAGGCACACTAAGTCATTGTCAACATTTCAGAAATCTAGGCAGAAGCCTCAAGAAAGAATGGGTGTTCTTAGTAATGTGGGTTCCTCCTTGTTCCCTTAATTGTTAAAACGACATTTGTATATATGTCTTTTTTCCTTTACCCCCTCCATCTAAAATAATACACTTTCTGTAACATGTGGTTGTGATGCATGCCCTAAAAGCCAATAACTATAGTAATGATCCGAACTCTTTACTTGGAGATTAATTAAAGGCTGACTGCCCAGGGCTCCGATGAGATACATCCATCCCTGATATAATAGTTGGCACTTTGGAGATCTTTGGCATGGATGGAGGATGCTCAGCTGTGGTGAACTTCTATGTAGGCTTATTTAGGATCTCATTCGCTGTGGAAACATGAAGGGCATTGTAAGTAAAATCTTTTAATGTATTTCGTTTAAATTAGTTAAACGAAATACATAAAAAGATTTTACTGACAACGCACTTAATGTTTCCACAGCGAATGAGATCCTAAATAAGCCTACATAGAAGTTCACCACAGCTGAGCATCCTCCATCCATGCCAAAGATCTCCAAAGTGCCAACTATTATATCAGGGATGGATGTATCTCATTGGAGCCCTGGGCAGTCAGCCTTTAATTAATCTCCAAGTACAGAGTTCGGATCATTACTATAGTTATTGGCTTTTAGGGCATGCATCACAACCACATGTTACAGAAAGGGTATTATTTTAGATGGAGGGGGTAAAGGAAAAAAGACAATATATAAATGTTGTTTTAACAATAAAGGGAACAAGGAGGAACCCACATTACTAAGACAAATATACAAGTGAACCAGAAGTTACTATAATGATGGTATGCTACTAACTTATAATGATACATATCATACAAGTGAACCAGAAGTTACCATCATTATTTCTGCCCATGCTTTAGTGCTTCTATGCCCATCATTTGATTTTTAAAGATAACAAACTTATTTACATATCATTTCAGTTTCCATTGGAGACTAGAACTTTGTAATTATACTATGTCCGCCAATCAAAATTTCTGGAAATAACTATTATAAATTTCTTGTGGGGATAGTGTGAAGGCAAAAATGATATCCATCTTATTAAGTGGGATGATGTAACCAAGGTAAAGGATGAAGGTGGTATGTCTATAAAAAAAGTCAAAGACGTTTGTAAGGTTGCTATGATATTAAATATCTGGATAGTAGCTTCAAAGAAAGGTAGTCTATGGATCAAATTGATCCATGAGAAATACCTTCTTAAGGATTCTATCTAAAATATTGATATCTATGGTCAACTTTCTTGGTATTTAATTCAGATGATCATACATCTGAATTTAAAATCCTATTATGAAAGATTGCTAGAAACAACATCTCAATGATGAACAACCTAAAAAAAGAGGGTTTTTCTATACTTCTATATGTTTGTTGTGTAGAAGTTCTAATGAATTTATCATTCATTTATTCTTTAATTGGCATGTAGCTGATTTCATCGGGGTAAGGCTGTTGAGTGTAAACTCACTGATAGGATTCCCCTGTCATGAAGATTGGACTCATGATAGGGGTAAGGCTTCTTGTATATTGATAGACTTCTTGTATGTCTTCTCCCTTCCCTCCCCTTTTGCTACAATTGTTGCAAAAAAATCAGTCCTTTTATACTACTGTTTCTTTGATTTTTTTTCTATTTCCTCTTGTGTCTCCTATTCTAGCTTCTTTTCTTTTCTTTTTTTGCAATTTCTCCTTCATTTCGTGTTCCTTCTATTGCATCTAAATTTTTGTTACTTCTCTGTCCCCTCTTATTGCTATTTCCTTGTTACTCATATCAGAAATTCAGATTCTTACTCAAACCTAGACTACTAGTACCACTTCTATTTGCAAGTTTTCTTCTACTTTTTCTTACTTATTCTTGCTCCTACATGACTACATCTCAAACAGTTGTTGCTGTTTGCATGTATTTGTTAAAGCTTCCTGATCTCTACTTATATTTTCCTAACAGCTGTTTCCTAACATCTCAAACAGCTGTGCTTAACTTATTATATATTTTCCTTCATGTAGATGGATTTTCTAATAGATCGGAGTTGGATGTATATTGGGAACAGAGTGCAAAGTGATGTATTCAAGGCAGGGTTACGAAAGTTCATTGAGTTTGCTCTTATCCATCAGAGACCAACTAGACAGGGGAAATTAATATGTCCTTGCAAGGTATGTTTGAACAGATACCTTAAAACAGAGGAGGAGGTATTCTCACATGTATTACTAAAAGGATTTGTGCATAGCTATGATGTTTGGACGTTTCATGGGGAGGTGATTGGTAGGAGCAATCCTGTTGTGGCACCAAACATGCCTAGCACCGACAATATGCATCAGATGTTGGAGGATTTGTTTGGTATGGGTGACACAACAAATGACCACTCTACTGAAGCTACAGAGGAACCTGCAAATGTAGATGCACAAAGATTTTACAAGCTACTAAAAGAGGCAGATCAACCACTCTATAGAGGTTGCACAAGTCATTCTAAGCTATCGTATTTGGTTGCCTTGCTATTTCTGAAGGAGGAATCTGGATGGTCTAACGATTCTTTCACAAAGTTGTTACAGTTGATTGTTTCAGGATTTCCGGAAGAAAATTGTCTATTCCCGGAGACGTACTATGAAGCAAATGCGATCGTGAAGGATTTACGGCTTGATCATTCTACTATAGATGTATGTACAAATAATTGCATGCTTTTTCGCAAAGATGCAGCTTCAAAAGAAAATTGTGATACTTGTGGTGCTTCAAGATGGAATGAAAAGCAATACAAAATAAAGGGAAAGAAGGTAGCTGCTAAGTTCATGTATCACTTCCCTTTGATACCTCGGTTAGGGAGGCTCTATATGTCTTCATCTATTGCTAAAGACATGATTTGGCCATCAGAAGTAAAAGGCAAGGATGGTCGTATTCATCATCCTTCAGACACACCAGAATGGTTGTCTATTGATGCCAGGTATCCAGACTTTGCTGCTGAACCACGCAATGTTAGATTGGCATTAGCAACAGATGGATTTAATGCATTTGGCAATATGAGTGCATCACATAGCATCTGGCCTGTGTTGGTGACACCTCTCAATCTTCCGCCTTGGCTTCTTATGAAAGAACAATTTATTATGATGTCCTTATTAATCCCAGGTCCACATATGGTTGGCAATGACCTTGATGTATACTTGGAGCCATTAATTGAGGAGTTGCAACTACTTTGGGAGCTTGGAGTCAAAGTTTATGATGCATATAGAAAAAGGAACTTCACTATGCGGGCGATGATTTTATGGACCATTAACGATTTCCCAGCATATGGTGACTTATCTGGTTGGAGCACTAAAGGTAAGAAAGATTTGGGATGTCCTTGTTGTAATGTGGAGACTGTATCAAAATGGTTACAGTATGGGAAAAAGCAATGCTATGGTTTCCATCGACGTTTTCTTCCAATGAATCATCCGTATAGACGTGATAGGAAAAATTTTGATGGTGAAAAAGATTTTCGACTTCCACCTAAGCCACTATCTGGAGAAGATATACTGAGGCAATTTGATGGGTATGAAAATATCACATTTGGAAAAATGAATAAGCGCAAGAGGCTTGGAGATCAAATTCAACCATTACCTCCTGGTTGGAATAAGATAAGCATCTTTTTTCAGCTACCTTATTGGAAGTATTTATCTGTTAGACACAATCTGGATGTGATGCACATAGAAAAGAATGTGTGCGAGAATATTTTAAACACATTATTGGGTGATTCTAAGAAAAGTAAAGACAACTTACAAGCTCGTCAAGATTTGAAGAAAATGCGCATTCGAAGAGATTTATGGCCAGTAGATGCAGGTGACCGCTATTACTTGCCTCCAGCATCTTACACCATGACTAATGCGCAGAAAGATAAGTTCCTATCCGTGTTAGAAAAGTTGAAAGTTCCTGATGGCTATTCTTCTAACATATCTAGGTGTGTTAGCAAATCTGATAGAAAACTTGTTGGGCTGAAAAGTCATGATTGTCATGTTCTTATGCATGAACTTCTACCTGTTGCCTTGAGACATTGCATAATCTTAGATGTGTACAAGCCTATTGCTAATTTGTGCTCATTTTTCAACAAGCTTTGCTCTAACATTATTGATGTGGAAGAATTCAAAGAATTGGAACAAGAAATTGCTGTCACTCTTTGCCAGTTGGAGAGAATCTTCCCTCCTTCTTTCTTCACCATCATGATGCATTTGCCCATTCATTTAGCTTATGAAGCCAGGCAAGCCGGATCTGTCCGAACTAGGTGGATGTACCCAATAGAGAGATACTTGAAGAAATTGAAGAAGTATGTAAGAAACAAAGCTAAACCGGCTGGTTGTATTGCTAGTTGCTATTTAGCTGAAGAAAGTTTGACATTTTGTGGTAGGTACTTGCATAATTTTGAGACAAAACTGATCCGCAATGCTCATAATGTTGATGGATCTCCAATTAGAGTTGGAGTGTCAAGAAATTTCGACATCCACACTTTGGAACAAGCCCATCGTTATGTCCTTTTCAATAAAGAGGAATTGGATGTTTACAGAAGGTAAGATTTAATTAGGTCCTAAAATTCTTGCTGATATTTGTATATATGTTGTACATTAATTTAGACACTTCTTATAAAGCAGTGAACACATGTGTATTCTTCAAGATATGGAACCCAACATTGCCCCACGGACCCTAGAAACAAAACATGCAAAGGAGTTCTCTAAGTGGTTGAAAGAGCATGTAAGTCTCAAACATAAATATTGTTGTCACTCTTAATGTTCAAGTTAGTGTAGATTACATTAATGTTTTACTTTTTTATGAAGGTAATGCAAATGCGAGAGATTAGGCCGAACAGTATTAGCGATGATTTGAGATGGTTATCCCAAGGCCCTTGTGCTGAGGGAATGTCTTATGAAGGATTTTCAGTCAATGGATATCGTTTCCGTTCAAAGCACATTGAAAGTACATGTACTACACAAAATAGTGGAGTGTATTTGTGTGCTGACACTTCAAGTTATTCAAGTGGTAGAGATCGAAATCCTATAAATGCTGAAGTCACGTACTATGGCTACTTAGAGGAGGTTATTGAGCTAACTTATGGTCCAGGAATCAAAGTTCCATTATTCAGATGTTCTTGGTATGATGAAAGCACTTCTAACGGGTTGCGAATTGATGAGTATGGGTTCACACAAATCAACACTTCAAGGATAAAAAAAAAGGAGGAACCGTTTATCCTGGCTTCTCAAGCATTGCAATGCTTTTATGTGAAGGATCCTAATGATGATGATTGGTGCACAGTGCTAAAGCATCCTCCTAAAGATTATTCTGAAGTACCTCTTATTGAGAATTGTTTGACTGGTTTACAATCTGATGGTGGTGTAACTAGTGATGTGTCTTGGACGAGGAGTGACACCGGGGGATCTTTTGTTGATAGAACTAAAAAAAAGAATGATGGGGCTAATGTTTAGTTCATTAATCAGTCTGTTTTGTTTGCAAGTCTAGAATACTTTACTTGGGGAATATGTTGTATTGCATTTTTTTGGCAAACTGTTACTATATGGCATATTCTTTGCAATTTATTTAGTCTTGTTTCATATATCGGCAAGTAGGACATCATTATTCTTTTTTGGGATATGAAACCAAGGTACTCTACAAGTTATATGTTTTTCAAATGCTGAATATTCATATGTTGGTGTCTCATATTCTCTGCAATTTATTTGTTTTTCAAATGTACCTACTACTTTTGTTACTGACATTTCTGCACTAATAATCTAATTTTTTTCCTTGTCAATTGAAGGATGGCAGGAAGAAGATTCACTAGATCTAGTTGTAACAACACACCCAGTCAACCTATTGCTGTCCCTCCATCCACAATTGAAGAAAATTGTGAGGATCAACCTATTGCTGTCCCTCCATCCACAATTGAAGAAAATTGTGAGGATCAACCTATTGCTGTCCCTCCATCCACAATTGAAGAAAATTGTGAGGATCAACCTATTGAAAATGATGTAATAGTTGAAGAAAATGTTGAGGATGAACAGGAGAATAGGAAGTATGGACGTGGGCCTGCAAGTGAGCAAAGCCTACTTCCTAAGCAAGGGCAACCACGTCACAAGGTCCAATGGGATGATGAAGGAAATGCTATTGGGGAGAATGGTGTCAAATTGAATCGTTATTGTCATATGCTAGCAAGGAAACCACACATATGGCATCTAGACTTGAAGTGGAACGAACAACCAAAACAAGCTTTTGCAGATAGAAAATCATTTATTGAGGTAATCGTTTTCATAAAAAGACCAACAAATTGTATGATTGTGATTTCTAAAGTAATATTTTCTATGTTTTTGTAGACGTACTTTGATTTAGGCAGTCACCCTAATGCATGGAATCACATTGATGAACACATTAGCAAAGGGATATCAGTGTGGAGGGCCCGTGTAAAGAAAGATTACTATGAAAAGTACAAGATTGAACCACAATTGATGATGAAGAAAGTTGAGAAAAATGCTTCCATAGATATGGAACAGTTTAAAAATCTTGTTAAAGAATGGGGAACCGAGAAGTCTAAGGTACAATGGTTTCATATAACTTTTTTTTTGATCAATAAGTGTGTTTCTCTTTCATTACTCACAAAATTTACAAAGGGGAGCAAAGCTCAATACATCTATAAAGATAGATATCAAAAGTCAAAAAGAAGGATGCAATTTATCTATGCAAACTTCTATAATCAGTATTCCTGCAATGCCACACACTGTTTGGTTTGCTCCTACTGTCTTCAAAAACACATTTGTTTCTATGTATCCATATGTGATAAATGATAAGAGTAGCAAAGTATTGCTGTTCATTTATGTTCTTTAGCAGTTGTACTTCGTTTCTGTTCCAGCAGCAAAGTATTGCTCAATTCCTGAGCATGCAGATATCATCTCCACTTCCCAGCTCAACGTTGCTGCAGATTTTTTGAATCTGCTCAATTCCTCTGATCTCAGGGAGCTTCCACACTTCACATCAGTCCCCTTTCCAATGTGGAATTGGACATTATAGAGATATCTATCTCTTATATTGAGGATGTTCTTCCACATCCAGTTGTTGGCTTGCTTATATTGAGGATGGTTTCATATAACTTGCATGTATACCTATCTACTTTTTCTAATTATATGTTTCTTATGGTTTAGAAAATTTCCGAGATCAACAAGGCAAACAGAGCAAAAAAAGTGATGGATCATACCACAGGATCAAAGCCATGGAGTTGTTATCGGGCAGAAATGGTATTAATAATGGACACTTGCCTTTCTTAGTAGGAGTTGAACATATAACATGGACAATTATTATGTTATCTATCATGTGTAGGTCAGTGAAGATCAACCCGTTGTGCCTCTTAACAAATTTTTGGAAAAAGTTTACGACAAAAGCCCACAAGTGGTTAGAAAATGGATATTTGCTTTCCTATGATGTCTACAAAGCTTAATATGCTTAAATATCTGAATTTATGCTTTCCTTTTATGATGCTTTCTAATTACAGCTTGAAATCTCTGATATCGTGGAAAACCAAGTAGCAAACCAAGAAGAAATAGATCCTAGAAGTGTTGATAATCTAACACGTGCTGCTTATTTGCAAGTTTTAAATCCTTCAAAAAAGGCTAGGATCCGAGGTGTTGGAATTGGGCACAAAGAGATAGGACATAGGGGAAAAGCTGCTCGTATAAGATATGAAATGCTTCTTGAGGAAAGCAATGCAAAGGATGTATGTTGGAGAAAATCTAAACTTGAACTATTAGTTACAACTAGTCTATTAGATTGATGTTTGTACTTTGTTTTCTATTTCAGGATAAACTTAAGGAACTTGAAGAAACAGTAAATGGATTGAAGAACTCCGTCTCCCAATTAATGACTTGGTATAATCAATCACAGGTAACTCAGATTCAGTTGTCTATGTCAATGTAATATATAATTGTTTTTTGACATTGTTGATGTATTTGTTATAGGATGGCAGTATTAATGTTGATTGTGCAGTTGAATACCCCAATCAGAATACTACATGTGTCTTACACATGCAAAGTGGCACAAATAGGTCGGATGTGGGTTCTTTTCACATACAAGACAATACAAGAAATGGTGCAGATGTAGGCATGTTTCCCAACCAAAATAATTCAAGCGGGGATGTCTTAGGAAGACTTTCTAGACCAAGCAATTCAAGGGAGACTGGAGTAGGCAGACTTTCCATACAAGGCAATTCAAGGGAGAATGGAGTAGGCAGGCTTTCCATACAAGGAAATGGACATCAACGGATCTTTGCGCCACAGGTAACTCATTACAGCTATAGATTATTTTCAATATTCATACACATCAGAATATTAACATGTACACTTTATTAAAGGCTGCAGTTGAAAGTTGGTCCCCTTCCTCTGGTAATAATCGACAAAGTTATCCTCAAATGCAGAACACACCAACCACATCTTCATCGGTGTCTTTCACACCAAGAAATCAGCGTTTAAATTCTGTAAGTAATTCATTTCAGCTTATCTAAAACTTGATTCAAGTTGTCATAAAACTCAACTTCTTGCCAAGTTGTCAAAGGCATTTCATCCCTCCTTCATATGTTTCGTGTCCTCTTACATTGTTCATAACATAAGATGAATTCATACCCATCTTTGAATATTATAGGCCTCTACAATCCACATTGGAGGACTTTTTATGTGGTCTTCTTTGCACTCATGTGCCCACCGTTGGGCCCAAGTAGCATTGCTCAAGAATTAAATGGCCTTCCTCATTTGTGACACATATTTGATATAAACCATCAGTAAATGTATTGCTCATCCCAATAGTAATTCTTAATGTCGTACATGAAGTTTTTATTTGAATCACCAATGTACTCTGAGTATAAGACTTTAGCAGCAAGATAGTTCATGAAATATATACCATGGAGTGTCAAAAGAAACTTTCATCAGCTAGCCATCGAGGAGAGAGCCATCAATCGGTCTGCTGTCATTTTTAGAGAGGTGAATGCAACTGAGATGGTTAGCTACCATGTTCTCTCTCCTCTTCTTTTCACATATCTCCATATCAAAATCCTGCAACAATAAGATCCAACATGTCAACCCGAGCTTGGCTTCTTTCTTCATCATGGAGTAGTGTATGGCTGCATGGTTGGTGTAGACTATCACCCTTGAACCACTAGGTACTACTTGGACTTGTCAAAGGCATACACAATACACATCAACTCTTTCTTAGTTGTGGCATAATTCCTTTGTGCTACAACCAATGTATTTTAGATGTTATATACCATGAGGTACCTCTTATCAATCCACTGTCTCATAACTTCCTTCATTGTATAATCACTAGTGTTGTACATCATCTCTAAGGGTAGAGATTAATCAGGTAGAAGGATAATAGGTGTGGTTACAAAAGTAGCTTTCAAATCATTCATATATCCACACAAGTAGAATCAAAAGAGAAAATCATATCTTTAAGAAGAGGATTGGTGAGGGGCTTTGCAGTCCTTGAGAAATCCTTGATATATCCTTTGTGAAAATCTTCTTGTCTAAAGAAGTCTCTAACTTATTTCATTACAAATGGTGGTGCAAGATTGAATTTGATCTTTGCCTTGTTTTCCTCTATCCCTTGTTACTTACTCAATGGCCCAAAACAATTCTCTCCTTCACCTGTGAACTGGGACTTTGAATCAAACATCTGTTTTCTAGACTATCTAAATAACTAATAGTTGAGTAATTAATATAGAGTGGTCATTCCAGATTTTGCTTAGGAACAGAGTGAATCTTTTGCTTGTGCACCAACACTCCACGAACTTTAAAGATGGCAGTAATTGTGATGATGAATATTGTTATTGCCTACTATTTCTGCTCCAGATGCCCTTGTCCCCTGCTTGTCCCCTTCTTTTGAGTCATTTTCTTAAGGGGCTGTTGATATTAATAACCTTGGGAATGGCCACTCTCTGTATGGGCTAACTCTATCTACTTTGTTTTTAATTTTTGGCTGTCCAAGCTGCTCCAAATTTTTGGCTGTCCAAGCTGCTCCAAGAGTAGCAAGAAGAGCTTCATTTCTATTCTTTAGCAGGCGTACTTCATTTCTGTTCCAGCAGCAAAGTGTTGCTCTTTTAGGTGCTCGACTCTTTCACAGCCACTTGGTCCAAGGCAAGACCTCATGTTTAGAACTGCATACCTCCCAAGCGTCTTTTAGAGAGATAGTTTTTAGTTTCCCGAGCATGCAGCTGCAGATTTTTTGAATCTGCTCAATTCCTCTGATCTCAGGGAGCTTCCACACTCCACACTTCACATCAGTCCCCTTTCCAATGTGGAATTGGACATTATAGAGATATCTATCTCTTATATTGAGGATGTTCTTCCATATCCAACTATTGGCTTGCTTATATTGAGGATGGTTTCATATAACTTGCATGTATACCTATCTACTTTTTCTAATTATATGTTTCTTATGATTCCTTTTTGTATTTATATTGATAGGGTAGAATTACTTTTAATGATGGATTTCAACGGACAATTCACCTTGGAGTAGACCAAAACCGAAATATAAGGGTAAGTTGTTTGTTGTACTATGATTTATGTATTAACTTTAAATTCTATTAATATAATGATTTGTCATTTTTAGGAGAAGAATGTTCAAGTACCTAACCGTATGAGGTGTGGCATTGATGAAGAACACAACACCATTTGAAGGAATATGAAGACATTATAGATCTTAGGAGTTTCTAGCATGATATGTTGATTGTCATCAATCTCAAATTTTAAAACCATATGTACTCTTTATTTATATCAACGTTGAGCACACAATGTATGGATAATACTTTGTTTCAATATCAAAAATTGGTTGAGGTGATTTAACATTTTTATGTGTCATTTTGGTGTTGAATCTTCTTATGATGTCATGTGAATTAGTATAAAAATATTGCTTGAGGTTATGTATACAAAGTTTTCATTTAAAATTTAATATTCACTATAGTAACAATTAATTAACATTTAATAAATCATTCAATAATCAATAACCAAATCATAAATATATTGATGAAGGTCCAGATTGACCATCAAAATTGCATTCATGGCTACCACATAGCCCCTCAAAAATATATTCTCTAGGACCATCAAGTCCCTCAAAAATGTTTCATGAAGGCTAAATAGTCCCTCAAAAATGTATTTATGAAGGCTAAATAGTCCCTCAAAAATGTATTTATGAAGGCTAAATAGTCCCTAAAAAATGTATTTATGAAGGCTAAATTGTCCCTCAAAAATGTATTTATGAAGGCTAAATAGTCCCTCACAATTGTATTCGTGAGGGTATTCGTGAGGGCCACTGGTATTTGTCACGCGAGTTCTCTTCACGGACCATTTGTGAGGGCCAGACCCTCAACCGTCCCTATTTCTGAGGGCCTGTAGAGAGGGGTTTGTGACAGGACTCTCCCGTGAATAATGGCCCAGTTTTTTGTAGTGATAGTAACTAGTCTTTTCAAGATGATATGTTTTCAAGATGATATGTATATATGTATATAACATTATTTACACAAAAATTTGTAGGGGTTGAAGCCATGTCGTTTAAAAAGTAAAGAATTTGTCATTGCAGAGGCATCGGCTTACCCATCCCTACCAGGGGAAATGTTTCATGGGTCTCCATTACCAGCTGGTTGGGTTCGTGTGAGCTCGGTACATATATTCTCCAATTAGATGGATCTTCCATTGCCAAATGCCCACCCAGATTGTGAAACACTCGGTGAGGCAGAAGGCAGAGTGATATTGTGGCTAAAAGTGGATGTCCTCTATACTAAAATTGTATGGTAAATTACATTTCATGCATATTAATGACCACAAAGTGAAACATGACGGGCGTGCGGGGGGTCTCGGAGAAAGGCGGCGCCGCGAGCGATGAAGCTGAAACCCTAAAAGATGACGGGAGAACGACTGGGGGTAGCAGAGATGGACGAAAGAGCCCTACACGGAGGACGATGGAAAATCAACGGCTGGCCAAAGTGACCGGCCTCAACATCACCTACAGAAGCATGAGAGATCCAAACCCTAACAACGACGTGGAACTCATGACTGCGGCGGATGTCTCTGAGATGGAAACAGATGGGCACAACGGTGACGATGGCAATACTTTTCGACCAGATGAAGGCCCTCAGAAACAAGCTCTAAACTTTAAACAAGCCTGTATGGGAGGTGGACAGAGTGGCGTCACGAACCCAATCTTCATCGACGATGAACCGGAAGAGCTAGTAAATCCTGATGACATTGAACTCATCAATGTCCATGGATACCCAGAAATATATGTAGCACCTGAGGCTGAAGAAATTCTGAGCAGACCCTTTAAATACTCGGTCATTGTGAAACTCATAGACAGATCGGTGGGTTTTCTAACCATGGGGGAGAGGCTAAAGCTTTTATGGAAACCTGCAAGTCGCTTTGAACTTTACGAATTAACCGATCAGTATTATGTTGCTCAATTCTACAACAAACACGATCATGATAAGGTCCTTACAGGGGGGCCATGGTCCCTCTTTGGAGGATGTCTGATGGTATGGCCATGGAACGGTTACTTCGAACCCTCACAGGGGATGCCTGATCACATCGTCACCTGGGTCCGAGTAATAGGACTGCCAATCCACTACTATAACATGGAGATATTCGACAAAATAGGGGAAGCTGTGGGGCGTTTGATCCGTGCAGACGACCACTCTATCAACAGAACTAGAAGTAAATTTGCTAGGCTAGCTATCGAATTGGATACTAGCCTCCCTGTCAACCCAGCAATTCTAATAAATGGGAGGGAATACAAACTGGAGTATGAATCTTTACCAAATTTCTGCACAAAGTGTGGTAGAATGGGGCACAACGAAACAGATTGTAGAGGCGCTACTGAAGAACCTGCAACAACTGAAACGAATGCCACAGAGGAGTCTGCGGGGGTAAGATGGGTTGATGAAGAGGACAAATGGCAAGTCTACTACGGCAAGAAGATACTAGCAAGTAGACCGCCAAGGAGGAAGGGCAAAGACCCAGACCGTAAAGATAAGCAACAAGGAATAGAGCAGAATAATAGATATCAAGCTCTTGATGATGACGAGGAAAGCTATGAAACGCCCGAAGGGGAAGCAACTGAGAATACAGCAAAGCAACAAAGCAATGCGATAAGTCCAAAAATATGGAGGAAGAAACAAAGATGAGATAAAGAGAGAGATGCTTCTCACGACGAACCAATGGAGACACTAAATCAGGATCCAGCAAATGAAGATGGAAAAGTAACCAACGTTACTGAAGATCCAAATGCATCCTTGAGACACACTGCAGTATCACCAGTAGGTGATGAAGTTATACAGGGCAGGTTTAAAGCAAACACCGAAGCCACAGTTAACTCACATCAAGGAGGACCAGTTCATACCACTGAAGCAACAGAAACTCAGGCTACCACAATGAGACCTATCAATAGGAAAACCTCTATGGCAGGCCGGAAAGCGAAGGAAAAGGGAGACCCTGCACAGCAGGGTAGTCCGAACAAAAACCACCCTTATAGTACCCGAGGGAAGACAAAGAGAACCAGTGAAGACAAGGAGGAGCTGGACGCCACTTTGGGCCAACAACCTACACCCTCCATGCGTTGATGATTAACACACTAGCCTGGAACATAAGGGGTGCTGGCAAGAAGAAAGCCAGACACTACCTTAAAACCTTAATCAAGAAGCACAAGATTGATATAGTCTCCATCTCCGAACCTCGCATTTCTGGTACACAGGCAGAACACATCATCAAGGAGATCGGCTTTTCTAGTTCACATAGAGTAGAAGCAGCAGGCTTCTCAGGAGGTATATGGGTTCTCTGGAATGAGCAAAAGAGCGACGTCCAAATTCTTGAAAGCAACAAATATTTCATTCACTGTAAAGTTAACAATAACACCTACATTACCTTCATTTATGCTTCTCCCTCTCCGTCGCGTCGACCCATTCTCTGGGAGCATCTGCTACGATTAAGTTCCTCCATTAACAATCCCTGGATCACACTGGGTGACTTCAACTGCATGCTCAATCCAGATGAAAAAATTGGTAGTAAGCTCTTCAACCTCCGGGAAGCAACTACCTTCAGGAATACTCTCATTCAAGCTGGCCTCACCGACATCGGCAACTCAGGATTCAAGTTCACCTATAAGAAAGGGATTCTCCATGAACGACTCGATCGGGCAGTAGCAAATGCTAATTGGATTCAAAATTTCCCCAACTTTGTGTGTGAAGCCCTTACAAGAATTGGTTCGGATCACAACCCCATTGCCATCCTAAAAACCCGCACCAAACAGAAGAGAACTCGGTTCTTCACCAAAGCCAGTTGGCATCATCAAGATGTTTTTACGGCCCTTCTAACAAGTGTTTGGAACCCTGAGAAGGCGTACCAGGACGCTATCCACGACGCCATGGAACCTTTGCTACGATGGGACAAAAATGTCACCAGGAAACAACAGAAAGATAAGGAGATTCTCATTCGGGAGATCACACAAGCCCAACAAGCAGTGGAAAAAAACTACAGTGAAGCTATGGATTCTCGATGTATCGAACTCGAAAGCAATCTCGAAAGCATCATGATGAAGGAAGAGGATAGTTGGAAACAGCGTAGTCACATAAATTGGCTCCGTCATGGAGACAAAAACAGTAAGTTTTACCATGCCTTTGTTAACAACAGACGTCGATCTAATCGCATCACTTCCCTTAAGAAAAACAATGGTGAATGGACCTCTAATGAAGCTGATCTATACCATCTGGTGGAATCACACTTTAAGGAAATGTTCACAGCTCCTACAAATCAATCCTCTACTTGCATCTCCTCCATGCCTGCAAATTTTAAGAAACTAACGCCCAGCCAGCACAGGCATTTGGCTGCAACCCCTACGGAGCATGAAATTTGGAGAATGATCAAAGAAGCAGATCCCTACAAGGCGGCGGGGCCTGATGGATCGGACTACCTTTTCTTCAAAAAGCAATGGAAGGTAATCAAGTACTCAGTGATAAAATCCATACGAAGCATGTTGAATGGAACACCCATTGACGATAAACTTGCAAATTCCAACATTGTACTAATCCCTAAGTGCAGAAATCCCACCAACTGTAACCAGCTACGACCTATAACCTTGAACAACACCATAATGAAAATTGCATCCAAGATTGTGGTGGATCGAGTGAAACAACACTTACCTAAGTGGATATCCAAAACCCAATCTAGCTTTATACCTGGAAGGAACATATCAGACAATATCATCATTGTTCAGGAATTACTCCACAACATGAGAAGGAACTCTACCGGAGGTTACATGGCTATCAAGGTCGATTTGTCAAAAGCCTACGACAGACTTTCCTGGGACTTCATTGAAGACACGCTCAATCACATGAACTGGCCAAGTAATATCCAACAATACATTATGAACTCTCTCCAAGCAGGTCGAACCAGTATAATTCTGAATAGCGACAATCTCCAACCCTTCAAAGCTTCTAGGGGTCTGAGACAGGGAGACCCCCTCTCTCCATACCTGTTCGTTCTTTGTATGGAAAGATTCTCACAATTAATCGAAAACTCAGTGGTGAATAAGAGCTGGAAACCAATCAAATTATCCCAAAAAGGCCCAGCTATTTCTCATGTTATTTTCGCGGATGACATTGTCATCTTCGCCCATGCTTCAATGGAGCAGATTACCAACATTAACCAGTGCTTTAAGATGTTTGAATCAGCCTCGGGTCAGAAAATTTCAATCGATAAATCTAAAATCTTCTTCTCCAAAGCCGTTCTTCAAGCCACACGCAATCAAATTTGCTCTGCCAGTGGGATTTCTGAGACCAACGACCTTGGAAAATACCTTGGAGTTCCTCTACTACATGGAAGAATTCAAAAGGAGACATATGCATACCTAGTAAATAACATCAACTCCAGGATCAACGGCTGGGCGGCAAAAACTTTGTCTCTCGCAGGAAGAATCTGCCTTGCAAAAGCTGTGCTCAATACCATACCAACCTATGCCATGCAAACGGCTAAGATACCTGTGTCTATCTGCAAGAAGCTGGATAAAATCGTCCGGAATTTCATTTGGGGAGGAGGTCATAAAGACAAACCTATTTCTCTTGTCGCATGGCGACATGTAACTTCAGGCATGGATAAAGGAGGTCTGGGCATTAAGTCCATGCATAGCTGGAACAAAGCCATCCTATGGAAAAACACCTGGAACATTCTTAATGCCAAACCATCTCTATGGAGGCAAGGACTACTGAACAAATACAGAAACTTCCGTCAAGGCAAAGGTAGCCGTGTGACACCTTTCTGGCAATCTATAGACTCTGGGAAAGATTTCGTCTCCTCAAATTGTATCAAATCCATTGGGAATGGCAGGGATACTTCAGTCTGGTATGAAAATTGGGTACCAGGAGAGGGAAAGCTGGCTGATAAATGTGTCACAACCATTGCTGAAGAGATTATGGACCTGAAAGTCTCGAGCCTTGTCAATCTCAACGGAAATTGGGATACTGACTTCCTAGGCAGCTATCTGCCTCCGAGCTGCGTAAAGGAAATCATCAACCTACCCACCCCCACAAGTAATAGAGGCAAAGACCTCTGGAGCTGGAAATATGAAACAACAGGTCAATACTCAACTAGCAAGGCTTACGACCTAATTCATACTGAAGAAAACACACAATCAGATGCTGTTTGGCTGCAGATATGGAATATCAAAGCCCCTGCCAAGATTCGAACCTTCCTATGGCTAGCTGCACATGAGGCGATCATGTCTAATGTAAGAAGGAAGCAAAGAAAATTTACAGACTCCGCCATCTGCCCGAGGTGTGGGAGTAGTGAGGAAACAACACTACACGCTCTGAGAGACTGTCCCAAAGCAAGTGAAGTGTGGCTGGCTACAACACTCAAAAATATACATCTGAAGAACTCGTCTGCATCTTCAAGAAGCTGGATAGCTGCTATGCTGAAGGAAGACACGAACACCCAAACCATCTTCGCCATCACCTGCTGGTGCATATGGAGGGCAAGGAATACTGAAATCTTCGAGAAAAAAACCACACAGAAAAGTCGACAAATCTCACAAATATCATGTCTTTACAAATCGGTGATCCAAGCCTGGGAGAACCAGGTAAAGGACAATACAAATGAGTCACAGCTAGAAGGCGAGATTACTATAAATGAAACAGGACGTATCCTATGTATGTCTGATGCATCTGTACATGGAAACAAAGCTACCATTGCAGTAGCAACCATGGATAAGGATGGTAATTGGCTAGGAGGGTGTGCGAGGAGAATCAATGTTCAATCAGTCATTGAGGCTGAAACAAGAGCACTGCACCTAGCAGCTGAAGTTTGTAAGATTAATCAATGCACTAAAGTCACCCTGATCTCCGACAGTTCCATTGCAACCAAGGCAGTGAAGGACAAAGGAAGGTACACACCTGCAATTCGTCCCTGGATCTCGGACATACACAAGCTTCTAGCAGACACTGAAGACAATGAAGTCTTGAAGGTCGGCAGAGCATCTATTCATCTGGTGGATGGCCTAGCCAGGCACCACCACAAAACATACCAGGATGATCGAGTTTACCTGGATCCTCCTCTCGACCCTGTGGGTCAATCCCTCCTCCCTTCTCCCTGTAATACTAGAAACACTACTAGATTTATTTTCCCAGCAGGAACTAAGTGTAACCTATGGGTGTTCCCAGCCATGCAGGAGCTGAATGAATAAGAATCACCTCTTATGAAGTTAGGAAAAAAAAAATTGTATGGTAAATTTATATTACATTAAATTGTTAGTGTGTGTATATGATGTCAATTGATCTAAAATTATATATATACATGTTAAAAAGAATACACCCAGAGCATCTAGGTCTCCACCTCCACCTCCTACATTACCAAGTTGGGTTCCACAAGACCTACCTATCCCGTTAGGTCCTAATTGTAGGGGTATGGCAATATGGTTAGGCGAACATGATATAAATTTCCCTATAACTGTTTCTATAGATGTGGATGCTACATGTCATTCATACAAAAACAACCTGTTTATACAAGATATTTTGGAGTTGTTTCGATATGATTGGCTGAATACATCTATGATAGAGCTATGGATAAGGTGAGATCTTCTTTATACATCCATATTCCTTGTGTAGGATCTGGTGATCTGGTTTCTTATTTATTAATGCATACACAATACATGTTTTGCAGCTACTTAGACAAAATATGTGCAGATTTTTCATTCGAAGATGTAGGATTTTTTATTCCATCTTTGATTAGTCTAGTAGCTAAAGACCATTCATCAGTTCAACAATATTGCTGTGATACTTTTACAAATTTTGGTCAAAATAAGAAGACAGTGATAATAGCTCTATTCAATGTGGAGTAAGTTTACTTTGCTTATAATTTGGACTTAAGAAAATTACATTTTTTTGTGGATTTGGAGTTATTAATTTTTAACTTTTTTACCTCTAGTGGTATGCATTGGGAGTTACTAGTTATTGTCCCCGAGACATTCACTGTATATTATCTAGATCCTAAGGGGACTAAATTGAATTCAAAATATGGACACAAAATGAAAGTGGCATTATTCCGGTGAGAAATATTTCATTTTCATATCCATTAACATATGTTATTACATTACTATTTAAATGCAATGTACTGTATTACATTAACATGTAGGGGTTTAGATGAGTTCAAAAAGGTTGGAGGAAAGGTCCCCAGGAAAAAGAACCAGCAAATAATTTGGAAAATGTGGAAGTAAGTTGCCGACTGCAATGTATATATTATTTATGTGAACAATGCTTAATTAGTTGTATTTTTTAATATTTTGTATGTTTCAATTTATAGTGTTCTACACAAGGCAACGGATGGGCATGTGCATACTATGTGATGCAATTTATACACATGATTATCAAATATGCCATAGTGGACATCGATACCATTTGTGAGGTATTATATATAGTCTCATTAGATAATATGAAATATATCAATCTTATTTATATATTATTAATTATATATACATCATTGTCTTTGTAGGTATTTAAAACTGACCACACTACAGGAAAGGCTTTACCAGATGTACATGCTCCCTATACGACAGAAGAATTAAATGATATAAGAGAAGAATGGGCAACAACCATACAAGTAGTGGGGGTTTTAACATATAATTGGGATGTTAATAGCGAATAATGACTAAAGAATGATATTTTGTAAATGAATTTCTGAATTATAATATGTTTGAATGTTTCTACATGTCTGAATGTTTCTACATGTGTGAATGAAACTACTGGCTGCTATATGAATGTTTCTACATGTGTGAATGTGAAAACGAATGGAACTGCAAATTGCTACATGAATGTTTCTACATGTGTGAAAATCGAATGGAACTGTAGGTTGCTAAATGTGTGAAAATTAATGTTGTTAATTTTGCAAGTTTGTGGCCTGTTGCTAGATGATATCAATGGATGTCGTAAAACCTACAGTTCATAACTGAACTGCAGGTTTCTCATCCTGCGACCAACCACAGTAGGCCTGCAGACTGAAAAGAAAAAAAACATGAAATAGGTGTCGGTTATTTGTTTAAAACCGACGACAAATGATTACATCGTCGGATAAATAATTATACCGATGCCTAATGCATGTGATGTTGCGTCGGTTATCACTAATAAACCGAAACTGATGGTTATGGCATCAGTTGACCTACTAGAAACCGACGTCAATTTCCCTAATGAGGCCAGACACCACAGCCATGCTGGCCAGCATGGTCGTGGTAGCGGGCCAGACACGACGGCTGTGCTGGCCAGCACGACCGTGGCAGCTGGTCAGACAACACGACCGTGCTGGCCAACACGACTGTGGCAGCAGGTGATATGGCATCAATATTCACTAATAAATCAACGCTGATAATGCCCCAGATGGTGCCCTTTCTGTGGCACGAAGGTTTATGGCATCGGTTTCAAAGCTAATAACCGACGCCTATACCCCCTTGTTGACACGTTTTCAGTGGCGCACGAAGGGTTTTGGCGTCAGTTTGAGAACCGAGGCCTAACGGTTGGCCTTTTAGCGGAACCCGCATAGGTGTCGCATTAAAACTGACACTAAATGCCTTAAATAACCAACACTAAAGGCCGGTTATGTACTAGTGATCTTCAAGAGCATTGATGATGACAACGTCTCATGGAATAAATAAATTATGTATCATAATAGGGAAGTGTTCAAAGATGATAAAAGGTATAGTATATGATTCATATTAGTTGATCCGAGCCAAATCTCTAGAGAGTGTGGCATAAGACTGATTCTTGCACCTAGGTTGGATAGGTCATGTCTTTACATAGTGTCCTATAATAGAAACATGATTGTGAAAGCATCAAGATCTTTCTGCTTAGTTGGTATGGTGGACTGAATATGGTGGACTAAACAAAAGTTGTAGAGATCCTGGCCAATGAAAATTTTTCTATTTCACATCTCTTCTATTTCTTAGTGATGAGACCCTTCAAAAACTTAGCAAAGCTTGGAATCTCATCTATAGCATCGAGGAGAGGAATGTCTAGATGTATCTTTTTAGTACTGCCCATAAACTTTATGCATCTCTTATTAAGTTGCGATTTGATAAATATGTGAGGGAAGGGTGCTTCAGAATAGTGCTCAATGGGTTTACTCAAGGAAATTTCTTTCATCATTCCTCACACTTTCTTCTTTTCTAAAACAATTTCCTCTATAGGAATTATTGGTTCACCGTCATCCTCGACTACAGGTTGTGTTGGTGGAGGAGGTTATGTACATAAGATAATACCAGATCTTTGTGTTGTCATATTCACAGGTTCATGGCTGGAGTTTTATTTGGTACAAGAATGAATTGACCAATTGAATTCTTGATGGAGGCATCTATAGACACCAACTGTTGGTCAATCATTCTATAGTGTTAATGTCAATCGTTGATTTATGTATCACATTTCCTATTTGTGTTTGCATGGTGGACATAAGTTATTATTTATTAGGATGCATTTCCCAAGGCATTTAGTTAGAGAATTTAGTTGATTTATCAAATTATATTGTTGCTAGAATAGACTTCCTCTTGGTGGACCATTGAAGTTTCCCTGTTGTTCTACTGGAACCTTGGAGGATTTCATCTTCTTATTGCTTGACCCCTTCATATGGCATGAGTTGTTTGGTAGGAGAGTATCTTCACCTTACATGTGTTATCGTAAGGAAAACCAGGGTGTTATAGTTTTTTGTAATTCATGTGAAACATTTTCTACAAATCAAACATGATAGTCTTCTGCTTCATGAGTGTATATACATTTATCAAGTCTAGGCAGGCTTTCTCAACATGTGATGCAGTTTATCACAGTCTCTGTGTGATGCCTCTCCTTGGTATTTGTCTCCTTTATATTGTGAATGTTTTTGGCCATTTAATCAAGCTTGACATTTAGGGCATCAAATATCTTCATATATGAGGTGGTACTAATAGTTGTTATGTTCCTAGTTGACCCTATATCATGATTCATTCCACCTTGTAATGTTGGCATTTAATTGATGATTTCCATGGAGAGATCAACATCTTGCCCCATAAAATCACTCCCTCTTGTGGCCTTAATATATATTCTCTCACTGGGATAAGCCTGTTATAGAAGGTGCTAACCTAGTGTCTTCAAAGTTGTAGTGAGTTCACTCCCTATGATATTCTTGATATCTTTCCCAAGCTTCACATAAGTTTTCACTAGGCTTCTATCTGATGTTGGCAATCTTATTTCTACAACAGATGGTTTTCTCAATCGGGAAGAACTTGTTGACAAAGGTGTCTACCAATGCTTGACAATCAATGATTCCCTCATGTTTCAAACTTTGATACCTGCTATAGCCTTATCTCTCAAAGAGAATTTAAAACCCTTAAGGTACATAATTTTCTAGTGAACTATATTGATCGTGAGTGTATCACAAATGTTCTTGAAAACATCTATATGCTGATAAGGATTTTCCTCAACTTGAGTTTCCTCCAAAAATTAGTTGTCGAATAATATTCAGGAAGGTGGGGTTTAGTTTGATATTTTCCACCTGGATTCAGGGAATCACCACAAGTTGTCTATTTCTTTGGCGTGTGTAGTTGCCAAAGAAAGAAGGGATGGGCCATCGTGTGGGTCTTTCCATACTCCACCTTGAGCATGCATATGTTCTTTGGTTGGTGGGAAAAGAGAAAGGATATTTAGTGTGAATGAGTCACACTACTACCTAAAAGGATTGAATGAGTCAAGGTCAGTAAATGGACACCCAGACGAATCTTCAAAGATATTATGTGATTAAAAACATAAGACATGTGCAATAAAGTATATTTTTAAATTTAACAACAACGATTAAATCTAAACACAGTTTGGGTCCTTAGTGGATTGTTTGTTGTGTTATCCTCGACAATGGCACCAAAAATTGATAGCCCTTAAATATGGGTCAAAAGTGTGAACACAACTGCCTGATCAAATATAACAGAATTCAAAATCTATACCCAAATTCAAGAGATGTCTGCAACTCAGTATAGAGTCTATTGTAGTAATACGGGGTCAAACACAGAGATAAGGAGAAAGAACAACGTAAGAACAAAAAGACTTAGTTTAGTTTAATCAAAGAAAAAGGGATGGAATTGGCGTATTCCAGTAAAAGAAAAAATTAGTCTACTCAAAAGAATACATATATATGTATATATATGTATATATATATATATATATATATATATATATATATATATATATATATATATATATCAACTGAGACAAAAATAAATTTGATTATGATAAAGGAAATTTTAGGATTGGGTTCTGATAACCTCCCATTTTGCGATGTTATCTTACTAGTTTTCCTCAGTTTTCCATACTCTTTCTTAGTTAAATTAGATAGAATCTTTAACTTTCTACCTTTTTGTAAATATACCATTATATTAACTTTTCCTTTTTACTTCTTACAGAAAAGCACAAAAAAATTACAAAAGCTCCAAATGGTCCCAAGACCGAATGGACACCAAATGGTCCCAAGACCGAATGGACACCAAACGGTCCCAAGACCGAATGGACACCAAACGGTCCCAAGACCGAATGGACATCAAACAGTCCCAAGAACGAATGGACACCAAACAGTCCCAAGACCGAATGAAGGCCACACGGTCCCAAGACCGTGTAAAGTCAAACGGTCCCAAGACCAAATAAAGGCAAACAGTTCCAAACTGAGAGAGTCCAAATGGTCTCCAAACTGAGAGAGAGTCCAAATGATCTTCACGACCGTTTGGGCCCAAATCTCCCAAACCGTTTGAGTTCCACTTAAAGCCTATAAATAAGACCTGAAGGGTCCTCACAAAGGGGAAGTTTTCAGATGTCCAAAGGCTGCCTCTATTGTTCCAGAGCCATTTCATCCTTCACCCACTGCCCCAAGGCTGCCGGTCTGAGATCCATAATCCATGTCCAAGCTACCTTCTCTCTCATCGACAAAGAAGGTGGGAAGAGGAGGATTCATCATCAAGCAAGCTACAAAGTGTGAAGATCGTTGCTCTATCTCTCTCCAAGGGGTCGACCTTCCTCCCTCCTTTGTGGAGATGATGCTCTTTCTCTCTCTTCTCACCCCCTTCTTTGTTCTTGCCATGAGCGAGTAGTCTTATACACTAGGGTGCGGGGAGTAGCCCCGCTACCCATGTTTTCATTTCATGCAATGTAATTCATAAGTTTGCAATAGAGATATACTTTCTTTTCAGTTCAACATTAATCGTTTAAAGAATGCTTGTTGCTTGATCACCAACTTGTGTTACTTATTATCTATTAATATGAATTGTCTATGTTTGTACTATTAGATTCGAATCTCGATTGAATGTTGGTTCTTGATGCATGTAGTCACCATGCATCTATTTTGGTATCTAGGAGTGTTCTTCAAGAAGTGGAGTAAACTCACTTCCATCATTGTACTTTCATACTATGAAATGGAATCAGTTGATGTATAAAAGTACAACCTTGATAAGTCGAGGAATACACTTTGCGAAGGGAATGATGTAAAGCAAGTGACCATTTGTTTGGGGATGGCTGACTTTGCAACATTCGCACACTTCTCATAGTTAGTTCTCTGAAAGGAAACTAAATCTACAAAGATACTAACTGTTTAGACTCTTATTGCAGGTTATGTTACTATGCTGCATGTTTTGATCCATGTGTAGTGGTGGTGAAAGCCGATCACATCCTAGTGGTTTCTTAACATTGTTTACAACCTTAAATTTACTTTCTTGCTTTTACTTTACTTGCACTTAGTTTAAACAATCAAACCAACTCTTTGATCTAAATACCAACTGTTAAGGAGTTAAATGAAATTCTAACGTTTTCCATCTTGTTGATCTTAACAAGACCATTGTCCTGTGGATTCGACCCTTAACTATTCTACGATAAGACTTCCACGTATCCTAGCATACATGGGTGTAGTTTTTAATCTAGTATAAGCAAGACTAAACCTAAAAGATTTACTATCTTTAGGATTTTTAGTGGTACACACAACTCCACGCAAGTGGAAGCTCCATCAAAAATTGGCGCCATTGTTGGGGACAATGAAACGTTTTAATTTCATTTACCATCTTGCTAGTTGGTTAGGGTTTTACACTTTTCCTTTAAACATTACTCCATATTCTCTTGATTTCATCATATCTCCACATCATCTGAAAAGTGTGTTTCTTCCTCTACTCAGGTAGAAGATGTGTATGCAACCATCACATAATATCAGATTCTCCCCTGATCTAGAGTACGACTCTGAGGTAGAGAGAAGTTTCCACCACCGCATTAGACTTAATTGTCAAAGAGCCAGACAAATGGCCGAAGATCAACGCCAAGCTGCACTAGTGATGGAATGGGTCAACACTGCCATAGCAGCCCAGCGAGCGCAACTCATCGCCGACACGCGCGCCCAAGTTCAGGCTGAAGTACGGGCTGAAGAGCAAGACCGCATCTGTGTCGAGAATGAAGCAGCCAAGGCTGTTGCGCAACTGTTGATAAGGAGCAAGAAACTAAAGGACTACGCTATTCCCAAGAACTATGAAGAGAACCATCCAGTCTAACCACCACTCATTGAAATGCCTAATTTTGAGATTAGGACACTATGGATCCAAATAATTAAGGGCATCTCATTCTCTGGAAGTACCAGAGATGAATGCATGGACCATTTGAAGAGGTTCAAAGCTCTTTGTAGGTTGGTACCACAAGCTGGGACAACAGTGGATGTAGTCAAGCTCAGACTCTTCAATTTCACCTTGTCTGGAAGAGCATTAAGCTGGTACAATTCTTTGGACGGGGAGCCAATCACCACCTGGGCTCCCTTAGAAGAGAAGTTCTTGGAGAAATTCTTCCCACCTTCACTAACCTACCAAATCAGAGGGCAAATCAACCAATTCCTTCAACTACCGGGAGAGTCACTGGATAACTCATGGGAAAGGTTCAAGGAACTCTTGAGGAAGTGCCCTCTGTTGGTATGTATGCCCTGAGAGCCAATCATGGGATGATTGGTGGGATACATTAAGATTGATTTGATAAACATCAAAGGCAAGCTTCCAATTCTTTCTGGTTCAGTCATATGAGATAGTGATAGAACAGATTGAATGTCTAGAGAATGACAGTATCAATGACGTATGCTTTCAGGTTAAGGACCTGAACGATGAGATCATACGGATGCTAAGAGTTTGTACATTCTTGTTATGTCCCTAGTCGGATGTCATTGTGGAAGGTAGATAGACAGCAATGACACACAAGACTAGATTGTGGTGTTGGTTGATGACAGAATCTCATTAGTCATGATATAGAGATATCAAACCAAACACATAGGTACTTGTTAGAGAACAAGTGTACCGGACAGACCCACCGTGAGTTTGACACATGGAACCATGAGATGGTAGTCACAGTCAATACTCGCAGTGATGGTGGTGAGTGTGATTCTTAGACCTGAAATCACTACACTCAACACATGTCGTTGGGCACACTTTGACATCATCAAACGCAGTCCTGAAACATGGGTTGTTATAAAGGTGATGATTGGGTGGCTTTGACACATGGGGCTTTTGAGGGGTGAGTGATAGATATGGGATTTGTCCCTCCTAAGGGAGTTTGATATCCAAGGCCACTTGATGAGTAGGATTGAGATAGGCATGCGCACGCATGTGTGAATCAATATGTGATATTGATGTCATACATATCTCCTTCAATCTACTCTGAGATCAAGAAAGTGAATGAACGTTGACAGGATGACTGTTCCATGCCTTGAGTTCATTCGGGATATCAGTGACAAAGGAATTATACATTCACTGTAACACCATTCATGGATTTTAGGATGAAAGTTGTTCTCCAACTTTCTACTTTCACTTGGGTAGCACTGATGTGTGACTAGGCACCGCTCTTTGCTTGTGAAGTCATAAGTGTTATGGACTTTCACTGCCAACGTGAAATGGACCTGCAGGGTCACACACATAGGATTTAACCTGGAAGAGGAGTTTTGTCCACAAAGCAATGTTTAGATTGATTACTAAAGGAGTTTAGTAGTTCAATTAAACACTCAATCAGTCGATGGCTCAATATCGTATGGTTCAAGGTGTTGGACGCATTGATTGGAGTATCAGATTGATTGAAATCGCAATTGACTGATTTTGCCCAACCTGTGCTCCCAACCGATCGGCTCATGTGATGAACCGGTCGGCTGAGGTGCTAAACCGGTCGGCTGGAGTGTCCAGGCCAATCGGCTCATGCCAGGTTGAAATGACCGGTTCAAGAGTTGAACCGATCTTCTCAACTGGTGCAACCGACCAGTTGGGAAAGTCATGTCGGCAAGAATTTTCCTTTGGTTTCAAATTGCCCAATTCGATTGGGAATAACATTGGTATACGATACCAATTGAGAACGAAACAAGGAAAGTCTTTTTGAGCCGGATTAGGACCATGAACCGATCGGTTCAGGGCACCAACCGATTGGTTGGAGTGCCCCAAACGATCGGCTCAGGTCCAACCGATCGGCTCAATGGCCGAACCGATCGGTTCAGTTGTGAACCGATCATTTCAAGTTGCGAACCGGTTGCTTTTTGTGGAAAATCTCGAACCCTTCTACTCCTGCTTTAGTCCCGTATTGACGGGCACAGAGAACCCTGTCCCATGACCCGCCTATATATATAGGGGTATTGGGGGCTTCTCAAAGTACAACTCAATGCAAGCCGGTTGCTTTGCGAAGTTGTCGTTCTCTCTGGTTTTGGTAACCATGAGAGATCCCGAGAAAGTGCTTCCCGCAAAGGGAGGTGCAGCAAGGGAAGGACAACTGTAGTTGCAACTGGTAGCAGGAGAGTGTGTTGGAGACTAGTACGTCAACAGGAGGGTGTGACTCCTTCCACTTCCTTGTGGGACAAGGAGAGTGGAGTTCCAGGTGGTCCGTGTGGACTACTACAGAGGCGGGAGGACACTGCCGCTTAGGAGGACAACTGTCATCCGACAGTCCGGTAGGAGGACGAGTCGTCAGTCCCGGTGCGACCAGGAGCTGCACAGACACCGTCCAAGACCGAAGTTGAAGACCGCGCATTGCGCGAGGTATTGTCGCCGAGCAAGCCTCGGGACAAGGTATGATTCCACAAACGATCCTTTCCTATTATATAGACGTTGACGCGTTTCCTCGGTATGGGTTGGGGGAGAATTTTTTTTGTTTCCGCTGCCTTCTCTGTCTCCCCTAAAACCCAACAGTGGTATCAGAGCCACGTCAACTGCTCTATATTTTAGGAATATCGATGTGATCGATTTTGGTTTGTCGCCTTTATTTATTGCATGCGATGCGAATAATATCGGCTTTATGCATGTCCAATCCTAAATCCACAAATCCCTAATTACATATATGATATGTATTATTAATGCACTCGATACGCGTCGCCCTTAAATGAGTTTTGTGGTGGATGTGTGTAGCGTGATTATGGCCTATAAACCCCTATCTGTGTGTGGTTGTTTGTGGTTGCTTGCATCTCGGTCTGCACACCGATCTTCCCTCTCTTATTCCAGATGTAACTCGAAATAATTCGAGATTATTTCCTACCTTTGCTCCCCCCGAATGTAACTCGGGGTTTCTTCTTTTAAAGCAATGTAATTATTAGGATAGATTTTATTTCCTATTATGTCGAAGACCGGCAGACATCAAGATGACAGCTGAAACGATCGGTTCAAGGCGTGAACCGATCAGTTGACGTTCCAGACGGTCGGTTCAAGGAGTGAACCGATCGGTTGATGACCGGTTCGAGGAGCGAGACGAGCGGGTGGCGGACATGACGAGATGCACGACGACCAGGCGAACCGATCAGTTGGAGGAGCCAACCGATCGGCTGGTGGCACCCAGACGACCGGCTGGAGAGTACAGATCATTCATGTGATGAGTTGATCAACTCGGATGGCAAGGCACATAGTTCATCTTGTACAGGTTGCATGTGATGTAGACCTAGATGACCGTGATTCCTCTTGGCTCGAGGAATCACATTAGGATGGCCATAATCATCGCTTTTTATCGTTTGTGCATGTTTTCTGTGGGATATAGCATGTATATGATACGTACTATGTATTGTGGTGATTGGATATGTATATGTATATAAAACCAAATCCCTCATTAAAATATTAAGTTTTAGATGCCTTCCAAATGCGACACATGTGAAAAGCTTGTTCGACCAAGTGTGGGCACGCCCTAGCGTGGTGCACCGTCTACCTCATGGAAGCGTGAAGGATGAATGTGTGGGTCTGCCCTAGCAGGGTGCATATTCATCGTGTTTGCTTTGGGTCGGACTTAACAAGGTGATCTAGATGGGATCTAGTACCTTGAGGCATGGAGATGATCATTGCAAGGAGTTGTATATGACATCTTATCAAGAGTTGCATATGATGCAATTGGCAAGAGTTGCCTACCTGAGAGATCTAAGTTGTGGGCGATCAGCCCTAGCTGACTCATGACTTAGAGGATTTCAGGATCTTGCCCACTAGAAGGTTGTACGCTGCAATTTTCCGAATTGATGGTGAGGGCTATCAATTTGAACTAAAATAGTGGGAGCGATAATTAATTAAAGGCCTAATTTTATCGTCAACTTTTCAAATCAATCAAACAAGTCAAAAATGAGTTTTTGGACTAAAATTGCATATATTTCCTTTTGTTAAAATAAATGGTTAATCAACAAATCACTTTATTTGCGATCGGTCTTTGAGACCAAAAAATTAAATGGGAATAATTCCACGACTGGTTAGGACGATGAGAAGTGTTCTCAATCAAGGAGCGAAAGCTCTAAGTCCTAGTTATACCAGAACCAGATGAACTCGATCCCACCACATCAATGGCTGAAAGTATGCTTATGGAAGCATGCCAAGGATGACATTGATGAAGAGTGCTTGATGTTGTGTTCTCTGAACTGTGAGTTGCAGAGACAACATGAGACATATGATGTCTCCAAGACACTGTCCTAGTATGTCATGACAGAAGGAGATCCAGTAAGGTATTCACACACTCAATATGATTGGGTATGTGGAAAACCTGATTAAGAAGGATTCCCTCTGAGCCAAGAGTTGGCTATTGGTATGATACTACAAATGTTGTGAGAATCATACAATTCATGATAAGATACAACATGAACAACTTTGACAAGCGTTGACAGAGTTGTTGGACATGTTGAGGATAGTAGAGGCAAAGATGAAGAAAGACAAACCATAGTCTTTGATGTGATCAAAGAAAAGGTAATTCTTAAGGGCAAGGACAAGGGCAAAGCTAAGAAGTGTTCTGATGCTAGCCAGAAATCCAAGCCGTCTTCAGCCTTAAGGCACATGGGGAAAGGGTGTATGAGGGATTGCCCTCTATATCTGGAAGAACAAAAGAAGATGAAGGAGGGGATGGAGATCTCCACCTAAGGTATCAGGAAATGAACCACTTCTTTATCTGAGGTATATGATACCAAGATATGGATAGGTCATATATGATATGCAATATCCACAAAGAAGTGATGGCCTTTGCGAAAGGACCAAGAAAGAAATACCCATCATTGGAGCAAGTGTTGCTGCCATAGATAGGAGTATCTTTCAGTTTATTTCAGCCTAAAGGGCACGAAATAGAGTTGAGAACTGCTATTTCATATATTGCCAATAGATAGAAACACTTTATTATTGCATATTGTATGACAATGATGGCAATTAATAAAGTTGATGTTTCGATCTTAAATATATGATCTTTGTGGCAATGCCTTGTTTATCTTGTGATACATGGTATGCATAAGATAAAATGATACCTAAAGTTATTGATAACTCAAACAATCAAATTAGCATCAATCATGAGAAATTCATTTCTAGTTTCCATATGATGGATAAATCTAGACTCTTTTGGTTAGAGAACCAGTAAGAGACATGAATCTCTTGTACATGATTAATCAATCTTCACTAATGGTAGTGGGAGAATGATTGTCCTATTAGGTATAATACATGTGATGTATTTACATACCTATTGGAGTGAATGCTAATACTTCAAATGGTGTTTAGAGAAATACCAATATGAACATCTTGAAGTGTTCAAGATTGTCATAGATGAAGTACAAATTTGGTAAAGTATTAATTCTTGATGAGATCAATGAATGAAATACTTGGACCAAATGTTTGAGATCCTTATGAGTGATTATGATAGTGTATCATAGTGAACTCATGATTAAGGCATGGTGATGTCTAAATCAAGAAGGAATCATACTCTAAGGAGTTAGAGAATGATTATCAAATAACTGAATTCTTCTTAATAAAAGAATACCCCACACTAATAAAGGAAATTAAGAATCACAAGGGTTGTGAGTTCTTATATCCTTAACAGACACACCTCAATCATCTATGTGATGAGTTGTTCATATGATGAGTCAACTATCTAGATGAATATGAGGAATCATATTTTGAGTTATGGTATAGAACCATTACATCCTAAATGACTTCCATGTGAGCCATAAGGTATGACCTTGATGGTAGCACTCATTGGAGCATATCCATAAGTGCAAATAAGTCTTAAGTGTTAAGACACATGGATAACATTTTGACAAGGATGATGCTTGTTGATTGCAACTGAATGACTAAGACATTTGGCATATGGATACTAAAACCGCATTCCCATGAGGAATAAAACCAGGATGTGTACGTGACACAGCCTATAAGGTTTATGAATCCACTAATGTAAATGAAGTCTATAAGTTACAATGGACTAATCAATGTGATTGATTGAGTACAAGCAACTCAGAATTGGATCTTTAATTTGATGATATAGTCAAAGGGTTTGACTGATATGTCAAAGATAAAGAAGGGATCTGTGATTTAGTGGGAGCGTGTTCACATTCCACATGTTGATGTGAAATGGAAATGTTCTAGAATGGAAATCCAAAAGTGGAAATTATCTTTAAGGAAGATAGAGATGTTTCCTATGTGATAGGAATAGAGATCTATAGAGATAGTTCTCCACAAATCTCTTGACCTGGAAAAGAGAGAGCATACATTGGCAATCTGTACTGAAGGGTTCAGTATGCACAGATTCAGTGGGAGAAAACTTGTCCATGTTATATGGATATTAGTATCCCAAGGCCAAGTGTCCAATTCTTATGAAGAATGGGAACACTAAGAATAGATATGGATCTATCATGTATGTAATCATCCCATTGTCTTGCATGTATGACATGGCAAGAATAAGATGCATTCATCATCTTGTATGTAGGACATGGCAATATGATGTGCTCATCCTGATAACTCGTATGTAGGACATGATGAGTGGATGTCTGTCTACTTCCAGTAAGGGTTACTGGAATACCATATGAACTTGATAAGTACTTGGGAAGTACTAGTTCTATGGAGATAAGGAAGAGTTCGATGTAAAGAGTTACATTGATGCGAACTTTCGAAAGGACAGAAAATTAATCGCAAAATATACATAGGATGTATAAAAGTGAAATTTTGTTGATAATTGGAAGTGTTACAATAAAACCATTTAAAAGGGAAATGCCGAGTATCCGTGTGTTAGAGAACAACAGTGGATACTATATGGATCTGGAAGTTCATGAGATGAACTTATAGATATTCCACTCATTGATGACAAGTCTGGAATCCTTGATCATGCAATGTGGCTAAAGGTTAGCAATGGAATACTAGATCGCATATTACGGCAACTCCATCTCATACGTGTGACGTACAGCGAAGAGATGAGAGACATGCAATTTATACTGACTTTGGCAAGGTGTTGCCATTATTCACTATGTTCGCACTAAGATCACAGTAACATGTGGGACATGTTTGAAGATCACTATGAATATGATTCAAGGGTGATTGGCTCGCAGTGCAAGTGGGAGTCTGTTGGTATGTATGCCCTGAGAGCCAATCATGGGATGATTGGTGGGATACATTAAGATTGATTTGATAAACATCAAAGGCAAGCTTCCAATTCTTTCTGGTTTAGTCATATGAGATAGTGATAGAACAGATTGAATGTCTAGAGAATGACATTACTCAATGACGTATGCTTTCAGGTTAAGGACCTGAACGATGAGATCATACGGATGCTAAGAGTTTGTACATTCTTGTTATGTCCCTAGTCAGATGTCATTGTGGAAGGTAGATAGACAGCAATGACACACAAGACTAGATTGTGGTGTTGGTTGATGACAGAATCTCATTAGTCATGATATAGAGATATCAAACCAAACACATAGGTACTTGTTAGAGAACAAGTGTACCGGACAGACCCACCGTGAGTTTGACACATGGAACCATGAGATGGTAGTCACAGTCAGTACTCGCAGTGATGGTGGTGAGTGTGATTCTTAGACCTGAAATCACTACACTCAACACATGTCGTTGGGCACACTTTGACATCATCAAACGCAGTCCTGAAACATGGGTTGTTATAAAGGTGATGATTGGGTGGCTTTGACACATGGGGCTTTTGAGGGGTGAGTGATAGATATGGGATTTGTCCCTCCTAAGGGAGTTTGATATCCAAGGCCACTTGATGAGTAGGATTGAGATAGGCATGCGCACGCATGTGTGAATCAGTATGTGATATTGATGTCATACATATCTCCTTCAATCTACTCTGAGATCAAGAAAGTGAATGAACGTTGACAGGATGACTGTTCCATGCCTTGAGTTCATTCAGGATATCAGTGACAAAGGAATTATACATTCACTGTAACACCATTCACGGATTGTAGGATGAAAGTTGTTCTCCAACTTTCTACTTTCACTTGGGTAGCACTGATGTGTGACTAGGCACCACTCTTTGCTTGTGAAGTCATAAGTGTTATGGACTTTCACTGCCAACGTGAAATGGACCTGCAGGGTCACACACATAGGATTTAACCTGGAAGAGGAGTTTTGTCCACAAAGCAATGTTTAGATTGATTACTAAAGGAGTTTAGTAGTTCAATTAAACACTCAATCAGTCGATGGCTCAATATCCTATGGTTCAAGGTGTTGGACGCATTGATTGGAGTATCAGATTGATTGAAATCGCAATTGACTGATTTTGCCCAACCTGTGCTCCCAACCGATCGGCTCATGTGATGAACCGGTCGGCTGAGGTGCTGAACCGGTCGGCTGGAGTGTCCAGGCCGATCAGCTCATGCCAGGTTGAAATGACCGGTTCAAGAGTTGAACCGATCGGCTCAACTGGTGCAACCGACCAGTTGGGAAAGTCATGTCGGCAAGAATTTTCCTTTGGTTTCAAATTGCCCAATTCGATTGGGAATAACATTGGTATACGATACCAATTGAGAACGAAACAAGGAAAGTCTTTTTGAGCCGGATTAGGACCATGAACCGATCGGTTCAGGGCACCAACCAATCGGTTGGAGTGCCCCAAACGATCGGCTCAGGTCCAACCGATCGGCTCAATGGCCAAACCGATCGATTGAGTTGTGAACCGATCATTTCAAGTTGCGAACCGGTTGCTTTTTGTGGAAAATCTCGAACCCTTCTACTCCTGCTTTAGTCCCGTATTGACGGGCACAGAGAACCCTGTCCCATGACCCGCCTATATATATAGGGGTATTGGGGGCTTCTCAAAGTACAACTCAATGCAAGCCGGTTGCTTTGCGAAGTTGTCGTTCTCTCTGGTTTTGGTAACCATGAGAGAGCCCGAGCAAGTGCTTCCCACAAAGGGAGGTGCAGCAAGGGAAGGACAACTGCAGTTGCAAATGGTAGTAGGAGAGTGTTTTGGCGACTAGTACGTCAACAGGAGGGTGCGACTCCTTCCACTTCCTTGTGGGACAAGGAGAGTGGAGTTCTAGGTGGTCCGTGTGGACTACTACAGAGGCGGGAGGACACTGCCGCTTAGGAGGACAACTGTCATCCGACAGTCCGGTAGGAGGAGGAGTCGTCAGTCCCGGTGCGGCCAGGAGCTGCACAGACACCGTCCAAGACCGGAGTTGAAGACCGCGCATTGTGCGAGGTATTGTCGCCGAGCAAGCCTCGGGACAAGGTATGATTCCACAAACCATCCTTTCCTATTATATAGACGTTGACGCGTTTCCTCGATATGGGTTGGGGGAGAATTTTTTTGTTTCCGCTGCCTTCTCTGTCTCCCCTAAAACCCAACACCCTCACCATGTAATCTTGCAAAATCAACTCATAGAAACTTTTTATAGGGGAGTAAGCGATGAAATTAAAAAGTTTTTAGATTCCTCATCTGGAGGAAACTTTATGAGACAAAACTACGAAGATGCCTGGAGGATCGTCACTCTCAGAACCGAAAATCAATCCAATTGGGGGAGTGCGATCACAGGAGGAGTTCTAAAGTTTTGTAAAGCTGAAGAATCTATGAAAATGAAAGCTATAGCTGAAGCTCTGAAAACCATAGCTAACAAACAACAAGTCCTCGAAGCATCATTTGGGGAGTATGATAGAAAGAAGAACCCCCAACAAGCTAAAGCAGCCACAGGAACTTGCGAGGCATGTCATGCATCAGATCATCCCACATTGTCATGTGGTCTCCTATACAATGTAATGATGGATTTGCAACCACCTCAACCACAATATGAGCCGATCATTGAACACCCTGAGGATCAGATGCCAGAACAAGTAAATTCCATTCATTCTATACCAGAACAAGCTTACTATAATCCAAATCAATTGAGAAATCATCCTGGTTTTCAATATGGAAATCCTACAGGAAATGCTAACCCACAACATCAAACAGAAGGTGGATCCTCCAACAGACTACCACCAGGATTTCAAAGAAACTACAAACAAAATCAAGGGAATTTTAGAAGCAATTTCCAGAGATCCAACTACCCAAGAAATCCCTCTGCATACTACCAATATACTCACCCTCCTCTTCACCCACAATTACAACAAACTCAGCTGCAACAGCCGCAACAACCTCAGTTGCCAGCACCTCAACAACAACCACCTCAAGGGCAACAACAACTCACTCAGTTCCAACAAAAGAGTGCCCCACCATAGCAGACTGATCAACTGTCCTTGATAAGGCAAATGTTGCAATCACAGCAAACCATGCTGGCTAACCAGCAAGCCCAGCAAAAAGCTATGGAAACTCAGTTAGCACAGATAGCTGCTCAGCTAAAACCTCCAATGGGCACTTTCACTGGCCAACCAGAAGCAAATCCAAGACACGATCAACATAGATCAGAATAATTAAATGTTGTTACAACAAGGTTTGGTCGTGCTCTTACTGAAGCCATCTTGGCTAATCAAGAAGATAGGGATGTAACTGAAATCATCCCAACAAAATAATCAGGTCAAAAAGATGAAGAAAGTAAAGAAAAGAACAAGGTCCCAAAGAACCAGAAGTTCCACAATACAAGCCAAGGATACCCTATCCTGGAAGGCTAAAGGAAACTAGACTAGACTCTAGATTCTAGAAATTCAAAGAGGCAATGAGGAAACTTTATGTTGATATTCCTTTTCTCGACGCCTTATCTGAAATATATGACAGAGGAGCATGAAACTGTCAAGCTAGTCCAAACCACTTATGATATCATTCTGAATAAAATGCCGAAAAAATAGAAGAACCCTGACTCCTTTGGCATACAATGCTATATTTGGAACACTTCTTGTAAAAAGGGATTGGCTGACTTAGGAGCCAGCATATCAATTATGCCATTTTCCATGTGCAAAAGATTGGGGTTTACGAACTTGTTGCCTACATCAATGACCATCCATCTCACTGATTCCACCATCACTACTCCCCTGGGGATCATTGAGGACATTCCAGTAAGAGTGGGGAGGGAATCTTATGTCCCTTGTGATTTTGTCATTATGGATATAAAAGAAGACCTAAGGTACCCGATAATTTTCGGTAGACCCTTCCTCGCCACAGCTAGAGCATTAATTGATGTCGAGGCTGGCACAATTACATTGAGGTTGGGTAAAGAAGTTGTTCAATTCAGGGTTTTTAACAGCCTGAAGAGCCCTAGTATCCATGAAGAGGTTTTTATGCTTGAAACTATTGATAAAAGGTCTCAACTCAAGCAAGCAAATCCAGAACCAGTAGATGCCCTAGAGGACGCTCTAATAAATCCAGAAGCTGAATTTTCAACCAACAAGCTAGTTCAGCAATGCCTACAATACTTGGAGCAAGCTGACAAAGCCCCAGAAACCACTTTTAAAGAACTGAAATCTGTCTCCATATTAGAGACAACAGAAGTACCCAAATATCCGGAAATGAAAACTCTACCGACTGGGCTCAAACATGTCTTCCTAGATGAAGAAAAATTATGTCCAGTTATCATTAGCTCCTCTCTGATTGACAACCAGGAAGAAAGGCTTCTCACTGAACTAAGGAAGCACAAGAAAGTAATTGGGTACAAAATGATTGACCTAACAGGCATAAACCCAACTCTATGCATGCATAAACTACCTATGATAGAAGAGTTCAAACCCTCAAGGGAGCACCAGAGAAAACTGAACCCAAACCTGAAAGAGGTAGTTCACCTCGAAGTTCTTAAACTCTTGAAAGCAGGTATTATCTATCCAATTTCTGACTCTTAGTGGATTAGTCCTATCCAAGTGGTCCCTAAAAAGGGGGGAACCACTATTGTCCTAAACGATAAGAATAAACTAGTACCTACAAGGATCATTACTGGCTGGAGAATGTGCATTGATTATAGAAAATTGAACAAATCAACAAGGAAGGACCATTTTCCCTTACCCTTCCTTGATGAGGTCCTTGAGTGGCTAGCCCACCAAAAAATTTTCTGCTACCTCGAAGGATATTTTGGGTTTTACCAAATCCCAATTCACCCTGAAGACCAAGAAAAAATGACATTTACTTGTCCTTTTGGAACATACGCCTTTAGAAGGATGCCCTTCGGGCTATGCAACACACCCGCAACCTTCCAAATGTTACGACCCCACCTCCCGGTAACCCCCAATTAAGGGAGACCGAAAGGACAGAGCCGCCGGATCAAAGGTTCGACAAATAATCATTAACAATTATTAAATTCTACCAACTATACTGAAATATGGAAAAAAACTTTTGCATACCTCTTAAAACTGAGATTTCAAAAGTTCTATCCACATAGATACTAATCTATCTACTCCTCCTTTACACTTTAATTCTCATTTAGTACCACATATGTCACTTTACTGTTTGTTCTTTTCCTTGTACCTAAAACGCCGACAAACAAAACGTCGCTCAGCCGAAGCTGGTATGTGGGGGAAACAATAATCATGCAAATATGGTAACAACATAATCATTCAATTAATCATTTAACAACCAAGATTACATTTTAATCCATACTAATCAATCCTTACCTATCCCCTAACTTCTTGCTATCCCTTGTATGCTACCTCTCTTTAGGTAGCTTCTTACCCCCATGGACCTACCTTACAGGTAGCCAATACCTAGGGTAATAGAGTTGCATGGCACTACCCGAAGGTAGCCCAATATCTAACTCATGATGACTTGATGGTCCTACCCCATTGGTAGCCATTTACTAAGTCATCTAATGACCTGATGGACCTACCCCATTGGTAGCCATTTACTAGGTCAACTATTACGCCACATAGGGGACCAGGATCGGAGCTAGTAGGCACATATCTTATGTGATAGTCATAGCCACATTATAGTTTGCATGAATTAAAATCATCCAACAATTAATTCATGACATCGATGAAAACTTCGGTAAATATCGAAAAAATAACTCGAGATATTCATAAGCGTAACCACATACCCGATTTGATGATTTCAGAAGCATTAAGAATATCCAACCAAGCATGCAATCCAAGTAATTCAACAATCACATAATTCTTGAAAAGAATATGTACTCTATTTATTACACACTTTATCAAGAACCTACTTTATTAACTTGGATTCACTTTCTAGGGTTTCTATATCCATTTTAAGGTTTTCTTTTGCAATTAGGGTTTCCCTTCATCTTTTACCATATTAAACCCTAATTTTATGCCATTACTCATAAACCCTAATTATCTCGTCTATTCTTCAACATTAAGGTTATCTTAACAACATATAACCCTATTTTCATGTTACAGGCACATTAATCATCAATTAAGCTTCTTTTTCATTAAAGCTACTATTTTTATCCCTTTAATCCATGACAAGATCATTATACACATTTATCATGAATTCATAGTTCATTACGGTCTAAATCACATATGAACTCGATTTGCTATTAATTCCACCTTTTATTCATGAGAAATCCCTAATTACTACTTTTAGGGTATTTATCCAAAATTAAGGTCTTTTATATACAAATAACTTAGAACCATCATTAAACAATCATATTTTCACATTTTCAAATTAAATATGATTTTATCCTCTTTTACCCTAAATTAGGGTTTCTAAATTATTTAATCATTCTCATATGAGATAAAACCCTGAATCATGCAATTCTACATCTAGATCAGGTTCAAATCTAACATTATCATTCAACAGGTTATTAACACTACAATTAACCAATTAAGCATTCTAGATTCAACCTTTAATCACAAATAGGGTTTTTAACTCAACTTTACTGCACTTTTCATCAACTTATAGTAATTTTGCAATTAGGAACGGAATCAATATTTAATATCATTTTTATTGGATTCCTCTCGTTCTCCTGATCAATATTCATATATTACTTGTCCTAATCAGAGTTACGAATATTGAGATATGAATTTTGTATGAATTACCTATTTGAGCTAATGGCGTGTTGCCACGTCATCAATTCCATGCAAAGTGGTCTGTTTGAGAATTATAATTGAAAGACGCCACTTAAGTTGTGCACGTCTTTAGCCCACGGAGGGCAGAACGGTCCAACGCCTCTTTTCCTTTCTTCTTCCTCGGGCTAGCGGCTTGCTGCCGCCCTAGCCGCCGAGCTGCTGCCTTGCGCGACCACTCCTCCACTCCTGAACCCTCTACGGCCTTCGGGGATAGGTCCCCGACCTTCGCCGTACCCTGGCGCACCTACAGGGCCCGCAACTAACTGCTGTGGTGGTGCGAGTCGGACAGGGAGGACCTGCGATCCATCCACCGTATGCAGCCGTGCTGCTGCCATGGTGAGTTGCTTAGGGCTTGGCGGCTCTGGCTAGGCCTTGCTTCGGCTCCTCCTCATGACCAACTACCCTCACAACCCCACCTGGGTTCCCCATTGCTCCAGAATCATGAAGTAACTCGTTGTTAGGGTTTACGGGTGCAAACAAGGAAGAAGAAGATAAGGACGTGAGAGGAAGACGTGGGTTTTCTTCTTTGAACTCGACCAGGGGGTCTACCCCTTTTATAGGGGAGGATATCCTCGCCCTAAGATACCCATCTAAGAGGAAACAAGTCCTCTCCTTATTAGGAAACCACCTTCCTTCATTAAAAAGCAAGCTTTCTTTCTCTTCTTTATCCTTTGGATATTCCGTATTATATGGATATTAGGAATTTGAAATTCCTCTTCCATTTTATTTATACTTGCCCTTTTAAATTCATTGGCCTCGAAATCCTATTTTCCTTTATTAACAAGTACTTTATTTTTATCAAAATAACAAACTTCATTAATAATGTATCACATTATCCTCTTATTTTGCAATTTTGGTATTTTCTCTTTCCTCTTTCTTCATTGGGACTCCTTGGATCCCAAGAACTCTATTATTTCGAAATTCTTTTTATTGGATACTTATTATCCTTCTAGATGCATCTTTATGCATTATTTCACATTATCTTGTTTATTTCTCATTAAAATAACTCTTTTTGAGAATCTTTATTTATTTCTCTTTTATTTTCCTCATTGGTATTCCCTTTAACATTAGAAATCCTTGGGATACGAAATTCCACAAAGGATAACTCAATTATACCTCTTTTCACTTGTTTTCCACATTTTATCATTATTTTCAATTTCTTTCTTAAGAAAGAAATACTTTATTAATCTTTTCTTTTCTTATTGCTTTTCTTTGCAACTTTGGACTCCTTGGAACCCAAGGAATCCAAGAGGCACGAAATCCCTCTTTGGATTTGCCTTCTAGAGGTTTCCACATTCTTCTTTTCTCAAAAATTCAATTATTCATTCACTAATTGAATTTTCTTGTTATTTGGGCCCAATATCCAATAAAGCCCACAACCCAAACATCAAGGCTATTGTAAAAGAAATCCATTTATTCAAACCAAATTATATCATTATTTGTTCAAATATCTTTAATATGAGAAATTACATTTCTCACCAAATAAACCCAAAAATTGGGGTTGTAACATCCTTCCCCTCTTATAGGAATTTTGTCCCCAAAATTCAATCAAACAAAACAAACAATTCAAGATAAGACTTTTCCATGTCCATCAACAGCCCCTATGTGGCTTTACCTTGCCCATGGCACTTCCAAAGAACCTTTATCATCACATATTCTTTTCTCTGAGTTCTTTCATCCTGGCGTCTATAAACTGCACAGGTGACTCAGGTCATTTCAGCCTCCCTTGGGGCTCACTAGGTTCATTGTTTAGCTCATGATTTAGGTACCACACATAGTGCTCTAAATTGGACATTTGGAACTCATCACACCTTTCTTTATCCTATGGGGTAAGGTTATCCATAACCTTCTCCACCAATCCACCTCAAATGGACCCATGTATCGGGGACTCAGCTCTCTTAGCTATAACTTAGAGGGGTCAGATTTTCATGTCACATATTCTCTCACAGTGAACTGCATGTCAGTCTACTTTGCATCTTCTCACGACTCTTATCATCTCTAGGCTCCTTTCAGTCATTGCATGATCAAAGCGACTTCATCTACACACATTGTGGTCCTTTTCTAACCATCACGTGGTCCTTCACCAACATCACCTTACTGAAGTGGTGACCGACACAACCTCTCTTATAGAGCTTCTTTGAATCCCGATATTGGCTATGGTGGTTAACTTCACATCTTGCATAGGACAAGAACTGTCTCTAGCTATCACCCCAAATGAGCACATATGCTCTCATCAGACCCTTTAGTCTGGATCATACTAACCATTAGTTAGGGGTGATAAATTGTACTAACATCGAGTTCTTCATGTACCTACTTCCACCTTATGGAAGTAAACCTTTAGGTAAAACTCAAGAACTTTTGAACTCGCATCATGGTGATACTAAACCATCTCTCTCATGGGTAGTTCAACCAAACTGGTCCCTTGACAGAACTCTTTCTTTCTTACATCATCTAGGTAAAGCGATCTACCATAACCCACATTACATCTTGACCTTCCTTGGTCTAGAGGAGACTTATCACAACATCCATAGTGATGAAATCTCATTCCCTCTCAGGAACTCTTTATCCTCTATATCAATGCACTGGGTTACCAATGTTCATCCTTCACCTTTTGTCATGCATGGCAACATATCACATGCAGCCTCATCTCCAACATCCATAATACTGCTACCACTCATTATCTCAATAATATCGTGGTGTATGGTGATCTTAATATCACAATTTCCTAAATGTCATGATTCCTCATGATCGATTCCTTAGAAACCCTAAACCACTCTAGTCGGGGTTTCATCACCTTCCTTTCCATAGAAGTGCATTTGAGGTTCTTCAACCATCCTTTCATTGAATCAAGGCCTAGGATGGCTAACCAAATAACCATTAAATTTTCAACATATCTTGTTACATCAGAGTGTTATCTAAGCACACCTCCTTTCCAAACTTAGGGTTAACCTAACAACCTCTTCTAGCCAAACTAGGCAGTTATATCTCAACCAGAGCATCCATTACCACTTCACATTCTTAGGTATTAGGTAATATTGATGACATACACCTTTCTATATGCCACTTATTATCTCATCTTAGCCCTAACTCCATCTTCATCAAGAACATTCCGAGCTTATTCCTTTGGTTTTCAAACTCAACCAGGTGTAACTCATAGCTCATGCTAAAAACATCCTTATAAGATTACTACCTTATTTCTCTTTAGCATTTGCAAACCATCCATGTATCATTCACTTTACCAGGGTATGTTATCTTCTCCGTCCCCATATCTCGTGGCAACGTTCCAAACCACATCATCTTTTATCCTTGGTGTATGGCATGCGTACTGTCCTATCTCTCACTCCCATAACAAGAGGAAATAAGCATTTGGCTGCAGTCCAAATACAGAGTTCTTCATGTTCCAAGAGTAGAGATGGTACATCCCACCTTGCCAGTACACCTTCAAATCTAGGTTGAAACGTGCAACTTATGTCTCTACATCACAATCATCTCGATATCAACGTTACTTCCATGGAAAACTGGTCTCGAACCTATCTGGTCCAAACACAATCCTTAGTCATCACCTCTAGGTATATAGGGTGCCGACACTTTTGGGGTCATCCCTCTTCCCTCATGCATCAGAGAGTGCCCTACTCATCTGCCCTTTGGGTCCCATGAGTTCATGAAGGTGATCAATCTCCTAACCCATGGCCCTCAGACAATGATAACTGTTACCTCCTGACCCTATGGTCTTGTGCAACTAGGGAATTAGGCAACTCCTACTTCCATCGGTCTTACCCCTACCTGACCCTAGGATAGACTTAGAATTATATCACAGTACATGTCTAACATAGAACCTTACCCAAGCATTCATCATCTCTCTTTCTGCATTCATGGGTTGACTTTCATCCTTTCATAGGGATCATGGCAACCTGCCTACCTTGGTCAAGCCCCATACCGGTTACCTCCATGGTAACACATCCACATGCACATAGAGATGGTTATCTATGGGTCTATAGGTTCATTCTCATGCCATGTACTCTTCACTTAGCTTCTCAAGATCCTATGAAACCTCCTTAGGTTACCTCAAAATCAACCAAATGGGTAAACTCCCTACCAAAGAGTCCCTCTCCCAGGATGGGAGGAAATTACACCTTGATAACAAAGGTCACAAGCGTCCTTGGGGTTTACATTCACATGAGCATGCTTAATCCTAGCAAGCTACTAAGACACAAGAAGACACTTACCAAACCATGCTAGGTCACACTTATTCTCATCCTCAACATTAGACCAACTTTGTCGTGAGGGGTTCATCAAACATACCTTAAACTTAAGGGGTTTCCCTTTTCCTCTATACATGAGGAGTACCATGCTCGAAACTATAGCAGCTTAATTCTCATCATGAGCATTAGGTACACCACTTCCCCTCTTAGGCCTAGGAACCCTAGTTGCATGCTCTATCTCTTAACCACGAACCAAGCATGTAAAAGGCATGACATGCACTTCTTGTCATCCTTCAACTCGGGCAACACTTAGAGGTGGGTCCTCCTTAAGGACAACCAACAAGGTACAAGGCCTCACATCCTACTACTATACCTCTCCAATTCTAAGAAACTCTTCTCCCTATCTCAGGAGGTAAACACCTATACCATAGGCACATAGGTACCAGTAGACTCATCCTCTCTCTTGGTTTTGGTTCCTCTCATGGCATCCAAGACATCGTCATCCTCCAAGGGTCAAGCATACGGCAACCGCTATCATCCACCTAGGTCGCATCATCCTCAACTCCCACTGTTCCTCAAATTTCAGGGTTTTAGGCTTCCAACCTTCTTGTCTGGGGTCTGCTCTCTCTCTAGAGATAATCCTACAACCAACCTCTCTATAAGAGGTCCTTTCTTCATGAAGGATCAACCCCATAAGCATGTCCCTACCTAAGTGAAGCCTATGCTCGAACTTATGTTTACTCAAGATTATCCATAACCCCTTATGCTTATCTCATAAGCCACCCATTATGATTCCTTTTCCAGGGTTTCATCCTACTATCAGCACTACTAATGTACTCTGGGTGCAAGCTATACCCTACTTGCACAAGCCCATAGGGTTCTATAAGTTCTCCTCTAACCTCATCCACGAAGGAGCTATCCTTCATTGTGGCATGCACGACCCTCTCCAGGGTTGGGTCGCCAACAGTACTAGGTCATCTACCCTCTTATGGCATCCCAAAGGCGTGACCAACCAAACACTCGGTCAACCATGACAACTAACTCATCATGTCATCTCTCTCTCTAACCTTCCCTTAGGGTTAGGGTTAACATCATCCTCAAAGGATGTGCTAGGTCTCTACTTCTAATGGAGGTCTCTACCTCCAAGACTAACTCTCTCTACTCATCCTCCTACGAAGGAGGTCTATCCTCAGGTCTCTCCTGAGGGTAATGACAACTCGTGTCATACGACCTAAGCATGTATCTATTCCTTTATGCTTACTCTATTAAGCATATGTCCATGACATCTTATTTACATGCTTTTTATTAATTTGGTGGAGGATTCCTTAATCCTTATCAACCTTTCCCATACCTCAAGAGGGTGAGGAGAAGAGAGAGGAAACCCTAATCCTTAAGGTCCTTAATAGAATTGGAGTTGAGAAGGGATGAACAAGATGAGAGAGTCCTAAAGGTATCTTATTTCGATTCATACCCTAAGACTTTGGCCAGGCAGTCACATAGATCCGGGAGTCCTCGTATTCTGACTAGCGGTGCAGAGGAAAATATTGCCAGCCCCCAGACGTGATCCTTTTCTAGACACCTCAATCTTTCGGATAATCCTCTAATAACTCCCTTGGGTTCTACAAAATTTGTAAAATTTAATAATTATTAAAGATTAGTTGAGGAACCTAGGATCTGATACCAATTGTTACGACCCCGCCTCCCGGTAACCCCCAATTAAGGGAGACTGAAAGGACAGAGCCATTAACTAATAACCCGGATCAAAGGTTCGAAAAATAATCATTAACAATTATTAAATTCTACCAACTATACTGAAATATGGAAAAAAACTTTTGCATACCTCTTAAAACTGGGATTTCAAAAGTTCTATCCACATAGATACTAATCTATCTAATCCTCCTTTGTACTTTAATTCTCATTTAGTACCACATATGTCACTTTACTGTTTGTTCTTTTCCTTGTACCTAAAATGCCGACAAACAAAACGTCGGTCAGTCGAAGCTGGTATGTGGGGGAAACAATAATCATGCAAATATGGTAACAACATAATCATTTAACAACCAAGATTACATTTTAAGCCATACTACTCAATCCTTACCTATCCCCTAACTCTGTGCTATCCCTTATATGCTACCTCTCTTTAGGTAGCTTCTTACCCCCATGGACCTACCTTACAGGTAGCCAATACCTAGGGTAATAGAGTTGCATGGCACTACCCGAAGGTAGCCCAATATCTAACTCATGATGACTTGATGGTCCTACCCCATTGGTAGCCATTTACTAAGTCATCTAATGACCTGATGGACCTACCCCATTGGTAGCCATTTACTAGGTCAACTATTAAGCCACAGAGGGGACCAGGATCGGAGCTAGTAGGAACATATCTTATGTGATAGTCATAGCCACATTATAGTTTGCATGAATTAAAATCATCCAACAATTAATTCATGACATCGATGAAAACTTCGGTAAATCTCGAAAAACTAACTCGAGATATTCATAAGTGTAACCACATACCTAATTTGATGATTTCAGAAGGATTAAGAAAATCCAACCAAGCATGCAATCCAAGTAATTCAACAATCACATAATTCCTGAAAAGAATATGTACTCTATTTATTACACACTTTATCAAGAACCTACTTTATTAACTTAGATTCACTTTCTAGGGTTTCTGTATCCATTTTAAGGTTTTGTTTTGCAATTAGGGTTTCCCTTCATCTTTTACCATATTAAACCCTAATTTTATGCCATTACTCATAAACCCTAATTATCTCGTCTATTCTTCAACATTAAGGTTATCTTAACAACATATAACCCTATTTTCATATTACAAGCACATTAATCATAAATTAAGCTTCATTTTCATTAAAGCTACTATTTTTATCCCTTTAATCCATGACAAGATCATTATACACATTTATCATGAATTCATAGTTCATTACGGTCTAAATCACATATGAACTCGATTTGCTATTAATTCCACCTTTTATTCATGAGAAATCCCTAATTACTACTTTTAGGGTATTTATCCAAAATTAAGGTCTTTTATATACAAATAAATTACAACCATCATTAAACAATCATATTTTCACATTTTCAAATTAAATATGATTTTATCCTCTTTTACCCTAAATTAGGGTTTCTAAATTATTTAATCATTCTCATATGAGGTAAAACCCTAAATCATGCAATTCTACATCTAGATCAGGTTCAAATCTAACATTATCATTCAACAGATTATTAACACTACAATTAACCCATTAAGCATTCTAGATTCAACCTTTAATCACAAATAGGGTTTTCAACTCAACGTTAATGCACTTTTCATCAACTTATAGTACTTTTGCAATTAGGAACAGAATCAATATTTAATATCATTTTTATTGGATTTCTCTCGTTCTCCTGATCAAAATTCATATATTACTTGTCCTAATCGGAGTTACGAATATTGAGATATGAATTTTGTATGAATTACCTGTTTGAGCCAATGGCGTGTTGCCACGTCATCAATTCCATGCAAAGCGGTTCGTTTGAGAATTATAATTGAAAGACCCTTTTGCCCCCACTTAAGTTGTGCACGTCTCTAGCCCGCGGAGGGCAGAACGGTCCAACGCCTCTTTTCCTTTCTTCTTCCTCGGGCTAGCGGCTTGCTGTCGCCCTAGCCTCCGAGCTGCTGCCTTGCGCGGCCACTCCTCCACTCCTGAACCCTCTACGACCTTCAAGGATAGGTCCCCGAACTTCGTCGTACCCTGGCGCACCTACAGGGCCCGCAACTAACTGCCGTGGTGGCACGAGTCGGTCAGGGAGGACCTACGATCCATCCACCGTATGCAGCCGTGATGCTGCCATGGTGAGTCGCTTAGGGCTTGGGGGCTCCGGCTAGGCCTTGCTTCAGCTCCTCCTCGTGACCAGCTACCCTCGCAACCCCACCTGGGTTCCCCATTGCTCCAGAATCATGAAGTGACTCATGGTTAGGGTTTACGGATGCAAACAAGGAAGAAGAAGATAGGGAAGTGAGAGGAAGACGTGGGTTTTCTTCTTTGAACTCGACCAGGGGGTCTACCCCTTTTATAGGGGAGGATATCCTTGCCCTAAGATACCCATCTAAGAGGAAACAAGTCCTCTCCTTATTAGGAAACCACCTTCCTTCATTAAAAAGCAAGCTTTCTTTCTCTTCTTTATCCTTTGGATATGCCTTATTATATGGATATTAGGAATTTGAAATTCCTCTTCCATTTTATTTATACTTGCCCTTTTAAATTCATTGTCCTCAAAATCCTATTTTCCTTTATTAACAAATACTTTATTTTTATCAAAATCACAAAATTCATTAATAATGTATCATATTATCCTCTTATTTTGCAATTTTAGTATTTTCTCTTTCCTCTTTCTTCATTGGGACTCCTTGGATCCCAAGAAACTCTATTATTTCGAAATTATTTTTATTGGATACTTATTATCCTTCTAGATGCATCTTTATGCATTATTTCACATTATCTTGTTTATTTCTCATTAAAATAACTCTTTTTGAGAATATTTCTTTATTTCTCTTTTATTTTCCTCATTGGTATTCCCTTTAACATTAGAAATCCTTGGGATACGAAATTCCACAAAGGATAACTCAATTATACCTCTTTTCACTTGTTTTCCACATTTTATCATTATTTTCAATTTCTTTCTTAAGAAAGAAATACTTTATTAATCTTTTCTTTTCTTATTGCTTTTCTTTGCAACTTTGGACTCCTTGGAACCCAAGGAATCCAAGAGGCACGAAATCCCTCTTTGGATATGCCTTCTAGAGGTTTCCACATTCTTCTTTTCTCAAAAATTCAATTATTCATTCACTAATTGAATTTTCTTGTTATTTGGGCCCAATAGCCAATAAATCCCACAACCCAAACATCAAGGCTATTGTAAAAGAAATCCATTTATTCAAACCAAATTATATCATTATTTGTTCAAATATCTTTAATATGAGAAATTACATTTCTCACCAAATAAACCCAAAAATTGGGGTTGTAACACCAAAGGTGCATGACTACTATCTTCGCGGGATTAACCGAAACCATTATGGAGGTGTTTATGGACGATTTTTCAATATATGGAGATTCTTTTGATAACTGTCTTCTCAACCTAAGTAAAGTCCTACAGAGATGTGAGGAAACAAACCTTATCATAAACTGGGAAAAATTTCACTTTATGGTGACCGAAGGTGTTGTCCTCGGACATCGAGTAAGCAAAAGAGGAATCGAAGTAGACAAGGAAAAAATCGATGTCATCTCAAAGTTGTCACTGCCCAAAGACATAAGGGGAATGTGAGCCTTCTTGGGTCATGTCGGGTTCTATCGAAGATTTATCGAAGACTTCTCGAAAATAGCAAAACCTATGACGTACTTATTGACCAAGGATGTTGATTTCAACTTTAACCAGGAATGCCTACATAGCTTTACAACCTTGAAGAATGTTGTAATCTCTACTCCCATTTTGAGAGCACATGACTGGTCACAACCTTTTGCGATAATGTGTGACTCTAGTGACTATGCCATAGGGGTTGTGCTGGGGTAGAGAATAGACAAAAAGCCATATGTATTATACTACGCATCAAAGACACTAGATGAGGCACAAAAGAATTATACTACCACTGAAAAGGAATTCTTAGCCGTCATCTACGCTTTCAAAAAATTTCATTCTTACCTAATTGGATCAAAGGTCATAGTATATACAGACCACTCCACCATCAAATATCTTATTCAGAAACAAGATGCAAAACCCCGACTCATCCGTTGGGTATTGATGCTGCAAGAGTTCGATCTTGAAATAAAAGACAAGAGTGTTGGATAAATTGGATATTATGATAAATCCCTTTGTTTCGATGATGACAAACATTTCATTCTTATTTATCTAACAAGCTACTTGAGTGTGCAGGACTAAGCAGGATGACAAAGTAGCAAGGGAAAATCCAAGAGCTTACTTAGTTATATTTTCATGCAATGTAATCAATATTGTAAAACTTGTACAAATATATAATGTACAAGTACTTAGATTTGCATGTAAATCAAGTGTTAGATTTTCCTTAGCCAAACACCATAGTTAGACATGTCATCCCAGTTAATTAGGATCACCTTTGCACACTCACACATATAATTAATGCTTAAATTGAAACCTTGAAACAGGATCATTCTCGGTCGACAAACTCCTCGACCGAGACACTCTCGGTCGACCATCTTCTCGACCGAGAAAGATCCAAAGTAGCCGTTAGACACAACAGACAAAGTAGTTGGCAGTTGCAAATGAACGTTAATCCAGAGAGCCTGTCGGTCGACAAAACTTCGACCGAGTAGGTGTCTCGGTCGACCATTCCTCGACCGAGATGGTCTCTGACAGCAACTGCAGAATAAACTAATTAGCCGTTGTTAAAACAACAACTTTGTACCTAACGGCTAGTTAAGCACTTAAAAACCCCTAGAAGTTGTCTAGAACGTCCTTAAGCATACTTAGGCCATTCCTATAAAAAGGACAAGCCATAGGACACTAGAATTCACTTGTTACACTTGAGAATACACTTGAGCATACTTGAGCAATCTTTTGCAAGCAAATTTGAGCACTGTGATCATTGGCCTACATTATTCTTAGCTCAATCTCGTGTCCTATAGACTAGATTCTCCTACCCACAGCAATTACAAGTTCACATACTTGGCTAGGAGATCTTACGCTTGATCTAGGCATATCAAGCCTCGGGCTTAAAGGATAAGTTGTAATTTCTCTATTTCTTTCTTGTTCCTATTTATTCTTTGTACTCTCCTTGCTACTCCTAGGGTTGGAGGCTGCGGATTGGAGAGGGTTGACTTCTCGGAGGAGAAGGAGACTTCAAGCTACTTCAAGAAGGCTATCGCACGGGAAGCTACTTCAGAAGGCTGGTGCAACGGGAGTTGGTGCATCTACTTCAAGGGAAGGCTGCTTCGAGTTGGGCGATTACTTCTAGGTGAAGGCTGCTTGAAGGGTTTAGGGAAAAGAGATTGTATTTTATGTAATTCCTTGAGAGGTAATAAAATAAATTTATTTTCAAATCCCGGTTGGGTAAGCAATCGGGTAGTGGACTGACTACCTTAGTATTTGCTAAGGTAGGAACCACTCTAAACCCTTGTGTCTCCTTGTCCAATATTTTTCTTTGTGGTTGCTTGAGTAATTAATTGTTAAAATTATCTATAAAACTCTATTCACCCCCCCTCTAGTAGTTTTCAATTGGTATCAGAGCAGGCTTCAAGTAGCCCTAACCAGGTCTTGAAGAGATAAAGGGAGGAGGTGACTACAACCACAAGAAAAGGAGCATGGACCAATGTGCGACAAGTTGCAATTGGTGCTTAGGAACAAAGCACTCTACGTCTAGATGTCCATGGAGGTCAAAGAAAGAAGATACACATAAAGAATGTTTCGTTGCTACAATAAGTAAGGAAGAAGAAGAAGAGGTAAGCTTGCTTGATTTACCTAAAGAAGAGTTAGTTACTATTATTGAAGAAACACATAATAAATATGTTGACTGCAAAAAGAAATTAAAGAAATCAAATAAAGAAAATGATGATCTAAATGCTAGATTTCTTGAGCTTACATCCGAAAATGACGATTTATATGCTAAATTGAATACTCTTGGTTTTGAAAAAGATAGCATTATGTCTGAAAATCGTACTTTGAAATCATCTCTAAGTAATAGTGAAGTGAAAATTTTCACTCTAGAGACTAACTATGATCTTCTATGTCAAGATAAGACTGAACTGCTTGCAAAGATAAATGATATTCAAAAACAACCTATATTGTGCACCCATGTAGATTATGACAATATAGTGAAAGAAAGAAATATGTTATCATTCAATCTAGACCAAGCAAAATTAGATATCAAGAAAAGAATGGATGAGATCGTTAAGTTGCAACAAGAAGTTAGTAAGTTAAGCAACAATGGAATCCTTGATAGAATATTAGAAAATTCCTATCATCAAATAGGGAGAAGAGGACTAGGTTATAAGCCTAAGGAGAAATCCTATCAACAACCTAGTTGGAGAAGGACACAAGCAAGTCAATCCATGAATGTACATAGAGGCAAATATACTTTTGTACCAAAGAACAACCTAGACCAAAATCATAGAAAGAGATATGAGGTTGATTCTATATGTTGCCACTATTGTTCACGTCTTGGACATTACTCCTTCTCATGCCCATACAGGAAAAAGAATGTTGAGATGGTATGGGTTCCAAAATCCCCAAATTGATTCGATTAGACTAAGTTGAGATATGACCAAAGTCTCAAATTTGCACATCTTTTTTTGTCTATCTCAACTTAACATATAGGGATAACAGATTTATCATACTCTTATTGCAAATTTATCTCTTAGAAATACTTGCAATGATTAAAATGTTTCAAATCGACTTTTGAAAATACTCATTGTGCTAAGCATCACTTAATATGCTTCATCATATTTGATGCCCTTACTAAGTTCTCATAATTTGTACACTTTAATGAGCCTCATATTGATATTCGTAAGCCATCTGCAGAACTTACTCTTCACGTATGAATATTTTTTTAAACCTGCGGAATATGCCTCTTGGTTAAAATAAAATTTGACCAAGGGGCGCCATGGTCGTAATCAAGGGCGACCTAAAATAAACTTTGATAAAAATTGTTTATTTGGACATTATTTTATTGAACTTAATCTTAGCATATTTTTAAATCAAAACTTAAATCATTTGTAGCAATTAGAAGCCTTAAATATTATTACTCCCTTGGAATATACATATATATGCTCTACAAAAATGTTCTATGATTTGCATTAAAATACAGTCAAAAATTGAACTCAGTAAGTCTGTCGGTCGACGACTTCGTCGACCGAGAACCACTCGGTCAGCCCATCTCACTCGACCGAAAAATTCTAAACAGACTCAGTATTGGACGAACTGTCAGTCGACGAGTGCTCGACCGAGACAATGTCGGTCGACAAGCGCTCGACCGAGAAATAGCCGTTGGATATGACCGTTGCAACCCGACCGTTATGACCGTTTTCTTTACCGTTGGAGGACCAAGTGGCGCGTCTGCAACTCGACCGTTGCGAACGCTCGGTCGACGAGTCGTCGACCGACCAGGTCGCTGGAATTCTATAAATAAGTGCAAAAACGAGCCACTTACTCACACTTGCATTTCCTTGCTTCCATAGTTCATCTCTAGTGCAATTTCGTGCAATCCTTCAGCATTCTTACCCTCAAATCTTCCTTGCTTCTTCTCCACACTCAAGAAACACAAATGGCTTCATCCTCAGCTGTCCGTGGAAAGAAGAAGGTTGCCGGAAGAAAAGGAAGAGAAGCTCGGGAAGCCACTTCGCCATTGACGATCATCAACGATATCGCCTTCGTCGACGGAGATGCTGGAGATCGATACTTTCGGCTTTCCTCTAAAGCTCCTCTTCCCCGACGCCCGGTCGAAGTGATGGACTTCATCAACATAGTCGACCTGGAGCATCTCTTTGGAGTACAAAAGCTGAAGGACTTCATCAATCCATCCTTTCCTTCCTATTCCATTAAGGTAGTCAACGAATTCTATGCCAATCTTATATCCCATACCGAAAATGAAACCACAATCTTCTACACCATGGTCAATGGGCATAGTTTTAAATTTTCTGAAGGGGATATTCTTGACATGCTAGAAATTGATATAGATGAATATCAAGATTTCCTTGACCTTACCACCGGCAATCCAATAAATTTATTTTCCCATGATGACCACTCCACTAGCCTTAGTGATATAAAAAGAGCCATATTTCAAGCCAATACCACTTGTCATGAAGATAGGGGAACCTATTATGCAATAAACCTAAAACCGGCATGTAGAATAGTAAACCTCATTGTTTCCACCAACATACATCCACGAGCCAATAAATCCGAGGTTCCTATTTTCCGTATGTGTCTAATTTATGCTATCATAAAAGAAATTCCCATCAACTTCATTCGCATAATACTTAAAAATATGCTTGAGTTTTCTGGCAATCCACCATATGCCGATTTTGTATGCCAGATTACTCAACATTGTCTTAAGTTAAACATTGAAGATATGGGATACCTATGGGAGCGTAGACCACCAAAGATAAGTAAGAACACCGTAGAGAAGATGGGGATTGACTTTGGTCATAAAAGGGCTAGAGTAGAAGGAGAATCATCACATCAAGATATACCACCACCCCCTCCTCCTACTAATCTTTCTATTGATCCCATCCAAAATACTCTCACTTATCTTGTTGGCTCCCAATATCATCTCAGTAACCAACTCAACTATACCCATCATGCCATGACATACTTAAATCAAAGAATGCAAAATCTTTCTCCGGCTGAAACCGATGAATATCCGCATTCTTTAAATCCTGGCATGCTCAACCCATTTAACCCTTCATACAACTATTATCAACCTCCACCTCCACCATCAATGGATCTTGCACATACTCAATTTTCCTCCATACAATTGCAAGATATAGCTGCTCACTTCCGATTTGACCGAGTTCCCACATTTCTGGAAGCATATGCATTGGCTATGACAGGTGCTTTAGATTGGCAAACTCTGGTCAAATATTATGGAGCCGAGCCATTCCTTGGGAAAGATCCGGACATCGATGTAATTCTTAAATCTTTCCTGTGAAGTGTTGGAGTTGTACTAGTTGTAATAAAAATGATTAGTCAAATTCTATATGATTGTAATCTTCTTCATGCTATTGAATGAAATTTGCCATTTTTTATTTGATTCACATGGTTATTTTTGGAATATGAGACATCTTCAAAAAATGAATCACAAGATCATTATTGTAGAGCATAACAAATGAAGGGAATAATAATTAAAACAGGCAACTATTACAATTGTAATTGAATTTCCAAATGCAAAACAGTTCTCCAGAAACATTCTCGGTCGAGCAACTAGTCGACCGAGAACATTGTCGGTCGAGCAATTGTCGACCGACTGGGTTTCTATTTTTTTTTATTGACATAAATTGCATACATCTCTGTTAAATCTTGGACATTTTATATATTTGCTTAGTATTCAAACTTTCATTTGAGATATCTATCTAAGGGGGAGCAAAGCATAAGAAAAAGGGGGAGATCATCAAAACTTTGACCATTTGATTGAAGAAGCTTACAAAAATATTGTAATCACCATGTGTAGCTGAAAATTTTCAAGAAATTTATGAATTTATTGAAAATGGTATCTTGTATTTACAGGAATTCTCTACCCAAAATAAGTTTTTTTTATGGAGACATTTTTATGTACTCTAAGCTTAGAGGATTCTCATTTAATCTAGGGCTTAACATCCTTTGATACATGAGAAATCAATATACATTCATCATATGCTTAAGGGAATCTCATATCATTTCAAGGCTTAACATCCTTTGCGAATGATTGAGAAACAAATTGTGGATAAATTAGATAAAAATCCATGTTCCTAATAGGATATCTAATTAAGGGGGAGCATTATCTTAAGGGGGAGAAGAAAAATAAAACATTCAACTTGGATATCTTTTTGAAATGAAAAAGGGGGAGAAAGAATATAAAAATACAAATGAGTTTCATCACATCTTGGCCAGCACTCACTTGAAAAACATAAATAGCTACAAAAGGAAAATTTTCAGGTATGAAACTCACATGCTTTATATTTCCTTATTTCATATTTAGAAAATGTTTGTCATCTTCAAAAAGGGGGAGATTGTTGGATAAATTGGATATTATGATAAATCTCTTTGTTTCGATGATGACAAACATTTCATTCTTATTTATCTAACAAGCTACTTGAGTGTGCAGGACTAAGTAGGATGACAAAGTAGCAAGGGAAAATCCAAGAGCTTACTTAGTTATATTTTCATGCAATGTAATCAATATTGTAAAACTTATACAAATATATAATGTACAAGTACTTAGATTTGCATGTAAATCAAGCGTTAGATTTTCCTTAGCCAAACACCATAGTTAGACATGTCATCCCAGTTAATTAGGATCACCTTTGCACACTCACACATATAATTAATGCTTAAATTGAAACCTTGAAACAGGATCATTCTCGGTCGACAAACTCCTCGACCGAGACACTCTCGGTCGACCATCTTCTCGACCGAGAAAGATCCAAAGTAGCCGTTAGACACAACAGACAAAGTAGTTGGCAGTTGCAAATGAACGTTAATCCAGAGAGCCTGTCGGTCGACAAAACTTCGACCGAGTAGGTGTCTCGGTCGACCATTCCTCGACCGAGATGGTCTCTGACAGCAACTGCAGAATAAACTAATTAGCCGTTGTTAAAACAACAACTTTGTACCTAACGGCTAGTTAAGCACTTAGAAACCCCTAGAAGTTGTCTAGAACGTCCTTAAGCATACTTAGGCCATTCCTATAAATAGGACAAGCCATAGGACACTAGAATTCACTTGTTACACTTGAGAATACACTTGAGCATACTTGAGCAATCTTTTGCAAGCAAATTTGAGCACTGTGATCATTGGCCTACATTCTTCTTAGCTCAATCTCGTGTCCTATAGACTAGATTCTCCTACCCACAGCAATTACAAGTTCACATACTTGGCTAGGAGATCTTACGCTTGATCTAGGCATATCAAGCCTCGGGCTTAAAGGATAAGTTGTAATTTCTCTATTTCTTTCTTGTTCCTATTTATTCTTTGTACTCTCCTTGCTACTCCTAGGGTTGGAGGCTGCGGATTGGAGAGGGTTGACTTCTCGGAGGAGAAGGGGACTTCAAGCTACTTCAAGAAGGCTATCGCACGGGAAGCTACTTCAGAAGGCTGGTGCAACGGGAGTTGGTGCATCTACTTCAAGGGAAGGCTGCTTCGAGTTGGGCGATTACTTCTAGGTGAAGGCTGCTTGAAGGGTTTAGGGAAAAGAGATTGTATTTTATGTAATTCCTTGAGAGGTAATAAAATAAATTTCTTTTCAAATCCCAGTTGGGTAAGCAACCGGGTAGTGGACTGACTACCTTAGTATTTGCTAAGGTAGGAACCACTCTAAACCCTTGTGTCTCCTTGTCCAATATTTTTCTTTGTGGTTGCTTGAGTAATTAATTGTTAAAATTATCTATAAAACTCTATTCACCCCCCTCTAGTAGTTTTCAAAGAGCGGAGTGGAAAACGTCACCGCTGACCACCTAAGTCGCATCGAGTCTCAGGAGGATGACAATGTACCTATCTGAGACTCCCTCCCTGATGACCAACTTATGAAAATTACCACTGAAGTCCCCTGGTATGCCGACATAGTGAACTATCTGACTACCGGAATCATCCACTCCTCCAGCTCTCACCATGATAAAAAGAAATTTCTCCATGATGCTAAACTATACTACTGGGACGAACCCTATATTTTTCATTTATGTGCAGACGGACTTTTCCGTCGTGGCATACCAGAAGAGGAAATTACTCCTGTCTTAGAGCATTGTCATTCTAGCCCCACTGCGGGACACATGAGTTCAAAAAAGACCGCTCTGAAAGTTCTACAATAGGGTTTCTTTTGGCTAACAATAGCAAGAGATTCCTATGACTTTGTAAGATCGTGCAATAAATGTCAGCTTTCTAGCGGTATAACTAAAAGGAATGAAATGTCTCTCACTTTGTGGTAAGAAATCGAACTTTTTGATGTTTGGGGAATAGACTACATGGGTCCCTTCTCCTCATCTTATGGATTTTCTTACATACTGGTCGCTGTGGATTATGTTTCAAAATAGGTAGAAGCTATACCCATTGTTTCCAACTATTCAAAGCCAGTCATCAAGATGTTCAAATACATCATTTTCCCCAGATTTGGAGTCCCCCGAACTATCATATCCGACGGAGGGACCCATTTTCTGGAAAGAAGCTTTGAAGCCCTCCTAAAAAAATATGGAGTCAACCATAAGGTCGCCACACCTTACCATCCACAAACTAGTGGCCAAGTCAAAGTTTCAAATAGCGAACTGAAAGCAATTATAGAGAAAACAGTCAATAGACATCGTACCGACTGGTCCACCAAGCTTCCCGATGCCCTTTGGGCTTACCAAACAGCTTATAAAACACCGATTGGGACAACCCCATTCCGACTAGTATATGGAAAATCATGCCATCTTCCAGTTGAACTGGAACATAATGCCTGGTGGGCCATTAAACAATTGAATTTTGATTTTAAAAGTGTTGGCGAATACAGACAACTCCAATTACAAGAACTTGAGGAGCTTAGAATGACATCCTACCATAGTGCCAGCATCTATAAAGAACAAACCAAGATGTGGCATGATGGCCACCTCAAAATAAAAGACATTTTTATCGGAGATAAGGTCCTCCTCTTCAATTCCAGACTTAAGATGTTTCCTGGAAAGCTCTGCACAAAGTGGTTTGGACCATTCACAATTAAACACATCTATCCCACCGGAGCAGTCATCATCCTTGACAATAATGGGGGAGAACGAACCTTTAATGGCCACAGATTGAAGAGATACTACACACCAGCAGACAAAATTCCAAGACATACTATCGAGATCCACGATCCCTCAGCATCGACATAACCAAATTGGATTTTTTGTCGAGCCAACGACGTAAAACCTAGGCGCTACTTGGGAGGCAACCCAAGATCTGAGTACCACCATTTTATCTTGCCTAGTTATGTTATTTTTTTTCTAATCTCTTCGTTTGATTTAGGCTTATCTTCTTTAATCTGAAAATATAAAAATTCACATAAATAAACAAAACAAACATAAAAATATAATATCCAAAAAAATATAACGGTTTCGAAACCGTTTAGACCCAAACGGTCTTAAAACCATTTGGACCCCAAACGGTCTCAAGACTGTTTGCCCTTGGGAATTTGTAACCCCCCCCTAAATCCTATAAATATAACCCCAACCCCTCCATTTTCCTCTTCTAAAATCTCAAACTCCCTAAACCCTCACGCGAGCACTGTTTTATCCCCTCCGTTTCACGCTCCCACGCAACTCATGATGCCTGCTCTCTCTGCCACCATCTCTGACGACACCGCCGTCTTCCCCGAGTGTTTTCACGGAGTTTTTCGCCATCAACGTTGCCGTCACACAACAAGGTAAACTAGCAGTTCGACACCATCTTCTCCGTCACTACACCACGCTTCACACCTAACTTGTTTTTGTCATCGCCAACACTGTGTCGCCGACGAGGTTCTCGGTAGCCGCCGACGCGCACGTCGCCACCGTCATTTTTTGCTTTCACCTCCTTTTCAACAATCAACCGTGCTTCCAGACGCTTCACCTTCCTCACGGTCTCACTCCAAATGGTCTAGAAACCATTTGAGCTCGAGACCGTTTGGACCCAAACGGTCCGAAAACCGTTTGGTGCCAAACGGTCTTGAAACCGTTGGAGCTCGAGACTGTTTGGACCCAAACGGTCCTAAAACCGTTTGGTGCCAAACGGTGTTGAAACCGCTTGAGCTCAAGACCGTTTAGACCCAAACGGTCCTAAAACTGTTTGGTGCCAAATGGTCTTGAAACCGTTTGAGCTCGAGACCGTTTGGATCCAAACGGTCCTAAAACCGTTTGGTGTCAAAAGGGTCTTGAAACCGTTTGAGCTCGAGACCGTTTGGATCCAAACAGTTTTCTCTTCCACTCTTCGCTTAATAAGTATATCAAACATTTTTGCAAAACCGTTTGAAACCAAACGGTCTCAAAAACCATTTGGACCCAAACGGTTTTACAAACCGTTTGGACCCACACGGTTTTACAAACCGTTTGAGTTCCACTAAAACCTAAAAACATTAACACATACATAATGTAACTTTTTCTTTTAATAAACTTGTTATCTTTGCAAATTCAAATCCTATTAACACATGATTTCTTACTAAATTTTCAGAATGGCCTCCCTTGCAAAAGAAGCCACCGGAACCGCCGACGCTCCCTTCTGGACAAGGGAGCAACTGATGGAAGACCATGCCAAACTCCAGAAGATCGTAGACATCTATGACAAGACTGGAAAGGTCCCATCGAAAGTTCACCTGCTCACGGTCATGAATGAAATTGACCGCATCAACATATGTTTAACCGAGGAGCCTATCCAAGATATAGAAGAAGTTTCTTCAAGTGATGAAGGCTCGGAATACGAGCCTCATTCTGAGGACAAATCCCTGAACACAAAGTCCAAGGGGAAGAGGAAGGTCCAGGAAGCTTCCACAGAGCAACCAACAAAGAAACGGGCAAGGAAGCAGGTTCATCTCGCCACTACAAGGGAATAAATCCTGGCAGGATACATTCCATCAACCACAAGCACCACCACCATTACCACTCCCGCTACCACCACTATTCCTATTTTCTCCACCATCACCACTACAACACCACCACCAGCAAACCTATTCATCCACACCCTCCCATCCTTCGACAAAACGTTGAAGCTGACAAAGTATGTCTGTTCCAACATACTGAAAAAGATTGGGACTTATGACATAATCCTCACCTTTCTCGACAATGCCAACCTCACAAGACTCTGTTTTGTCACAGAGAATTCTTATGTTGAGCCAAAAACTAAATTTTTCACCTTCCTCCACAAAGAAGTAGTGGACATAATGGACAGATCACGAGACGGAGGTGACCGCAGGCTGGTCACTAAACTCTTTGGCAATAGAGTTGTCATAATAGAAAACCTACTCAATGAAATCTTTATAGACAACAAGGAGCAGTTGGAAAAAGCCAAAGCTGTAGGCATTGAAAGCTATCAGTTCAACAAGCATATCTTCTGGAAATCCCTGACAGGGATCCCAACCTATGAGGCAAAGACCTGCAAGGCCTCAAATATTCATTCTGGGTTGGTGCGCACACTACACAAAATCATCATAGGTGCACTCTTCCCCAGGAGAGAGGGCGGAAATGTTAGCATTTCCAATCTTTTCATCCTCTAGTCCATCCTTAATGGGCTGCCGGTCAACATAGGACGACAATTGATACACAAGCACACAACCTACGCCCTCGGGAAAGAAGTATGTGTTGGAGGACACATAACCTCAATTCTGAATTATCTCAAGATGGACAGACTACTGCCCAGATGCATGAAGATCAAGGGTGACATCCTTACCAATGAGCAGACTTTAAAGAATTCATACATCATTAAGGAAAAAGATGCTAAGCTACACTACATCTTCTATCCCATAGTAAAATCTTCTAGGACACTGCTTCCTCTACCGGAGCTCACAAATTATGACAAGGATAAGCTTCTCTTCACTAAAGAGGAGCTTACTGACCTCCTAGCATCGGTCCAAGTAGCAGGAAAGAAATCAAAGGCAGGTCAGATGGAGCATAGCATCACCGCCCCGACAGCTAGAATAACAAAAATTCCGGTGAAACGACCATCAAAAGGGCATTTGCAAACACAACAGCTGTCGGGGACGCCGACATCAAGACCAAATCCAGAAGCAGAACCTCCTCTCCCTAAAGAACACATCACCACCTCATCACTAGACTCCTTCATCATGAGTCGAAATGTTGAGCTTACCTCCACCACCACCTCCACCACGCTACCATCCTCCACCATTCCACAATCCACCACCCTCCCATCATTCTCCACAATAATTCCACCAACAAATCCCTTCCCCACATCCACACCTCCACGCGCATCATCCACCTCAATCCCCTTCTCATCGGGCATTCCATTCACATCAACGCCCGACCTCGCTTTCATCTCGTTCGCCTCCACCTCTACCATCTTTCCATCGACATTTACGGATCAACCCTTTTCTCCCAGAATGTCGCCACCCTTCGCATCTGCCACTACCCCGACACTGCTGGTGACTCCATCTACAGTCACCACGTAGTTCGCGAGACCACCATTAGTGTCTCTTTCGCAAGACACTACCACCCTTCCACCCCAACCCCAACCATCCTTTTCTGGGGTCCCTTTTACAAATGTCGGTGAGGAATTCGGACGTCAATTTGACGCCATCCAAAACCTCCTCACCGACCCTTCTAACATAATCCAATCTATTTTTTCTTGTGTGCAGGGTCTTACTAAATAGGTCGCCAAGATCAACGAGAAAAATTGCACCTTACCTGGCATCCTCTCAAGCATCAACCAACGACAAGAAGCAGCAACCACACAAGTCGAACGCATCGACGATCGCCTACAACAATTGCCACAGTTGGTACTTGAGGTGAAAAGCCAACAAGCAACGTTGGCTCAACAAGTCGATAGGATCTCTATGCAGACTCAACCTCTGCCAGAGAGCCTTCGCGAGCTTAAGTAGTAGCAAATTGCTTTCAGCACGTGTTTGGACGACATCACTAACACTCTTGCACAGCTCAATAGACGCCAAGAGGAGTCGTCAAATAATGAAATCAATCACCTACGAGCCCAAGTCACAGACCTTTCTGCACGACTCCTCTCTATCGAGGCACGATACTCTGATCTCAAGGAAACCCATGACGCACTGCTTGAGACACACGAGCATGTGCAAGTGGCTCTTGATGAATTACAAGCACTTCACCGACAGTGCAAGAAATCAACGCCAAAACAAATAAAAGATAAGGCGGCAGACGACGAAGAAGAAGAAGAAGACGAAGATGAAGAAGAAGATTCTGACTCCTCTGTTGACTCCAACAATGACACCTCCTCTTCAGATGACAAACCTGATGACCCAGGACATGCTGGGGTGGGAACCATCCAAGGAACAAAACCTTCAAAGAAGGCAGTAGACAAAGACCACAAAGAAGGTGGATAAGATCCCAAATCCCCCGATCACAATGACAATATCAACATGTCATATGGGAATCTGTTCCTTGAATATTCTTCCATGGGATCTATGGGGGAAGCTTCCAAAGAAGTGGCTTTTGCTGAGTTCCAACAATGTATCCTAGGAACCAACATTAGTCCACTAACATTAGCAGCTCATCATTCCTCCGCACCAGAACAATCAGTGCCTTTACCCCCAGAGCAAGAAGAGTCAGACAGAGTGAGTCTAGACACAGATGATGAACTCGACTCTGATTCTGAATAAGAAAAAGATGAAGTTCTGCAACACTATATGGATGACCTAGAGCAGACTTCTTTTCCACCGCTGCAAGAGCTCCCCCCGCCGCCACCTCTACCTAAGAAGATGCATGACCTAGACATGGTGGCCATTTCTATCCTAGATGTCCAGGATATCTTCATCATGAACACTACCGTAGATGATGCCAAAGAAGGGGGGGGACATCATCTACACAAATATAAAGACTAAGCGCAAGATGACATGTGAAGATTTCTGAATCATCCTTCAACCTCAATCAAAAGTGAAGATGGCAATCTTCTGTGTCCTTCTTGCCAACGCTATCGAAACATACAGAATCTCAAAAAGGCCGCAGCCAGTTCTCAATGCTTCACCTGCTTTGGCTCTAAGTCTACTGTACAAGGACTTACACAATAAGACTATCGAGCGGCTACGTAGGGGGATTGCACAGAAGGTACAATATATCACAATACCCTTCCAAGTTTCTGGTCACTAGCTGCTCATGATCGTTGACACCAAGGCTTGCGATGCCAAAGTGTACAACTTCTACACCAGTGAGCTTAAAGCCAAAATCATCAATTTTGCTGGTCTAGGAGCTGGGGAGGCAAGATGCATCCCTTTCCGGCTTCTAAAATTAATTTGGGATGCAAATCCATCACTCCGACAAGGTTGGAACCAACCATGGTTCCGAATCATAAACTCACAAGTCCAAACGCAAGAAGGATCTGGGGATTGCGCTTTCTGCACTATGCGCCACATACAAGCACTTAATCAACAAATCCCCTTCACCGAGCTGGCTGTAGAAGACTTTCACTCTCTACGAGGGCGTTACTCCATGGAGCTCATATGTGACAGAAGGTTCTTCAAGGACCCGACTATGGCACCATACGACGTCCCTCACTACCTCTACTCGGCTATCCAACGTCCACAGAAACAGCCGTTCCGGCAAACATTACCGGAGTTGGAGAAACAACAACCCGCCACGGTCCCCGAAAACAGACTATGGGACCCTTACACCTTTGATATGGAGAAGGATAAAGGGGACATCGATTTAATAATAGGAGCCCCTATCAAAAGATCATATCCTCAAATGATTCCGCTATCTGCCATTGAACCAACGTTTCCCAATTTTGACCTTGCAGCTTGCAAGAGTCTTTCCAACAATGAACTTCATCTCATCATGTCTAGGCTATATGTTGATAAAGATGATCTTGTTTTTCTAGCCGGTGATATTCTGGTTATGGCAGATATGCTCCGTGAAACTGTACAATTCAAAGGGTCTCTATCCGTGAGTTTGATGACCGCCTATCAATATCTCCTCATATGGAATCACCCTACGGTTTATATGGCGTCAACATATATGAAGGATGATCTCCTAAAGCTAAAGAACTTCGAAACCACGGAGGAACTCATCTCTTGCCTCCAAAATACAACTCTGAAGTTCATTATTCTTCCTTTCCTTCACTCAACACTGGATGCTACTGGCAACAAACCTTCACGACGGAACAACTATCATCTACAACAGTTCCGATAGCCAGTTTGATGCAAACCAGAGGCAGTATGCTATGACAGCTAACACACCCACGGAGGAGGTGGCAATGGAGTGTGCTAACAAACTACACAATCTTTTAAGCAAGCACACAAGGGCGTATGATAAAGAGCACTTTCATCGCCCAGCCTTCTGCCACAGATGTCCCCAGCAGCTCCGAGAGTCAAACGACTGTGGCTTCCACGTCCTCTACTAGATGTACACCATCACTGTTCTTGAAAGACCAGTAGAGGACATGACGGACATGGATTACCACGCTCTACATGGAAAGTTCGTAGCTAATCTTCTCTGAATGCATGAAGCTAACAAAGGACTAAAAGAAGCCTAATGCCCTTGTCCATGTACTTCTCAACCTATCACTTTGACACTCTGAGGACAGAGTGAGTGATAAGTTAGGGGGGTACACTGGACAAGGGTGAGGTATCATTTTTCAACCCTTCTCCCTCTGTGCTTTTTAGTCACCTCTGCTTTTCTATGCACTGCTTTTATTTTTCTTTTCACATTTTAGACTTTTTCAGTAATTTCTTTGAATAGAATAATTCTTTTACATAAGTATAACATCACTCTTGGAAAAAGTCACCCCCAGCTAAATTTAGAATCAAAGTAGTCCTCAAAAAGCAATAATAGAAAAAGCACTTAGGCATGTAATGGTGAATTAATAAATTAATTTCACACCCGATTTCCATGCTTTTGCTTCAACTCTGCTCCAGACTCTCTACAAGTTAACATCATGGCCGAAGCCAGCCAAAAATCTTCCAAGGACGGGAGGGAACCAGGTAAAATCCAAATCAAGGAACCTCGCAAGTGGACCACCAAGTACGAAACTAAAATAAATGCATGTCAAGAGACTCCAAGAACAATTTTCTTCTTTTCAAAAGAGGCCTGGAAGCCCAAACAAAATCCCTATATATCCAACTCCTAAGCATGTGAGTATAAGAATAAAAACCAGAGTGTTGAATAAAAACATGAGAGTTGTGCCACACCTAAGGACCTATATGAAGGACCAATAAAGGTCTCACCCGGTCGGTACATTCAGCTTCCCTCACAAAGGCAGATGTGTCGCACACGGTAATGAGATCCTAAGGTCTCTGAATATATGAAAAAGCTGATAAAGGACTCGCCCGACCGGTACATTTAGCTGCCCTCATAAAGGCAGATGTGTCACGCCCTGTAGTGAGATCCTAAAATTTTAGATAACCCCCCCCCCACTAAAAGGGGGAGTTACACATCAGCCTTTAGCCAACCCTCATGCCTATCTTAGTTTCCAGTAGTTAAAAAAAAGAAATATAAAACTGATTGGAGTTGAAAACATGCACATAATGCGATCGAGGAAAATGTGGTCCCAATGCGAGCTACGCGATAAGGAAGAAATCTGAGATCCACGCAACTCCCAAATACCTGAAAGAGTTAGTGCAAGCAGAAGCCCGATAAAACTCTAAGAGATTTCTGGTTTAGAATTGAAGCAAAAGTATGGAAATCTTCACTAAATAAAATTGCCTCGCCACTACATGCCTTATCACTATCTAACTTGAGGACAAGCTAGACTCTAAGTTGGGGGGGGGGGATTGATAACCTCCCATTTTGCGATGTTATCTTACTAGTTTTCCTCAATTTTTCATACTTTTTCTTAGTTAAATTAGATAGAATCTTTAACTTTCTACCTTTTTGTAAATATACCATTATATTAACTTTTCCTTTTTACTTCTTACAGAAAAGCACAAAAAAATTACAAAAGCTCCAAACGGTCCCAAGACCGAATGGACACCAAACGGTCCCAAGACCAAATGGACATCAAACGATCCCAAGACCTAATGGACACCAAACAGTCCCAAGACCGAATGAAGGCCACACAGTCCCAAGACCGTGTAAAGTCAAATGGTCCCAAGACCGAATAAAGGAAAATAGTTCCAAATTGAGAGAGTCCAAATGGTCTCCAAACCGAGAGAGAGTCCAAATGGTCTTCACGACCATTTGGGCCCAAATCTCCCAAACCGTTTGAGTTCCACTCAAAGCCTATAAATAAGACCCGAAGGGTCCTCACAAAGGGAAAGTTTTCAGATGTCCAAAGGCTGCCTCTATTGTTCCAGAACCATTTCATCCTTCACCCACTGCCCCGAGGCTGTCGTTCTAAGATCCATACTCCATCTCCAAGCTACCTTCTCTCTCATCGACAAAGAAGGTGGGAAGAGAAGGATTCATCATCAAGCAAGCTACGAAGTGTGAATATCGTTTCTCTCTCTCTCTCCAAGGGGTCAACCTTCCTCCCTCCTTCTTAGAGATGATGCTCTTTCTCTCTCTTCTTGCCCCCTTCTTTTTTCTTGCCATGAGCGAGTAGTCTTATACACTAGGGTGCGGGGGAGTAGCCCTTCTACCCATGTTTTCATTTCATGCAATGTAATTCATAAGTTTGCAATAGAGATATACTTTCTTTTTAGTTCAACATCAATCGTTTAATGAATGCTTATTGCTTGATCACCAACTTGTATTACTTATTATCTATTAGTATGAATTGTCTACGTTTGTACTATTAGATTCGAATCTCGATTGAATGTTGGTTCTTGATGCATGTAGTCACCATGCATCTATTTCGGTATCTAGGAGTGTTCTTCAAGAAGTGGAGTAAACTCACTTCCATCGTTGTACTTTCATACTATGAAATGGAATCAGTTGATGTATAAAAGTACAACCTTTATAAGTCGAGGAACACACTTTGCGAAGGGAATGATGTAAAGAAAGTGACCATTCATTTGGGGATGGCTGACTTTGCAACATTCCCACACTTCTCGTAGTTAGTTCTCCGAAAGGAAAATAAATCTACAAAGATACTAACTGTTTAGACTCTTATTGCAGGTTATGTTACTATGATGCATGTTTTGATCCATGTGTAGTGGTGGTGAAAGTCGATCACATCCTAGTAGTTTCTTAACATTGTTTACAACCTTAAATTTACTTTCTTGGTTTTACTTTACTTGCACTTAGTTTAAACAATCAAACCAACTCTTTGATCTAAATACCAACTGTTAAGGTGTTAAATGAAATTCTAACGTTTTCCATCTTGTTGATCTTAACAAGACCGTTGTCTTGTGGATTCGACCCTTAACTATACTACGATAGGACTTCCACATATCCTAGCATACGTGGGTGGAGTTTTTAATCTAGTATAAGCAAGGCTAAACCTAAAAGATTTACTATCTTTAGGATTTTTAGTGGTACACGCAACTCCACGCAAGTGGAAGCTCCATCAGGTTCACCAATCAAACCAATCTCAACTATGCAAAACCTTCTCTTCTGGTTTATATATATCCTTAACATGCGTTGCATGCAATTACTGCATGTATTTAACACCTTCTCTTGAGATCAAGCCAGATTTCTATCTATGTCACCTCTCTCTTGAGACATGGTTTAGTCAAAAGAAGGACACTATATAACTGTTAGTTCAACAAACATAAATTCTATCTATGTCACCTCTCTCTTGAGACATGGTTTAGTCAAAATAAGTCATTGTGATCATAGTGATCGCTGCTGCGGTTATCCTCTTCGGTCGGCTTTGGTTGATGCTTCTTTGGTGTTAGAGTCACCTGGTTGATGTTCTTCTATTGCCATGAGCTAGAGCACCCGCAAGGTGTTTGACCAGGTGCTCCTGTGCAAACAGGAACCTCAAAGTTGTTCCTTTGTAGGTCAATAGTAAGGGGCCCTAGTCAGTTGATGTGCGGTTTCTCGCTGCTCATGACGACGGATGTTCTGGGGACAGATTCTTCATCATGTGTGCTCCTTCTTTGCTATGTGTAGGAACATCCCTAAGGTGTTCGACGAGTTTCCTTTGTGTAAGAAGAAGCTACTATTCTATTTCCATTGTAGGTTAACAACAAAGTGGTTGCTTGGTTCGGAAGATCGAAGAATTCTCTTATTGTTGGCATAGTACCACACATTGTAGGTACTTCTATTAGGTAGTTGGTACCGTGTCAAGAATGGATAGTTTGATTCGAACATATTAGCCTCGCAGTTCTCTGGTGGTAGAATGTGATGGTTCTGTGTTTTCATACATATCCTTCTGATTTCCTGGCGATCTGAGAAAGTCAGAAGCTAACTTTACTTTTTCCGGGCAGGGTAATATTGTGGATGTCATGTTGTAATATGTAGTTACTCTTTGTGGGTGGGCGAAATGCATGTATCTGTAGGTTGTAATAATCATTCTCCTGGTAGGAATGTTTGGCTCTAGTTTTGTTAGTTAGATAGGTCTTCTCAGTCCTTGTTACCTATAGATTTTTGAATACCCCCTGCGTGGGGTATATGATCATTGGTCGAGCTGTTTTAGCTCTTTATGATGTAAAGGGGTACTTAGTGCCCAAAGTTTTTGGTATTATAGTAACACACTTTTTTGACCGACAAAAAAAAACATCAATTCTATCTGTTATTAGATATATCCATGTGGCTCGAAAGTAATCATTTATACAAGTGATAACTACCTACAACTATGCTTTTTACAACGTGGTACATAAGATCAAACTATTTGAAATTGCAATCACTTTATCTTTATCTACTCTATTTATTAGTACTAGATGGTGATTAACCCTATGACCAGACTCACAATATAAAATTTCTAAATTGGATATCTTTGGAACCTCACCTTGATTTCATTGAGAGACATATGACTAGGATGAGTACATATAGTAGGAAAGACATATACACACATCTTAGTATGTTCCTAAAGTATTAAAGACCAACATGTCATACTTGTTTGTTGCCAATCATCTTTACATCTTAAAATCGCTTATAGCACAACATTCATGAAGAAAAGTGATACAAATTTAGGTGAACAAATGAGTCAACTTATTCATATAAGACAAAAAGGAAAATATGGAAAGTAAATAAATAAATTAATATATTTGGAGAGTGTTTATTGTTCAATGGTCCTGGTCAATAATTGTGGAACTAGAAGATGGGCGAACATTAGATAAATCTCTTTCAATGTTATGAGTGGGATATGAAATAAGACATATAATTGATACAATATTTAGAATCTGAACAAGAACCCCAAATGACACACTATTTTGGAGGCATGCAAAATAGAGTTGATGATATTGTACTCCAAAAAAGGGAGGCAACTAACAAGGAAGTATGTTGTAAATCCTGAGATCACATCAATTGATTGATTATGTGTATGAAAGATATGATGTTTGCTCCCAATAATGTAGTGTTGAATTATTTTCCTCCTTCGATTGTAGTTCTTCTTTTATATTTGGTGGGAATAATTTAGTCATGGATTGTAAATAGTTGGTCATTGTGCAATGTGCATTTGTTATTTCTACCCATTAATGGACATAGTTGAGGTAAATTATACAAATCACATATGGATAAGATTTGATATCTTGGAGATATCTGAATAAGGTAGAAGAGAAATAGTGATTTTCATTATTATTTCATGTAGCAATGTAATAGTGTATTGCTACAATACAACCACCTATTTATATATGAATTATATGGATCAAGAAGAAGTAATAAGGAACTTTTGTTCCCTCTTCTCAATGAACGATGAAAAGGTCTTGGAGAGGAACCCTATACTCCTTGGATAGAGGTAATACCATCATAAAAAAAACCTTAATGTAGGATGATAATGAATATGGGATTATTTACAACATATCTAGACAACAAGTGATATCCCCATTCTAGAGCTACTCAATTTAATAAGTGGTCAAGGGAATGGATTATTAGGCTATTGGGGGTAGGAGAAGAGGTCCCCCACAGTGTGTAGAAAGGGGTTGAACAACATCAAGGACCCTTGTGGCACATAAAGGGGACTCCACAATGGTTTTCAAACCCCTTTCTCTCATCAAATACTACTAACAAATAATGGAGTACTATGGATTCAGTCTTATTATTATGAACATGGCTTTGTTACTTCTGTAACAATGTGAAATTTCCAATTGCCATTTATACAAGCTGGGACTAAACCCAAAACATGTGCACATATATACAGATAATACATAACTTGTACATATTCTAAGAGTGATAGTGTGTCGAACTACTTTTGGCATAAATATTATCTAATTTATCTATTACCCTCGATCTACTTAAATTTCTCACTCTTGATGGTTTCCATGATTTCATAACTCTATGATGGCCACTATAGTAAGAATCCACCTTTTGAATCAATTTGACACACATTTTTCCATGAAATCATAGTTTTCATATACTCTCTAATCTTTTAATAAACATCTCAATCATAATTTATCGTTTTGATTTTAGACTTTTCATACTTGAGATACTCCCTATTTTGGATGGTAGTCCAAATTTGAGATAATTTGAGATTTCATACAATTTACAATGATTTTTACAAGGTTTGTACTCTAAAACAACCCTAAAATGTCTTTCATTCCTCATTTTCTTCCTTGATTTGCTTGGCCCATATATTTCTTGGGTTTTATGTGGCTTGGCTCAGCTATGGTTCCTTTTGAATCGAGGCTAATCCCCTTGAACCCTACAACTTTGGGCGTGAACCAGCTCGGGTGCCGACCCGACCCCTCGATCCAACGATCGTTGGATCAAGTTCTAGCGGCACTTAGTAGTCTCCTACCTTGGATAGAAGATGGGGTGGGAGAACTTCTGTAACAGTGAACCCTAGCTTGGATCTACCATTTCTCTATCCCCTTTACTCACATATTTTATCCATCCTCTTTCTTTTTTGACCAATTCCTTTGCCCATGGTTTGCGCTTCCAATCAAAGTGGTTTGTGAGGCTTCAAGAGAGTTCTCTCTCCCCTACAACCATGGATGACTAAAAAACCTATAACCCTAAACTTGGGTCCCTCCCACCTATAAATATGCTCCTTGTGAGTTCATTTTGGCCCCTCACATCTCGCCGACCCTATAAATCTCCCCCTCTTTCCCCTAGCTTTGATCCCCATTTCTCACCGGCCGATGCAACTACCGTGACCACCCCGCCTATTGCCTACCTCCATTTTCAGTTGCATGAAGTAGGGAAGAGATCGCGGTCCAACCTAGACCAGATTTGCGATCCACGACCCCCTAATTTTTTAATTTACAAGTTTTTTCCCTACTTCCCTTCCCTCTAGCTCAAATTCTAGTTTACTAGTCAAACTTACAAAAAAACACATCTTGCTAATCCTAATTAACTCCAAAAATTATGAACCAATAATCCATTTTAATCAGAAACATCTAATGCATCCTTAAATGGTTTCGTACCTTGATTTTTCTTATAATACCACTGATATCTCTAAAATTTGAACCTTTGATTATCTAAATTATATAATATCTTGATTATGGTGTTTAATCTTCGGAAAACCTAATCTTGGACTTTGATGACTATATTTTGAGACTCTAATCCATGCTAAGGTGAGTGGAATTATTGTGGGACAAAACCCCAAGTTTGTTGACTATTTTCGCTTCTAGTTTCAACAATATGATTTAGTGGCCAAAATGGGTATGGATCTTGATGGTTGGTGTAAAACTCTAAGTTGGTGATATTTTGTACATGTGAGTATCAAATCATATGTTTTCCCTCTTTTGACTTCAAAACCATGTCATGACTACCTTAACCCTTGGAATCATACTACTGAAAAGCTAGAACCTTTGATGATGGATTATAGATTCAATGCCAATTATGGAGTAGGTGTGGATATCCATCAACTTTGATAATGATGATGTCAAAAAATTATGTTAGTCCTATAAACTTGATATATTAGATAATGTTGGATTGATGAAGCACCACACCTAAAAGCAATAATGAGACTTAAGAAAACCCTTTTTTAAAATAAAAAAAGTCTTAAGAAAACCCTAGTTTTGTCATTGTGACCCCTCCATATTGATGACTAGAATATCAATGCATAAATGCCCATTATTGTGACATGATTTGAATCTGACTTTCTTTTGACTCCCAAAGATCTTTTACTCTAAATTTATCATTACTCAGGCACAACACATGATCAACTTTTCGACTGCTCACCCATCCTAGTACTACTCCAAGTTGAGCATGCTTCACCATGTAGCTCTTAGTGATGGACTCCCTGAAAAGGAGGTTCACCTTGGTGATACGGGTAGTCCAATCATTCTTTTGATAATCACTTTATTAGAGACCTCAAATCCTTAGACGTGAAAATTTCCCCTACTTGGACTTTTGGCATCCTCGTCAAGGCTCAACTATAAGGCCTCATAATCACTTCCACATTTCAGTGTAGATCCAGAATGACCTGATCACGGCTAATTACACAAGGGTGGTTACATCACTATGGATAGTCCTTTCCAACATGCCTAGACTGTATGGCTCAAGACTAGCATGTCACATGCCCATGTGGGCCCCACATACTAGAGGAGTTATGGCTTCAACACCATTTTCAAAGCCCAGGGCCACCACCCAAGTCTCTAGTAGAGTTTTAAGAATGAAAAATGATACCACAGACCATCATAGACTCAATAGTGTACTTTTTTCTCACTCGCGCACATCACAAGATCAACTTCTCGATTGGTCAGTCATCCTTGTATTACTCCAAGTTGAGCACTCTTAGCTATGAAGTTCTTATTGATGGGCTCCCTGAAAAGGAGGTGTACCTTTGTGATATGGATACTCCAACCATTCCTTTTGATATCATTTTAACTGATACCTCTAATCCTAGGTTGTTACATAGATACATTATACAATGACATTGAACTTTGACATGCAAACAAACCCTAACATTTGGGTGTAGCCAGGGTTTAGTGCATGGTTACAAACAGCCCTCACATGTGGGTGTAGATAGGGCCTGATGTGTTTTACGTATATGAACCAGGGGAGCATAGCAAACATATTTGACATGTAACATATGTTTCTCAAATGTCTCCAATGACTACATATATGAACCATTGGGACATCGTGAACAAATTTGAGATATAATACGTTTTGTGTATATATTATTATTGACATATCATGTTAATTAATATTTGTAACTACTTAATAACATAGACTCAAACGTGGAATGTTATTAGGTATCTTACCACACAACTTCTTATTGTTTATCAATCAACTTCTAATTGCGTACTTTATATGTTTTGTGCACATTTATATGTGTTTCTATTGTGATTGTGGGCATGTTGACGTGCTAATAACTTCAATATGCTCATGTAGGGCTATTTTGTGTAACTTTTAAGTTTTCTTTTATGATTGGATACACTTTGTATGAATGATTAATTCATGTTGTCCTTTTAGGATTGTTTTTATGCCACACTTATCTCAAATATAGAATATCCACACACGTACACGCACACATACATGTATGCACACACATAATAAAGATAAATGCCCACGAGGATGTGGCTCACTGGTGACCAGACCGTGAATGCATTAGAGGTCTCATGTTTGAATCCTCACGGGGACGAATAGCTGTGATTTATGTTTGACATGGTTTGTGCCGGAACTGATGGGTTGCACACTTGTTTTACCATACTCCTCCTATGTCAGGCCTCCACAGGTTAATGAGGGGTTGAGGAGAGGAAGTTTCCTTGATGACTCACACAAAAGAAGGCTCGGATCCTCGTTTCATCAACATGAATGCTAATGTATTTACAAAATTGTTTTAAATCATTATTTTTTCAATTCTATAACTCCTTGGTGGTTGGATATCCTTCATAAGATGAGAAAGGGGAGTATGAGTCCTCACAAGAAATCATTATGAGAGGAAAGGGATGTTTGTCTAGTAGTGAATCGGTGTGGCATAGGGAGACTTAAGAGACTAAGATTGCCTTTCAAACAAAAAAGTGTCTTTGTTGGTATGACCATCTCTGTGTCGAGTCTCACCATATATTAGAAAGCACTATGAAGACTTGTGTCTAATCACAAAAAGGACAATACTGCCTACCCATTGTATTATCCCATTAAATGTCCAACATGGTTTGCAATCTCTCATGTAGTAATTGTTTGAAATCAATCAATTTGAAGGACAAAGAAACATGAGAGACTCTTAGGATGGTAGTGTTGTAACTCTTAAGGGTTAGTTATATTTGTATAGTTAGTATAAGAAATCACGTTCTTTATTGAGATAATATATGCTACATTTGGTGATATTAGCATGTATATTGTATACCATTGTAACTAAAAGGTCTTTACATCTATTCTTGTCGTGAAAGGTCACTTATTAAAGGAACTATGATGTTTGGATTAGAAACAACATCATTATTGCTAGAAATCGTGTCAACGTATTTTTTGTTAAAAACCAAAACAGGCATTGTGAATTCTTTGTGTTTCATGTCAAAAAGTTGTGAGCTTGTGAAATATTTTGGAATGATATTGGTGTTTGATATTACAAAGTGCACATATTATTCTTGGATTTGGAATTAAATTTTCACAATGATTTTTTGTATTTTGCTCATGTCAATGGTTGTCTCTTCCATATATTAGGAAGCAAGGCCAAACTGATATCTTGTCACAGAAAGCTGACTATCACTAGTATCTACCAATGTATTCATCCCTTATAGTGAGAGTGTTGCATGGCATGCAAATGGGCTTGAGTTGTGTTATTGGAATAAATTAATTTCAGGAACAAACAAGAGAGCCTCGGGAAACTTGGGGTAGTTTTCAAAGGTTCGACGTCTTCATTTATAGATTTTATGTCATATTTGTCAAGACACACAACTAGGCAAGCCTAGGTGTCGAAGTGCACTAAGGGAGTACACCTTGTCCAATGTCTTGACTTATGTGTGCCTTGAGTCATGTTTGTAGGTTTCCTACCCAATATATGGACATTACAATCATTTTTAAAGACACATTATTCTAACTAAAAATTAAGTATCCATGTTAGAAGCCTAAATTTTTCCATTTTTGGGACAAATACCATTAATATTAAATAGAAAGATTTGTGTTGGCTTGCTCCTTGAATATGTTGCTTTTTTCGGGGTTTAGCTGGGCCCTTTTTGAGGGTCAACAATGAAAGAGATGGATATACATATGTATTTAATCATTATATATAATGATTATGTATATTATATATAGGGCAACGATCTAGTGAGAAACATATCTTGGTGAGAGCATGAGAGGCATTTGAATAGCTCTTCACATAGATCAAATTTTCATAATCCAACCATATAGATTACAAGTATACCTTAATATTTACCATCCTACAAAATTTCATCACCATCCGATTTGTAGATCATTCACAACGAAAAAAATACTCTTTGACGCTCTATATTGAATTTCAGGCTGACCGTTGGATGTAAAAAGTGTATATTGTACATATGGGCATGTAAACAATGTCTGATTGCTATGATTTTTTGTGCGAAGCTAAACGAAATGATACTTTTTCCATCTATACAGTTGGATTTTTAAAAATAGCTCCCAATTTGTATCTATTCAAATGCCTCTCATGCTCTCACCGTAGGATGTTTCTCACTGAATCGCTACCATATATATATATATATATATATATATATATATATATATAGAGAGAGAGAGAGAGAGAGAGAGAGGCTAGAATACACTCGAGTGTATTCAGAGCAAAATACACTCAAGTAGTTTTTCATGATGCAATATTTTTTTCAAAAATCTAATCCGTTGATCTTCTTAATCATCTTGTGAATAATTCATATAAAAAATTTGAGCACATTTGGACATTTATAGATCATGTTATAAAGACCGCAAAAATTATGCATTTCAAATTCGTTTCGTGCGTCAATTTTGTTTTCCTCGGATGAGTGACTTACACTCATCCAAATGGGCTCAAAATTTGTATGTAGCCTAATTATAGTATGACAATGAAGATCAATGGTTTACATCTTGCAAAAGATAGCCTTGATATGTAAACACACTTGAGTGTATCCGTGTGATCTGTACACTCAAGTGTATTCTAGCCTCTCTCTCTCTCTCTCTCTCTCTCTCTCTCTCTCTCTCTCTATATATATATATATATATATATATATATATATATATATATATATATATATATATCTGTGTGTGTGTGTGTGTGCGCGCGCGCGCGCGGGTGGGGGTATGTATGCATGTGTGTGTGTCAAGGGGTCCAGCGGACCTTAGCATCTTGCCACCTTAGCAAGTGTTTTTTGCTGTTATCAAGAGTTGTGGAGAGAATGTCCTGCATAGATGGTGAGATTAGAATGTGTATCTCATGCAGTTGTATCAAAGGGTTGATATTTACATATGCTATTGTCAGCAATAGATGGTTGTTTACAGGATACTACGATTTTCAATTACAAGTGGAGTCCTTTGGGTAGAATAATGTTGCAACAGTGGTTATTTGATGATACATAGTAAGAACTTTTTAATTACTGCAGATATAATTCATGCCTTTAGGAAGATTTCAGGAAGTATGTTTGTAACTGAACGGGAAAGATTTGTAGGATGGTGTTTACAATTGTTGTAAAATGTGTTGATTTAGCTCCTGGACTGCAATTATGAAAGTAAGAAGCGACTGAGTCATAAGCAAAATCTTAGGAGGATTTTAGAGATCATAATTGCTGCATTTTACATAGATATCAGAGAGCAAGCTTCCGATGGAAAGAAGCATGTTGAAGTTAAGTATGTGACCTATGATATTAGTAGCATCAATATCATAGGATAAAGGGTATATAGATCTAAACACATTGTAACTGAGAGAAAGAATGTCCAAGTTGTATTGTATGCTTAAACATATGTTTTCAAAAGGGAAGGAACGGTGAATGTACACATTTGCTTACTTGTAAGATTTGGTTGAATTTCTGGATGGAGACGTTTTCTTTTGTGCAACAGTTGATGGCGACTAATTTTAGGGTGACAGGTATTGGTACGTGAACAACATAGAACAATGACATTCTCAAAAAGTTGAACCGGATTATCTGGTTCTTCCTTCTTGCTAAGTTATCAATTCAGGTTAATCATGAGTTGTCACGTACACCAGTACGTCTTTGATTATACAGAGGCTAAGTACTGGAGCAGGTTTTGAAGGAAAAATGTATATCCTTTTTGAAATGACAAAACGGAAATCTGTACATCCTTAAAGAATGGGCGTCGAGTGTGTGTTGGTGCACCTTTGTGAGCTTGCCTGTTGTGGAGTCCGAATTTGATAGTTTGTCATCTCGTGGGATGGAGGCTTGCTCCTCCATCCTCCCTAATCCAGGTCTTAGCTTCATTTTGATTGAAAGTAAGAACTCAGCCTTCAGCTCCTCCACATCCCATCCAAACAGCATGAACCTGGGGAGCAATGAAGGAGAAGCCCAAAGAGGTGTAAGGTATCCTGAGCAGTTAGAGGCCAGATCCCATGCTAGTAACTAGTAAGAAGATGGAGGTGGGGATGGAAACCAGAACAAATGCTCATGATCTATGTTAAAAAACAACTCCCTTAGCAGGTAAGTGTGGGCTGAGATGTTAACTAGCTCACTATATCTCGATATTAGATCTCATCAGTTAAGTTTTTCAATGCTTGTCTGGCTGCTCAAAAGGGAAAAATCTTTAACTTGAACCACATCACGTGGCAGTTATTGCTAACCACTGCGTACTGAAAGTCTGAAACCAAACAAAACATGTAACTGGGCATAGGAATGTATAGACCAGTGCAAAGTCAATTCTGCAATTCAGATATGAAGACTGTGATTGATTTGCAAAATTGCATCTGGAATAAGATATATCATATAAATCAAGAAAGAAAGCTTCTTGCCTCTGGTAGTCTGGTTCATAAATAATCAAACAGCTTCAATGCAAAAGGATAAAATATAAAATATTTTTTTAAGATTGGTAATCAGTCGAGTTAGCAATAAAACAATAAAACTAAAGTAACACATAAAAGTTCATCTCCCTGTTGCTTTCCACTATAGCAGATGTATATGAGTTGACATGTGGCACGTGCACAAATGTTCATATTTTCCACTAAAACAAATCAATATCCACGACAAAGCATCTGGAGTCCTGGACAGATCGCTTGTTTTCTACTTGGAAAGAAAAGCCCATCAGTTTCCATCATATCCTTTCACGTGTGTTTTGAGTGGTTTCCTCATTCACGTAGTCTGGTTTATATCTTCTAGCATCACATAAATATCCTCTGAACAAGAATGGCTCCTATCTGCAGTTTTAAACTCGTATACAACACCGTTGACCTCAATTGAGCTAATGCCCGGGTTCTTGCTGTTGCACACATCTCTCATTGCCACTCTAACACCCATAACATCAATCCATCTGTTACTATTTGCATACACATTTGACAACAGTACGTAGTTTGCCCCATGGTTAGGCTCCAGTTTCATAAGATTTTGAAGCACATGTTTTCCTGCGTCCAATTTACCATGAATCCTATAAGCTGACAGCACAGCTCTATATGTTGTTGCATTGGGGCACATTGGCATTCTTTGAATAGTCTTTTCTGCTTCATCGAGATATCCTGCCCGGCCTAGAATATCCACCATACAATTGTAATGCTCAAGGTCACGTTCAATTCCAAATTGTTTTGTCATGTTATGGAACAGACTACGGCCTTCGTCAACCAATCCTGCATGTGAACAAGCACTAAGCATGGACACCATCGTTCTATCATTAGGTTTCAACCCATCCCTGATCATCCTCTCGAACAGTTCCAGTGCACGCAATCCATGCCCATAAACGGCTGAAGCACCAATGATGGAATTGTAGCAGGGCGTATCCCGGCTAGCCATATTATCGAATAACTGACAGGCAAGGTCAAAGCGGCCGCATTTAGAGTACATCTCAGTGAGGGCGGCACCGAGATAGTGGTTGAGTACAAGTCTGTTGCGTCTATAAATGCATGCATGCGCCCATGCTCCTTGAGCCAGAGCGCCAGCCTCACCAGATATACCAATCACGGCCACAAGAGTTATCTCATCATGCTTCACGCCGGATAGCTGCATCTGCCGAAACAGGCGCAGAGCCTCAGAACACAAGCCGCTACTGGGACTGCCGAGAGAGATGGTTTCATCATCAATGGCCGCAGCAGTGGCACCACGAGAGTAAGCGGTCAACAGGGAGTTCCAAGCGGCCAAGTCTGGTTGGGGAATGCGATTGAACAGGTACCTGCATGTCTCGAGCCGACCGCACCTCCCGTAGAAGTCAAGCAGCGCCGTTTGGACAAACCGATCGTGGGTATTACCAAGGAACTTGACGACATGAGCTTGCAGAGCCCGTCCGGGTGCCCATTCGCAAACCTTAAAGAGTGACGGGTAGGTGTAGCTGTTGGGTCCACAGTCCTCCTTAGCAGCGAGCTCGGAGTAGAGATCCCAGGCAACGCCGGTGTGAGGGACGGCGAATGAGGAGATGAGGGTGTTGTAGAGAAAGGCGGTGGCGGGGCGGGGAAAGCGGCGGAAGACCGTAATTGCGTATAAAGGGCCCAAGAAGATGGAGGAAAAGTGGAGAAGGCGGCTGAGTGGAAGGCTGTGGAGCGTGAGGCCGGTGGTAATCAGCACGGCGTGAGCCTGTTTCAGCGTCCTCGAAGATTTGCACTGCTCGAGGAGGCGAAGGCAGGGATGCAATTTTACAGTGCTGGGTTTCATGTAGGGAGATCATGGTCTATTTTGACATTTGAGCGCTACAAATTTGAACTGAGATTTTTGCGGTACTGCGCTAGGCGCAACTTTGGACAGAATAACTGACTAAGGTTGAGCCAGCAACGCAACATCAAAGAAAAATCTTCCCAATTTGTCTTCACTTCACAAAACCCTAAAACCCCGATCCTTCATGTGGAAGATATCATCCCAAAAGACTTAGATCTCCTAAACGCTATTTTTCCCGTATTAGGACAAGCACAATCGTCTTTCCTCATTAACAAACTCCTAGAAAAAAACCCCACCGCCCAAACTTGGAAAATGGTCCCCCCAAAAAAACTTTTTCGGGCGCTGCACTGTTCACTTTGCCTCAGAAACAACCACTCGACTACTAGATGTTTTTCCCGCCTCACCTGCTTTGGATGTCAACAAAAAGGCCACATAAAAAGATACTGTAATGCACGCCATCTTCCAAACCAGAGCAGATCCCATGCAGACCCAACTTTCTTCTCCACACACTCTTTCTCAGATAAAAAATCGCCTTTCCACAACGCAACAACAAAAAAGTTTCATTGCAGAAAGGTACAAACTTTTCCCTTTCCCCATGGCTAAGAAGAAAAATCTTCCCAATTTGTCTTCACTTCACAAAACCCTAAAACCCCGATCCCTCCATGTGGAAGATATCATCCCAAAAGACTTAGATCTCTTAAACGCTGCTTTCCCCGTATTAGGACAAACACAATCGTCTTTCCTCATTAACAAACTCCTAGAAAAAAACCCCGCCGCCCAAACCTGGAGAATGGTCCCCCCCCCAAAAAAAACCTTTTCGGGCGCTGCGCTGTTCACTTTGCCTCAGAAACAACCACGCGACTACTAGATGCTTTTCCCGCCTCACCTGCTTTGGATGTCAACAAAAAGACCACATAAAAAGATACTGTAATGCACACCATCTCCCAAACCAGAGCAGATCCCATGCAGACCCAGCTTTCTTCTCCACACACTCTTTCTCAGATAAAAAATCGCCTTTCCACAAAAACTTTAGAGTCCCAAAAAAGTTCATCTCAGATCACAGGCGCATAAAACAACCCCCTCCACATCATCTCCTCACAAAAAATACCTTTGCATGCCTCGCAAATCTCCCGCCTGAACATGCAGACTCTACCCCTTCATGTTTCCAGAACACAAACCCCAGGGCTCTGCCTATATCTAAACCCCACCACAAACCGAAAAATCATACAGTTTCAACACCAAAACCCCATCTCCCAAACCCTCACCATTCAACCCCATCTCCAACACATAACACAAACAACCTGTTGACCTAGAGGTTATACATTACCTATATTTTGATAATGACTTAACCATTCCATTCATATGTATCTAATATGTGCGTTTAAGATTGTTTGCAGGCATTAGGTACATGAAAAGGATCATATATACAAAGCCCTAGAATGGGCCAAGTTCAAGTCAAAATGGATACAAGTGCGCGTTTTAGGATTTCTATGTAAATGACCTTAGAACATCCATGTAATCACTTGTAATGATGAATTGGCTTGTAACTTAGAAGAGAAAAATGTTTGGCACAAAATTCACCAAGTGCTAATCACTTTTATTGCAAATTAGAAAATCAATTACAGACACTTGGTCGGTCGAGTTTCCCTAGCCTGAAACTCGACCGATCAACCTTGATTGATTTTCTGAAGATCGCATCGGTCGAGTTGTGCACTCACAGAACTCGACCGATCGGGTAGCAGGCCATTTCCAGTTGAAATGGTCGGTCGAGTTTTGTCAGGACAAACTTGACCGATCATTTGAATATCGGTTTGCCTCTTACTTGATCGGTCGAGTTATCCCCATTGAAACTCGACTGATTGCACTGTACGAAATTTGCAGAAAAAGTAATATGAACGTTGGTGAATTGTTTTGGGAAAAAATAGAGCTATTTTCTTGAACAAAAAATGACTACTTTTACATCCAAGTGTCCCACAACTTAAAGGGCCACCCTCAACTATAAATAGAACCCCTTGGACTTCATTCCAAGCTGCTCTTCCATTGCAAACTTGGTTCTAGCTTAGTTGAGAGTGTTCCAAGCCCTTGAGCCCCTTTCTCTCTCTACCTTCAAGATAAATTTGTGAGTTATGAGTGAGTTAGGCCCATATGTATGAGAGCTATCCCTTGTATGATGTAAAACTCTCCTTTCTCTCTTCCTACCTCCAAATCCCTTTGAAGATTGATTGAAGCTGCTTCTCCAAGTGAAAGAGAGGTTGTTGTTGTTCTTCTCCGAGTGAAGGTGAAGATGATTGTTGATCTTCAAGAGTGAAGATAGCTTGTTGCTCCAGATCCCTTAGTAAAGGTGAAACGTGGAGAAGCTCTCCAAGTGAAGGAGAGGTGTAAGGTAAAGCTCAAGTGAGATAGGTAAATCCTGCAAGGCTGAAGACAAAGGTAAGATTGGGTAAGTCCTTTGAAGAAGGCTGAAGAATCTTGCTTTGTGGGTAAGTTCTTGGATAGGTAGAAGATCTTAGCTTGAGAAATTAAGTCCTTGGTTGTGTGGTTTATGTATTTTGTAATCTTATTGTGATATATAAGAGAACCAAGTTGCAAATCCTAGAGTCTAACCAACTCTAGGTAGTGGACTGACATCGCTCCTAAGTTTAGGACGTGGAACCACTCTAACCACCTGTCCAAGTGATTGCTATTCATTGTCTCTTATCCTTGCTTTGAATGCTAGATTAGGACATCAAATTATTGTTTGTTTTAGTTTCTGCACTAAGATTAAATTGGTGGTCTAATTGATTTTGTGAAGTGTGTGTAGCTCTATTCACCCCCCTCTAGAGCCCATTGATCCAACAAGTGGTATCAGAGCAGGTCTTCTCCAAGCTACTTCAACAAGTAGGAGAAGATGGGCGATTCGGCTCTTGGGTCACTCAACCTTGAAGTAAGCTTCTCCATGAGACCTTTGGTCTTCGACGGCACAAACTTTCTATATTGAAAGAGGAGAATGCAATTCTACCTCCAAAGTGTGAGCTATGAAATGTGGAAGATTGTCCATCTCAAGCATGAAGATCCAAAAGGGGACATCACCACATGGACGGAAGCTGAGATGAAGAGTGCTCAACTCAACGCCAAAGCCGTGAGCATCATCTACGCCGCCCTTACTCCATCTGAGTTCAACCGGATCTCTTCTTGGGACACATCACATGAGATATGGCACAAGTTGTGTGTCACCTATGAAGGGACCGAGCAAGTGAAGGAGGCCAAAGTCTACATGCTTGGTGGTCTTCTAGAGAACTTCAAGATGGGGAAGAATGAGAGAGTGGCGGATATGTACACAAGGCTAAATGTCATCTTGAATAGCCTAGCAGCTCTTGGGAGTGTAATGGATAGAGGTACTATCAATGCCAAGATCTTAAGATCTCTTCCCAAGAGATGGGAGCCTAAGGTCACTTCAATTGAAGAAGTTTACAAGCTAAGTGAGTTGTCAACCGAGGAGCTGGTTGGTAACCTCCAATCCCATGAACCTAGGCTTGACAAGCAAGAAGAAGAGGAGAAAAGAGAAGAAAAGGAATCAAAGAAGATAAAGGACACAATCTTCAAAGCTCAAGTTGAAGAAATGGTCCGGCAACAACAACTTGCCTTGAAGTCTCCCTGCCCTTCCTCAAGTGAAGATGAAGGTCTCAATGATCATGAAGCTAACTACTCAAAGGGGAAACACTTCAAGAGAAAGCCCTCCTCCTAAACTCCTAGGTGCTACGAGTGTGGTCAAAATAGCCACTACAAGAGTGACTACCCAAAGGCCAAGAAGAGCCATCACAAGAGCAACCACAAGAAGGATGACAAGTACAAAAGATAGGCTAAGTATAAGAGGAAAGACAAGAAGGAGAGAAGATCCAAAGATGCATCTCATGCGGCGTGGGAGGAGTCTTCTTCAAGCTTCTCAAGCTCCGAAGATGGAGAATGCCATCTTTCCCTCATGGCCTCTACTAGTGAAGATGTAATTGAGGTAAGTGAGGTAAGCAAGGTAAGTGATGTTAATTTACATGAGCTATCTAAGGAAACTCTCATTGATATGCTTAATGAATGCCAATCATCTTTTGCTAAATGTAAATCTAAGAGGAAAAGATTAGGAAAGATAGTTGATGATATTTATGCAAAAATTGACATTCTTGATAAAAATAAAAAATTGCATCTTGATAGCATAAAATCCTTACAAGGGAAATTTCTTGACCTTGAACTTTAATACAATGGAGTAGAAGTTGAGAATGGTACATATCTTAAAAATACTGAAAATCTTAAGATAGAAAACCAAAAGTGCCTAGATGAGCTTGATACTCTTAAAACTGAAAATGTAGAACTCAAGCTTATTGATGATGCTAGGAGAGAAGAAATCTATGCTTATCAAAGAGAAATAGTTGTTCTTAAATCTGAAAATGCAAAATTGCTTGCTCAAATTAATGATTTATCTTCTAGACCTATTTTGCCTAGAAATGAAGTTGCTAGCTTAACTCTAGAAAAAAATTCTCTTATTACTAAAACCCTCTGTCTTGAGGCCGACCTTTTGCATACTAGAGAAGATCTTGCTAGTCTTTCTACTACTGTTATAAATCTTAGTGATGATAATGCTAAGTTAAGATCTACTTTGCAAAGGTTTCTCTCGGAAAAGAAATCCCTCAATGATGTCCTAGAACACTCTACCAAACATGTTGGTACTAGTGGTTTAGGATATGATGGGACTGCTCCCAAAGGTAAGAAGAAAAAGGGTAAGAAAAAGAGTGTGGAACCTCCAATTTTCCATGGAGAGACTTCCGGCTCTAAGAACCATATGGTTTGTATTCATTGCAAATGTGATGACCATTACTCCACCTATTGTCCTTACAAGCCCAAGGGGACCAACTCAAAGATGAAATGGGTCCCCAAGCTAACTCCGGATCCCAAAGTTTGAGTTGGGTTCCGATATCCTCTTTTCTTGCAGGTTAAAAAGAAATAGATTGTTGATAGTGGCTGCTCTAAGCATATGACTGGAGAAATCATCCATTTCAACAAGTTCGAGAAAAAGAATGGAGGATCGATAACCTTCAGGGACAACAAGAAGGGTAAGGTTATAGGTGAGGGTGATGTAGGCAATAAACAATGTATTAAAAATGTATTGCTTGTTGATGGCCTACATCACAATTTAATTAATGTTAGCCAATTATATGACAATGGTTATCTTGTATGGTTATCTTGTGTTATTTACTTCTTTAGAATGCTTGTTTCTAGATTCCCTCTCCTACAATGTTATATATAAGGGAACTAGAAATGGTAATCTCTATGTTATTGTTCTTGATGCTCTTAAGCCCATACTAAATAGATGCTTAGTTGTGGATAAAAACGATCTTTCTCTTTGGCATCGTCGTTTGGGTCATGTGAATTTGCATAAAATGAAGAAATTGAACAAAAATGACTTGGTTCGAGGACTTCCTAAATTGGATTTTGATAAGGATGAGGAATGCCAACCTTGTACACAAGAGAAACAAACCAAATCCTCCTTCAAATCTAAAGGAGTCATGAGTACCAAGAGAGTTCTTGAACTTCTTCATATTGATCTATTCGGACCAATGAGAACACAAACGCTTCGTGGTTCCAAGTATTGTCTTGTTATTATTGATGATTTCTCTAGATATACTTGGACTTTCTTTCTCATTTCTAAAAGCGATACTCTTGATGTTTTCTCGAGCTTTTGTAAACGGGTTGAAAATGAAGCTTCTTGCCGAATTATTTCTATCTGTAGTGATCATGGGGGAGAGTTTGAAAATGATCTTTTTGAGCGTTTTTGTGAAAATTTGGGTTATTTGCACAATTTCTCTTCTCCTCGCACACCTCAACAAAATGGAGTTGTTGAGAGGAAGAATAGGTCACTAAAAGAGATGGCTAGGACCATGCTTCTTGAGTATGACACTCCTAAGAAGTTTTGGGCTGAAGTTGTTAGCACGTCGTGTTTTGTGCAAAACTGAGTTTTCACACATCCGTCTTTCAAGAAAACCCCCTATGAACTATGGCGTGGTAGGAAGTCGTCTATTGACTTCTTTCATGTTTTCGGATGTCCTTGTTTTGTTTTAAACATGAAGGATTCTCTCGACAAGTTTGATCTGAAATCCTATAAGGCTTTCTTCCTAGGCTATAGCACTACTAGCAGGGCATATAGAGTATTTAACATTGAATTGTCTAAAATTGAAGAATCTATCAATGTTAAGTTTATTGAAACTAACCCTGTTGTTGGAAAGCATATTGGTGATGATGATGTTGTAGATGAAATAATTCCGATCTTAAAAGACATCAACATCAAAGACAAAGGCAAGCAGGTGATAGAAAAAGAAAAAGAAGAAGAAAAGACGGATCCCACTCCCCGCTTTGCAAAGAATCACCCCAAGGAGTTGATCATTAGCAACCTGTTTGAGAGAGTAAGGACACGAGCTGCTCACAACAAAGAACAAGCAGATAGTGCCTTCATCTCCCAACTAGAGCCAAAGAACATCAAAGAAGCCCTTGGTGACGATGAGTGGATCCTTGCCATGCAAGAAGAGCTAGAGCAATTTGAGAAGAATCGTGTGTGGACCCTAGTGCCAAGACCAAGTGATAGAAAAATCATTAGCACCAAATGGGTCTACCACAACAACCTAGATGAGCATGGAAAAGTGGTAAGGAACAAAGCAAGGTTAGTGGCACAAGGTTACAACCAACAGGAAGATATTGATTTTGATGAAACTTATGCTCCCGTTGCTAGATTAGAATCTATCCGTATGCTACTTGCCTTTGCTAGTTATAAAAATTTCTTGCTATATCAAATGGATGTTAAAAGTGCGTTTTTGAATGGTACAATCGAGGAGGAAGTTTTTGTTGCTCAACCTTCGGGCTTTGAAAATGACAAATTACCCAATCATGTTTATTTGTTGCAAAAAGCTCTCTATGGACTCAAACAAGCACCTCGAGCTTGGTATGAGAAATTAAAGAACTTTTTGTTAGATAATGGGTATGTCATGGGCAAATTTGATTCTACCTTGTTTCTAAAACACACTTCTAACCATTTTCTTATAATTCAAATATATGTTGATGATATCATTTTTGGCGGGACTGATCTTGATCTTTGCAAGGAGTTTAGTTCTCTTATGCAGAGTGAGTTTGAGATGAGTATGATGGGTGAGTTGACCTTCTTCCTCGACTTTCAAATCAAGCAAACAAAGGAAGGAAACTTCATCAACCAAGGAAAATACACAACTGAACTACTCAAGCACTTTGGGATGGAGAACATGAAGTCGATGGATACACCCATGTCAAACACAGCCAAACTTGACAAAGATGAAGAAGGTGAAAAGGTAGATGAGAAGCTCTATAGAGGTATGATTGGAAGTTTACTTTATTTAACTGCCTCTAGACCTGATATTATGTTTAGTGTTGGCTTGTGCGCTCGCTTTCAATCTTTCCCTAAGAAGTCACATCTCACTACTGTTAAGAGAATTTTGAGGTACTTAGCCAAAACCCAAAATTTTGGTCTTTGGTATCCTAAATCAAGGGATTTTACTCTTAAAGCATATAGTGATGTGGATTACGCATGTTGTTTGGTTGATAGAAAGTGCACAAGTGGCACTTGCTTCCTTCTAGGACCATGCTTAGTGTCTTGGTTCTCCAAGAAACAAAGTACAGTGGCATTATCAACTACCGAAGCTGAATACATTGCAGCTGGGAGTTGTTGTGCACAGGTCCTATGGCTGAAGCAAATGCTCCAAGACTTTAACATATTTTTTTGATGCTTCTCCTATCTTTTGTGACAATACTAGTGCAATTAATATGTCTTACAATACTATATTTCATAGTAGAGCCAAGCATATAGAGGTTCGCCATCATTTTCTTCGTGACCACATTGCCAAGAAAGACATCTATATCACACATGTGGACACGGAAAATCAGTTGGCAGACATCTTTACAAAACCTCTATCTAGAGATCAATTTAACTTTATTCGATCTAAACTACTCATTGTTGATTTAAATGATATTGCTATGTGATCTAGCTAGTTGTCTCTCTCCTATATGCTTGCTCATGTCTATCTTCACCTTATGTTGCCTATACATGCTTGTTTGTGCTTAAAGTGTCTATCAACATGCTTTGTTTTATGCTTGTTTTTGGGTTTTATTGAATTTCATGTTTTATCACTAAATAGTGCCCAATGATGAGCTAAATGTGCCTAGGTATGTTAATTATGCATAATAGAATGGAAAAATAAATTTAATAGGCATGTATATGGCTAGAATCTAAGAATTAGACTGTTAGGTCAGGTTGACCTTCGGTCAAGTTTCCACCCTGGAAAACTCGACCGATCAGGAGCCGAGAGTTGTCTTCAGTGGACCGATTCGGTCGAGTTTGTCACCCTCAGAACTCGACCGATCGATGGGCTGCGCCAACTTAAAAGTTAGGACCGGCCGACTATTTTCCCTTGCAACTCGAAAATAGCCGACCGATTCCTCATCTCCTAGCCCCGTGCTCTCAACCCAAGCCCTATACTCCCCCGTTCCTAACCCTAGGGCGACCTAGCAACCTGTTCTTGACCTCTCCGGGCGTTTGTGGTGTGCTTTCTTCAGCTTTTGAGGTTAGATCTTGCTTGTGTGCACGATTTTCTCCTTGCTTTCGCTTCCATGGCTTTCCATAGGCGAAAACGTGCCGCCCTATCAATGCTCCAGCCTCCTCCTCGACCAACCGCTTGATTCCATTTGATAACACCACATTTGTGTCCCTTGAGGCAGTAAATAGGTATAAGGATCTTCTTCCACGATCACCTTTTCCTTTTCGCCCCTTAGTTGATGTAAATCGTTTTCAAGCGTACATCACCTCTGTTTCGAGGCTTCTTGCCAAACACCACCTATCCGCCCTAGCAATCGAACGTGACTGCTTCAATAATCAGTTATCTAGCACAAAAGCAGTTCACGAGTTCTATGTAAATCTGCGTTGGAACTACGATTCAGTTGTTCCCCCATCGAATATCAAAGTAGTCCTTACATCGATGATCGCCGATCGTCGTTTTCAACTCTCCGAGGAAACTTTCAATTTCTATCTTGCCGAAGACGAGGAAAACACCACTTGGCGTAAGGACTATGGCAAGTATTTCGATCTTCTTGACCCGGAAGGTTTTTATAAACACCATGAATTGACGTTACTGGACATTCATCAGTTTTTAAAGAAACCTGACGTGGCCTACAAGAAGCAGTCAACCCTGCCCTCATCCTCCCTTGACCTTCAGAGGCGCATCTTGGCCCTTGTGATTAACTGCAATATCCATCCCAAGCGTAATCAAACGGACATTGAGGAAAACACAGCGGTTCTTATGTATTGTTTGTTAAACAATATAGGTGTCAAATGGGCTCGATACATCTTACACCATATGACCTATTTTGACACTGGCAAGAACACCAAGGGCACCCACCCTCCCTACCCAGCCCTGATTTGTGGTCTTTTCCAGTTCGCCACTGAAAAATCTCTCTTTTCTGACTTCCACTACCCGGTCGCTAGAAAAGGAGTGTGTATTAGTGAAACCACCCTTCAGAAGGTTGTACCTATCTTTTCCCCTGCCCCTGGTGCTTCTGCCTCCGGCTCTGCCTCTGCCTCTGTTGTACCTCCCTCCTCCACCCATGCTCCACCTCCACAGCCACATCCCCACCCTAGTCGTGCGTCATTCCGTGCATCAAATGAAACCCTTCTGGGATACATGATGCATGAACAGGCGTACAACCGTCAGGTTCAGGAGCACCTCCACCAGGATTTTGTGCTATCATGTCTACCATGAACCTGTCATGTGCTTCACCCTACCCTGTCTACCATCCATACCCGGGTAGTGCCTATGCTTCTTATGCATATGAGCATTAATACCCTGCTCCACCACTGTATGCTGCCGAGCCTTCCGCTGCCGCTCCACCTCAGTATGCTGCTGGTAGTTCCGCTCCTGCATACCTGCCGTTACCTACTGGCCCCCTGGCCACTCTGCTCGCCTCCTTGGGTGACTCTACTCTGTCCTTCCTGCAGGCCAAGGAGCTCCTTGCTCTTGGTATGTCATGGGCCGAGCAGAATGCCCGTTGGCCCGGTCGCTCTTTTGTTCCTGACGATGAGGAGATGCCCGACCAGGCTGAGGATGCAGACGAGGATGTTGATGCTGATGATGGTGATGCTGAGGATGCTTCTGACGAGGATGGTGACGATGGTGCTGGATCTGCTGCTGGCACAGCTGCTCCGCCCTCAGATGGCGATGAGGACTACAACCCTGGTGACGATGAGGAAGCAGTTGATATAGATAGCTTAGATGTCTAGGAGGTTTTCTTAGCTTATAGTCTAGCATGTCTATTATATACATCTTTCTAGACTCTTTGGTATAAGCAACATCCTGGCACATTATTCTGAGTTGTACTATTATATTATTTACTGTTTTCTCGCTTTATGGTTGTAGTTGCTCTTGAGGACATCTTTCTGAGTTGAAATATCTTTGCTATGCTCTTTGGCTACTTAATTTGTGTTATCTTATGCTTGGTGCTTTTTGAGATATATTTTGATTCTGACTTGGATTGTATGTTCTCCGTGGTTGTATGATATATGCTTTTACAATGTTGTTTATTACCTTGCATATATGTGTGGTTAAGTCTTGGAGAAGACCTAGTTTTTGCTCTTCTACCCCTACCTTTTTGATAATGTCAAAAGGGGGAGAAATATCTCATGGTTTGAGACTCAATCATATTGTTTCTTGTTGTTATACTATTCCTTTCTTGCCTAGGTGATCTTGTTCTTGTTAATTTGCTGTTGATCATGTGACATGCAAATGATTACATATTACACGGATATTAGTATTGCCATGTATAGAAAACCTAACATGCATGTGAGAGGAAGCATAGTTTGAGGGGGAGCAATTCAAATTGTTCTTATTATGAATCCCCCTAATTCACAAGGCAAAGGTATAACTTTCTTATCCTTATCAATATGTTTGAGGAATGGTTTGTCATTGTCAAAAAGGGGGAGAATGTTGACCTAGAGGTTATACATTACCTATATTTTGATAATGACTTAACCATTCCATTCATATGTATCTAATATGTGCGTTTAAGATTGTTTGCAGGCATTAGTTACATGAAAAAGATCATATATACAAAGCCCTAGAATGGGCCAAGTTCAAGTCAAAATGGCTACAAGTGCGCGTTTTAGGATTTCTATGTAAATGATCTTAGAACATCCATGTAATCACTTGTAATGATGAATTGGCTTGTAACTTAGAAGAGAAAAATGTTTGGGACAAAATTCACCAAGTGCTAATCACTTTTATTGCAAATTAGAAAATCAATTACAGGCACTTGGTCGGTCGAGTTTCCCTAGCCTGAAACTCGACCGATCAACCTTGATCGATTTTCTAAAGATCGCATCGGTCGAGTTGTGCACTCACAGAACTCGACCGATCGGGTAGCAGGCCATTTCCAGTTGAAATGGTCGGTCGAGTTTTGTCAGGACAAACTCGACCGATCATTTGAATATCGGTTTGCCTCTTACTTGATCGGTCGAGTTACCCCCATTGAAACTCGACCGATTGCACTGTACGGAATTTGCAGAAAAAGTAATATGACCGTTGGTGAATTGTTTTGGGCAAAAATAGAGCCATTTTCTTGAAAAAAAAATGACTACTTTTGCATCCAAGTGTCCCACAACTTAAAGGGCCACCCTCAACTATAAATAGAACCCCTTGGACTTCATTCCAAGCTACTCTTCCATTGTAAACTTGGTTCTAGCTTAGTTGAGAGTGTTCCAAGCCCTTGAGCCCCTTTCTCTCTCTACCTTCCAGATAAATTCATGAGTTATGAGTGAGTTAGGTCCATATGTATGAGAGCTATCCCTTGTATGATGTACAACTCTCCTTTCTCTCTTCCTACCTCCAAATCCCTTTGAAGATTAATTGAAGCTGCTTCTCCAAGTGAAAGAGAGGTTGTTGCTTTTCTTCTCTGAGTGAAGGTGAAGATGATTGATGATCTTCAAGAGTGAAGATAGCTTGTTGCTCCAGATCCCTTGGTGAAGGTGAAACGTGGAGAAGCTCTCCAAGTGAAGGAGAGGTGTAAGGCAAAGCTCAAGTGAGATAGGTAAATCCTGCAAGGCTGAAGACAAAGGTAAGATTGGGTAAGTCCTTTGAAGAAGGCTGAAGAATCTTGCTTTGTGGGTAAGTCCTTGGATAGGTAGAAGATCTTAGCTTGAGAAATTTAGTCTTTGGTTGTGTGGTTTATGTATCTTGTAATCTTATTGTGATATATAAGAGAACCAATTTGCAAATCCTAGAGTCTAACCAACTCTAGGTAGTGGACTGATATCGCTCCTAAGTTTAGGACGTGGAACCACTCTAACCACCTATCCAAGTGATTGCTATTCATCGTCTCTTATCCTTGCTTTGAATGCTAGACTAGGACATGAAATTATTGTTTGTTTTAGTTTCTGCACTAAGATTAAATTTGTGGTCTAATTGATTTTGTGAAGTGTGTAGCTCTATTCACCCCCCCCTCTAGAGCCCATTGATCCAACACAACCCACCTGTTGCTGCAAACATGAAAACACCAGACCACCTGGAGTATGCGATTGCACTTGATCTTCCTGCAAACTCTATGCGTCTTCTCAAGGTCCTCACCTTGAGAAGCATCCTCATCTCAATTGAAAACAATCTTGACAACAACCCCATCAATGTCCTAGACATCACTCGAGCCTTAGCACTTCTCATCCCCATACAAACCATCTTAAAACCAAAAATCTTCTCTCCTACCCAACTCATCTACACTGTCCCTGAAGGAACAAAAATAAACCACCTCTTCAATCAAATTCCCACTATCCCCTGTGGATCAAGCTTCATTACTGCCAGATTATCTAAATGGTCTGCTGACTTAGGTGCTTTCCCAGCTCCTGCTGGCGGTTCTGACTGGGTTGCAATCACAAATCTCCCTCCCCACCTCTGGGAAGTTGAGATTTTTAGAGGTATAGCCCATTCTATCGGGGCTACACTTCAATATATCAGCCCTGAAACCTTGCACCCTACCCAATATATCAAAGCTTTTTGCCTCTTCTCCGTCAAAGCTACCATTTCATTACCGCCTACCATCAATATTAGAATCAGTGAATCTATCTATAATATCAAACTGTCTGCTGAACATCCCTCTAATAACCGGACATCCTTCTCAGATCTCTCAAAACATCCTCCCTCTTGGCTTTGCCCAAACAAAGACAAAATGACTAACTTGAATACCTGATCTACTAGTGAGCGCAATCATGTTTGGATCATAAAAAACTCCACCTCCTCCGACAACACTTACCTCCACATAAACAAGAAAAGAACCAGATCATCTGAACCATCTTTTCATGAAAACACATACATGCCAGTAGGTTCCACCTTCCCTTCTCCAACCTCAACAAAGGAGAGTTACCCCTCACAAAATCAAAACCAAATCACCATAAAAGATCAAAACATTTCTCAGCTTAAGGATGACAACTCTTCACAGAGCTCGGAACAGGAGAGTCCTCAACAAAGGCATGAAAGCAGCTACCTTCAGAAGCTTATGAAGCCAAGTCAAAAAGAAACAAAAAATAAAATCATCGTCAACAGGACAAAGCCAGGTATTTACTCAAACTCCTCTACCTGTTCTCTTAGTGACTTATCATCTGTTCATAATTTATCTTTTCCTTCCCCATCTAAGGATACAAATAGAGATATTGATTCTATTGAAGATCTAGCCTCATGGTCAAACATAAATAGTTTCACAAAATTTGCAAACAAAATAGGCATCCATCTAGATGATGAAGAAAAAGCTCAAAAATCTCTAGATGACATAGAAACCTTTATGGGCTGGTCAAATAGAAGGGTCCTTTTTTCTAAAAAAACAAACTTCGACCTCCTCAAAATAAATTAGATTGAGTTCTCTCAAGATTGTTTTTTCTTTTCTTCTGGCATCCCTTCACAAAAACTATGAAAATCTCATCTTGGAACGTCTATGGAGCTGCAAACCTCCATAGACGCAAAAAAATATGTGCACACATCTACAAGAATAAAATCGACCTGATTACAATCCAAGAAACAAAAACCTGTACGACTCCTTTTGCTCTCAAAACAATAGGGGGAAATAGAATCACTGACTGGGTCCAATTACCTCCTGAGGGCTTCAAAGGGGGCCTCTTAGTTGGTTTCAACAATTAGTGTTTAGCTTCCCAAAACACCTCCATACTTCAATTCTCAATTACCATTGATTTCAAAAATCTTTCCGATGGTTATCTCTGGTCTTTCTCTGGTGTCTATGGGGAACTAGGGCATAACAAATCTTCCTTCCTAGCTGAACTAAATCTTCTCACAAAAAACTATTACTCGTCTCCCTGGGTTATGGGTGGAGACTTCAACTTGATTACTCAAAACTCAGACAGACACAACTCCACAACTTCCCCTCAAACCATGTTTGCTGCTGATAAATTTTTTAGCAAGTTGCTCACAAACCATACTTTGATAGACATCAAACCTTCAAATGCATCTTATACCTGGTCAAGAAATCAGACTTTTTCCAGACTTGACCACTTCATATGCTCAAACAAATGGGAAGATAATCACCCCCTCTCATCGGTTCATATCTCTCACAGAGCCATATCGGATCATTTCCCACTCATTCTTGACTCAAAATATATCTCTTGGGGCCAGAGGCCTTTCAAATTTGAAAATAGTTGGCTCTCTATAAACAACTTCACCAACACCTGTTTAGAACAGTGGAATCTCGCTGATTCCCAAACAAAAAACATAGGATTACACATCCTAAATAACACCAAAAACATTAAAACACATATCAAAAAATGGAAGCTCACAAACCCAAAAAATTTATTTGAAACACAAAAAATCTTGAAGAACAACTCCTTTTTGTGGATAAGGACCCAACAGCTGACCCAGCCCTTGTTCTTTCCATTAAAGATGAACTAGAATACACTTATAATTGTATTGACACTCGATGGAGACAAAGGGCTAAAATAACTTGGGCTAAGGAAGGTGACAAAAACACAAAATTCTTTCATACAATTTGTAACCAAAACTATCGACAAAATTCCATAACCCATCTAACAATAAATGGCAGACTCACCTCTCACAAATAATCCATCTCAACTCACATAACAAACCATTTCAAAAACATTTTCAACAACAATCACAACCCCTCCTTCCTAAATGACTTGACTTGGGACAACATTTGTCAAGAAAATATAAAAAACCCACAAGATCTTATAAAACCTTTTTTCCCATGGAGAATTGGATGTTGCCATATCTGACTTAGGTCTAAATAAATCTCCTGAGCCTGATGGCCTCAACGTAGAATTCTACCTAGAAAATTGGGACCATTACAAATTAGACTTCTAAGCATTTTTGAAATCTTTCCATGAAAGTAGTAACCCCCACAACATAATCAAATTCTTAAACAAAACTTTTATCACACTAATAAAAAAGACTAGTCAACCTGATCACATATCCCTTTTCAGGCCCATCAGCCTTATAAACACTTCATACAAAATCATAGCAAAAACACTAGCAAACAGAATCAAACCACACATGGACGATATCATTCCTCTCAATCAAAATGCTTTCCTAAAAAATAGAAGTATCCAATATGCCTATTTGATAGTCAACGAAACTATACATCCCTGCCACAAAAACAAAACCCCCCTTCTGGCAATCAAATTTGATTTTGAGAAAGCTTTTGATTTTGTCATCTGGAACTGCTTAACTAAAACTCTCTCGGGTTTTGGTTTTCCTGACAAATGGGTAAATTGGATTCATGCATGCATTTCTACAAACCAATTTTCAACAATCATAAATGGTGTCCCTTTTGGTTATTTTCACAACTCAAATAGACTCAGACAAGGGGACCCTCTCTCCCCTTACCTATTTATCATCATCACAACTATCCTTTCTCGTATGTTTCAACTGGGAAAACAAAATGGTCTTATAAGATCTCCTGGGGAATACAAAGAGAACATCATTCAATTTGCTGATGACACTATAATTTTCTCCTCCCCCAAAGACTCATCTATTCTGAACATTTTCAGAATCCTTGGTATTTTTTCTTATATCTCAGGTCTCAAAATAAATCTACATAAATCATCCATTTTTGGGGTTCACATTAATCAACCTTCTTTGGAGCGATTTAGAGATCTCTTAAGATGCAAGATTGAAGATTTTCCAATCAAATACCTTGGTATTCCTATCACACCCTACAACATAACAAATGCTATCTGGTCCCCTATTATTACAAAAATAAGCACAAAACTCTCAAATTGGACAAATAACTTCCTCAATCTTTCTGGGAGACTCACCCTTCTAAATAGTGTCATCACACCCATCACTACACACTTCCTGAGCTGAATTCCTCTCCCTTCAAAAACAAAATCAAACCTTGACAAAATAAGGAGAAATTTTCTTTGGAATAACTTCCACAAAACTGAAAAATCCGGGAAACACTACCATCTAGTTAATTGGAAAACTATATCTGCTCCACTAGATCAAGGAGGTTGGGGTATCCTAAACATTGAAACTCACGCCTTCTGTCTTATAACAAAAATTATCAACAACCTGTTCCAAAACAAACCAAAAATATGCTCACAACTCATCAAACACAAATACTACCACAAATCCCCTCCCTGGCATTTAGTCTCCAAAAAATCTGCTTCCCCCCTTTAGAAATACATTAACAAAAATATCCAAAAAATAACTCAAATCATCAATACCCCCCCACACTCTCACCTGAATATCTCTTTCTGGTTCAATCCTTGGTTCGAAAACAACTCTGTCTTAAATCTTCGCCCAAACTAGACCATCCCAAACAGATTACTCAAAATCAAAATCGATAAAGCTCTCCTCCTTATCACCAGCAACAGAACAAACTCTCTTAAAAGATGCATCCTCATGCATCTCAGCCAAGACGAATTCAGTAATCTAAAACTCCTATTGGAAAACAACACCTCAAACAACATAACATGGAAATGGGGTAACACTTTCTTGGTTAAGCAAGCCTACTCTTCCTCTCCTACAAAGGTTTTTCCCCACCCACCACAAAAATTTGGAAATAGAAATGGCCTCAAAAATATAAAACATTTCTATGGCTTTTACTACATAACAAGTTGCTCACAGGTGAAAACCTTACAAAAAAGGGCTTCATTGGTCCTTTCAGATGCTCACTATGTAAAACAAGTTTTGACTCAACTGATCACATCTTCTTCAAGTGTACCACTTCACAAAACATCTTCTCACACTACACACACAACTGCATTTCAGATCTCAAGGAAGCAACATTCCCACCACAAATTACTCCAAATAGACAATACAAAAACTTTAAGGGTAGTGACATTTTCACCACCATCAGTTGGAATCTCTGGAAAGAAAGAAACAACAGAATCTTCAACAACAACCAAAAAATGAGACAAAATATTATATCACAAATAGATTCAGATCTTCACATTCTAATAAAATGCAGGTAATCAAGAAGAAGGAGGACAAGACGATTCTGATGAAGATGAATCGGAAGCAAAGTTTCTATGAGACCTTAAAGCTATGGTTGATGACGAAACATGAGTTAGTATAGTCCAACAACAACTATGACTACACTTCTCGGGGAGATGCTTGTTTTTTTTAACAAACTTGGGTTTTATCCTCTTATTTTTACTTTAAGAGGCTTGTTTAAGGGATGCCTCCCCCACTTGATCAGAACTTTGCCTTTATCTCCACTAGGAACAAACATTAATTTTCTTTTACGTTGCTTTTTTCCTCATCTTGTATGAAACTCACATAAGCAGGTGTTTGCTTGCTTCGATGTGTTTTAAATATATGCTATGACCTTTCCTAAAAAAAGGTTGAGCCAGCAACCACCACTACACTTTTTCTCTCTGCCATCACATTTCTCAAATTTAGTTATTCAGCAAAACAGACACTAAAAATTGGGGATGCTGGTTACTTAAATACAAATCGTCACAATGTGGGCAATTTGTTGTTAAAGAAAAATACGGGTACCGCTTCAGTTTCAATATTAGTTTGGGAAAAGATAAAAAACACCATAGACCATCCACGAAACTCAATTTTCTAGAAAAATTTGGGAAAGAAGGCACAGTGTCAGTTTATGAGGAACCGACAATACAAACCTTCCCACAAAGCGCCCCACAAAAATTATGTTTCTCCTAAATTGGATCTTATCATCGATTACTTTAATAGAATTGACATTGTAGGTCTTTGGTTCTTGGAGAAGGGTATAGAGCTCTGACATCATTTCTTAGGTCCATAGAAAAGATAGATATTCACTTTAGTCGTTGGTTGTCTTATATGAAACTAACAACACATACTATGTTGTCAGTTTTCTAATAGAACTTGCGGAAGAGTTTCTACTATTAGCAACCATGAATTTTTTCCCCTCGTTCTCTGTATTCCCAACCCATGTACTACCTAGCTAGCTCTTTCTGGAGATGTTGAAGATGAAGATAGTAACACAACCACTTCTATCTATCATTCCCGCCTCCATTCCAGCCATCGCTGCTGCCACTTCCTACTCATTTCTCCATTGTTGATAGCTACTTTAGTTGCTTCTCTCCACCTGTTGCGCCTCCTCCTCTATCCACCATCGCCATCCTCTCTAGGCATTGTTGTTGCATCTACTTCAAGTGTCGCCACCTCTTCTTCTACTTGGAGATATCGCCACCACTGTCACTTCTACTTGGAGCTTGGAGCTTGATCTTAGAGATTGGAGTCCTATCCACTACCACACACCCTTGTCTCCTCTCTTTGTTCGTCTCACTGTTTGTGTGTGCAACTGTTGTTCCTCTTCTCCTACAAGGTCCATTTCTTTTTTTATAACCTAAATATCATGATGCATGTGATGAATGTGATGAATGATGCGGTATAAGAGACAATCATGATGCATATAATAAGTATGAAAATTGTGATGAATGCTCCTTTATTATATATGTTAAGTGTATTGCTTATTGTTAGCTATTTGAATGTTCTATGGTTAACTAATCACACTTAGAAATTACTACACTATGTACATCAATTTACCTAAATTAACTTGATTTAGATTGAAATTGGTATAAATTTACCAAACCTTAATCCTAAATGATAAACTCTAATCTTTAAACCACAATCCCTATAGTTTGTTTGCAAGAAACATGTCCATGATTTATTCACTAGGAGTAAATCCTAGATAATCCCCAGTTTGAGACTAACCTTGGATACTTAATCTCACTTAGAATATAAGTGTATAATGTGTGTTGGACTTTCAGGATGTTTCATCAGAACTTCCCCTTTTGTTCTCTAAGTACATATATAAGTGGGTATATGCACATCGACATCAATGAACTTGGAGAATTGGGGGGAAATGTTGATGTAATATTTTTGAAAATTAGATACACAATATATACTTATTAATGAGTTTAAGTGTTCAAGAATGGGACAAGTGGTACACATTCATCACTAAACCCTAAACCCTAAGCAAGAAACCTTAATCTTTAAACTAGAATCCCTATATTCTGTTGGCCTATAAACTCGTTCAAGGTTTACTCATTAGGAGTAAATCTTGGATAGTCTGGGTTAGGAACTATTTTTGAACACATAATGTCATTTAGGATGTGAGTGTAGAATGTGTCAATTTTAAATACATTTTGTTAGCACTTCCATGTTTGTTCTCTAAGTACATATGTAAGTGGGTTTTCCCATCTACATGAGTGTAGTTGAAGAACTATGGGGATGTTCTGATGAAATATTCTTAAAAATCAAATAAACAGTATACACTTACTAGTGAGATTAAGTGTTGAAGAATGGGATAGGTGGTACCTTCATCAAAATGTAGATAACACCTAATTTAATTTAAACATATTTTATTCTAAAATTGACGTGGCTAACACTTGATTCAATATTCATTTTCTCAATGATCATAGATAGACCAATCATGAATGTCCATTCTAAATCGCTACACGCTAGAGTTTATTATTGGTTTTGATCAATTAATAAGATTTGTGGATGAACATAGGAAACAGTCTGGAGATAAGTTCTATTGCCCATGTAGAAATTGCACTAACAACTTAAAAGTCGACATTGTTGATAAAATTAGAAATCATGTCATGTGCAACTGAATTGTACATGGCTTTAAAAAATGGTATCGACATGGAGAGATTTCTACCATAAGATTAGTAGATGTTTATACTGGTATATGTATGAATGAATAAATTGATGACAATGTTGATGTGAATAACCAGTTTGGATAGACATTGTGAGAACCTATTACACTAAATGAGATTACTCAAAACATAAAACATAATAAATCACTAATTAATCACATAACAAAAAATATGGGTAAATTAAAACCGATTTCAACATCAACACCCACTCAAAAACATTTGTATAAGAGCCCAACATCTTTCTTGTATCCATATTATGCCAAGAATTTGATACAAATTGTTCTATCATCTTAGCCACAACATATATATACAAGAGAATAATAATCGCATATGCCACACAAACAAGCATTAATATGCTAACAAAAGTCTGATTTATTTGAAACACCATATACAAACGTTTATTGCCCGGACCTGAGAGTACAAGGACGACTATAGGACACACTAGACATCTAATCAACTTTATCAAAGATTCATTACTATAGCTCCTCTTTGCTGCCACATGTTTGTTTTCTTCACTTCTGATTACCTAACAAAATGTGGCGAACCACAAGGGTGAGACCCATGTCCCAACAAGAGATATAACCTCCAATAATGTTTATTGATTACAACATTTTTAAGTAATTACACAATTAAGCAGTTTGATTAGATATAACAAATAAGATCAACAATACTGATGATTAACAAAATACATAAAGGAGCATATAATAACTATCATCATTAGCCAGACTATCATCCTTTATCTTGTTGACAATATAAGCAATTCAGTAGCATATGCATATCTAGCATCATGAGAAAGTCTAGTAGCATAGCATAGAAAACAACATGAGCATGTCTAATTGATTGAACATATCAACATCATAAGAAGAGATAAAAACATAAGCACAACTATCTGGATAAGCATGATTAGCAGTATATGCATCTCTAGTTACAAAGGCATGGCTAGCATGCTAAACATAACTAACAACATGAGATAGCTAGCATCATGATTATAATCAACAGTAGTAGTAGTATAGTTATCAACACAAGCATAGCTACTACATGTACACATCTACACTCTTAAGCATATCCACAACATAAGTATATCTACTATCTCTTAATTGCACTAAGCTTCATCTTTATGTAAAGATAACAAACAAGGGTTATAATCCAATGTGAATTGTCATGTATAACCCTAAACAAATATGCTACACGGTTGTATTACATCTTTTATTACGCCCTGAGGAAATTGAGGATACCACTCAAAATCCAACTGACCACTCCTAAGTCAAGATCAGTGCCATACAAGATCTAGGAAGAGTCGGACTCCTAAGATCTTCTCTACCCCCGGCCAGTAGGGGTCCGCCACAGCGATACATAAGGTCAAGTTGCTAACATCCTAGTCTGTCTTTGGTACAAGTCACGGTACTAGTGAAAGGAGGTGGGTACACATACCCTACCATCCGAGGTACAACTGCAGTTGTACCTCCAATCTTGTCACATATATAATCACCGAGACACGACCGCAGTCGTTCTCAATCACATCAGATGTATGAGGTATGACCATAGCCAACCTCCAAAACCTGCATTGTGGATGACAAGGATATATCCTCAACTTGACACCCCCACATACTCAACAATATGCGCTTTGAGTTTCCCTTAAGAATACTCATTTCACCATCTGGAAAGTTCTGACACTCAGTTGGATCTATGGCACAAGGCACTACATGATTAGAGTTGCACTTGATTAGTTATTACAATTGGGTGAATTAAGGCTGCATCAAACAAGTGGACATACAAACCCTAATTCACTTCTAAAAAGCATATAAATATCACAACTTCAAAAGATATAAAATGTGTGAAACATAATTTCTCATCTCATCATCACATGGTACTATTCACTTACCATTCATGAGACCACACTAGTCATCATACTATCACAAGATATAAATCATTTTCACAATATCATAGGGTATCAACCCTTATCAACACAAGAGGATTACACCTCATTCAGGGCTCAACCATGCCCAAAGGTCATTAAGACCATCATTGTTACGACCACATCTGAGCTTAATTGGTAAACTAGGGTTTACCTGGATGATTATATAATTATTTGGATTGATCATTTCTTAAATCTAATTAATGATGATAATTTGATTATGATGTTTTAAACCTAATAATAATGTTAAGTGTTCTATTGTTTGAGAAATTAGGGTTTGAGAAATATAAACCCTAGTTGGTTGAAATTAGGGTTTTGATGGTACATGAGTATGGAATTTGATCAAGATAGTAGTACGGTAAATAATTTATCATATTTTGTATGTAATTTTTATTTAATTCAAATTTGGATATAATATGTATAACTCAATCGTGCATTTCAGTGAAAATTTTTAGAATTTTTGGATGTTCTTTGAAAGTCATTCTGGGTCAAGATATACTTCAACCGACCATGCTGACAGAATGTTGTTTAGTAGTATATTGTTTGATTTTTAATTATTTATTGGTAATTCTAAATGATCTAAAATTTTAACTGGAAATCTAAAATCAATCATAAACAACATGTAAATTTTTCATAATTTTTGGATGCGTTTAGACCTTATCAGTAGATGAATTATAGTAACTGACATTTCTGTAGAATTCTAGATAGCAGTGCACTATTCAATTTTTATTTATTAAATGGAAGATTTTAATGATCTAAAATTTTAACTAAAGTTTAATACCTCAATTATACATAACATTATAAATTATTGTAATTTTTGGAGAAGGTTTGATCTCCGAAATACACGAATTACATAAACCTTTTTATGATAGAAAAATATATTGAAATAAGAAAACGTTTAGTGAGGGGTCAAAGTGCAATTGACCCAAGCAGCTCAATTGTTCTATATGATAAACCTAACACACAAGGAGCTATAATAATTTGTGGTTCAATCCAGAGAAACGAAATCCTAGAGAGAGAGGAAGAGTTAGGGTTTGAGAGGAGAAAATGATGGAGATGCTGACCTGGGGTTTTGCGGTCTGAGGAATGATGAAATCATGTAAGTTTAGCTTCTTTGGATATAGTTTTATTGTGAATCTTCTCTCAAATGTTGAAATTCCATCCCTCCTCTGATTTGATCCAAAATGATATCAAAACTTCCCCTTTTCTCACTCTTTCTTCATAATACCTCATTTTTAGGGTTTCCGAGTTGAAAGGAAGAAGAATTGGGTGAATTGATAGAGATTTGATATGGATTTGAGATTTTCAGATATGGGATATGTTTTTAAGGTGTTTTCACACCTTAGGGTGAGTGGTAACTTCCTTTAAACAATATATTGTACGAAAATTGGTAAAATCATCCATAATCTTTAATTGCTTAGTATGCGACTACAAACCCTAAATTGACTATTTGTTCTATGTTTTTGCAAAATGATATGAAACGGATTATTCCTTTGTTTGAATGAATTTTAGATGATAAAATCATATTAGAAATGTATACAATGCATTCTAATGATAATTCCCTAAGTATTCGCAGAGGTTATAAGAGTAAACTAAAATATAGGGAATTTGTCTATGACTGAAATTTGTTGTATAAGTAAATAGAGAAAGTTGCTTATCTAGATCCCCTTGGTTTTGAATGATTGTTTATATAAATTCATAGTAAATATATGTTAGATACTATCTTGGATTTCATTTAAAGTGAGTAGTGTTTGTTTAGTATCTCAGTGAAGAGGGTGAAACCCTAGATGCGAGGAAAGTTGGATATTTGTGAATAGATATCGTGAAATCCATTTGAAGAGATTTTCTTGACATAATAGACTTTTTTTATTAAATGTTATTATTGATGCATGATATCCCAGTGAATGGCATGGAAACCCAAATTCAGCTTAGTTCCAAGGTTTCATACATATATTGATTTTATATGATTTGTTGATAGTAGTCTTTATTCAGTGAAAGTTTATGTCGCATGAAATCTTTATGGGAGCCATGGGAATAAGTTGTTGCATAGTGAGAGGTGACAAGATGTGTGATGGCCTTATGAGCCATGAGAATACTTATACAACCAGTGAAATGAATACCTTGTTCTAAGGACCTAGAGGTAATGGTTACCTGTTACAGAGTTAACAATGCTATGTGATGATCTAAGGGTTTGAATACCCAGATCCAGTAATTATGATAATTATGTGAAGGGATGAGAATTCCCAGTAATGTGATAAGGGATTGAGATCCCAGGTATCATGTGTTGTAAAGATATGAAAAGTACGTGATAGATGTATTACACCTTTCTTTGTATAATTTGTTGTGATTAAATGAAACCCTAAGGGTAGGATGTTCAATGAATCAAGTATTGTGATATCAATGTTCTCAGTTATTATTAATAATTCCTGTCATGATAAGTAATTAACTCTTAATTGAGTTATGAGATGCACAACTCAAGATTTGGGTTGATATGCACGTTCTTTGAGAAATTACAGATAAGTTGCATGTGCTATTGACGACTACTCATATGTCAAGTAATTAACTCTTATCAGTGTAATAAGATGATAAATTGCACGATTCTAGTGTGTATGTGCGAAGTGGACATGTAATATGTTTATTTAATAATTTTAGTCTACCTTCATGTATAGTATGTTGATTACTCAGTATATTATAGTTTTTTGAATATACTACTCTACCAAGTTTAGAATGATATACATGTTATATTATAACTTCAAATAAGTAGACGCGACACCATAGAGATACCATAGTCAAGTATAAGTAAGAGAAGGGTATAATGTAGAAAAGAGCTTTCTAGGAATAATAAAATAATAGACTTAGGAGCCCTGAACACCGTAGAACCCCTATGTGAGGTTTGTGCCTTAGGGGTGAAATGACCTAACCCTAGAAACGTCCAGTATACGAGGGTCGAAATGTGCTATCAGGTGGCACAGGGGACGAAGCCCTAGTGGAAGTCTCCTTAAATTATAGTTTGTAGTGTCCAACATAAACCAAAAGTCCTGGTGGCACTAGAGTACAGAAAAGCCAAGAGGTGGCTTGACTCTCCGCCTGTGTGCTCAGGTTAGAGGAGGAGTCTAGTTTATGCCAGAGAGCCATTTCCCTATTGCAGACCTAGAGAGTAGTCAGACTTAGCATTTCCCGGGTGTGTCTGCTAAGTCTTGTACAGTGTAATCGTAGTGTACTATGAGTCTTCATATGTAGAGTACACTACATATGAATAGAGCAAATGAGATGTCAAACAAGTGTGTACAATTATTCAATTATTCTTTGTATGTTTCTGAATTATTAGTTCTCTTTATGATCAATCAAGAATTTCATTTATTGATTTACTCTTATAGATATTTAGAGTATCCTGCCATATTTATGATTGTCAATTATTAGACTCTTTAAAGCTTACTGATGTTATAATTGATATCAATTGCTCAAAAGTATATCTGTAATTATATCAGTGTGTTAGACTATTTCTTTGAAGTACTCATTCACTAAGCGAGTAGGATCACCCCTCTACTCACAATTTTTAGGAAAATCACATGGACTTGAAGAAGATATCATTGCATCGGAGTAGATCTACCACAAGAGTTAAGTTTGAGTATAGTTAAGTTCAGTTGGTCCTTGTCACTCTAGGTCCTTGTAAAGAAATAAGAGAGAGTTGTAAATGATGATGTATAACATTATTCATCTTTTAGCAATATGTGCAAATAAGCAAGTCTTATGTGCTTAAAAGTACGAGGAACATAATGAATGTTCATACATGCATTTTTACTATTGAAATCAAATTAGAGAAATCAATCTTTAGATTCCCTTGTAAAGTTGGTTTATGTGGTTCAATATGAGAAAACAAAGGGTTTTGAAAGAGAATAAAAAGTTATGGGTGATCTTTGTATTACGTTAAATCCTCAATTTATACCCTAATCTCATGATTAGTGGCAATTGTGAGATCGGGGTGTAACAATCATTCTATCTCAGGATATAAATCCTTTCCACAATATCATAGGGAATCAACCCTTATCAACACAAGAGGATTACACCTCATTCAGGGCTCAACCATGCCCAAAGGTCATTAAGACCATCATACTATTCCCTACAAGATCATCATTATCTTTGCATGCCTTGTAACAAGGCTTTAACAACATCACTTACATATAATATACCATATCAGCACAATATTGCATTAATGAGCTAGGAGATATTCATAAACAATCATAGCAGGGTTATATTAACATTAAGAACATTCCTTTATTACATCATCATGCAAGGAATCTAGATGTGATTAACACTCATCATATTCATAATGCAAATGTTTAGCATAAGAAAGTATCAACTATGTGGCTATGATAACCACCAATTAACACATTAAGGTTATGATCATGTTAAGGAGGCTATTTCACCATCATTCCATCATGTAATAATGTTAAACATGAATACTCATCTTTATCTATTTGCATTAGAATTAGGTTCAACATGTTAAATTATATCAATGTTACTCATTATCACTTATACCCAAACCCTAACTCACGACATCCCCATTGGATCATGGATGCATAAGGTGAAGCATCACCATCACATTCCATACTATTCTCAAGTATGAACCCACACATAAATGAAGGTGTAACCATTGGGTTATAGCATACTAGGGTTTAAAAAACAATAAGAGAGTACTCCATGATTGTATTAATCATTCAAGAACTATTCATACCCATTTACCATCATTTAGTTATATTAAAGCTAGGTATAACAAGCTATACCTCATTAGGGTTACATATCAACACAATATGTTTATCATCCCTTCTATTCATATGAGTGAATAGGTAAGACTACCTTATTAAGGGTAACCCTCCACTTGTTCCATCATCATTCAACCCATGTCACCATACCACAATGTCACCCAGAACCATTGGATGTTTAAAAGGTAAGACCATTGGTTGTTTACATAAGTAAACACCTTAGATAAACCACCTATGAAGTCCTTGATTTGTTCTCTAGAAAGAGTCACCATCTAACCCTAGAAATCCCTTGATTAACAACACAAGCAGTTCCATTGACAATAGGGTAAAACCCACACTTGACTGTTCATTTAAAACAAGCCGTCCATTGTCAACAAGTAAGCTCCTTAAGTTGATCATATAAAGGAAAGCATATAAATCACATTATTAGGACCAACATATTACATTATACATCATTCCACTTTATTGTGGGAATAAACATTAGATCTTGACCACTGGGTCAAGTTCATATGTTAAAACCATCAATTACAGTATAGGTCCGACCATTGCATCAAGTGACCCAAGAAACCATTGATCTAAGGCTTAATTGATGCTACAACTACAATGCTTAACTCACCATAGGTTGTAGAAACCTGATCCACCATCATTAGTGACCATTAAGTCACCATAGGTTGTTAGATCAACACTGTATTCATTAATCAACATCAAATATTAAGCTAATGTCATCATTGATTGATAACATTATTAGGGTACTTAATGGTTGATCATTAAACTTCTAATTGATCCAAAACCTGAACTAAAGGGGTGACCATAGGTTTTCAACATCATTCGAAACCTTTAATCATGACCATAAGTTGTCATGAAGACAACACCGTAGGGTTGTTGCAATGGTACCATCATTGGGTCATGGGTTTATAGAAGAAATCGGCTTAAACCCTAAAATTGACCATTGGTTGATAGGTGCTTAGCACCATAGGTTGTCAAACCAACCTGATACAAGTCATATTATACCTTAGGAATAAGGTACACATGATCATAGGTTCATCTATAACTAAAATCAGAATAGGGAACATTATAAAAATTGAAATCCAAGTCAAGCATAGCTTTTTAGTGCATGGATCATCATTTTCAAGCAAGAACATGATCTAGAAATCTTATGGTAAGATATAAACGTGGAGCAAGTTATAAAACTTGCCTCTAATGAGAATATGAAACCCCACACATAAGAAATATCGACAAGGTAGGGTAGAAAATCCAAGCATAAGCTATGAACTCGTCCATCTAGCACCTTTCTTCATCACATGAGCAAACCCTAAGCATAAGGAGCAAGAAAGGTATGGTTTTATAGATTTAGAGAAAATTCTACCATGTAACAGCAAGGTTATGACCTAGAGGAAGGTATAAGGAAGGAGAAGAGCAAGAGAAATGGAGAAGGAAATAAGAAAATAACTTGCCTTGGTCGAAATCCCTAGAAGATGACCTTGGAAACCTTAGGTAGGGCTAAGTGGAGCTCTAGGAGACCTTCTTCTCCAAAAAGAGGTTGTATTCTACCTTAGAGCACTTGTTTCTGCAGTAAAATAGAGGATATTCTTTTCTCCAGGTTAAAGGAAAGAGAAATCAAGCATAGTTTCAAACTTGGGCAAGGAAGAGGTAAATATAGCCCATGGATAAGGATGGAAGCAAGCATGAGGTGTAAAAGTAGCTTCCCCATGTGTCTATGGCCTTAAACTATTAAGAATATACAAGCACACACAAAAACAGCTCCCCCACCATCCATATAGACCTGATTAGCTTTCCTTTTTCGAATTTCCCAGCCAATCACATAATTCATTAGTTGATAGCTACTAAAGGTAGCTCATCCTTGAAGGGGTAAACCCTAAAATACCCTTGGAGAAAACACCTTCAAACCAAGGTTTAAATAGGTGCCCCATGGCTCAACAAGCTCAATAATTATTATTGAATGTCTAAGGAACATAATGCAAGTGATAAATTGCAAAGAAAACCTCTCAATTGGGTAAATTGCAGAAAAGTCCAAAATGTGCATAAAATTGCATAACTTGCTCAAACAATGTCCAAATTGGTCCAAATTTGAAACTTAAGATTGTATTATAATTTTAAAGAATATCACAAGGTTATATTAGGGTTATAAGAATTCAATTATGATAATTAAGTTTATTCAACTCATTAAGCAAGTTTAGGGGCCTTACAACTATAAACCCCTAACAGGGATTTTGCCCCCGAAATCTAAGGTAAACAAAGATGGGTACTTCCTTTGCACCTCATCCTATTACCTTCACATGGTTACTTGCATATCATGGTGATGCCACATCATTCATACATATCTCATCTTGGGTCAGCATAAAAACCCCATCTAAGAAGACATTCTCAATATGGAATGTAGAAACTTGTTGTGTCATCTGGACAACTCTAGTAGTAATGTTCAAATTTAAATTATATCTATCATCCTAAAATTATATCTATTATATCAACACATTACTCAAAAGTCATACTTGCTATCTTTTTACCAATCATGGCATGTGTCCCACACCATTCCTTGAAGCATAAAAAAAAGGCAATGTATCCATCCTTTTTTTTACTGATACTAGAACTCTTGTCAATTCTTTTTCAGCATCAAAAGAAATGTTGATGCTAGGAACTGGTCATTCCATACAAGGAAACATCATTCCTAGTCAAACTTGTTAGGGGTGAAACAACAACACCATCTTCACCTTACTAGGATTTACACAACCTACTTAGAAGACATATCATGATCCCATAAAGAAATTTAATCAACCCCATCTCACTCTTATTCAACTTGTCTCAAAGCTATTGCTGCTTCGACAACCCTAAGGTTTTTGAAGAAATATTGATCATATTTTTGACCATATTTGAAATACTTTGACATGTCATCATTCAAAGATTGCTACAACTTGTAAGACATTACTTGAACACTTTGTTCCGACTATTCATAAATTCTATTGGTACATTGGTTAGTCTAAATGACATAACTCTAAACTCATCATGGTCATGTAAATTATGTCATCCAATATAACTCTTATGCATTGATATTTGATCATAGGTTTATCTTTAAAGGAACACGGTATCACATATCTATTGACCAACAAACCATCTATCCTTGATAGTGGTCTTGCCCAGCTATCACTAAACCATACACAACATTATATAATCACTTTTTTTCTTTCCAAACAACATTTATAGGGTCATCATCAACTCTCTTTCTCTCTAAGGGAGAGAAACACTTGGAATGTTCATTTAATAAACATCTCGAACATTCACATATTTCTCATACTGTTGATACATCTTGGATACTAGGATTCATTACCTTGGTATCCACCTCATGTGCTATAAGGAACTCACATCATTATCTCATACACTTTTACCAACATAACAAATATCAAGAAATATAAGAGGTGTATTCCTAATTATTGGAAGGCTTAAAAGAAAACTCATCACAAATTTTATGATCTTGGAACCATAGTCCAAGCAACCTTATGCTATAATAAGCTATCCACCCTCATGTTTACAATGAATCCACACATACCAAGTGGCAATGATCCACTTGAAAGTTGTGCCCTAGAAAGGAAAGACACAAAGGGAAATACACTTCCCACATCATAGCAACATTGTTCAAGGTAACTAGCAAAAAGGTAACCAATTCTATTTTCATTATGCAAGTTACAACTTCTTATGTATCTTTTTACCTTTTTCATTTTAGATTCCTTGCCATTAGCATAGGTATCATCATGATTAACATATCTCATTACTCCTTCCTTGATAACTATTTATCATACTTGGTATGTTCTCTTATTTTATTATGTTTTTCAACCACTTATCGACATGTAAATCATCATATTCCACATTTTCTTCATTAAACTGGGATCATCTCCCTTAATTTCTTTCACATGCCATGTTGATTTTTCATTAACACTTTCTTACACACATAGGTTGGTCTGAGATTAACTCAGGTGGCCACCTTATTTGTTTGTCATTGTTCCCATTCATCTTCTCATTTTTTACATGTTATAGGAGTTCTCTCTATCTTATGTGGATTTCATACCTTAATTCACTTTATAAGCATAGATTTGTTTGTCTTTTACTTTATTATCTTCTTGAATCACATCTTCAAGAACTCTTTTCCTTATTTGTATTTAGATTTATATTTCATGGTGTTGTATCTTTCTCTTATATTTACCAAGCATTCAAGTTTTGATAGATAATGATTCAATTCTCATCTTCTTTAAGGTAGGATTGAGATATTCACACCATGATTTCTTATTCATTATGATCTTTACATTGTATCAAAATGACTACTTGATCAGAGTAATAAGAAAGATAACAATCTAAGAGTTCCATACTTACCTTTTCTTCAATAATTGAATACCTGGCCAGGGCACCCAAATACTGATATTAGATAGTATGCACCATATTTTTATGTCATATTCCTAACTTAGACATCATCCAAGTCCTAAGTCCTAGTGTCCCTGTAGACTCAATGAACCTAAAGCATTGATACCAACTTATGGGAACTTGTTACACTAAACGAGATTACTCAAAACATAAAACACAATCAATCACTAATTAATCACATACCCAAAAATATGGGTAAATTAAAACCGATTTGAACATCAACACTCACTCAAAAACATTTGCATAAGAGCCCAACATATTTCTTATATCCATATTATGCCAAGAATTTGATACAAATTGTTCTATCATTTTAGCCACACCATATATATACTAGAGAACAATAATCGTATATGCCACACAAATAAGCATTAATATGCTAACAAAAGTCTGATTTATTTGAAATACCATACACAAACTTTTCCTGCCCGGACCTGAGAGTACAAGTATGACTCTAGGACACACTAGATATCTAATCAACTTTATCAAAGATTCATTACTATAGCTTCTCTTTGCTGCCACATGTTTGTTTTTGTCACTTCCGATTACCTAAAAAAATGTGGCGAACCACAAGGGTGAGACCCATGTCCCAGCAAGAGATATAACCTCCAACAATGTTTATTGATTACAACATTTTTAAGTAATTAAACAATTAAGCAGTTTAATCAGATATAAAAAATAAGATCAGCAGTATTGATGATTAACAAAATATATAAAGGAGTAGATAATAACTATCATCATTAGTCAGACTATCATCCTTTATCTTGTTGACAATATAAGCAATTCAGTAGCATATGCATATCTAGCATCATGAGCAAGTCTAGTAACATAGCATAGCTAACAACATGAGCATGTCTAATTGGTTGAACATATCAACATCATAAGAAGAGCTAAAAACATATGCACAACTATCTAGATAAGCATGATTAGTAGTATATGCATCTCTAGTTACAAAGGCATGGCTAGCATGCTAAACATAACTAACAACATGAGGTAGCTATCATCATGATTATAATCAGCAGTAGAAGTATAGTTATCAACACAAGCATAGCTACTATATGTACACATCTACAATCTTAAGCATATCCACAACATAAGTATATCTCCTATCTATTAATTGGACGAGGCATCATCTTTATGTAAAGATAACAAACAAGGGTTATCATCCAATGTGAATCTTCATGTATAACCCTAAACAAATATGCTACATGGTTGTATTACATCTTTTATTACATCTTGAGGAAATTGAGGATACCACTCAAAATCCAACAACCACTCCTAAGTTGAAATTAGTGCCATACAAGATCTAGGAAGAGCCAGACTCCTAAGATCTTCTCCAACCCCGGTTACTATGGGTCCGCCACAATGACACATAAGGTCAAGCTTCTAACAGCCTAGTCCATCCTTAGTACAATTCACGACACTAGTGAAATGAGGTGGGTACGCATACCCTACCTTTTGAGGTACAACAACAGTTGTCCTCCAATCTTGTCACATATATAATCACCAAGACACAACCGCAGCCGTTCTCAATCACATCATATGTATGAGGTATGACCATAGCCAACCTCCACAACCTACATTGTGGATGACAAGGATATATCCTCAACTTGCCACCCCCACATACTCAATAGTATGCGCTCCGAGTTTCCCATAGGAATACTCGTTTCACCATCTGGCAAGTTCTGACACTCAGATGGATCTATGGCACAGGGCACTACATGATTAGAGTTGCACTTGATTAGTTATTCAATTGGGTGAATTAAGTCTACATCAAACAAGTGGACATACAAACCCTAATTCACTTCTAACAAGCATATAAATATCATAACTTCAAAAGATATAAAATGTGTGAAACATAATTTCTCATCTCATCATCACATGGTACTATTCATTTTCCATTCATGAGACCACACTAGTCATCATACTATCACAAGATATAAACTATTTTCACAATATCACAGGGTATCAACCTTATCAACACAAGAGGATTACACCTCATTCAGGGCTCAACCATGCCCAAAGGTCATTAAGACCATCATACTATCATAGGATATAAATCCTTTTCACAATATCACAGGGAAGCAACCCTTATCAACACAAGAGGATTACACCTCATTAAGGACTCAACCATTCCCAAAGGTCATTAAGACCATCATACTATTCCCTATAAGATCATCATTATCTTTGCATGCCCTATAACAAGGATCAACAACATCACTTACATATAATACACCATATCTGCACAATATTGCATTAATGAGCTAGGAGATATTCATAAACAGTCATAGCAGGGTTATATTAACATTAAGAACATTTCTTTATTACATCATCATGCAAGGAATCTAGATATGATTAACACTCATCATATTCATAATGCATATGTTTAGCATAAGATAGTATCAACTGTGTGGTTATGATAACCACCAATTAACACATTAAGGTTATGATCATGTTAAGGAGGTTATTTCACCATCATTCCATCATATAAGAATATTAAACATAAATACTCATCTTTATCTATTTGCATTAGAGTTACATTCAACATGATAAATTATATCAATGTTACTAATAAGCACTTATACCCAAACCCTAACTCACGGCATCCCCATTGGATCATGGATGCATAAGGTAAAGCACCACCATCGCATTCCATATTATTCTCAAGTATGAACCCACACATAAATCAAGGTGTAACCATTGGGTTATAGCATACTAGGGTTTCAACAACAATAAGAGAGTACTCCATGATTTTATTAATCATTCAAGAACTATTCATACTCAATTACCATCATTTAGATATATTAAAGCTAGGTATACCAAGTTATACATCATTAGGGTTACATATCAACACAATATGGTTATCATCCCTTCTATTCATATGAGTTAATAGGTAAGACTACCTTGTTAAGGGTAACCCTCCATTTGTTCCATCATCATTCAACCCATATTACCATACCACAATGTCACCCAGAACCGTTGGATGTTTGAAAGGTAAGACCATTGGTTGTTTACATAAGTAAACACCTTGGATAAACCACCTATGAAGTCCTTGATTTGTGCTCCAGAAAGAGTCACCATCTAACCCTAGACATCCTTTGATTAACAACACAAGCAGTTCCATTGAGAGTAGGGTAAAACCCACAATCGACTGTTCATTTAAAGCAAGCCATCCATTGTCAACAAGTAAGCTCCTTAAGTTGATCATATAAAGGAAACCATATAAATCACATTATTAGGACCAACAAATTACATTAGCAATCATTCCACTTTATTGTAGGAATAAACATTAGATCTTGACCATTGGGTCAAGTTCATATGTTAAAACCATCAATTACAGTATAGGTTCGACCATTGCATCAAGTAACCCAAGAAACCATTGGTCCATGGCTTAATTGATGCTACAACTACAATGCTTAACTCACCATAGGTTGTAGAAACCTGATCCACCATCACTAGTGACCATTAAGTCACCATAGGTTGTTAGATCAACACTATATTTATTAATCAACATCAAATATTAAGTGAATGTCATCATTGATTGATAACATTATTAGGGTACTTAATGGTTGATCATTAAACTTCTAATTGATCCAAAACCTGACCTAAAGGGGTGACCATAGGTTGTCACCATCATCTGACACCTTTGATCACAACCATCAGTTGTCATGAAGACAACACCATAGGGTTGTTGCAATGTAACCATCATTGGGTCATGGGTTTATAGAAGAAATCAGCTTAAACCCTAAAATAGACCATTAGTTGATAGGTGCTTAGCACCATAGGTTGTCAAACCAACCTGATACAAGTCATATTATACCTTAGGAATAACATACACATGATCACATGTTCATCTATAACTGAAATCGGAATAGGGTACATTATAAAAATCGAAATCCAAGTCAAGCATAGCTTTTTAGTGCATTGATCATTCTTTTCAAGCAAGAACATGATCTAGAAAGCTTATGGTAAGCAATAGATGTAGAGCAAGTTATAAAACTTGCCTCTAATGTGAAGATGAAACCCCACATAGAAGAAATCTCGAGCAGGTAGGGCATAAAATCCAAGCATAAGCTATGAACTCGTCCATCTAGCACCTTTCTTCATCAAATGAGAAAACCCTAAGCATAACGAGCAAGAAAGGTAGGGTTTTAGAGCTTTAGAGAAAATTTTACCATGTAACAGAAAGGTTCTGACCTGAAGTAAGGTCTAAGGAAGGAGAAGAATAAGAGAAATGGAGAATGAAAGAAGAAAATAACTTGCCTTGGTCAAAATACCTAGAAGATGACCTTGGAAACCCTAGGTAGGGCTAAATGGAGCTCTAGGAGACCTTCTTCTCCAAAAAAAACTTGTCCTCTATCTTAGAGCACTTAGTTCCATAGAAAACAGAGGGGATTCGTTGCTCCAAGTTAATGGAAAGAGAAATTAAGCATATTTTTAAACTTGGGCAAGGAAGAGGTAAATATAGCCCATGGATATGGATGGAAGCAAGCATGAGGTGTAAAAGTAGCTTCCCCATGTGTCTATGGCCTTAAACTATTAACAATATACACGCACACACACAAGCATCTCCCCCACCGTCCATATATACCTGCTTAGCTTTCCTTTGTCAAATTTCCCATCTAATCACATAATTCATTAGTTGATAGCTACTAAAGGTAGCTCATCAATGAAGGGGTAAACCCTAAAATACCCTTGGAGAAAACACCTTCAAACTAAGGTTTAAATAGGTGCCCCATGGCTCAACAAACTTAAGAATGATGATAGAATATCTAAGGAACATAATTCAAGTGATAAATTGCTAAGAAAATGTAACGACCCCGCCTCCCAGTAACCCCCACTTAAGGGAGACCAAGAGGTGAGAGCCATTATCCCAATAAACCGGATCAAAGGTTCGACAAATAATCAGTAATAATTATAAAATTCTACCAAACTATACTGAAAGTTGGTATAAAATAAAACTTTGCATACCTTTTAAAATTTTTGGATATCTAACTTTTATCCACAACTTGAATCTATTCTATCTAATCCTCCTTGCACTTTAATTCTTATTTTCACAATATGTCACTTTACTGTTTGTCCTTTTCAATGTTGTACCTAAAATGCCGACTAACAAAACGTCGGCTAACATATATGAATATGCTGGTATGTGGGGACAATAAAAATTTCACACATAGGGCTAACAACCTAATTATCACAATCAAGTTAATGAACAATTCAATTTACATTTTCAATGTGTCAAACTCCACCGCTTTTGCCCTAACCCTGGAATACCCTCTTTAGGGTTTCTCTTTTCCCATTGACTTAAGACCACCTTCTCCATCCCGAGCTTGGTGCCTAGGGTCACCTCTCATGGTGCCCATTAGTCACGCAATATAGGCCACCTTCTCTATCTTGAGCTTGGTGCCTGGGGTCACCACTCATGGTGCCCATGGGTCTTCCCTCTTGGGCTTGACCTCATTGCATCTTACATCAGGGTGGCATGTAGGTGGGAGAATACACACTATATCATAATTGTGATAATCATAGTGTCTTTATAATTTGCACATATGAACATCCAAATAGATAGGTTGCATTCAATGTGATCAAACATCTGGAAAACCTTCGTGAAACTAAAGTGGTTAACCATAAATAACCACATACCTGTTTTGCAGATCTTTGAGATAGAATCAACCAATAAGAAAATAAATCCAATCCAAGCAAGAAAGCAAGATTCCTAAAATAACATACAATTTCCTTTTTATTAATATTTACCCAAACCTTCTTGCTTCTTAGGGTTTCTACCTCTTTTAGGGTTTTGTATGCAATTAGGGTTTTGTCGTACTTTTAACACCCTTAAACCCTAATTATACAAAATTACTCACAAACCCTAATTTTCTATCTACTTCTCATAAAAGATCCTAAGATCATCTTTTAACCAAATATTCTCATATTTTCGGATTTTCTCTTCTTTTATCCACTTTTAGGGTTTCTACATATATTATCCACTGAATTAGGTTTAAAACCCTAAATCATGCAGTTAATTATCTAAATCAGGTTAAGATTCAACATTATCATATAACAGGTTAATAATACTCGAATTAACCTATTACTACTCATAAAATTATTCATTACCATCAATTAGGGTTTCTAACCTAATTTTAATACCTTTTTCATCAAAATAATATACTTTTGCAAAAAGATACAGATTCAGGCCTTCAAACTATTTTTATCTTATTCCTTGCATTTTTTATCAACTTTCATATATAAAGTTTATTCATCTAAGTTTTCTATTGATTTCCACGATTTTAGCAAGGAAAACCCTTTTTCAGTATTAATTGAGTAGAGAGGGAAATTACTGGAAAATCGCAGACTGCTAGATTGGTGGACTGGCGATCCGCTCCCTTGATCAAACAGTTCCTATTGCGTATGCCTAAGTTCGTCGCTCTCTCTCTCTCTCGCTCATTGGATCTCAGCCCAAGATCACCGTGGACCATGATTGGATGATCTTCAGTCGTCGTCTTCCTTCGATCACTCGCTGGGTTGCGATCAACTCCTTGGTTGACTCAGAGCTCCAGGCTACCAGCAAGGAAACAGAGGTGCTCAGAAGCTCCTCCGTCATCGCCCGAACTATGAGACGTTCAATTGCTCGATGCCACTTGACCTTCACTACAAATGAGTCGCCAGAGTTCTACCATGGCCAGTAGGTTGCAGAGGGGGTAGGTTAGGATGAAACTTGCAATTGAGGTTGTCACTCGACTCATCGTTGCTCTCCGCAACGGTTGGGATAAGAATTTGGTCTACTAGTACCCTCAAGTACCCCCCCCCCCCCGATATATGGTTGGGTCTGGAAGTCTGACGATTTGGGAGCTTCTTCCCTTGTCGACGATAGCATGTGAACTTAGGGTATAAATCCTTCAAATCAATCTCCCGAAGTCGATGGACAGTTTGTTCTTCGAATTATCGCCTCAGACGGTGAGAATTCAAATTCCCAATTTGTCTCTCAATTCTACTGTGATTTGGGGTAGACGATGAATGAATACCCTTGGATCCGTGGTCCCTTGGACCACGTGGGTCATCCAACGGCCGTCATCGCTCCCCGAAATCCAATTATCTTAAAATTGATTTAAAAAGGTGTTTTAACAAGATAATTTGGAAAATTCGTTTCTCTATCTTCTATTAACATGTTTCTCTCAAAATTTAGAGGAAACCCCATCTTGGCATTATCTAATCGAGTATTAAAATTGAAAGTCAAATTCCAATGGATGAGAGTGTTTCCTTCACATCCAAGTTATCCATTAATTAAACCAATTTTAATTAATATTTCTTCTTCCTTTTCCATTATCTTATTATCTCGAGTCCCTTGGTCCTCAGGGAACCCTAAAGGAACGAAATATCCCATTGGGAAATATCCTTTTGCCTTTTCCTTTTATATTTATACTTTTATTAGATAAATCCTTTTTCTTTTTATTTCTCTTTTCTTTTCAATTGGTGGCCAACAAAGCCCATTAAAAAACAAACAAGGCCAAAGTAAATCAAATTTAATCAATTGTGGCCATCAATGCCACTCTCTAGATATTTCCATATATTTTTCATAAATACTTTGCTTAATATTCATTATCTTGTATCTTTCCCCATTATTTGGACTTTTCTTCTCTTCTTCTCTTTTATATCCATTATTGGATTATAAAAATAGTAGATATTACGAAATTCATATCAAAGGGGAGATTTGTGAATAAATCCATTCTTTGAGGCAGAGCATACAACCTTCTCAATTCAAGTCCATATTCATAAAATTATTACATTTCAATTATGAAATCACATGGAAAATTGAGGTTGTAACATCCTTCCCCTCTTATAGAAATTTTGCCCTCAAAATTCCATCAAACATACAAACAAAAAGGATAAGACTTCCTCATGTCCATCATGTTTCCCATGTGGCTTTACCCTCTCCATGGTGCTTCCCAAGAACCTTCATCATCTTATATTCTTACATCTGAGCTCTCTCTCACCTTGGTATCTTGTACCCTCATAGGTGCCTCAGGACATTTCAGCTTCTCTCAAAGCTAAATAGGTTCATGGATCAGCACATGGCTTGGGTACCTCACATAGTGATCTAGATCGGACTCATGGAACACATCATACATCATGTTATCCTAAGGGGCAAGGCTAAACATAACCATCTCCACCAATCCATCCCAAATGGATACATGTATCGGGGTCTCAGCTTTCTCAGCTATAGCTCAGAGGGGTCAGATTTTCATATCACATATTCTCCCACAGTGTATTGCATGTCAGTCTGCTTCGCATCAACTCACGACTCATGTCTCCCCCTGGGCTTTCTCAACCATTGCATGATCAAAGTGACCTCATCGGTACTCACTGTGGTCTCTCTGACCTTCACAAGGTCTTTCCACCGACATCATCTTCATGAAGTGGTGACCGACACAACCTCCCTTACATAGCTTCTTACATCCCAATACTGGCTATGGTGTCTATCATCACATCTTACATAGGACAAGAAATCTCTCCATACATCACCCTAAATGAGCACACACGCTCTCAATAGACTCTCTAGTCTGGATCATGCTAACCATCAGTTAGGGGTGATAAGCTGTACTAACATCGTGTTCTTCATGTATCTACTTCCACCTCATGGAAGTGAATCTTTAGGTCATACTCAAGAACCTTTGAACTCGCATCATAGTGTAGTTGAACCATCTCTCTTACATGTAGTTCAACCAGATCTGTCCCCTGACAATACTCTCTCTTTCTCTTAGATCATGTCATCTAGGTAAGGTGATCTACCATAACCCATATTGCATCTTGACCTTCCTCGATCCAGTGGGAGACTCACTACAATGTCCATAGTGATCAACTCCCATTCCCTCTTAGGGACTCTTTATCCTCTATATCAATGTACTGGGTTACTGGTGTTCGTCCTTCACCTCTTGGCATGCATGGCGACAAGCCACATGCAATTCCATACACCTTTCATCTTAGGCATCCAAAGTACTACTTCTACTCACTATCTTAGTAGCACCACGGTGTATGGTGAACTTAAAATTGTGATCTCTATAGTCATGATTCCTCAAGGTTGGTTCCTCAGAAACCCTAAAACACTCTAGTCATGGGTTTCATCACCTTCTTTTCCAGATAAGTGCATCTGAGGTTCTACAACCATCCTTCTATCACAACAAGCCCTAGGCTGGCTAACCAAGCAACCATTAATTTGATCAACGGATCTTGTTACATTTGAGTGTTATCCAAACATATCTCACAAACTTAGGGTTCACCTAACCACCTCTTCCAACCTTTCCACTAGCTAAACTAGGAAGCTACATTTCAATAAGAGCATCCATTACCACCTTTCATCTTTATGTTTTAGGTAACAGTGAAGACATACACCTCTAGATATTCCACTTGTTATCTCATCTCAGACTATAAGTCTATCTTCATCAAGAAAACTCATAGCTCATCCACTTGGTTATCAAACTCAACCTTGTATAACTCATAAATTTCCATACAGCTCATGACAAGAACATTTATAAGATGACTACCTTAGTTCTCTTGGTGTTTGTAAACCATCTACACATCGTACACTCCACAAGGGTATGCTATTATCTCTATCCTCATACAACATAGCAATGTTTTCAACTCACATCATCTTTATCCTTAGTGTATGGCATGCATACTGCCCTATCTCTCACCCCCATAATGAGAGGAAATAAGCATTTGGAGGCCATCCAAACACAAAGTTCTTCCCATTCTAAGAGTAGAGATGGTGCATCCTACATTGCCGGTACACCTTCCCATCTAGGTTGAAATGTGGATCACATGTCTCCACATCATGAACATCTCGATATCAAGTTTACTTCCATGGAAAACTGGTCTCAAACCCACTTGGGTTGTCACACAATCCTTAGTCATCTCCTCTAGGTCTGTAGGGTGTCAGTACTTTTGGGGTCATCCCTCTTCCCTTATGCAACCAGAGAGTGCCCTCCTCATCTGCCTTTTGGGTCCCATGAGTTCATGAAGGTGATCAATCTCCTAGCCCATGGTCCTCAGACAATGATAGTTGTTACTCTTGACCCTATGGTCATGTGCAACTAGGGAATTAGGCAACTCCTACTCCCATCGGTTTTATACCTACCTGACCCTAGGATAGACTTAGGATTCTAACATAGTACATATCCAACTTGAAACCTTACCCAAGTCTCCATCATCTCTCTCGACATTCGTGGTCTGATTACATCCTTTCATAGGGATCATGGTGACCTACCTACCTCGGTCAGGCCCCATACTAGTTACTTCCATGGTAACACATCCACATGCACTTAGAGATGGTTATCTATGGGTCTATAGGTTCATTCTCATACTATGTACTCTCTACCTAGCTTCTCAAGATCCTATGAGACCTCTTTAGGTTACCTCAAACCCAACAAAAGCTGATCCATACCCTAAAGAAGGGTCCCTTCCCAGGATGGGAGGAAACTATCTCTTGATAGCAACATAGGTCACAAACACCCCTATGCCTAGGGTTTATATCCACATGAGCATGCTTAGCCCTAACAAGCTACGAAGGAACATAGCTAACAAATAGACCACCTACTAAACCATACTAATTCTCCAAGGTAGGTCATACTTGTTCTCATTCCTCAACATTGGACCATCATCCTACATGCCCATGTCACCAACCTATATGTGAGGAGTTCATCAAACATACCCCTTAATCCAAGGGGTTTTCCCTTTTCCTCAAAACATGAGGAGAGCCTTGCTCAAATCTATAGAAACTCAAATCTCATCATGAGTATCAGGTGCACTGGGTACTACCACTTCCCCTCTTATAGATATAGGAATTCTAGGTTCTCCTTAGGGATGGAAATAAAATTCAGGAAACCACAACCTGAACCTAACCAATCTGGTACACCCTGCATTTGTGGTTATCCGTTTGTGGAATGGTTCCTGGGTTTGGTGGACGTAAATACCAAGTACAGAGTGGGTGGTTTTCAGAAAAACCAGGAAACCAGAAAACCCGATATTCACATATATTACACCTCTGCATAACTCCCTGCACAAGCTACAATGATATCGACAATGCAAGACTTGTTGCACTATACATGTATTATACGTCGGCCATTAAACTCATCATTAATGAATGGAGGTCTGTGACGGCTCGTCCCCGGAGTACCATGCACACAGACACACAGTGAAACCATGTCTGGTGTATGCACACTTGGGACCATCAACGGTGTCAAACGTTTTCATTGAGCCTGACCGTCGTCTGTGTGGCCGAGTATGCAAAACTCTGGACCGTCGGCAGGGTCAAATGTCACCGTTGAACCTGACCGCCATCTACGTCTGGTGGCCGAGTACCCATCGTTGAGCATGATAGTCGTCGTCTCAAGCGTCTGGATGTTAGGCCCATGGCACAACACCCAGGTTCACGATGGAACTGCCATCGGAGGGTTAGAGCATGTTCGCACAAATAGGCCTCAAGTACCCGCGTCCTATCATGTGGGGCACGATTAGCTCATGAATCACGATGCCAGGAGCTGGGAGCCTGGGACCCCTTCTACGGTGGATGCAACTACACACCGCAGTGGAATAACTCCAGCGTGGCAGGCACATTTACGTCCGAGAATGGGTTCCCATTCCAACCATAGGTTTCCAGATTCAATAAACCATGCGACCCCGCTGAATGGTAAGCAGACACGACCAAACACCATTCAATAATGGGTGGAGTGGTTTGGTAGCTGGTTATGCGAACCTGCTACCATTGCCATCCCTAGTTCTCCTCTTATGCAACAGCTTCCCAACAGCATGGTCAACATTCTAACGACGAACTAAGCATGTATGAGGTACATCATACACGTCCTATTATCCTTCCACATGAAAAACACCTCAGAGTCGAGTCCTCCTCAAGGACAACCAACTAGGTATAAGGCCTCACAACTTGACCTTATACTTTTTTAGGGTCTAGGGAACTCTTCTTCCTATCCCTCAAAGGTAAGGTAGGAACCTACAACATCCATAACTTGGTTCAATAAGTCTCTTTCCTTCTCTAGGGTTTGGTTCCTCTAAAGGCAACCCAGATGGCACAAGCCTCCATGGATAATGAAAGAGGCAACCACAAAAATCCACATAGGTCGTCTATTCTAGGTTAAAACATACCCAACTCCTCAAGGATCCTCATATCTCAGATTCTAAGCTTCCAACCTTCTTGCTTGGGTCATGCTCTCTCTATAGAGCTTAACCCTATAAACAACCTTACTACTAGAGGTTCTCTCTCTAAGGGGATCAAGCTCACATGCATACACCTATATGGGTGAAACCTACGTTTGGTCAAGATTATCCATAGATCTTTATGCTTATCTCATAAGCTATCCAACATGCCCTTCTGACCTGGGTTTTATCCTACTGCCAGCACTACTGACGTACTCTGGGTGCATACTCTGCCATGCTTATATAAGCCCATAGGGTTTCTATATGGTCATCACTAGCCTCATTAATGAAGGAATTATCCTTCACCCTAACATGCACGACCCTTCCAGTCTGGGTCATCCAAAAGACACTAGGTCAACCAAGCTCACACTTCTCATAGGTATTCAAAACCAAAAGCATGTCAACCCACACGCATGGTCGACCATGACATCTAACTCATCATGCCATCTCTCTCTGTAACCACCACTTAGGGTTAGGGTTAGAATCATCCTCATAGGATGCGCCAGGTCTCTACCTTTAATGGAGATCTCTACCTCCAAGACCAACTCTTTACTCATCCTCCTGATAAGAAGGTCTAACCTCAGGTCTCTCCTGAGGACATGACAACACATGTCATACATCCTAAGCATGAAACTAATCTTTACTTTACGCTTAAACTATTAAGCTTATGTCCATGACATCTTGGTTACATGCCTTTCATTAATTTTGTGGAGGATTCCTTAATCTTTCATGCATACCCATACCTCAAGAGGGTGAGGGAGAGAGAGAAAACCCTAACTCTTAGAATCCTTACGAGAATTTGAGTTGATAAGGGATGAACAAGATGAGAGAGTCCTAAAGGTATCTTATTTCGAGTCAGATCCTAAGACATTGGCCAGACAGTCACACAGATCCGGGAGTCCTTGTAAACTGACTAGCGGGGCAGAGGAAAATATTGCCAGCCCCCAGACGTGATCCTTTTCTAGACACCTCTATCTTTCAAAAAATCCTCTAATAACTCCATCGATTCTATGGAATTTGTATAATTTAATAATTACTAAGCATTAAATGAGGAACCAATGCTCTGATACCAAATGTAACGACCCCACCACCCAGTAACCCCCACTTCAGGGAGACCAAGAGGTCAGAGTCATTATCCCAATAAACTGGATCAATGGTTCGACAAATAATCAGTAATAATTATAAAATTCTACCAAACTATACTGAAAGCTGGTATAAAATAAAACTTTGCATACCTTTTAAAAACTTTGGATATCTAACTTCTATCTACAACTTGAATCTATTCTATCTAATCCTCCTTGCACTTTAATTCTTATTTTCACAATATGTCACTTTACTGTTTGTCCTTTTCAATGTTGTACCTAAAATGTCGACAAACAAAACGTCGGTCAGCATATATGAATATGATGGTATGTGGGGACAATAGATATTTCACACATAGGGCTAACAACCTAATTATCACAATCAAGTTAATTAACAATTCAGTTTACATTTTCAATGTGTCAAACTCCACCGCTTTTGCCCTAACCCTGGAATACCGTCTTTTGGGTTTCTATTTTGCCATTGACTTAAGGCCACCTTCTCCATCCTGAGCTTGGTGCCTGGGGTCACCTCTCATGCTGCCCATTAGTCACGCAATATAGGCCACCTTCTCTATCTGAAGCTTGGTGCCTGGGGTCACCACTCATGGTGCCCATGGGTCTTCCCTCTTGGGCTTGACCTCATTGCATCTTACATCAGGGTGGCATGTAGGTGCGAGAATACATACTATATCATAATTGTGATAATCATAGTGTCTTTATAATTTGCACATATGAACATCCAAACATATAGGTGGCATTCAATGCGATCAAACATCCAGAAAACCTTCGTGAAACTAAAGTGGTTAACCATAAATAACCACATACCTGTTTTGCAGATCTTTGAGATAGAATCAACCAATAAGAAAAGAAATCCAATCCAAGCAAGCAAGCAAGATTCCTGAAATAACATACAATTTCCTTTTTATTAATATTTACCCAAACCTTCGTGCTTCTTAGGGTTTCTATCCCCTTTTTAGGTTTTCTACCTCTTTTAGGGTTTTGTATGCAATTAGGGTTTTGTCGTACTTTTAACACCCTTAAACCCTAATTATACAAAATTACTCACAAACCCTAATTTTATCATCAACTTCTCATAAAAGATCGTGAGATCATCTTTTAACCAAATATTCTCATATTTTCAGATTTTCTCTTCTTTTATCCACTTTTAGGGTTTCTACATATATTAGCCACTGAATTAGGTTTAAAACCCTAAATCATGCAATTAATCATCTAAATCAGGTTAAGATTCAACATTATCATATAATAGGTTAATAATACTCGAATTAACCTATTACTACTCATAAAATTATCCATTACCATCAATTAGGGTTTCTAACCTAATTTTAATACCTTTTTCATCAAAATAATATACTTTTGCAAACAGATACAGATTCAGTCCTTGAAACTATTTTTATCTTATTCCTCGCATTTTTTTAACCAACGTTCATGTATAAAGTTTATTCATCTGAGTTTTCTATTAATTTCCATGATTTTAGCAAGGAAAACACTTTTTTAGTATTACTTGAGCAGAGAGGGAAATTACCGGAAAATCGCAGACCGCTAGATCGGTGGACCGGTGATCCGCTCCCTGGATCGGACGGTTCCTATTGCACCCACCTAAGTTAGCCGCTCTCGCTCTCTCTCGTTGGATCTCAGCCCGGGATCACCGTGGACCACGATCGGATGATCTTCAGTCGTCGTCTTCCTTCAACCGCTCGTAGGGCTGTGGTCAACTCCTCAGTTGACTCTGAGCAACAGGCTACCAACAAGGAAATGGAGGTGCTCGAAAGCTCCACCGTCGTCGCTTGAACTTGATGAGCCATTCAATTTCTCAATCCCACTTGACCTTCACCGCGAATGAGTCACCAGAGTTCCGTCGTGGCCAGAAGGTTGCAGAGGGGGTAGGTTAGGATGAAACTCGCAATTGAGGTCGTCGCTCGACTCGTCGTTGCTCTCCACAACAGCTGGGATAAGAATTAGGTCTGTTGGTACCCTCGAGTACCCCCCCATATATGGTTGGGTCTGGAAGTCTGATGATTTGGGAACTTCTTCCCTCGTTGACGATAGCATGTGAACTTAGGGTCTAGATCCTTCAGATCACTCTCTCGAAGTCGATGGACTAGTTTGTTCTTCGAATTATCACCTCAGTCGATGAGAATTCAAATTCCCAATTTGTCTCTCAATTCTACTGTGATTCGGGGTAGACAATGAATGAATACCCTTGGATCTGTGGTCCCTTGGACCACGCGGGTCATCCAACCATCGTCATTGCTCCCCGAAATCCAATTATCTTAAAATTGATTTAAGAAGGTGTTTTAATAAGATAACTTGTAAAATTCATTTCTCTCTCCTCGATTAATATTTTTCTCTCAAAATTTATAGGAAACCTCATCTTGGCATTATCTAACTGAGTATTAAAATTGAAAGTCATATTCCAACAGCTGAGAGTGTTTCCTTCACATCCAAGTTATCCATTAATTAAACCAATTTTAATTCATATGTCTTCTTCCTTTGCCATTATCTTATTATCTCGAGTCCCTTGGTCCTCAAGGAACCCTAAAGGAACAAAATATCCCATTGGGAAATATCCTTTTGCCTTTTCCTTTTATTTTTATCCTTTTATTAGATAAATCGGTTTTCTTTTTATTTCTCTTTTCTTTTCAATTGGGCTTAATGGCCAAAAAAGGCCATTAACAAACAAACAAGGCCAAAGTAAATGAAATTTAATCAATTGTGGCCATCAATGCCACTCTTTAGAGGTTTCCATATATTATTCATTAATACTTTGCTTAATATTCATTATCTTGTATCTTTCCCCATTATTTGGACTTTTCTTCTCTTCTTCTCTTTTATATCCAAAGGGGAGATTTGCGAAGAAATCCATTCTTTGAGGCAAAGCATACAAACTTCTCAATTCAAGTCCATATTCATAAAATTATTACATTTCAATTATGAAATCACATGGAAAATCGAGGTTGTAACAGAAAACCTCTCAATTGGGTAAATTGCAGAAAAGTTCAAAATGTGCATAAAATTGCATAACTTGCTCAAACAATGTCGAAATTGGACCAAATTTGAAACTTAAGCTTGTATTATGATTTCAAAGTATATCATAAGGTTATATTAGGGTTATAAGAATTAAATTATGATGATTAAGCTTATTCAACTCATTAAGCAAGTTTAGGTGCCTTACGGACATGGTTGATGTGATTCTAGATAGTTGTGGGGTAAATCTTATTGATCCACCATCCTTATTAAAAAACATTGTGCATAATACTGAGAGACCATTATACTTAGGTTTTACTAAGTTTACGAAGTTGAGAATTTTTTTGAGAATGTATACTCTAAAGGCTGACAATAAGTGGAATGAGTGATGAAAGATTCATGTCTCTATTATCTTTATTTAAAGAAAATCTTCCTAAAGGCAACTAGCTTTCAATATCTACAAGAAAAATAAAGAAAATATTGTTCCCAATGGGAATGGAGGTTAATAAGATGCATACATACCCAAATAATTATGTGTTATTTCAAAAGGACTATATCTATTTTAAATATTGTCTAAAATGTGGGATGTCAAGGTACAAAATGATGACTTCGAGTAAGGCCAAATTGGCTCCCCTATCATGATGATGTGGTATTTACCTATAGTACCCCAATTTCAAAGTTGTTTGCTAATACCACAGATGCACATGATTTATCTTGGCATGCAGCAGTAAAGAAAAACAACTACAAGATCCTACAAAATGTGTTTGATTCCTCATAATGGAAGAAAATTGATTTATTGTAACTTGAATTATGTGAAAAAGTTAGGAATTTAAGACTTTGGCTCTGTACAAATGGGATGAATCCATATGGAACATTAAGCAGTCGACATAGCCCTTGATTAGTTATGATTGTTATATACAATTTGCTTCCTTGGTTGTGTATGTAAAATAAGTACATCATGTTTTCCTTGCTGATATAGGGCCCCAAACAACCTTGCACTGATATTGATATTTTTCTTGAACCTCAAATTGGTGACTTAAAGAAACTATGGAGGACAAAGTGTATGAATAATGATGATTCACATAGAGAGACATTTAGTTTGCATTTTTTTGCACTATTGCTATCTTTCTAGCATATGGAGATATGTCTGGATACATCATAAAAAGATCCAAAGTATGCCTTATATGTGAGAAAAATATTGATTCAATACAACTAAAATATGGAGGCAAGACTATATATCTTGATTATCAAAGAAATATTTCAAAAGTGCATCCTTACCGAAGGTTGCACAGATCATTAAATGGCTCAACTTAGGAATATAGTTCCCATAAACATATATCATGGGAGGATATTTATAAAAGAGTAAAAGACATTATCAATGTATTTGGTAAGAGATCACAATGTACTATTCCCATATGTAATATATCTTTATTCAAGAAGAGATTAATATTTTGGGATCTTCCTTATTAGAGTTCTTTAATAGCTAGGCATTGTATCTATGTCATGCATATTGAGAAAAATGTTTGTGATAATGTCATTGGTACTTTGTTGAATATACTAGGAAAAACTACGATGGCCAAAAATTCAGAATCGACCTACATAAAATGGGTATAAGGAAAAAGTTAATAATAGAAGTTAGTAGCAATTGCCACACATATTTACCTCGTACTTATTACACCTTGTCTAGATAACAGAAGAGATATTTTTACAAGTGATTTCTTAATTTTAATGGTATGACCACATCTGATCTTATTGGTAAATTAGGGTTTACCTAGATAAGTACATGCTTAATTAGATTGACCATTGCCTAAATCTAATTGATGAAGGTAGCTCAATTGTGATTCTTCAAACCTAAGATTGGAACTCTAATCATGATTTTACTTTGAAGGATTAGGGTTTGAGAAGTGTAAACCATAATCGGCTAAAATTAGGATTTTGATAGTATATAAATACAAAATTTGATAGGTATAGCAGTATGGTAAAAAAACATATTTTCTATGTAACTTGGATTTACTTGAAATCTATATATAATATGCATAACCCAATAATGTGTGTTACTACAAAATTTTAGAATATTTTGATGTTCTTTGAATGTGGTTCTTGGTCGAATTACACATTGACCGACTATAATGTAGAATGTTGTTTAGAAGTGTAGTGCTTTATTTTTACTTATTTATCGGTAACTTGAAGTGATCTTAAATTTTTTTCATAGCTCTAAAACTACTGTTAGATAACTTTCTAATTTTTTGTAATTTTTTAAGGACCTTTGACCTATTCAGTAAACAATCTTCAGTAACATTTTTATGACAGGATATTCTGCTGAAATAAAATAAAGTACAAGTACGGTTAATTTGCAATTGATACAAGCACCTTATTTTCTATATATGTTTAACCTAAAACACTAGGAGATCCCATAATTTGTGATTCATTTAAGATAAACAAAATCCTATAGAGAGGGAGAGTTAGGGTTTGATGAAGAAAGTGGTGAAGATGGTGTTCTAGGGTTTTCTCTTCCTAGATTTGATGAAATCAAGTAAGTTTGTCATCTCTAGATAGCTTTTCTTGGTGATTCTTCTGTCACATGTCAATATTTCGTCCCTCCTCTGATTTGATTCAAAATGATGTCAAATCTCCCTCTTTTCTCTTACTTTTCCTATTATTCTCCATTCTTAGGGTTTCTGGGTTGGAAGGAAGAAGAAATTGATAAATTGCTCAAGGTTTGATATGGATTCTAGAATTTTAGATGTGGGCTACATTCTTAAGGGTTTTTTACACCTTAGGTAAGTGGGTAATTCCATTAAATAGTAGATTGCACAAATTATTAAATTTACTATAATCTTCATCTCTTCCTATATGTGACAAGAAAACCTTATTCTGCCTTTCCATTCTAGATTTTGCAAGATGATGTAGAAATGGATTATTTTCCTATCGTGATGAATTTAATATGATAAAATCAAACTATAAATGGATACAAATTATCTTAAATAGTATTCCTAAAATTATCACATAAGTTATCTGAATATACTAAATTCTAGGATTTTCGATTATGTTTTAAATTGTTGGATATGTGAATGAAGAACTTTGCCTATCTGAATCTCCTTACTTGTAAATGATTGTTTTATCTAAATGTTTTGTTCATATACTCTAGATATAATCTTAGAATTCATTTGATCTTAGCAATGTTCACATGATATATCAGTTAAAAGGGTGAAACCCTATATGAGTGGAAAGTGATAAGTTTGTGAATAGACATCATGAAATCCAACAGAAGTGATTCATTTTCATGTTATAGATTTATTTATGCAAAATTTATTATTATTGATGCTTGATATTTTGATGAATAGTGTGGAAAATTGAGTTCAGCTTATTCTAGGGTTTCATATATATGTTTGCTTGTATGTGAACTGTTGAAAGCAATCATTTACTACTAAAACTTTATGATGCATCAAATCCTTATGGGAGTCATGTGATATGTGAATGAGGCAAATGAAACCCTAAGGTGAGGGTATTTAGTGATTCAAGTATTTTCAGTTCAGTGTTCTTTAGTATGATAAGTGGTGTTGCTCAATTTCTTAATTGATAGTATAGACTGTCGATAATTTATGAAAAGAATTGTTTACAAGGTTAAACTAAGAAATGTTGATTTGATGGTCAACTATGAATTTAAAGAGTGAATTAGATATTTAAATTCCATAAAAATTGTAGAATCCTTCACATGAGTTCTATGATGTGGGGAGGAAATGTGTTTCTAGACTAGAGTTATTTTGTCCAGATCGAGGTAAGTCAGAGCGTACCAGTTCAGTGAGGGGTCTAGGCCAGTGAGGCCAGACTCCTTAAGATTGTGAGATATCCAACATCAATTGGAAATGTTGGTGGTACCTCTGTTGTTGGTCAGTTGGTCGGCCCTTGTAGACCACTAATGTATAGTTGTGTTGATCAGTGGACATCTTTTTTAGGTCCACTGATGCACAACAAGTCATAGTTCTTTGGCTCTATGCCTGAGTACCCAAGTTTAGAGGAGGAATTCAGATATTTGGTCGCTCCCATTATCCTCCAAGAGCCAAATGTGAAGAGGCCCACTATAGATGGAGTATTACTCAATATTTATAGACTTAGAAACTTGGGCATGCTTCTAAGTCTTGTACAATGAGACTATAACTTTCTATGATGCTTTCACATGTCATGGTACACTTCATGTGGTTTAAGGACTTAATAAGATGAGTGAGAGATTAATCAAGTATGTGCAGTTATTGGTTTATTCGTTGGGAGTTTTCTGGAGTAACTTGTTATTTGTATGTTTTATTACTAGTTTCCTTTGTGATTGTTTAAGAATGGTTAAAGATTGACTTACTCTTTGTAGTCATCTAGATTAACCTACCATACATATGTTTGTCAATGATTAGTTCCTTTATAGATTGCTATTGTCCTACTTTATAATTAGTTTCTCAATAACATATCTTTGATTATCTATCTACTTTAAACTATTTCTTTAAAGTAATCATTCACTGAGCGAGTAGGTTCACCCCTCTACTCACAATTTTTAGGAAAATCATGTAGATTTAAAGAATTTCAATGCCATAGTAGTTATGCCACAAGAGCTAAGTATCAAATAAGTTAAGTTGAATGGGTCCCTGTCACTCTAGGCCCTTGTATAGAAATGAGAGAGTTGTAAATGATGATATGTAACTTTGTTTTCTTGACAATAGAGATTGTATCTAATTATCATGTCGTATGTACATGGAAGTGTGAGAAATAAAATGAGTGTTTATATATGTTTCTTTATTGTTGAAATTAGATTAGAGTAATCAAGTTTTAAATCCCCTTGTATAGTTACTTTACGTGATTGAATGTGAGAAAATAAAGAGTTTAAAATCATAAAAATGTTAAGGGTTATCTTCGTATTCTGTTTAATCCTCAACTTATGACCTAGTCTCATGATTAGTGGTTATTATGAGATGCAGGTGTAATAGATTGGTATCAGAGCTTAGACGGAGTCATCATGGATCATTAGGATAGGAAGTTAGAGTCACAAGTGTGACAATTAGGAGGCGATGTGTCATTAGCTCTGGGAATTTTGAGTATTTGGATAAGCTGGTCTGGTATCTGAATACTTAGATTGACGTGTATCATGCTACTTTGTCTATTATTCTCTAGATTCCCTGGCCAGGTATGCAGAGGGAGGATGGGCTAGAGAGAAACCTTAAAAAATATTAGGGTTATCTGACCAGAAAGTAATGAAGGAATAAGAATATAAAGATAGAATGAGATGCAACTTTTAATTTTATATATTTTTTTTAATAGTAGATCAATAGAAATGTTCTTATATATTTGAATTTAGATATTTAGTTTTTAGAATATATATGGTTCTTTATGATTGTTGTGCACTATGGAGTTTATTTAGTTATTGTTTACATTCTTTTTTTTGGTGACCCAGGAGACTCATAAGGCTTGTGCCGATCCCAAACTGGGGAGCTCAGCCCCATCCCGTAAGGAGCATAGCCCATTAAGTCCGACTGCACTATGAGAGAAACAATTCCAAATAGCACCACCAGGGAGATTCGAACCCAGGACCCTTCATGAGGTGCCCCGTGCTGCAACCACCTGAGCTACTTCTCACTGGCAATTATCTTTAAATGAGCTTTCCTTAAGTGTATATTCTTTCCACATGTTTGAGATAAATAGAAGTCAGTTAATCCTAAGTAGCTCTTGACTTTAGGACTGTAGGTTTGGACTGGTATGGCTGACATGATGTGTTAGTTAGATCTAATCACTCTTATTAATAATGTAATAATAGTAGACTCTGGATAAATTAAACTCAAATTTTAGTGAGAATCTACATACACTAAGATGTTGAAATATAAGGGAAAGACTGGAATAACTAAGAATCAATTAGAATTGATATCTATAATCCAGCTTTGGGGCCTCAGATAAGAAACCCTAAATTGGGGATAAATGAAGAAAGAATATAGATTCAAGATATAGATAAACCCTAAATTGGGGATAAACGAAGAAAGAATATAGATTAGTTATAGCTTACAAAATGAAGGAGAAAGAATGGATAAAGAGACTTGAATCATATAATTGATTGAGGCATTTTCTTTAATTAGTAACAAAGGGAAGTAAAAAAAGGAGTTAAAGAACATTCTAAGACACACAAAAAGATGGATCAATTGTGAAACAAATCCTTATAGTAAAATATGTCAAACAAAGAGATTGAATAAAAAGAAATCAAAATAAAATGATATAAGATTGGGAATAAAGCTTAAAAGGTCAATATTACATGAAGTCTCTAAATGTGAAATATGGGAAAATAATAGAAATTACATTGAAGCCAAGATCGAAATAATCATTTATGAGGAATGGATCATATAACCGAATAAAATGCATTTATTCACTCCAAAATAGAGGGAAAATAGGAATAAAGAGTTAGGTATACAACAACTACATAAAAGTGGAGAATTTTCAAACAATTAAAGTAAAGAGAGCTAGATGAACATGTAAATTATATGATCAGGATAAGAAACTCATATGAAACAAAGAGAAATATTGGAGATGATGAGTTTGATTAAGGAAAGAAGGTTACATGATATAATAGAATGCATGGTATGTGTCATTATATTATGAACTCTAATGCATTCATCCTTACTAGCTTTTGATTCAAAGTCTCTATAGAGTAACACCCTAGTTTCCATCAAATGTATTCAATAGGTTCCTAGTGTAAATGGAACTAGTTTTCAAAAGAAGAACAAAAGTATAGATAAACAAATGAACAAGTTATATAAAGGTAAATTATATTCAAAATAGAAAAACTTGATTGAAAGAGAAACCATGTTTGACCCTTCAATGAGTCGTTTTCTTTGAAAAAAAGGACATATAATGTATTAGGCATAACATGAAACTAGTTGGTAAAATATTGATTTAGAATATCAACTTCATGCTAAAAAGGATAACAAGAAATATATATGGTATTGAATACATAATAATACACGTGAATGAGAATCATGACCATAAGAGGTAAGTAAAAGTTAATAATGACACATAATATGATGATGAAACCCTAGTACGATAAATAAAGAAAGTAACCTATTAGAAATATAAAGTAAAAAATTCAAGTGATAAAGATAAGTAAGACTTTAGTAAACTTCAAGAGAGCTAAGGTTTGTAAATCGAAATAAGGGAGTAAAATCATGTTCCAATAAGATCAAATTGTTGATAAGGATCATATCTTGAAACATTTGGAGTTGTAGTATTTTAGGGGATGCCACTACTGATTTGACCTTGATACTAACATCTCTATAAAATAAAATCCTGAGTTTAGTAATATGAGAAGAAACTAGTAGTGATAGTAATCTAGGGTTTAAAGGTTGGATATGAGAAATATAGATAAAGAATAGGGAAATGACTAAGAACGGGGGATGAGAAATAGATTTGTATTGTAATAAGTGTGATTTGAACAGAAGGGGAAGTACAACATGAGCAAAGTGTAATCTGAAATAAATTCTTGTAGTGATAGCAAGAAGGATGAATAATCCATTCTTACCTCAAATATTTTATTGATTAGAGATTTATGATTTGTACGATCAAAATGAGAAAGATAAGTGATGCATTTCATTTCACACACCAAAAACTAGGTGGTTAATCCTAACGTTTATCCTTTTTAACAACAAAATAATCAATTAAGATAATTTATTAGTATAGAAAGGGTCGATCCACGAACATCATTTTTAAGATTGAAATCCAAACAAAAATTACATTTGAACAAGATTGCAAGAAAGTAAAAATACATTGATTGATTATTTGATTATGCTAAAATAAGGGATAAAATTGTAAGGAAATAAAAGTTACACTAAGAACAATAAAGAGATGATTTATGCTAAGAACAATAAGAAAAGAATTATCTAGGAATAGAATTAAATTGCAAGTAAGAAAAGGAAGTGATTGGAACAAGCGGTTGAAGAAATGAGATTAAATAAATCGAAAAAGATATTGCGGGTTGTTGGTTTTACCACCATAGCCTACGTGAAACCAAGTCGATGTAATCCATAAGTTAAACTAGTTAGAAGAAGGTATGCAAAAAACATTCCCAAACACATTCACAAAAGTCGAACTCCATGTGGACTCGTTGGTCCAGGCGTCCATAGATCTTTGCTCGAACATCCTAACAAAGATCCTTTTGAGGTATCATCCATATCCTTGTGCATTTGTTTGGTTGTTTTGTGCCTTGGGTTCTGCAATCACATCCCTCAAGACTAATGTTTGATAGAAACAAGAGATCAAGTCATTTGAATCAGGCAATTATCCAAACAAGATACCATCTAACTAATATCATCTTATGGAAATTGATCTAGTCTACACTATGGATATGGGGCTATTCCCCACGCCCTGATGTGAAAAACTACTCACAATCCATGGAAATTAGAGAAGAAACAATGGAAGGGAGAGAGGAGGCCATAGACAAGAAGACAAAGAATACAAAAAGGATCTTATCTAGTGAAAATTAAATGACCTTCCATCTTAGTCTCTTGCTCTCAACAAGAAAACCAGAACAAGATGAAAAAGAATTAATTTTATTGCAAGAACAAGAGTTCAAAATGCAAGAATAGAAATACAAGTGATGAAATATAAATTACAAGCACAAAAAGTTGGATCCCCTTTCTTGTGGAGTCTTTTCCTTAACATGAGTAAACTTTACATGTAAAACACAAGTGTACGAGTCGAAGTAATACAGGCTAAAGAGTCTCGAATATCGAACACGGGAAACGTAATTCAAGAAACTACTGCTAACTTCTTTTTGATTAGCTAAGTAGAAGAAAACTTTAATTTAAGAGTTATTAAACTAATTGTAAGAAATAAAACTAATTTAATGGGTTGTGATTACAATGAGAAGAAATTCTCTAGGACTATGGTTTCACCATGATTGACACTACAATTTTAACCTAAGATTAATATATTTTCCTCCCACTCCTGGACAAAGAGCCTGTAGCAAGAACTACCCACTCCTGTAGTGTAGTTCACTACCTATGCTAATTCCAATCCCATTTTCACAGTAATTGGTTGATTAGTTAGGTGCTTTGTGGATAATCTCTGGGTAATCTCTTCACGTTTGTAAGCCACCTTTCCCAAAGGGTGATATAAAATGTGTGTTACTATGGATTTCCAATCCTTAATCCTCCTCCCAAAGTTATTAAGGATCTAATTAATCACCTATGGTGTGCAACATAGAAAATTCAATATGATTTCATAGAAACATGCCTAAGAATAAGGAGAAAATAATATACTAATGCAAAAGATCCATATATAGTGTACAACCGGGATACTCCCAGGTCCTAAAGAATACGGGGATCAGCCCCTCATGGTTTCTATGGACAAAAACATGCTAAGAAGAAGGGAAAATATTGAGAACACAGAAAATCGATGAAACACCTAGAGAAATGTGATTAGGACGCTCCACGCTGATGAACGGATCTGCAATCCACAATGTCTACCCACTGAACGTGCCCAAAACCTCCCGAACGTGTGGTTCTCCTCTTTGTTCTCCTCTCCCATGTCGTCACGGTCTTGCAATGGAATAGAACATGATAGATTAGATCTGGACGAACTCCCCTTAAATCATAGAAGTGACTTAGGGAAAAATAAATCCTCAACTGTTGGATTAAACTTGATTTTCTAGGCTGTCTGGTCAAGTAGACTCAGTAGTACTAACTTTTGGACTCGATAGTACTGAGTCTAGAAGTTGAATCTTCTCTATCTCTGATGTAAAGTCGGTAGTACCAAGTCTGTGAGACTCTTGTGGTCCTGAAATCGCACAAAAATGTACATAAGTACTTAAAATGTAATAAATCATTCAAAAACATCAAAATTATGCTTATTTGATGCAATTGAGTAATACATGTTAATATAAATAAACCATGCACAAATTAATATGAAAATGAATAGTAAGTGCACAAAAAGCAATATAAAATAGCCTGTAAAATGACAAATATCTAATGCATCAAACTCCCCTAAGCTTAAATGTTGCTCGTCCTCGAGAAACACACTCTCAGATCTGTTTGAGACAAGTCAAAAAAAGTACAAGGAATATGAACTTCATTTCTCAACTACTCCCCCTTGGTGGTCCCAAACCGACCTTCACTGATCACTGAACAATCAACTGCTTTGTAGCGACCAAAAAATTCCATAAAAGTTGTCCATCCTTAGATCAATGAACACTATCAAGAGAGTAGTTAACATCATAATCAATCCGGCATTTTCTTGGTGCATTTTGTGATTCTCTATTATACATTGCTCTTTTCCTAACTACTAACTAATTGGAAGCAGTTCTCCATATAAAAATCAATGAGGAGAATAAATCATTTGAGTTGCCTACCAATAAGAGCAATGAACGATATATAATGGGTGACAATTGAAGAATCACAAGTACATCTAAATCATTTATGCAAAATAAAGCATGATGAACCTATATGGTGAAAATAATGAGAAATGCATGAGTCCCAATGCCTACTTTCTTGGTTGAATGATGCATGAGTCAAAAGATGTTGTCAATTTGATGAACAAAAATTCAAAGAAAAGAATGCATCATGTGTATGTTTCCCTCATTTTTGTGAAGAGTTGAGGGCATCCTTTCTCCCTCTTAACTTTAGAACATAAACAAACTCTTTTTTTGGCCCATTATTTTAGCGTGATGGAACGTTATGCTTGGGCTTTACTACATATCATTCTTTTTTTTTCTTTTTTTCTAAGGGTATGGATGTGTATCCATGTACTCAAATTTCAAAAATAAATGATACCCACATAATATAGTAATGAATGATGAAAAATGCATGCAATCTACATGTAATTGTTTATGCAACTAGAATGATGTGTACATAAATTGTTGAAGTACACAACTTGGTATATATTTTTTTTTCAGTTTTGTAATGAATGCAACAAAAGCAAAGTAACTTATCATGCCACATATTATGCCATGCAATGCAACAAGAAGAAATAATTTGGAGTACTTGTTCATCTTAAGGTGGTGAGTCAATAATGAGTGGAGGATGGGTGGAATCACATAACTAAGAGACAAAGCCTTTCATGAACTTATGATATGTCCCTCTCTAATGAACTATGTACAAGGTAACCTTAGGGATTCTTTCTTAAACTTTGATTTAAGGTCCTGTTAACTGTTTGATCAATTCAAGCTCAAACCCCATCTTCATCCACATTTCATGAATAATTATGATCCATTCATATCAAATGTCCTTAAACTGACTAACCCATACACTTCCTCTATGTGAGATTACTCAAGTACTCACAACTAAGCCCACAAAAAGATTTTCATTTTCCATTGCACACTTGAAAGCAGACATGATAATTGTGAGGAACAAACAAAATTTAAGATCCACTTTAGGCTAGATAGATTGTGGATCCTACAAATTTCAAAAATAAAAACTAAAAGCAAGTAAAAAGGAAGATAAAGTCGTTCCAACACCTACCTCCCTTAAGCTTTAATTTGACCATGTCTTCATAGTCAAAAATCCAAACCTAGAGGTGGAACGGGTATATCATATGCTCTAAAGGGTGGTGGAGGTGGATGATTAGTGGCACTTTGGATCAAGTTGTGCAAGCATATATCCCTCTTATTGGTGCCACTAATTTGTGTCTTTTTGGCATCAAGATATGGCATTCTCTCTCCTTCTTTGAGCTATGAAAATCAGTGCCCACCGCCATGTGTATCGGTGGTGTCGAAAGCTTCTTCTTAGAGATTTTATCACCTTTTTGCTGTAAAATGTCGGTAGTACTGAGTTTGGTTCAAGTTTCAGGTGATTTTTTGGGAAAAATTTCAGTAGTATCGACTTTGAAAGTCGATAGTAATGAATTTCAGTAGGGAGTGCAGAATTTTAACTGATAAGTAGTCAGTAGTACCTAGTATGGACTCGATAGTACTGACTTTGGCTCTATCTCCACACCAAACAAAAGCATCAAGGTACCTTCTTTACATCATATAAAAATATAACAAAATAAGATGAAATGTAACTAATATAAACACCTAAACAAATAGTAAATGACAAAAATAAAATTGGGTTGCCTCCCATAAGTACCCTTATTTAATGTCCTAGGCTCGACGTGAATGATCCTCCTCAACCTGAGTTATCCTGAGATGGTGGTGAAGATTCGTCCAAAAGTTTGAACTCCACTCTATCATCATCTATCCCAAGTGTCAAATAACCTCTACCAATGGTAGCGATCACATCTGTCATAGCTTGGAATGGCCTCCCTAGAAACATCTCATACCCTTTCATTTCCTTCATATCCATCACCACAAAGTCAACTGGATATGTGAACTTGTCAACTTTAACCAACACATCCTTGCATATCCCGTACGGCCCCACAATAGAGCCATCCACCAACTCAATTGCCATGGATGTTCTTGTTGTTTCCTTCAATCCTAAGTTTCATAAGGTGGTAATAGGCATGAGATTAATACTCACTCCTGAATCACATAGTGTCTGCTTGAAGTGTTTTCCACCTATAGTACATGGGATGTAGAAACATCTTGGATCCTTCCTCTTCCTTGGCATCTTCATGTTGATCATTTCTCTCATCACTTCATCAACCTGTACAATATTTGTGTCTTTAATCCTCCGCTTCTTGTTTATGATATCTTTCAAAAATCTCCCATATGTAGGAATTTTCTCTATCGCCACCACCAATGGAAAATTGATGTTGATCTTTCGGAAGATGTCCAAGAACTTTTTAAGCTGTGCTTCCTTTTTCCTTGGCTTCAGACTATCTGGGTATGGAACATCTGACTTCTTTGCTCGCTTCTGTGGGGTAATATATGGCACTTAATGAAATCCCCCCTAAGCTTGCTTTATCACCACCGCCTAGAATAGAAATCGGTGCATCCTCTGTGGGTGGGGTTACCATTGGTTGTTCCTTCTAAATTGTGGGTGCCCCTTTATCGAATGTGACTATTCCATTGTGTAGTAAAACATTCACCTGCTCTTGTTGAATAGGTAGCCTCTCAGGAACTGTAGTTGGTGATTTAACAAGAATGGGACCTTAAAGTCCACTATCCACTAGCGTTCTGCATCCTCCTGGTAATCCAAATAGACTACGAGGAAATGGGACTTTAGGCACATACACCCCATCAGACTCCTGAGTGTGTTTCTTGGGTGCCTCCTCGGTATGATGTTCTCTCTCTTCAACAATAGAGATGAATTTTTCTTAGTGATGTTGAAGGGTTACAACTACATTCTCAGGTGCTCTTTGCTAAATGGACTTCTTCAAGGAAGCTACTTCTGCTGCCAACTAAGAAATTTGATATTCAATGTTGCGAATCTGGGCACCTTGGTTTTGCAGCTCCCTTTGTGTCTAACCCATAAGTGCTTCATTTTGGCATGCCAACTTTCCTAACATGTTATCAATTTTGTCAATCTTATTAGAGACCCTACCCTATTGGTATTATTGGTGCATATACATACAATTCTCTTCTTCACCCCCTGATGATGTTACATCCTTCTGGCACAACTTCATGGCGATGAGGTCAAGCTTCTCATTCAATGTAGAGATGACTTTAGATTCTTCAGGGCTTTTAATGGTTGTTGGGTGTTCTCTTTCTTCACCCCATGATTGGTTCTTAGCCATATTCTTCAGGATCTCATGGCATCTAGAAGGCTTGTTGTTCAAAAAAATTCCAGCTCCTGCACTATCCAGGGTGGTCCTCTCACCCTGATGTAAGCCATAATAGAAGGTCTTTGCTTGGCCATATAAATCTATACCATGGTGAGGCACCTTCCGCAGCATATTCTGAAAGCACTCCCAAGCCTCTGAGTATGACTCTTCAACTTGTTGCTTGAAGTTGTAAATCTTTCATGTCAATTCATTTGTCTATGGAGGGAAGTAACGGTCAAAGAAAGCATCTATCATCTGATCCCATGTCTCTATGGATTCCGAATTGAGGTTATAGAACTAAGACTTAGCATGGTCTACCAAGGACGACGGAAATAGCTTCATGTATATCACAGTGGCGGGAACCTTGTCTATCTTCACCATGTCACAGCTTTCAACAAGATTGCTGATGTGAGTCATTGGGTTTTCAGTACTATGGCCATGGAAAGCCTATTGTTTGACTAACGCCACCAGTCCAGGATCAATCTTGTAGCTTCCCACATGTATAGCTTGTCTCTTGATTGGCCTGAGCTGAGCTATTGAGGATACGCCTTAATCTTTTCCCAGATGGTTTGTTCTTCTTCTACATCACCCATACCTTCCGGTTGTGGATTTTTTGTGGGAGTGTAATCAGTGGTTCGTGTTTGAACCATGCACTAGTGCCTAGAATTTGTAAATTTAATGTGAGAACGAGATACTAGTGATTGAATTAAGAAAATATTTACAATTCAACTTTGGAAAGAATAAAATAATTAAAAAATAAAGAAGGTGGCCTAGAGTGGCCGATTATAGCACTCGTAGTGCTTGAATATGTCGTCTCCCCAGAAACAGTGCCAAAAACTTGATACGACCAAACTATACTTGTAAAATGCAAGTGTACACGTCGAAGTAATACATGTTAAAGAGGCCAGGATATCATACATGTGGAAACATAATTCAAGAAACTACTACTAACTATTTGTCGATCAGCTAAGCCGAAGAAAACTTTGATTTAAGAGTTATTAAACTAATTGCAAGAAAGAAAACTAATTTAATGGGTTGTGATCATAATGAGAAGAAATTCTCTAGGACTATTATTTCACCACAATTGACACTACAATTTTAACCTAATATTAATATATTTTCCTCCCACTCCTGGACAAAGAGCCTGTAGTAAGAACTACCCACTCCCAAAGTGTAGTTCACTACCTATGCTAATGCCAATCTCATTTCCATAGTAATTGGTTGATTAGTTAAGTGCTTTATGAATAATCTCTGGGTAATCTCTTCACGTTCGTAAGCCACCTTTCCCAAAGGGTGATATAAAATGTGTGTTATTATGGATTTACAATCCTTCGTCCTCCTCCCGATGTTATTAAGGATCTAATTAATCACCTATGGTGCGCAACATTGACAATTCAATATGATTTCATAGCAACATGCTCAAGAATAAGGAGAGAACAATATACTAATACAAAAGATCTATATACATTGTACAACTGGACTACTCCCGGGTCCTAAAGAACATGGGGATTAGCCCCTCATAGTTTTCATGGATAAAAACATGCTAGGAAGAATGAAAAATGTAGAGAACATAGAAAACCAATGAACCCCCGGTAGAAACGTGATTAGGACGCTCCACAACGATGAACAGATCCACAATACATAATTTCTTCCCACTAAATGTGCCTAGAACCTCCCGAATGTGTGGTTCTCCTCCTTGTTCTCCTCTCATGTGCCATCACCATCTTACAATGGAATAGCACATGATAGATTAGGTCTGTCCGAACTCCCCTTAAGTCATAGAAGTGACTTAGGGTGAAATAAATCCTCAACCATTGGATTAAACTTGATTTTCCAGACTGGCTGATCGGGCAGAGTCAGTAGTACTGACTTTTGGAGTTGGTAGTACTGAGTCTAGAAGTCAAATATGCTCTGTCTCTAATGCAAAGTCGGTAGTACTGACTTTTAAAGTCGATAGTACTGAGTCTGTGAGACTCTTGTGGTCCTAAAATCCCACAAAAATGTACATAAGTACTTAAAATGTAATATATAAATCAAAAACATTAAAATTATACTTATTTGATGTAATTGAGTAACACAGGCTAATATTAATAAACCATGTACAAATTAAGATGAAAATGAATAGTAAGTACACAAAAAGCAATATAAAATAGCCTGTGAAAAATGACAAATATCCAGTGCATCACTCCTCCTGTAACATACCGGATCTTGGACCCTACCCTAGAAGTTTGACCTTCTGGGTTTGACCAAACAAGGTTATGGTTAGAGTGATCCTAATAATCTAATGCTTGAATAATGTAATATAATATGCCAAATAACTCATTTGGTGATAATAAGATGATAAATAACTTAATTTCATGCATAATATGGTTAGTGGGCCTCTAATGGGCTAGATGATATAACCCATGTAAGAAAGCCTCAAATTAAATAATAGACTTCAAATTCATAATCTACACATTAAAATAAATCTACATGTCAATTTTCATTTAATTTGGACCACCATGAAATAATATGGTAAGTTAGGAGAGAGAAATTGCCTAAAAGGTGTAATTAATAAATAAAAATAATAAATGACTCCAAAAGAGAAAAAATAATGTTATATTCATAATCTATATAAAAAATATAGTCTTTGGGTAAATTTTTATCCAATTTGGAGAAAGTTTGCTTAAAAGGTAGATTAGGAGAGAGAAAGTGTGTAGAACCTTCAAAATATTAAATAAATATTCAAACAACTCCAATATGTAAAATTAATGGCAAATTCGTATTCAACACACTAAATATAACTTGTGGGTTAAGTTTCATAAAATTTGGATAATCCTAATGCCATTAATGAAGGAGGAAAGAGAAAATAAGCTTTGATTTATTTGACACATTAAAAGTTCTCAAAAGGTAAACCAAATTTCATAATTGGAATTTACATTTAATTAGCCTCTGTGCAAAATTTCACTTAATTTGGGGTCTATTTGTGCCCTCAAAAGAAGAAAGAGAAAAATGAAATTAAATATCAATTTCACTTTATTAAATATCCCGAATTGTATGTCACGCATCGAAGTTTCCTTATTTCTCAGTTTTCCTAATTTAGCGAGGATTTCTAGCCCTTGGATTTCAATCGGACGATGTGCGGGTCATCTCCTACCTTGTGTAGGAGACGCGGTCGGAATACATATTCGCGGCATGGTATTTCACAAATATCTCAGCAAATTCTCAGTCTTTACTCACAATTTTTCTTGCTATGATTTTTTCAAAACGTTTCGCACCCAACGATCCCTCACACATGTTCTTTTTCTTTGGATCCAAGAAATTCCCAAACCTTGGGCCACAAGTTCTCACAACCAAAGTTGATTTTCCCATGGACTCAACCATATATATAGGGGAGTAGATTCCTGGTTCCGCCACTCCATACCCAACTTGCCTCTGCCCCAATTCATCTGCTTGCTCTTGCCTGGTGGCTGATCGAGTTTTTCCCTATGGGTTTGCGGCTCTCCTCCCCTTCTCTCGGAGACACCCACATCCGAATTGATGGTTCCAGTAAGTTCGAGGCATCTTGATCTTCCTTTCTATTGCTTCAAATCACTGAATCGTTGTGACCTGTGATTTCACCCAATTCCTCGCAACCTATAGTTCACAGAGGTGACGACCATGGCATGGCCTGGAGAGGAAGAATCATCCGCATGTTTTGACTGTTCTACCCCTTGTTCTTCTTTCTTTGTTTGTTTTATCGCCCAGGGGCATTTCACATTCTTGTCTCTTGATTTGGGGCGAGTCAAGTGAGCCATTGACCTACTGACTTGGCCAACGTTCATTGGGCCAAGTCATGTAGGCCCGACATACTTTTCTTGGATTTTTCTCACCTTTGTGGCATTATATCTAATTATCTGATTGGTCAAACTTACAAAAATCATAACTAATTCTCTAATTGTCTATAAATTACAAATAAATACTCATTGGATTTAGAAAAATGCAATCTTTCTAATGGTATTGGTTTTGTCACCTGAATCTGATGCTTTAAAGGGGTGATTTAATGGATATAATTAAATAATATAATACATCGTATAATTCATAACTAATAATGTATAAGTCAGAAAATATAATAAAATATGTTTTGAACTCAGGATAATATAACCTAAAATATGGAGTAGTTTTCATAACCTAATTCACACATTAATAAAAAGGTGATTTTTAGGGTTTTGAATAATTAATGGAAACCTAACCCTATTTCCACATATATGCATAATAGGTTCTTTGGAAGCCTAGGCTTGAACCTAGATGTGACTTTGGATCGTTGATTCTGAAGTTGAGGTATGTTTGCATCCCCAATTATTCTTGTTGAGCAATTATCCTATATTTTTGTCTTACTCTTGGTCCTATGGACATTAGCTTACACATTGTCTTGTTCTTTTGAAATCATGCTTCATGTGAAGTATTTTATTTTGTTATTGATCTTGTGATCATGGATATTCTCTTGGAATCTTATCTTGTTGCCTTGGTGCAAGTTGGACTTTTGATATTATATGCCCACTGTGATGTGGAAGTTTACTTGGTGATATATGCCCACTTTGAAGTGGATGTTATATGTATGTGTTGTCCATTGTGTGATGGCAACATTGTACAATTTTGACTATACTTTTCTACTTGCCTCTACATTAAACATGCTATGTGATTTAGTAGCACTACAGTAGTGTAAATCGCATTGGTTTTGTTTATAGAAGATGTGATATTTCCTGTTCTTTTTGGGACGGCAAGGAACCTCGTACCCAGGGCAAGATGTGTGATTCTTGGCCCATGTTTTTTATATATATTTAGGAGATTGGCAGTATTCCTTTCTCTATCAGGCTTCATCTTTATGGGGGTTGGCCGCCAATTGTGTTTATATTGTTCTAGGGCTATGTTTATCTCACATGCATGTAGGATATTGATTGTGGGGTGTGTGCCCTACTTGTTCTTGTTTTCCCACCATGGTAGTGGATTTATTTATGGCACAATCCTTTTTATGTTGATTTAAGGCAAGTATCTCCTTTAATGTGATTCTTTCTCTTGATACCCATTTGGGTGGTACTTATCTCTTATATGGGAAGCCTTTTATTTTGTTGTCCCTTATTCTTTATAAATTGCTCAATTTTCTTTTTAGAATGCACATACCAGCCTTTACTGATGTTTTCTATTATTTCTCTTTTGCTGGGGTATGCTTCCAACCCTAGGTGGCGGACATGGATAGCATGGCATGTTGACCTGGACTTAGTTTGTGATGATGAAGCTTGGAGACAATCTTGAGGTGGTTTAGATTTCCTCTACATGGATCCTTATGAAGTAAGTTTAAGATGTTCCCTTTGTTTTATATTTGAATATAGTCATGTTTTTATTCCGCTGCTATACTTTGGTCTTTTGTTACCATTATATAAAGATTTGAAAATTTTACACCCACTCCAACATACCTTCTGAGTGTGTTTGGACTGGAGGTTTTATTGTTCAAATGTTTAGTAGAGAAGTGGTTTTCACTTCTTTACAACATGGTATCAGAGCCCATGGTAGTCAGAATCTGACTATTTCAATTTTTTCTCCCTAGTTAGAACCTTGACTTTGCTAGTTAGCTCTAAGTGAGATGTTGACCCTAGAATTGATCTATGATGATCTTTTATGCAATAAGGTTTGGTTTGAGGACAAGTTTAGGTTATGAGGAAATATTCATATGGAAATATTGTGACTTGGTTTTCACAATTGGTTTTGGATCCACATTTTGTTTCATCTCAAAAAGTTTTCATCGCCAAAAATTATTTTCAATTATATTACTATATGTACAAAAAAAAATTCTCAGATTTATCGATGTTTTCTTGAACTAAGTCACAATGAACAGAAACTCTAGTTTGAGTAGAATCTAACCCTAGTTTTGTGACTAGGATTGATATAATGGTGTAGATGACTTACCCTATGACTTTTGGATGTTCATGTAGGGTTGATAGGTTAGAGACACAAGGACCTAAAAGTCAACCCTAGATGGTGATTTGATAGTTGGATACATGAGAAACATAAAGCTCTAAAAATTTCACAACTAAGAGATTTGGGTAGCTCTAAAAAAATTGTTTAGTTGGACTTGTTAAGTTGAACCCTTTTAAGGGGTGGAGAGTAGTTAGACGTTGATGTTTTGATCTATAGATTTCAAGGATGAAATCCTTTTAAGGGGTGGAGTGCTGTAACATACCAGATCTTGGACCCTACCCTAGAAGTTTGACCTTCTGGGTTTGACCAAACAAGGTCATGGTTAGAGTGATCCTAATAATCTAATGCTTGAATAATGTAATATAATACACCAAATAACTCATTTGGTGACAATAAGATGATAAATAACTTAATTTCATGCATAATATGGTTAATGGGCCTCTAATGGGCTAGATGATATAACCCATGTAAGAAAGCCTCAAATTAAATAATAGACTTCAAATTCGTAATCTACACATTAAAATAAGTCTACATGTCAATTTTCATTTAATTTGGACAACCTTGAAATAATATGGTAAGTTAGGAGAGAGAAATTGCCTAAAAGGTGTAATTAATAAATAAAAATAATAAATGACTGCAAAATAGAAAAATAATGTTATATTCGTAATCTATATAACAAATATAGTCTTTGGGTAAATTTTTATCCAATTTGGAAAAAGTTTGCTTAAAAGGTAGATCATGAGAGAGAAAGTGTGTAGAACCTTCAAAATGTTAAATAAATATTCAAACAACTCCAATATGTAAAATTGAGGGCAAATTCGTATTCAAAACACTAAATATAACTTGTGGGTCAAGTTTCATAAAATTTGGATAATCCTAATGCCATTAATGAAGGAGGAAAGAGAAAATATGATTTGATTTATTTGACACATTAAAAGTTCTCAAAAGGTAAAACTAATTTCATAATTGGAATTTACATGCTTTAATTAGCCTCTGTGCAAAAATTCCACTTAATTTGGGGTCTATTTGTGCCCTCAAAAGAAGAAAGAGATAAATGAAATTAAATATCAATTTCACTTTATTAAATATCCCGAATTGTATGTCACACATCGAAGTTTCCTTATTTCTCAGTTTTCCTGATTTAGCGAGGATTTCTAGCCCTTGGATTTCAATCGGATAGTGTGTGGGTCGTCTCCTACCTTGTGTAGGAGACGTGGTCAGAATATAGATTCACAGCCTGGTATTTCGCAAATATCTCAACCGATTCTCAATCTTTACTCACGGTTTTTCTTGCTATGATTTTGTCAGAAAGTTTCACACCCAACGATCCCTCACACATGTTCTTTTTCTTTGGATCCAAGAAATGCCCAAACCTTGGGCCCCAAGTTCTCACGGACAAAGTTGTTTTGCCCATGGACTCAACCATATATATAGGGGAGTAGATTCCTGGTTCCGCCACTCCATACCCAACTTGCCTCTACCCTCAATTCGTCTACTTTCTCTTGCCTCTTGGTGGCTGATCGAGTTTTTCCCTATGGGTTTGCGGCTCTCCACCCCTTCTCTCAGCGGCACCCACATCCGAATTGATGGTTCCAGTAAGTTCGAGGCATCTTGATCTTTGTTTCTATTGCTTCAAATCGCCGAATCGTTGTGACATGTGATTTCACCCAATTCCTCGTAACCTACAGTTCTAGAGGTGACGACCATGGCATGGCCTGGAGAGGAAGAATCATCTGCATGTTTTGACTGTTCAACCCCTCGTTCTTCTTTCTTTGTTTGTTTTATCGCCCAGGGGCATTTTGGTCATTTCACGTTCTTGTCTCTTGCTTTGGGGTGAGTTCAGTGAGCCATTGACCCGCTGACTTGGCCAACATTCATTGGGACAAGTCATGCGGGCCCAACCTGCTTTTCTTGGATTTTTCTCGCCTTTGTGGCATTATCTAATTATCTGATTCGAAAAACTTACAAAAATCATAATTAATTCTCTAGTTGACTATAAATTACAAATAAATATTCGTTGGATTCAAAAAAATGCAAGCTTTCTAATAGTATTGTCTTTGTCGCCTGAATATGATGTTTTAAAGGGGTGATTTAATGGATCTAATTAAATAAGATAATACATTGTATAATTCATAACTAATAATTTATAAGTCAGAAAAATATAATAAAATATGTTTTGAACTCAGGATAATATAACCTAAAATATGGAGTAGTTTTCATAACCTAATTCACACATTAATAAAAAGGTGGTTTCTAGTGTTTTGAATAATTAATGGAAACCTAACCCTAATTCCACATATATGCATAATAGGTTCTTTGGAAGCCTAGGCTTGAACCTAGATGTGACTTTGGATCATTGACTCTGAAGTTGAGGTATGTTTGCATCCCCGATTATTCTTGTTGAGCAATTATCCTATATTTTTATCTTACTCTTGGTCCTATGGACATTAGCCTACACATTGTCTTATTCTTTTGAAATCATGCTTCATGTGAAGTATTTTATTTTGTTATTGATCTTGTGATCATGGATATTATCTTGGAATCTTATCTTGTTTCCTTGGTGCAAGTTGGAATTTTGATATTATATGCCCACTGTGATGTGGAAGTTTACTTAGTGATATATGCCCACTTTGAAGTGGATGTTATATGTATGTGTTTTCCATTATGTGATGGCAACATTGTACAATTCTGACTATACTTTTCTACTTGCCTCTACATTAAACATGCTATGTGATTTAGTAGCACTAGAGTAGTGTAAATTGCATTGGTTTTGTTTATAGCATATGTGATATTTCCTGCTCTTTTTGGGACGGGAAGGAACCTCGTACCCAGGGCAAGATGTGTGATTCTTGGCTCATGTTTTTTATATATATTTGGGAGATTGACAGTATTCCTTTCTCTATCAGGCTTTAGCTTTATGGGTGTGCCACCAATTGTGTTTATATTGTTCTAGGGCTATGTTTATCTCACATGCGTGCAGGATATTGATTGTGGGGTGTGTGCCCTACTTGTGCTTTGTTTCCCACCATGGTAGTGGATTTATTTATGTCACAATCCTTTTTATGTTGATTTATGGAAAGTATCTCCTTTAATGTGATTCTTTCTCTTGATACCCATTTGGGTGGTACTTATCTCTTGTATGGGAAGCCTTTTATTTTTTTGTCCCTTATTCTTCATAAATTGCTCAATTTTCTTTTTAGTATGAACATACCAACCTTTGCTGATGTTTCCTATTGTTTCTCTTTTGCTGGGGTATGCTTCCAACCCTAGGTGGAGGACATGGATGGCATGGCATGTTGACCTGGACTTAGTTTGTGATGATGAAGCTTGGAGACAATCTTGAGGTGGTTTATATTTCCTCTACATGGATCCTTATGAAGTAAGTTTAAGATGTTCCCTTTGTTTTATAATTGAATATAGTCATTTTTTTATTCCGCTGCTATACTTTGGTCTTTTGTTACCATTATATAAAGATTTGAAAATTTTACACCCACTCCAACATACCTTCTGAGTGTGTTTGGACTGGAGGTTTTATTGTTCAAATTTTTAGTAGAGAAGTGGTTTTCACTTCTTTACAACATGGTATCAGAGCCCATGGTAGTCAGAATCTGACTATTTCAATTTTGTCTCCCTAGTTAAAACCTTGACTTTGCTAGTTAGCTCTAAGTGAGATGTTGACCCTAGAATTGATCTATGATGATCTTTTATGCAATAAGGTTTGGTTTGAGGACAAGTTTAGGTTATGAGGAAATATTCATATGGAAATATTGTGACTTTGTTTTCACAATTGGTTTTGGATCCACATTTTGTTTCATCTCAAAAAGTTTTCATCGCCAAAAATTATTTTCAATTATATTACTATATGTACAAAAAACAATTCTCAGATTTATCGATGTTTTCTTGAACTAAGTCACAATGAACAGAAACTCTAGTTTGAGTAGAATCTAACCCTAGTTTTGTGACTAGGATTGATATAATGGTGTAGATGACTTACCCTATGACTTTTGGATGTTCATGTAGGGTTGATAGGTTAGAGACACAAGGACCTAAAAGTCAACCCTAGATGGTGACTTGATAGTTGGATACATGAGAAACATAAATCTCTAAAAATTTCACAACTAAGAGATTTGGGTAGCTCTAAAAAAATTGTTTAGTTGGACTTGTTAAGTTGAACCCTTTTAAGGGGTGGAGAGTAGTTAGACGTTGATGTTTTGATCTATAGATTTCGAGAACAAAATCCTTTTAAGGGGTGGAGTGTTGTAACATACTAGATCTTGGACCCTACCCTAGAAGTTTGACCTTCTGGGTTTGACCAAACAAGGTTATGGTTAGAGTGATCCTAATAATCTAATGCTTGAATAATGTAATATAATACGCCAAATAACTCATTTGGTGACAATAAGATGATAAATAACTTAATTTCATGCATAATATGGTTAATGGGCCTCTAATGGGCTAGATGATATAACCCATGTAAGAAAGCCTCAAATTAAATAATAGACTTCAAATTCGTAATCTACACATTAAAATAAGTCTACATGTCAATTTTCATTTAATTTGGACAACCTTGAAATAATATGGTAAGGAGAGAGAAATTGTCTAAAAGGTGTAATTATTAAATAAAATAATAAATGACTCCAAAAGAGCAAAATAATGTTATATTCGTAATCTATATAACAAATATAGTCTTTGGGTAAATGTTTATCCAATTTGGAAAAAGTTTGCTTAAAAGGTAGATCAGGAGAGAGAAAGTGTGTAGAACCTTCAAAATATTAAATAAATATTCAAACAACTCCAATATGTAAAATTGAGGGCAAATTCGTTTTCAACACACTAAATATAACTTGTGGGTCAAGTTTCATAAAATTTGGATAATCCTAATGCCATTAATGGAGGAAAGAGAAAATAAGATTTGATTTATTTGACACATTAAAAGTTCTCAAAAGGTAAAACAAATTTCATAATTGGAATTTACATGCTTTAATTAGCCTCTTTGCAAAATTCCACTTAATTTGGGGTCTATGTGTGCCCTCAAAAGAAGAAAGAGAAAAATGAAATTAAATATCAATTTCACTTTATTAAATATCCCGAATTGTATGTCACACATCGAAGTTTCCTTATTTCTCAGTTTTCCTGATTTAGCGAGGATTTGTAGCCCTTGGATTTCAATCGGATAGTGTGCGGGTCGTCTCCTACCTTGTGTAGGAGACGTGGTCAGAATATAGATTCGCGGCCTGGTATTTCACAAATATCTCAGCCGATTCTCAGTCTTTACTCACGGTTTTTCTTGCTATGATTTTGTCAGAAAGGTTCACACCCAACGATCCCTCACACATGTTCTTTTTCTTTGGATCCAAGAAACGCCCAAACCTTGGGCCCCAAGTTCTCATTGCCAAAGTTGTTTTGCCCATGGACTCAACCATATATATAGGGGAGTAGATTCCTAGTTCCGCCACTCCATACCCAACTTGCCTCTGCCCTCAATTCGTCTACTTGCTCTTGCCTCTTGGTGGCTGATCGAGTTTTTCCCTATGGGTTTGTGGCTCTCCTCCCCTTCTCTTGGCGGAACCCACATATGAATTTATGGTTCCAATAAGTTCGAGGCATCTTGATCTTCATTTCTATTGCTTCAAATCGCCGAATCGTTGTGACCTGTGATTTCACCTAATTCCTCGCAACATGCAGTTCGCAGAGGTGATGACCATGGCATGGCCCGGAGAGGAAGAATCATACACATGTTTTGACTATTCTACCCCTCGTTCTTCTTTCTTTGTTTGTTTTATTGCCCAGGGGCATTTTGGTCATTTCACGTTCTTGTCTCTTGCTTTGGGGTGAGTCAAGCGAGCCATTGACCCACTGAATTGGCCAACGTTCATTGGGCCAAGTCATGCGGGCCCCGCCTGCTTTTCTTGGATTTTTCTCGCCTTTGTGGCATTATCAAATTATCTGATTGGTCGAACTTACAAAAATTCTAACTAATTCTCTAGTTGTCTATAAATTACAAATAAATATTCGTTGGATACAGAAAAATGCAAGTTTTCTAATGGTATTAGTTTTGTCACCTGAATCTGATGTTTTAAAGGGGTGATTTAATGGATCTAATTAAATAAGATAATACATTGAATAATTCATAACTAATAATTTATAAGTCAGAAAAATACAATAAAATATGTTTTGAACTCAATATAATATAACCTAAAATATGGAGTAGTTTTGATAATCTAATTCACACATTAATAAAAAGGTAGTTTTTAGGGTTTTGAATAATTAATGGAAACCTAACCCTAATTCCACATATATGCATAATAGGTTCTTTGGAAGCCTAGGCTTGAACCTAGATGTGACTTTGGATCGTTGACTCTGAAGTTGAGGTATGTTTGCATCCCCAATTATTCTTGTTGAGCAATTATCCTACATTTTGTCTTACTCTTGGTCCTATGGACATTAGCCTACACATTGTCTTGTTCTTCTGAAATCATGCTTCATGTGAAGTATTTTATTTTGTTATTGATCTTGTGATCATGGATATTCTCTTGGAATCTTATCTTGTTGCCTTGGTGCAAGTTGGACTTTTAATATTATATGCTCATTGTGATGTGGAAGTTTACTTGGTGATATATGCCCACTTTGAAGTGGATGTTATATGTATGTGTTGTCCATTGTGTGATGGCAACATTGTACAATTTTGACTATACTTTTCTACTTGCCTCTACATTAAACATGCTATGTGATTCAGTAGTACTAGAGTAGTGTAAATTGCATTTGTTTTGTTTATAGCAGATGTGATATTTCCTGCTCTTTTTGGGACGACAAGGAACCTCAAACCCAGGGCAAGATGTGTGATTCTTGGCCCATGTTTTTTATATATATTTAGGAGATTGGCAGTAATCCTTTCTCTATCAGGCTTCAGCTTTATGGGGGTTGGCCGCCAGTTGTGTTTATATTGTTCTAGGGCTATGTTTATCTCACATGCATGCATGATATTGATTGTGGGGTGTGTGCCCTACTTGTGCTTTGTTTCCCACCATGGTAGTGGATTTATTTATGACACAATCCTTTTTATGTTGATTTATGGAAAGTATCTCCTTTAATGTGATTCTTTCTCTTGATACCCATTTGGGTGGTACTTATCTCTTGCATGGGAAGCCTTTTATTTTTTTGTCCCTTATTCTTTATAAATCGCTCAATTTTCTTTTTAGTGTGCACATACCAGCCTTTGCTGATGTTTCCTATTGTTTCTCTTTTGTTGGGGTATGCTTCCAACCCTAGGTGGTGGACATGGATGGCATGGCATGTTGACTTGGACTTAGTTTGTGATGATGAAGCTTGGAGACAATCTTGAGGTGGTTTATATTTCCTCTACATGGATCCTTATGAAGTAAGTTTAAGATGTTTAAGATGTTCCCTTTGTTTTATAATTGAATATAGTCATGTTTTTATTCCACTCCTATACTTTGGTCTTTTGTTACCATTATATAAAGATTTGAAAATTTTACACCCACTCTAACATACATTCTGAGTGTGTTTGGACTGGAGGTTTTATTGTTCAAATTTTTAGTAGAGAAGTGGTTTTCACTTTTTTACACCTCCTTTTATAGGGGAAGGAGCGGTGGAAACCTTGAAAGGGGAAGAGAAAAATATGGGAGGTAGTTGATAAAATGTTTTGTCTGCACATCACAAATTGATCAGTTCACTCCCTGAACCAATCAGTTTGGTTTTGAAGGGGTATGAAAGCAGTAAAAAACCCTAATGGGTGTGGCGACGCCAATCTTGATCAAATATTTGTAACAAAGCAATTTTGAACTGATCGTCTGGCATTTCAGTGTGCATGGGTAAAGGGGGAAACCCTAAGGTGAGGTGTCGATGCGCTACTGGGATGACTTGGTTGTGAAGCGGCATGACACTGCCACATAGGGACAGGAAACACTCAATTAGGGAACCAAACTGAGCAGTTGGAAGGTTGGGAATGTCTGTCTTAGTTGCTGAGTAGCCAAGGTGAAAGGTGGAGCCGAGGGTTGAAATTATCGTCTAAGCTTGAAAAGTGACATCCTTCATAGATGAAACAATTGTTTCATTGAATGAGTGAATCAAATCATGTATTGAGATGGTCATTTGGATCTGGCATGTGACTTATTTAATGAACGAAATGACCAATTCATAGAATGAACCGATCAGTTGAAGAGCTAACTTGGCTAAAATTTTGCTGAGAAGGAAAAATCTGCAAAACATAGAGGGAACAGTTAAGAATTTGCATTATTGGTAAAAAAGTGGGTCAATTGCAATTAATTATAGAAAATTAGAAACAAGAGGATAAATTCTAATAAAAACACTATGAAAAATATATGTCAAAATTAGATGAATATACATTCATCAAAATACCTCGAACTTGAATCTTTTCTCATCCTCAAGCAAATAAAATCACAAATAATTCCAATTCGTACTAACAACATGTATATCCTCACCCTCATAGCCATCACTTTGTTCCTTACCTCCTTATTTGGCCAAGCAACCCAATCTCCTAGAACCAGGCAATACAAAATTCTATATTCCCTATTAGAACATGTTTCATAGCTTGTTTCTAAATCAAGACTTTGTAGGAAATAGACTTTGTCTCACTTCTTCTTTGACATTCCCATTTTTTTCATGAGTTCTTGCACAAGAATAGGATGAAGGAGGTGCAGAAGAAGATGATACCTCTTGTATATGACTTGGGATTTATTTATTCATAGATTGTATCTACATTGACCGCATTTTTTCGATGTGCTCTTTGGCATCTTTTGATGGTATGCCCCTATTGGATACAAGGGGTATGGAAGAATGGAGATGAGTAGCGTGCCACCCTAGACTAAAGTTTATCCTGAGGTGGTTTTGATGTTTTTCAAGATGAAGTGTGGAAGGAGATTGGTCCTGTGTTTCTCACATTTTTTTCCTTTTTTTTTGGGGGGGGGGGAGTGTCATTGAATTGGTTCAACTTTTCCTATCACCACATTGTACAAAAGGTATGATAAGTTACTTAATAGTTAAAAATACAAAAAAATTGTGCTTAATTCCCATCAATTCAATAAGGCTTGCCAACGTTTCTAAGGAGTAATGCTAAGTTGAGATGATAGGTGACATGGTGAGTTCTAGTCATGGTAATTTGTAAAATGATTTGCAAGGAAGATTTAATACATTCAATGGAGTACAATGATACAAGGTCTATTCATCTGGCCAACTAGATAAAGGTGAGAACTAAAGAAAAATATGTCTCTTGAAATTTGAAAATTTGAAAATTAAACTATATAACATAATGGAGATTGTAAAATTTTTAAGATAGAGTTGTGGAAGGAGTACGTACCACCCACCTCCACTCCGAACATAAAATGTTTTGTGTCCCAGTCATAACTTAAATCTGGAATGGAGGAAAGAATATTTTTGGAGTCACCATGTGGTCATGGTAGCTTAAACAATGTCCAGCTAAAGGGGATGTTGATGATGGCTAGAGACTTGATCAGTGGAGCTTCATAGTGCACCCAATGATTAGGTAGTCGTGGAAGCTCAACAAGGCATTCATACTTCCTTTCGCCTCACAATCCCTCCAATAAGAACCAAAGATCTTCTTTTAATAATTAAGGAAGTGTTGAAGATGAATGTGGATTGAGGGAGATCGGAGGGTGCCCGACAGGTAATACATAAAGTGTCAGATGTGTGAAATCAGGTGGAGGATCTGGCTCGGGTATCTTTTCATCACCACGATTTACATGTAGAGGGGAAGGTGTCAGTACTGGGAGAACTGGTTCTTCAACTGGATAAATAATCACATGGGGTTGTATGTCTTCCTAGAGGGTCATGCAACAAAGTGCATCTATATCCTTTGCCCCATAGATGAAAGCATGTATATTTGGTGTGGAAAACTCATAGATGATGTAATTTTCATCATAATTATGAAAAACAATTAACCCAGGTGGCTCCCTCTCTATTGTGAAGCTCTCCATTTCTTCTTCATAAAAAATCTATCAAAATGGATGTCTATGGAGTCATCAGGTCCCCTATCATGCCAACACGTAGACTTGGATCTTGTAAAGGATAAATTTCCTCATCAGGTTCAACTAGTTGTATATCGAGGGGTGGTTGAGGAGGATTGTTGGATTCATGATATGGGGAACCTTCTTTAAGAGTAATGATTGGTGAGGCTTTAGGTGTTGCAGTCATAGAGGAATGACCTTATTTTAGTGACTTTTCACATCCTCATTTTCTTTAGGTATGTAATTCCAAGTATTACATACAAGTATTACATAATTTTACTCCTTTATTGGTTCTGAATACCTTGAGATGTTATTTATTCCTTTTTAGGGTATAATAAGTTATGAAATGGTTTTATGTTGAAAATAGCATGATGGATTAAGCATCATGGCCATTTTGGCAAGATAATGTTATTTATATGATTTAATAGGAATTGTAAGGGCTTAAACCTAATTAAATTATTTAGGCCTTCCAATTAGGAATTTGGTAATTTAAGCACACAATAATGTTTTAAAGGCTAATGGGAAGCTGTGGTCAAAATTTGGAACCTTTTTGACCTTGTTTGACCCCTCAAATGATTTTTTGAAGTTTCTATATAATTAGGACCTATATAACCTTCAGTTTTGGCTTAAACAAAATTATTTCATAAGGTATGAGTTACTTTCCAAATTCACGCTGATATAAGTCGCATATATCTAATTTTCAGCTAAAATTCAGCCCATTTAAGTGTCATGTGTATAGTTTGTTTCTTTTCCTCTCATGTGCGGGTCACAGCTGCAAATGGATGAAGTTTTAAAGGACAACACTTTGTCACCTAGATCCTACCCTGGCTAGGACTCTATGCAGTCTGAGAGACTTGATATCTCCATGATTTCTCACTAGCTATCGTGAATTGAGTAGGGATTTAGATCCCAATGAGCTCAGGACATCGAATGAAACCTATATATACCTAGATTCTAACCCTTATTCACCATCTCGACAAAATGATCAATCTTGGTTATCTCCTTGCTATCGCCGTGAGTTGCAGACAAGGAACCCGACCTCTATAGATACCCTTATTGGTCTTTAAAGCTTCGTGCAGTTCTAAAGAATCATATTCAGCCATGAATTTGGTTCTCACTACATCAAGGTTTCTTTGTTGATTCAGTCTTTGTCTCTGGTGAAGGCGGGACTAAACCCAGAGTCATGAGTGTCCTTGGTTCAATTAAACAACAATGTATGAATATCCTCCTGGTACTCTTTTTGTTACACGTGTTTCACATAGATGCATAGAGGAGTCATGCTGAGTCCATGAACTCTAGTCATCGTTGAAGATGGTGGAGGCTGTTAGACCACTCCAGTGGCATTTTGAATTGAATCTTCCTGGATTTGTCTTTCGAATACGATAACAAAGCTTTTCCCATTGGTGGTTTTGTGTTTCCCTTCGTTGACTCCTTGCTTCGATCTCAAGCCCCCTCCCTATTTTTCTTCAAGCTGCAGACTATTGCCTATGGTGTTTGAGGGGGTTTTGAATTCCCTATTGCTAGTTCAAAGGCCATGGAAGGAAGGGCAGTAGGTATGGGCGTTGCCATAGTTTTGTTCATGTGACTCTATGAGTTTCGTACAGTGGGACAAAGGCTAGGAGGGACAAGTGTTGTGTTTTCCATGGATAATATAAGAAGGGTCGGGGTGAAAGGGGAAGGCTATCAGGGCACTATAGAGTTATCATGTGTCATGCTTGCTATAATTGAACTTAGGTCTTTTGAAGGATTTTAAAAGATTAAGTAATATTTTGATTTTACTAAATACCCCCCCTGTCACACATATGGCAAAATATAGTGTTATGGGCACATATACCTTTTTATTTTTTATTATCCAAGCCCCAAATTTTGAGATAAATGATCTATCTAAGCCCTGAATAGCCAATGCAAGATAAATAATATATGTTTTATTGGTATGTCCAATGGGGTTGAGTAATGTATGGTTTTTTTATCAAATTTTCAAGATCTAGCCATTGGGCTAGGTTAGAAGTCATGATTCAGACTCTAGATTTTCAAATTTTAAAACTTAACCTAATTAGGGTCCATAAGATAATGATTAGGGTTTTGGGTTATAACGATAGAAAAATATTGAAGTCTTAAAGTCAAGAACCTAGGAGTGAGTGTTCATACTGAATTAGGTAAGTGATCCATGCCTTGGGTTTCTTTATACTGCATTTGTACAATTTTTTCTCGCTTAATCATGTTCAAATTTCATGTTATATATGTATCATGTGAGCATCTAAATGTTTTAAGAGGTATTTTTACATGCAAATATTTTAAAGATTTACTGCATTGGGATTTATGTTAAGATCAAATCAGTTAAAAGAAGATACCTCATCATGTTGAAGATCAGTAATGTGATTATGGGTGAAAATCCTATGTAAGATAAGATTAGATTTAGAAAAAATATTTAGGCCCTACTCATGAATGTTTTTATGGAAGGTTGGTGCCTTATAATCCCCCTTCGCTTTATGGGTTCAAGCCCAATCCTATTCACTTTTAGTGTGTTCAGAGGATTGTTCACTTTCATTGTGTTCAGTATGTTTATGGTCCTATTCCCTTTCAATATGTTCAGGGGATTGTTCACTTTCAGTGTGTTAGGCATGTTTATGTTCCTATTAAATTTTAGTGTGTTTAGAAGATTGTTCACTTTCAGTGTTCGGTACGTTTATGGTTCATTGAGTAGGTGCCCTTATAAGAATATTTAATCAAGTTAAGAATGCATCCTTAAGCCATATTTAATGTTTATCCAAGTTCATAACACTTTTAAGTTTATTTAAGTTATGTTCATATACTTTTATCATACCCCACCACTTACAATAGTTTTATTGAATGCATGGCTATGTTTGGATGCACATAGGTGGAGGACAACACCAAAAGTAGTCGTAATATTAGCAGCGGGAGGTGCATTTTGTGAAGATTTTGCATCCTACCATGCTTTGTCTTATGCATGTATGAAGACACTACAAGTGGATGCTTTAATTTCTATGGATCTTGCTTAAATAATGATACTATGTCACGATTTTGTCATGATCTCCTATGTATGAAAACGCTTCTTCTATGTTTGGATTGTGTATTTTGTGGAGGTTGTGACAAAAGTGGTATATGAGAAATCCTAGAATGGCCAGTATAGTAAGATCTTATAAATTATGCTACATGCTTATGAATGACTCTTTTCCCTCTTCCAGATGGCCCCTAAGTGTCACCATGAGCATGGAAAGTCATCCCTTCACTCTGATGGAGAGAGTGATCACCCCTCTAAGCATGAAGAGATTGTGTATGGGGAAGACCCTCCTCTCTCATACAATGTGTTGGTCAAAGTTTTGGTTGATGCAATGGGAGGAAGAGATGGAGGTCGTCATCAACGGAGAGATGGTCACCCTGATAGACTTCCTCAAGGTGAAGCCTGAGACGTTTTTTGGAGAGGATTAGATGGACATTGTGTGTAAGGCTGAGGCCTAGATCTGCAACCTAGAGCATTGATTTCAAGACTTGGACTTTTCTGAGGAGTCCCTCATCAGGTTTGGGACACACATGCTGAGAGGTCTGGCTCATGTCTGATGAAAAACTTTTGTGATGCCAAAAATCCAGATGATGGGTTCCTCACATGGGAGAAGTTCATGGAGGCTTTCAAAAGTCACTATGTGTCAGAAGAGATGATGGACAAGAAGGAGGTAGAGTTCATTTATTTGCAACACTGTGGTGATATGAGAGTCACTCAGTACACCATGAAGTTCCACGTTCTTTAGAAGTACAGAGCCAAGACGACTGAGTTGAAGCGAGCAAAGAAATTCATTCGAGGTCTAAAGGAGGATCTCATGTACTTTGTTTCTAGATGAGGCCAGAATATGATGTATTAAGCCACATTGATGCTACCCTATAACTCAAGGATCACCCAAGTAGGGTTGGGAAGAAGAACCACAATGGTGGACAACATCACCACCAATAGAATTACTGACTGAAGAACAATAAGTGTTAACAGGGTCACAACCGCAATAAGTAGGACAAGAAAAGGAAGGAACCAGAAGGTGGACCCACTTAGTACAACAACAGGAACAACAACAATGGTCAACCCAAGTGTCCTCTGTGTTACAAGCATCATGGTAGACACTGTAGACTTGGACAGGGAGTCTGCTACTTTTGTGGGGAGTTGGGTCATATCAAGAGGGATTGTACCAAGTTCTTGAAAGCCAGACTTGGTCATAGAAGGTACTTCTTTTATTCATGATCAGAGTGCAAGTCCTATATGATTTTGGTGCATCACATGCCTTCATTTCATCCGTACTTGTTGATATGCTTAGTTTACCTATTGAGCATCTAGGTTATGATTTGAGCATCATAACTCCTAGTAGAATATGCTTGAGCCTAGTAGGATGATATATAGGGTTCCCTTATTTGTTGAGGGAAGGGTTTTTCTTGTAGACCTTATGGTAGTAGATATGAAATCATCCTGGGGATGAGTTGGCATCATGAGCACTATGTGCTTCTTGACTGTAGAAGAAAGCTTGTTTTGTTTGCACATATTGGGAAGGAGCCCTTTGTTGTTAAAGGAGGGAGAAGGGACATGAAGAGTCTCTTCATTTCTTATATAAAGGTAGAGAAGCTGAGGAGGAAGGATCATGTTGTGTTTCTCATATCCTTATTAGTCGAGCAAGAGAAACATATTTCATATATTCCTACAATGAGGGAGTTTCCTGATGTTTTCCCTGAGGACTTTCCCGAACACCCTCCTGATAGAGAATTGGAGTTCTCTATTGATTTACTTCTAGGTACTTCTCCAATCTCAAAGTCTCCATACAGAATGACCCCTACTAAGTTAGCTGAACTGAAGAAGCAGCTTCAGGAGCTTTTGGACTTGGATTTTATTCGCCCAAGTGCCTCCCCTTAGGGTGCTCCTGTCATTTTGTCAATAAGAAGGATGGGTAACTACGCATGTGCATTAATTATAGGATGCCCAATCATGTGACTATTAAGAACAGGTACCCTTTGCCCAGGATCAATGATCTTTTTGACCAGCTAAGGACTATAAAGTCTTTGCAACAATCGACTTGAGGAGTGACTACCATCAGTTGAAGATTCAAAATTCTGATATCAAAAAGACAACTTTTTGTACTAGATATGGACATTATGAATTCCTAGTGATGCCTTTTGGCCTTACTAATGCTCCTTCTATATTTTTGGATCTTATGAATAGAATATTGCATTAGTTTCTTGATTCTTTCATCATTGTGTTCATTGACAATGTTATGATCTATTCTGACAATGACCTTATCCATGAAGAACACCTTCTTATTACTCTAGATACACTCAGGAAGCATCACTTATATGCTAAATTGTATAAGTGTGACTTCTGGCTTAGAGAAGTCATGTTTCTAGGGCATATCATCTCAGATAGGCACATAGCAGTTGATCAAGCTAAGGTAGAGTTAGTCAAGAACTGGTTTGTTCCTAAAACTCCTACAAATATTCATATTTTCCTCGGTATCGCAGGTTACTACATGTGTTTTATTCAGGAATTTTCTGTCATAGAAAGACTTCTTACTTAGTTGACCAAGAAGGACTATAAGTTTGTCTAGGATGATGCTTGTGAGTGTAGTTTTTAACCCTAAAGGACAAGTTGACATATGCTCATGTACTAGTTCTTCCATCTGATGATCATGGCTTTGTAATTTGTAGTGATGCTTTAAGACATGGTCTGGGTTGTGTGTTCATGTAGAACAATAGAGTTATCTCATATGCTTCTCGACAACTCAAGGTGCATGAGGAGAACTATCCAACGCATGACCTTGACCTAGCTACTATTGTTTATGCACTCAAGATATGGAGGCATTACCTATATGGCACAAGGTTTGAGGTGTTCTCTCACCATAAGAGCCTCAAATATATCTTGACACAGAAGAACCTAAATGTGAGGTAGCAAAGGTGGCTCGAGTTCATCAAGGACTATGATTTCTCTACCACCTATCATCTAGGAAAATCCAATGTAGTGGTTGTCACTCGGAGTAGAAAGAAGGGGTTAGTTATACTTCTATCTCGATTGATGAATGGAAGATGATGAATGAGATGACAGAATGGAGATTTCTTCAAACTGAGGTCAAGTTGAACTTGACACATATCATGATCAAGCCATATTGAAATTTTGATGTACACAATGCACAACAATGTAGCCCTAAATATCCACATATGTCAGAGCTTCCTGAGAGAGTTGGGACTAGACTCTCAAAGGGTAAAGATGGTAAGATTTTGATGAATGGCAGATTTTGGATACCTTCTGATGAGATAAGACAAAAGATTCTTTTTGAGGTGCACATCACTAAGTACACTATTCATCTAGGTTCTGCAAAGATGTATCAAGATATGAAGAGAATCTTCTGGTGGGAAGGTATGAAGAATGACATAGCTGCTTTTGTTTCTAGATGTCTGACATGTTAGTAGGTGAAGGCTAAACTTCAAAGGATAGGTGGTCTTCTCCAACCCCTTGATGTTCCTGAGTGAATGTGGGAGAATAGAACCATGGGTTTTGTTACTGGTTTGCCCAAGACTAAGGAAGGGCATGATGCAGTGTGGGTGGTGGTTGATCATTTGACAAAAGTGCACACTTTCTAGCTTATAAAACCATTGCCATTATTTCTGTGATGGATGATCTGTATATTTAGGAGATTGTATGTCTTCATGGTGTTCCCCATTCTATTGTTTTAGATAGGGACCCAACATTTACTTCTAATTTGTGGAAATAGGTTTAGGATGATTTAGGAACTTGGCTTCATTTTAGTAATACTTATCACCCTCAGATGCATGGCTAGTCTGAAAGGACTATTCATACTATAGAAGACATGCTTAGAGCATACATGCTTGATTGAGGAGGATCATGGTCAAAGTTCCTGCCTCTGGCTGAGTTTGCTTATAATAATAGTTTTTATAATAGTATAGGTATAACACCATATGAAGCTCTATATGGTAGGCCATGCAGGTCACCATCACTTTGGAGTGAGATTGGTGAAAGAAGTTTGATCCAAAGTGATGAGTTGTAGTTCTATATTGATCAGGTTGATCTTATAAGAAAAAGATTGAAGATTGCACAAGATAGATAAAAGAAGTATGTTGCTGCTCATAGTGTTGGGTTTTAGGGGAGGCATAGAAGGCAATGGAAACAAAAATTTTCTCCCCCAAACCCAGAACAAGGAAACGCTTCAACGTCTATACAATAGGAAAGGATGGTTTGTGGAATCATACCTTGTCCCGAGGCTTGCTCGGTGACAATACCTCACGCCTTGCGCGGTCTTCACCTCTGGTCTTGGACAGTGTCTGTGTAGCTCCTGGTCGCACCAGGATTGACAACTCCTCCTCTCACTGGATTGTCAGGTTGACAGTTGTCCTCCTGAGCGGCAGAAACCTCCCGCCTCTGAAGTAGTCCACACGGACCACCTGGAACTCCACACTCCTTGTCCCACAAGGAGTTGTAAGGAGTCACACCCTCCTTTTGACGTACTAGTCGCCAACACACTCTCCTACCTCCAGTTGCAACTGCAATTGTCTTTCCCTTGCTGCACCTCCCTTTGTGGGTAGCACTTGCTCGGGCTCTCTCTCGGTTACCAAAACCAGAGAGAATGACAACTTTGCAGAGCAACTGGTTGCACTAAGTTGTACTTTGAGAAGCCCCCAATACCCCTATATATAGGAGGGTCATGGGACAGGGTTCTCTATCCCGGGCAATATGGGACTAAAGCAGGAGTAGAAGGGTTCGAGATTTTCCACCAAAAACAACCAACTCGCAACCTGAACCGATCGTTTCACAACTGAAACGGTCGGTTGGGGATCTGAGCCGGTCGGTTGATACTCAACCGATCGGTTGGGACCCATGAGCCGGTAGGTTTGTGGTCCTGGTCAGTTCCCGATTAACTTTCCAACTTTTGTTTCTAATTGGTATAAAATACCAATCCTTGTTCCAATCAAATTGGGCAAGTGAAACGAAAGGAAAATTCTCACCAATCCTACTTTCCCAACTTGCCCGGTTGCAACAGTTGAACCGATCGTTTCAACACTTGAAGAAATCGTTCACCCTGTCCTTGAGCCGATCGACTCACAACCTAAGCCGATCAGTTCACCAAGCTGAGCCGATCGGTTCATCACACGAGCCGATCAGTTGGGAGTGCAGATTGTGCAGAATCAGTCAATTGCAATTTCAATCAATCCGATACTCTAATCAATCTGTCCAACACCTTGAACACAATGATTTTGAGCTATCAATTGATTGAATGTTTAATTGAACTACTAAACTCCTTTAGTAATCAATCTAAACATTGTTTGTGGACAAAACTCCTCTTCCAGGTTAAATCCTATGTGTGTGACCCTGCAGGTCCATTTCATGTTGGCAGTGAAAGTCCATAACACTTATGACTTCACAAGCAAAGAGCGGTGCCTAGTCACACATCAGTGCTACCTAAGTGAAAGTAGAAAGTTGGAGAACAACTTTCAATCCTACAATCCATGAATGGTGTTACAATGAATGTATAATTCCTTTGTCATTGATATCCCGAATGAACTCGAGGCATGGAACAGTCATCCTGTCAACGTTCATTCACTTTCTTGATCTCAGAGTATATTGAATGAGATATGTATGACATCAATATCACATACTGATTCACACATGTGTGCGCACGCCTATCTCAATCCTACTCATCAAGTGGCCTTGGATATCAAACTCCCTCAGGAGGGACAAATCCCATATCTATCACTCACCCCTCAAAAGCCCCATGTGTCAAAGCCACCCAATCATCACCTTTATAACAACCCATGTTTCAGGACTGCGTTTGATGATGTCAAAGTGTGCCCAACGACATGTGTTGAGTGTAGTGATTTCAGGTCAAAGAATCACACTCACCACCATCACTGTGAGTACTGACTGGGACTACCATGTCATGGTTCCATGTGTCAAACTCATGGTGGGTCTGTCCGGTACACTTGTTCTCTAACAAGTACCTATGTGTTTGGTTTGATATCTCTATATCATGACTAATGAGATTCTATCATCAACCATCACCACAATCTAGTCTTATGTGTCATTGATGTCTATCTACCTTCCACAATGACATCTGACTAGGGACATAAGAAGAATGTACAAACTCTTAGCATCCGTATGATCTCATCGTTCATGTCCTTAACCTGAAAGCATACATCATTGAGTACTGTCATTCTCTAGACATTCAATCTGTTCTATCGCTATCTCATATGATTGAACCAGAAAGAATTGGAAGCTTGCCTTTGATGTTTATCAAATTAATCTTAATGTATCCCACCAATCATCCCATGATTGGCTCTCAGGGCATACACACCAACAGACTCCCACTTGCACTGCGAGCCAATCACCCTTGAATCATATTCATAGTGATCTTCAAACATGTCCCACATGTTACTGTGCTCTAGTGCTTAACATAGTGAGTAATGGAAACACCTTGCCAAAGTCAGTATAAATTGCATGTCTCACATCTCTTCGTTGTACGTCACACGTATGAGATGGAGTTGCCGTAATATGCGATCCAGTATTCCTTTGCTAACCTTTAGCCACATTGCATGATCAAGGATTCCATACTTGTCATCAATGACTGGAATATCTATAAGTTCATCTCATGAACTTCCAGATCCATATAGTATCCACTGCTATTCTCTAACACACGGATACTCGGCATTTCCCTTCAAACGGCTTTATTGGAACACTTCCAATTATCAACAAACTTTCACTTTTATATGTCCCATATATATTTTGCGATTAATTTTCTGTCCTTTCAGAAGTTCGCATCAATGTAACTCTTTACATTGAACTCTTCCTTATCTCCATAGAACTAGCACTTCTCAAGTACTTATCAAGTTCTCATGGTATTCCAGTAACCCTTACTAGAAGTAGACAGACATCAACTCGTCATGTCTCACATACGAGCTATCAGGATGAGCACATCATATTTCCATGTCCTACATACAAGATGATGAATGCATTTTGTTCTTTCCATGTCGATACATGCAAGATAATGGGATGATTACATACATGATAGATCCATATCTATCTTTAGTGTTTCCATTCTTCATAAGAATTGAACACTTGGCCTTGGGATACTAACTCCATGTGACATGGACAAGTTTTCTCCCACTAAATCTGTGCATACTGAACCCTTCAGTACAAATTTCCAATGTATGCTTTCTCCTTACAGGTCAAGAGGTTTTCGAGAACTATCTCTATAGATCTCTATTCCTATCACATAGGAATCATCTCTATCTTCCTTAAAGATAATTTCCACTTTTGGATTTCCATTCTAGAACATTTCCATTTCACATCAACATGTGGAATGTGAACACGCTCCCACTAAATCATAGATCCCTTCTTTATCTTTGACATATCAGTCAAACCCTTTGACCATATCATCAAAGTAAAGATCCAATTTTGAGTTGCTTGTAATCAATAAATCACATTGATTAGTCCATTGTAACTTATAGACTTCATTTGCATTAGTGGATTCATAAACCTTATAGGTTGTGTCACGTACACATCCTTGTTTTATTCCTCATAGGAATGCGGTTTTCGTATCCATATGCCAAACGTCTTAGTCATTAAGTTGCAATCAACAAGCATCATCCTTTTCAAAATGGTATCCATGTGTCTTAACACTTAATACTTATTTGCACTTATGGATTTGATCCAATGAGTGCTACCATCAAGGTCATACCTTATGGTTCACATGGATGTCATTTAGGATGTAATGGTCATAAACCATAACTCAAAATTTGGTTCCTCATATTCATCTAGATAGTTGACTCATCACATGAACAACTCATCACATAGATAATTGAGGTGTATCTGTCAAGGATATAAGAATTTACAACTCCTTGTGATTCTTAATGTCCTTTATTAGTGTGGGGTATTCTTTTATTAAGACGAATTTAGTTATTTGATAATCATTCTCTAACTCCTTAGAGTATGATTCCTTCTTGATTTAGACATCATCATGCCTTAATCATGAGTTCACTATGATACACTATCATAATCACTCAAAAGGATCTCAAACATTTGGTCCAAGTATTTCATTCATTGATCTCATCAAGAATTAACACTTTACCAAATTTGCACTTCATCTATGATAATCTTGAACACTTCAAGATATTCATATTGGTATTTCTTTAAACACCTTTTTGAAGTAATAGCATTTGTTCCAATAGGTATGTAAATACATCACATGTATTATACCTATAGGATAATCATTTTCCCACTACCTTTAGTAAAGATTGATTAATCATGTCCAAGAGATTCATGTCTCTTACTGGTTCTCTAACCAAAAGAGTCTAGATTTATCCATCACATGGAAACTAGAAATGAATTTCTCATGATTGATGCTAATTTGATTGTTTGAGTTATCAATAACTTTAGGTATTATTTTATCTTATGCATACCATGTATCACAAGATAAACAAGGCATTGCCACAAAGATCATATCTTTAAGATTGAAACATCAACTTTATTAATTGCCATCATTGTCATACAATATGCAAAAATAAAGTGTTTCTATCTATTGGCAATATATAAAATAGCAGTTCTCAACTCTATTTCGTGCCCTTTCGGCTGAAATAAACTAAAAGATACTCCTATCTATGGCAGCAACACTTGCTCCAATGATGGGTACTCCTTTCTTGGTCCTTTCACAAAGTCCATCACTTCTTTGCGGATCTTGCATATCATATATGACATATCCATATCTTGGTATCATATACCTTAGATAAAGAAGCGGTTCATTTCATGATACCTTAGGTGGAGATTTCCATCCCCTCCTTCATCTTCTTTTGTTCTTCCAGATATGGAGGGAAATTCCCTCATACACCCTTTCCCCATGTGCCTTGAGGCTAAAGACGGCTTGGATTGCTGGCTAGCATCAGAACACTTCTTTGCTTTGCCCTTATCCTTGCCCTTAAGAATTACCTTCCTCTTTGATCACATCAAAGATTATGATTTGTCTTTCTTCATCTTTGCCTCTACTATCCTCAACATGTCTAACAACTCTGTCAACGCTTGTCAAAGTTGTTCATGTTGTAGCTCATCATGAATTGTATAATTCTCACAACATTTGCAGTATCATACCAATAGCCAACTCTTGGCTCAGAAGGAATCCTTGTTTGCAGATTTTCCACATACCCAATCACATTGAGTGTGTGAATACCTTACTGGATCTCCTTCTGTCATGACATATTAGGACAGTGTCTTGGAGACATCATATGTCTCATGTTGTCTCTGTAACTCATAGTTCAGAGAACACAACATCAAGCACTCCTCATCAATTTCATCCTCAGTATGCTTCCATAAGCATACTTTCAACCATTGATGTGGTGGGATCGAGTTCATCTGGTCTTGGTATAACTAGGACTTGGAGCTTTCGCTCTTTGATTGAGAACACTTCTCATCGTCCTAACCAATCATGGAATTATTCCCATTTAATTTGTTGGTCTCAAAGACTGATCGCAAATAAAGTGATTTGTTGATTAACCATTTATTTTAATAAAAGGAAATATATGCAATTTTAGTCCAAAACTCTTTTGAGACTTATTTGATTGATTTGAAAAGTTGACGATAAAAATTAGGCCTTTAATTAATTATCGCTCCCACTATTTTACTTCAAATTGATAGCCCTCACCATTAATTCGGAAGATTGCAGCGTACAACCTTCTAGTGGGCAAGATCCTGAAATCCTCTAAGTCATGGACCAGCTAGGGCTGTCACCCACAACATAGATCTCTCAGGTAGGCAACTCTTGCCAATTGCATCATATGCAACTCTTGATAAGATGTCATATGCAACTCCTTGCCATGATCATCTCCATGCCTCAAGGTGCTAGATCCTATCTAGGTCACCTTGTTAAGTCCGACCCAAAACAAACACGATGAATATGCACCCTGCTAAGGCAGACCCACACATTCATCCTTCATGCTTCCACGAGATAGACGGTGCACCACGCTAGGGCGTGCCCACACTTGGTCAATCAAGCTTTTCACATGTGTCGCATTTGAAAGGCATCTAAAACTTAATATATAATGAGGGATTTGGTTTTTATATACATATACATATCCAATCACCACAATATATAGTATGTATCATATACATGATATATCCCACAGAAAACATGAAAAACGATAAAAGCGATGATTATGGCCATCCTAATGTGATTCCTCGAGCCAAGAGGAATCACGATCATCTAGGTCTACATCACATGCAACCTGTATAAGATGAACTCTGTGCTTTGCCTTCGGAGTATATCAACTCATCACATGATTGACTTGCTCATTCTGGCTCGGCCGTCTGGGTGCCACCAGCCGATCGGTTGGCTCCTCCAACCGATCGGTTCACCTTGTCATTGTGCATCTCCTTCTGGCCGCCATCCGCTCATCTCGCTCCTCGAACCGGTCATCAACCGATCGGTTCACTCCTTGAACCGATCATCTCGAACGTCAACCGATCGGTTCACTCCTTGAACCGATCGTCTCAGCTGTCGTCAGGATGTCCTCCGTTCTTTGACATAACAGGAAATAAAATCTATCCTATTTTACATTGTAAAAAAGAGAAACCTCGAGTTACATTCGAGGGGAGCAAAGGTAGGAAAGAAATCTCAAATTATTTCGAGTTACATCAGGAACAGGAGAAGGAAGATCGGTGCGCAGACCGAGATGCAAGAAACCACATACAACCAAACACAGATAGGGTTTATTGGCCATAACCACGCTATACATCCACCACAAAACTCGTTTAAGGGCGACGCGTATTGAGTGCATTAATAATACATATCATATATGTAATTGGGATTTGTGGATTTAGGATTGGACATGCATAAAGCCAATTTTATTCGCATCGTATGCAATAAATAAAGGCGGCAAACCAAAATCGATCATATCGGTATTCCCAAAGTATAGAGCAGTTGATGTGGCTCTGATACCACTGTTGGGTTTTAGGGGAGGCAGAGAAGGCAGCAGAAACAAAAATTTTCTCCCCCAAACCCGGAACAAGGAAACGCGTCAACGTCTATACAATAGGAAATGATGGTTTGTGGAATCATACCTTGTCCCGAGGCTTGCTCGGTGACAATACCTCACGCCTTGCGCGGTCTTCACCTCCGGTCTTGGATGGTGTCTGTGCAGCTCCCTGTCGCACCGGGACTGACGACTTATCCTCTCACCGGACTGTCGGGTTGACAGTTGTCCTCTTGAGCGGCAGAAACCTCCCGCCTCTGAAGTAGTCCACACGGACCACCTGGAACTCCACATTCCTTGTCCCACAAGGAGTTGGAAGGAGTCACACCCTCCTGTTGATGTACTAGTCGCCAACACACTCTCCTACCTCCAGTTGCAACTGCAGTTGTCTTTCCCTTGCTGCACCTCCCTTTGCAGGTAGCACTTGCTCGAGCTCTCTCTCGGTTACCAAAACCAGAGAGAACGACAACTTTGCAGAGCAACTGGTTGCACTGAGTTGTACTTTGAGAAGCCCCCAATACCCCTATATATATAGGAGGGTCATGGGACATGGTTCTCTATCCCAGGCAATATGGGACTAAAGCAGAAATAGAAGGGTTCGAGATTTTCCACCACAAACAACCAACTCACAACCTGAACCGATCGTTTCAAAACTGAAACGGTCGGTTGGGGATCTGAGACAGTCGGTTGACACTCAACCGATCGGTTGGGACCCATGAGTCGGTCAGTTCACTTTCTGAACCGGTCGGTTCGTGGTCCTGGTCAGTTCCCGATTGAATTTCCAACTTTTGTTTCTAATTGGTATCAAATACCAATCCTTGTTCCAATCAAATTTGGAAAGTGAAACAAAAGGAAAATTCTCACCAATCCTACTTTCCCAACTTGCCCAGTTGCAACAGTTGAACCGATCGTTTCAACACTTGAAGCAATTGTTCACCCTGTCCTTGAGCCGATCGACTCACAACCTGAGCCGATCGGTTCACCAAACTGAGCCGATCGGTTCATCACATGAGCCGATCAGTTGGGAGTGCAGATTGTGAAGAATCAGTCAATTGTGATTTCAATCAATCCGATACTCTAATCAATCTGTCCAACACCTTGAACACTATGATTTTGAGCTATCAATTGACTGAGTGTTTAATTGAACTACTAAACTCCTTTAGTAATCAATCTAAACATTGTTTGTGGACAAAACTCCTCTTCCAGGTTAAATCCTATGTGTGTGACCCTGTAGGTCCATTTCACATTGGCAGTGAAAGTCCATAACACTTATGACTTCACAAGCAAAGAGCGGTTCCTAGTCACACATCAGTGCTACCCAAGTGAAAGTAGAAAGTTGGAGAACAACTTTCAATCCTACAATCCGTGAATGGTGTTACAGTGAATGTATAATTCCTTTGTCACTGATATCCCAAATGAACTCGAGGCATGGAACAGTCATCCTGTCAACGTTCATTCACTTTCTTGATCTCAGAGTAGATTGAACGAGATATGTATGACATCAATATCACATACTGATTCACACATGCGTGTGCACGCCTATCTCAATCCTACTCATCAAGTGGCCTTGGATATCAAACTCCCTGAGGAGGGACAAATCCCATATCTATCACTCACCCCTCAAAAGCCCCATGTGTCAAAGCCACCCAATCATCACCTTTATAACAACTCATGTTTCAGGACTACGTTTGATGATGTCAAAGTGTGCCCAACGACATGTGTTGAGTGTAGTGATTTCAGGTCAAAGAATCACACTCACCACCATCACTATGAGTACTGACTGTGACTACCATGTCATGGTTCTATGTGTCAAACTCATGGTGGGTCTGTCCGGTACAGTTGTTCTCTAACAAGTACCTATGTGTTTGGTTTGATATCTCTATATCATGACTAATGAGATTCTGTCATCAACCAACACCACAATCTAGTCTTGTGTGTCATTATTGTCTATCTACCTTCTAAAATGACATCCTACTAGGGACATAATAAGAATGTACAAACTCTTAGCATCCGTATGATCTCATCGTTCAGGTCCTTAACCTGAAAGCATACGTCATTGAGTATTGTCATTCTCTAGACATTCAATCTGTTCTATCTCTATCTCATATGACTGAACCAGAAAGAATTGGAAGATTGCCTTTGATGTTTATCAAATTAATCTTAATGTATCCCACCAATCATCCCATGATTGGCTCTCAGGGCATACACACCAACACATAGGTCTGACAGAGCATTCAAGGTGGGTGATCATGTTTTCTTAAAAGTCAAACCCATCAAATCTATTGCTAGATCACATATCAAGGGTAATCTTAACCCTCGTTATATTGGTCCTTTTGAGATCCTTGATAGGGTGGGAGAGAGTGCTTATAGGTTAGGACTACTACCAGCTTATGAACAAATACATAATGTATTTCATGCTTTCTTGTTGAGGTTATACATCAATCATATATCTCATGTTCTAGCTCACGAGCCTATTTAGATAAGGGAGGATCTTTCCTATGAAGAGTTGCCCTTGAGGATTCTAGATATTCTGATCAAGAAGTTGAAGAACAAGGATATTGTTCTGGTTAAAGTTTTATGGAGGAGTCATAATCTTGAAGAGGTTACTTGGTAGCTTAGAGATGAAATAGTAAAAAAAATACCCAGAGCTTTTCAATCCCTGAAGTTTCAAGGATGAAACATTTATAAGGAAGGGAGGATTGTCACATCCTCATTTTCTTTAGGTATGTAATTCCAAGTATTACATAATTTTACCCCTATATTGGTTAAGAACCCTTGAAATATTATTTATGCCTTTTTAAGGTATAATAAGTGATTATACAATTTTATGTTAAAAAGAGCATGAAGGATTAAGCATCATGGCTATTTTGGTAAGATAGTGTTATTTCAATGATTTAATAGGATTTGTAAGAGATTAAACATAATTAAATTATTTATGGCTTCTAGTTGGGAATTTGGGAATTTAAGATTACAATAATGTTCTAAAGGATAATGGGTAGCCATGGTCAAAATTTGGAACCTTTTTGACCTTGTTTGACCCCTCAAATGGTTTTTAGAAGTTTCTATATAGTTAGGACCTATATAACCTTCATTTTTGGTTTAATCAAATCAATTTCAAAAGGTACGAGTTATTTTCAAATGTCACGCTGACATAAGTCACATATATCTGATTTTCGGCCAAAGTTCAGCCCATTTAAGTGTCATGTGTATAGTTTGTTTCTTTTCCTCTCATGTGTGGGTCACAGCCGTTGTTGGATGAAGATCAAAAGGACATTGCTTGATAACCTAGCTCCTACCCTGGCTAGGACTCTATACAGTCCAAGAGACCTGATATCTCCATGATTTCTCACTACCTATTGTGAATCGAGTAGGGATTTAGATCCCAATGATATTGATACATCAAATGATACCTATATATACCAAGTTTCTATCCCTAATTGCCATCATGACAAAACTCCCAATCTTGGTTATCTCCTTGCTACGGCCGCGAGTTGCAGACAAGAACCTAGGAGTGAGTGTTCCTACTAAAATAGGTAAGTGGTCAATGTCTTGGGTTTCTTTACACTGCATTCGTACAATTTTTCTCACTTAATCATGTTTAAAGTTCACGTTATATATGTATCATGTGAGCATCTAAATGTTTTAAGAGGTATTTATACATGCACATCTTATGAAAATTTACTGCATTAGGATTCATGTTAAGATCAAATCAGTTAAAATAACATACCTTATCATGTTTAAGATCAATAATGTGATTAAGGGTGAATACCCTATGTAAGATCAAATTAAGAACAAACATTTAGGCCCTACTCATGAACATTTTTATGGAAGGTTGGTGCCTTATAAGGCCACTTCGCTTTATGGGTTCAATCCCAATCATGATCACTTTTAGTGTGTGAGAGGATTGTTCACTTTCAGTGTGTTTGGTATTCTTATGATCATATTCACTTTTAATATGTTTAGAGACTATTCATTTTCAATGTGTTAGGTATGTTTATGTTCATGTACACTTTCAATGTGTTTAGAAGACTGTTCACTTCAGTGTGTTTGGTACATTTATGGTTCATTGAGTAGTTTCCCTAATAAGAATGTTAAATCAAGTTAATAATGCATCCTTAAGCCATATTTAATGTTTATGCAAGTTCGTAACAATTTTAAGTTTATTTAAGTTGTGTTCATATACTTTTTATAAACCCAACCACTTGCAATAGTTTTTCCGAATGCATGGCTATGTGTGGATGCACATAGGTGGAGTACAGTGCCAATAGCAGTTGTATCATTAGTATGAGCGGGAGGTGCAATTCGCAAGGCTATTGGATCCTACCCTGGTGGGGTGCCATTCTAGAGTGTTCCTCTAGTTTATCTTTACATTCATGTCTATGTTAGGTTTCCGTTCATGTTCTTAGGATGTTGGACATTCTATTTCTTTATCTTGTGCATGTATTAAGAACTACAAGTATTTGTTTTAAATTTCTATGGATCTTGCTTAATTAATAATACTATGTCATGATTTTATCATGATCTCCTATGTATGAAAATGCTTCCTCTATGTTTGGATTGTGTATTTTGTGGAGGTTGTGGAACTTTTCATAGGAAGTATTAAATCCTCTAACGAAGAGGTCAAGTACTCCTCATAAGAAGACTAGAATTCATTGTGTTGAGCTTTGGGTTGAGTCAATAAAAATGACATAAGGATGGCATCATCATCATCATCATCATCACTGGCAACAATTATCTTGGGTTTCACTAACTTTCTCAGGGGAGTTTTTGACTGGGCTTCTAGTATGGTATCTAACAAGGCTTTTTGTATTTCTCGTGTGTCTTGTTGCTCCACTACTGTGGCACGTTGCTCCACTACTGATCTCTCTAGGACCCTAAGATGTTACTTTTATTGGGGAGTAAGATGAATTTCACATATGGGATCGTACCCACCCACCCCAAATTTTGGTCATCCTCACCATACCCATATAGGCTTGTTGGTCATAACACCCCTCATTAGGATATTGATTAGAGTAGCCTGATTTCTCATAATAGCCTTCAGAAAAGTGTGTGTTTGCATTGTAACCATCAAGATAAGGAGCCTCGAGACTATAATGTGATACTGCCATAGTGATTGGTGAATCTTCAGGCATTGGGGTTGGTTCTATTGGATTGAAGATGATATAATCATCCTCATCATCATCAATTAAAATTATCCTAGGATTCTCCACATTTCTTAGGAAGTTTTCTGATTGACTATCAAGAGGCATGATTGGAAGGGAGAGTCATTTTGTCAAACATTCTATATGTTCCTTCAATCTTTTTCTAATAGCTACTCCATCAGCTAATATCTCTTGAAAGGCCTCTATTCCCTCATTTTTATCTGGCGGGTAATAATCTGCATGATAAGAATGTACGTCAAAATTCCCATAATATTGTTGATGTTGACTTGTGTAGCATGATTCCTCATAATAGTCTTCAAAAGTTCATGGATTGTAATTTTCATTATATCCACCGTGGTAGGAAGATTTGATATTACAAGGTGCCACCATAAAGTGAGGGGACACATTTGGAGAATCTTATGATGTATAATAACCACACAATTGACATTATGAACCATAATGTGTTGACCACTTCATTTGAAATGATCCTTTTTTTGAAGAAATAAATTATAAAAAGGAATCTAAGATAGAAAGAAAAACTTAAAATAGAAGAATTTAAAACTAAAAATTATGAAAACAAACTTACACAAGTTAAGAATTTACAAAAGAGCTAAAAAATACATAAATAATGCTATGAAATTATGGAACAAAAATTATAAATTAAACTAGAAAGTAGTATTTTCAGAATGTGAACTCAGTTGAAGGAGGAGATACACTACCGGAATGGAACTCGGTAGGTAGAAAAATTTATGAAAATATAAACAACAAAATTGTGCAACAAGGCAAAAAATTATGAAAGTAAACTAAGAGATTATGGTAAAACTAATTTATAGAATAACTAGAAGGATGGAACAAAATTATAGAACAAGTCTAAAAATTATGGAACAAGATTAAAATTATAGAATAAACTAAAAATTATAAAATCAAACTAAACTTATGAAAAGAAAAAAGAAGAAGAAAAATCCTATATATACAAGCGATTAGATTCAGAAAACAACACGTGTTATCCTCGACAAGGGCACTATTTTGATGTGTGTCATTTAGCACACCAAAAACTAGGTTGTTAATCATAGAGTTTATCCTTTTTAACAGAAAAACAACCAATTAAGGTAATTTATTAGTATAGAAAGGGTTGATCCACAAAAACCTTTTTTAAGATTGAAATCCCAACCCGAATCACTTTTGAACAAGATTGCAAGAAAGTAAAGATCAGTTGATTGATTATTTGATTATGATAAACAAGGAAATAAAATTGCAAAGAAATAAAAGTTACATGAAGAACAATAAATAAAGGAGTTATGCTAAGAACAATAAGAAAATAATTATCTAGGAACATAATTAAATTGCAAGTAAAGGAAGTGATTGGAACAAGTGCTTGAAGAAATGAGATTGGATCAATGGAAAAAGATATTAGGGTTGTGGGTTTTACTACCATATCTTATGTGAAACCAGATCAATGAAATCTATAAGATAAACTAGTTAGAAGAAGGTATGCAAAAACATTCATAAATGTATTCACGAAAGTCAAACTCCCTATGGACCCATTGGTCCTGGTGTCCACAGATCCTTTCCCGAATATCCTAACAAAGATCCTTCCAAGATCTCATCTGGATCCTTGTGCATTTATTTGGTTGTTCTGAGCCTTGGGTTCCCAGTCACATCCCCCTAAGACTAACGTTCAACAGAAACGGGAGATCATGTCGTTTAAATTGGGCAATTATCCAAGCAAAATGCCATCTAACTAGTATCATCTTATAGAAATAGATATAGTCTATAGTATAGCTATGGGGCTATTCCCCACACCTTGATATGAAAAAGTACTCACGGTCCATGGAGATTAGAGAGTACAATGGAAGGAAGAGAGAAGGCCATGGACTAGAGGCCAAAGAATCCAAAAAGGATATTAGCTAGTGATAATTAAATGACCTTCCCTATTAGTTCCTTTCTCTCAACAAGAAACCTAGAACAAGATGAAAAAGAACTAATTTTATTGCATGAATGAGAGTACGTAATGCAAGAATGGAAATTACTAGTGCTGAAATGTAAAGTGCAAGTACAAAAAGTTGAAATCCCCTTTCTTGTGGACTCCCCCCTCCTTTTATAGGGTTGGTGGAAACCTTGAAAGGGGGGAGAGGAAAAGATGGGTGATGGTTGCTGAAATGTTCTGACCACACACTATGAACCGACCGGTTCAGTCTTGAAGGGGCGTGGCAGCGGTCAAAAACCCTTATGGGGGGTGGCAGCTCCAATCTTGATTAAATCTTTGTAATGAATCAATCTTGAACCGATCTTCTAACATATGAAATGCCCAGTTGGCATTTGAGCACGCAGGGGTAAAGGGGGAAACCCTAAGGTGAGGTGGTGGTGTGCTACCGGGATGACTTGGTTGTGAAGCAACCTAAGACGGTCATTTTGGGACAAGAGATGCTCAGTTGGAGAGCCAAACCAAGCTGTTTTAAGGTTGGGAACATCCATCTTGACTACTGAGTAGCCAAGGTGAAAGGTAGACCCAAGGGTCGAAATAGCCATCTAGGCTAGAAAAGTGACATCCTTTATTGATGAAATGATTATTTCTGTGAATGAGTCGGTTGGCTCACGCATAAGATGGTCATTTTGTTTTAGTGTGTGACTTCTTGAATGAACAAAATGACATGTTCATAGAATGAACCATTCAGTTGAAGAGCTGACTTGCCCAGAAATTTGGCTGTGAAGGAAAAATCTACAAAACATAAAGAAAATAGATAAGAATTTGCATTGTTGGTTGAAAAGTGGGTCAATTGCAATTATTTCTAGAAAACTACCAAAGAGGGGATAAGAAGACTAGGACTGATATATTTAAATTGAGATGAACATACACTCATGAATAAGTAAGAAGAAGTAAGTAGTAATGGATATGAAAGAAATTAGAGAAAATAAATGGCTTTCAATAATATGTGAATTTGTTTTCAAAGTTATAATTTGTTGAAGGTATATAAAGGGATGTAAATTTTTTGCACATATGATTTCAGTTTTACATCTACAAGAAATATTTTGAAAAGGATGTGATGGTTTTAGTCATTCATACCAATAATTCAGCTCGATATTGTACAATTGTTGATAAATCTAGTCTTGCAACTTATCAGTACTTTTTATTGGAGAAGCACAATTGTAAACTTCAAAACAACAAGGTGAACAATCTTTATTAACTCAAGGTGATACTTAAAATAGTATTGATTGAATCCTATAAATTGAAATGGTTGGATCTGATTGGCATTACCAAGGCAACACCTCAAAAAGGTATGACATGATTGGAAATGGTTTTTTTTTTTCCTAATATTAATTGCAACATAAAAAATATTGTCATTCATAGGCCTTGTTTAAAATTGTTGTTATAGAAGAGAAAAAAAGGATTCAATGTTGAAATAAATATTCAAATATGAAATACAAGAATATAGTAATGTATAAGATTTCAAAAGTTTAAAAGAAACCTTGAAGGTACTTTTACTCATATTTATGTTTTGGGTATGAAGCATTTTTAGGGGAGGAGAATTGTCATAACCATGTCTAAGCTTAATTGGTAAAGTATGGTTTACCTAGATAATTACATGCTTAATTAGATTGATCATCGCTTAAACCTGATTGATGATGATAGCTTAGTTGTGATGTTTCAGACCTAATGAGTAACTCTAATCATGATTTTATGTTTAAGGATTAAGTTTGAGAAGTGTAAACCTTAATCTGTCAAAATTAGGGTTTTGATAGTATATAAATACAAAATTTGATATGTATAGAGTATGGTAAATGATTTTTCATATTTTCTATGTAACTTTGATTTACTTGAAATTCAGGTATTATATGTATAATTTTTTTTGTTTTGAGAAATTATATGTATAATTCAATCACATGTGCTAGTGTAAATTTTTAGAATATTTGGATATTCTTTGAATGTGGTTCTTGACCAACTATGTTGTAGATTATTGTTTAGCATTATAGTATATGATTTTTATTGTTTATTGGTCAATTCTTTGTCAGGTAACACTTTCTAAGGTAGAGAAGTACTATTCATACTTTGAATAATTTGGGTGTCAAACCTCATTGATTTGTCACCTTCTCAACTTACATCTTTTATGTAATAAGATTTGTGACCTTGGGAGTCTTCCATCTCTCTATTGTTATTACCAAAACCAAACATATAATAGGACCTTTCTTTTATCTTAGGACATTACTTATCACATATAACTTTGTCTTGAAACCAAAATCCAAGACTAGCTGATACTTTTCAAAGTACCCATCTATAGATTACTTCTAATCCATGCACATCAAGTGTCATAAGACTTACTTAATTGTCATGTCCCTGAATAGAAGGACTTTGTGCTAGTCAAAGTTCTATGGCATCTCCATGACATTAAGATGTTATGTGGAGGCTTAATGATATGATGCATGAATAACAATTGTCTCCCTTCATCTGGGATTTCGGGGATGGAATCCTTGTTAGGGGTTTATAACTTGTAACATCCCTGACTTGGGTTTAGGGATAACCCTATTTTTTGGCTTAAATAAGTTGCTTATAACTTTAATATAATTCTCTAAAGTGTTTTGTTATCCGGTGACAGACTTATTTTCAAGTTTGGCCATGTTTGAATGATGTTTGAGCAATGTTCTCTTATTTTGGACCAAAACACAATTTACCCAAGATGAGGGGTTATATTGCAATATGTCACATGTTGAATGTACCTCGTGTGTTTTAGCATCATAATAAAAAGAATAATGCTAAGGGGCGTCTTGTGGAAAGCCTAAGTTCCAAGTTTGAGCTTGTTTGAATAATGCTACTGCCTTGTGTACCAATTTCGGTACAAATTATAATTTACCCAAAATGTAGGGTTGATATGCAAATTAACACCTCTATAGTGTCCCTACTCCCACCTATTATCATGTAGAGGAGAGATAAATAATGAGACATCATGTTTGAATCATATTTGAGTGATGGTACTCTTGGTGATGAAAAGACCAAGAAAGGGTTAAATGTGAATCCTTAATTTGAGTTGTATGGGGTTGTAGAGTTCACATGAGAGTGCCTATCAGCCAAGCATCCATAGAGGGAGGCTCATATTGGTTTGTGAACTCTTGGACTTGTCCATGATGGGCTAATCCCCTCAAGGAGGTGAAGTGTATCGGTTTACAACTTCCTTGGAAAAGTTGTATCGGGTTGTGAATAAAGTGGTGATTGAGTTGAAATATCTTATCCAACAAGATAAGTGATGGCCGGAATTTCATCTCTAGATTATCCTCAAGTGTTTTGCATGTCAATATAAATATGAGTGCATGCATGTACACGTGTCAACCATGCATGGACATGTGGCACCTGGTAGCTTAAAATGATGACACCTCATATACATTCTTTTTCATGAACCACAACTATATATACCATTCCTTTCATCTATTAGTGAAATTTTTTGAAACTTACCACCCTCTTTCTCTTAGATATCGTGCACAATGTCTTGGTATCATGCATAGGTGAAGGGGTATTGTTCATAGAGCCTTGGTATCGGCCATAGCAAAGTGGTATCGGTCTTAACAAGGTGATATCGGCAATAGTGAAGTGATATCGGCCACAAGTGAAGGTATATCAGCCACAAGTGAGGGGATATCGTGCATTTGTGGTGAGTTATCATTCTTCGTGATAAGGAACAAGTTGGATCTCAAGCCTTAACCCTAAGGTGAAGCCATGATCATCTTCAACCTTGGATTAAAGCATGGATCTAGGGTTGTGATCTTCCTTTCTTTTCTTCTTCACCAAATACTTATCCATGGTGATTAATTGCATATATAGGAGTTGTGAAGCTCATCTTCAACCTTGGGAATGTGAATATTGTTGGTATGTATGCCCTGAGAGCCAATCATGGGATGATTGGTGGGATACATTAAGATTGATTTGATAAACATCAAAGGCGAGCTTCCAATTCTTTCTGGTTCAGTCATATGAGATAGTGATAGAATAGATTGAATGTCTAGAGAATGACAGTACTCAATGACGTATGCCTTCAGGTTCATGACCTGAATGATGAGATCATACGGATGCTAAGAGTTTGTACATTCTTGTTATGTCCCTAGTCGGATGTCATTGTGGAAGGTAGATAGACAGCAATGACACACAAGACTAGATTGTGGTGTTGGTTGATGACAAAATCTCATTAGTCATGATATAGAGATATCAAACCAAACACATAGGTACTTGTTAGAGAACAAGGTACCGGACAGACCCACCGTGAGTTTGACACATGGAACCATGAGATGGTAGTCACAGTCAGTACTCACAGTGATGGTGGTGAGTGTGATTCTTAGACCTGAAATCACTGCACTCAACACATGTCGTTGGGCACACTTTGACATCATCAAACGCAGTCCTGAAACATGGGTTGTTATAAAGGTGATGATTGGGTGGCTTTGACACATGGGGCTTTTGAGGGGTGAGTGATAGATATGGGATTTGTCCCTCCTGAGGGAGTTTGATATCCAAGGCCACTTGATGAGTAGGATTGAGATAGGCGTGCGCACGCATGTGTGAATCAGTATGTGATATTGATGTCATACATATCTCGTTCAATCTGCTCTGAGATCAAGAAAGTGAATGAACGTTGACAGGATGACTGTTCCATGCCTTGAGTTCATTCGGGATATCAGTGACAAAGGAATTATACATTCACTGTAACACCATTCACGGATTGTAGGATGAAAGTTGTTCTCCAACTTTCTACTTTCACTTGGGTAGAAATGATGTGTGACTAGGCACCGCTCTTTGCTTGTGAAGTCATAAGTGTTATGGACTTTCACTGCCAACGTGAAATGGACCTGCAGGGTCACACACATAGGATTTAACCTGGAAGAGGAGTTTTGTCCACAAAGCAATGTTTAGATTGATTACTAAAGGAGTTTAGTAGTCCAATTAAACACTCAATCAGTCGATAGCTCAATATCATATGGTTCAAGGTGCTGGATGCATTGATTGGAGTATCAGATTGATTGAAATCACAATTGACTGATTTTGCCCAACCTGTGCTCCCAACCAGTCGGCTCATGTGATGAACCGGTCGGCTGAGGTGCTGAACCGGTCGGCTGGAGTGTCCAGGCCGATCGGCTCATGCCCAGGTTGAAACGACCGGTTCAAGGGTTGAACCGATCGGCTCAACTGGTGCAACCGACCAGTTGGGAAAGTCATGTCGGCAAGAATTTTCCTTTGGTTTCAAATTGCCCAATTCGATTGGGAATAACATTGGTATACGATACCAATTGAGAACGAAACAGGGAAAGTCTTTTTGAGCCGGATTAGGACCATGAACCGATCGGTTCAGGGCACCAACCGATCGGTTGGAGTGCCCCAAATGATCGGCTCAGGTCCAACCGATCGGCTCAATGGCCGAACCCATCGGTTCAGTTGTGAACCGATCGTTTCAAGTTGCGAACCGGTTGCTTTTTGTGGAAAAATCTCGAACCCTTCTACTCCTGCTTTAGTCCCGTATTGCCGGGCACAGAGAACCCTGTCCCATGACCCGCCTATATATAGGGGTATTGGGGGCTTCTCAAAGTACAACTCAATGCAAGCTGGTTGCTTTGCGAAGTTGTCATTCTCTCTGGTTTTGGTAACCGTGAGAGATCCCGAGCAAGTGCTTCCCGCAAAAGGGAGGTGCAGCAAGGGAAGGACAACTGCAGTTGCAACTAGTAGCAGGAGAGTGTGTTGGCGACTAGTACGTCAACAGGAGGGTGCGACTCCTTCCACTTCCTTGTGGGACAAGGAGAGTGGAGTTCCAGGTGGTCCGTGTGGACTACTACAGAGGTGGGAGGACACTGCCGCTCAGGAGGACAATTGTCATCCGACAGTCTGGTAGGAGGAGGAGTCGTTAGTCCCAGTTCGACCAGGAGCTGCACAGACACCGTCCAAGACCGGAGTTGAAGACCGCGCATTGCGCGAGATATTGTCGCCGAGCAAGCCTCGGGACAAGGTATGATTCCACAAACCATCCTTTCCTATTATATAGACGTTGACGCGTTTCCTCGGTATGGGTTGGGGGAGAAAATTTTTGTTTCCGTTGCCTTCTCTGTCTCCCCTAAAAACCCAACAGTGGTATCAGAGCCACATCAGCTGTTCTATATTTTAGGAATATCGATATGATCAATTTTGGTTTGTCGCCTTTATTTATTGCATACGATGCGAATAATATCGGCTTTATGCATGTCCAATCCTAAATCCACAAATCCCTAATTACATATATGATATGTATTATTAATGCACTTGATACGCGTCGCCCTTAAACGAGTTTTGTGGTGGATGTGTGTAGCATGATTATGGCCTATAAACCCCTATCTGTGTGTGGTTGTTTGTGGTTGCTTGCATCTCAGTCTGCACACCGATCTTCCCTCTCTTATTCCCGATGTAACTCAAAATAATTCGAGATTCTTTCCTACCTTTGCCCCCCCCCGAATGTAACTCGGGGTTTCCCTTTTTAAAGCAATGTAATAATTAGGATAGATTTTATTTCCTGTTATGTCAAAGACCGGCGGACATCAAGACGACAGCTGAAACGATCGGTTCAAGGCGTGAACCGATCGATTGACGTTCAAGACGGTCGGTTCAAGGAGTGAACCGATCGGTTGATGACCGGTTCGAGGAGCGAGACGAGCGGGTGGCGGACATGACGAGATGCACGACGACCAGGCGAACCGATCGGTTGGAGGAGCCAACCGATCGGGTGGTGGCACCCAGACGACCGGCTGGAGAGTACAGATCATTCATGTGATGAGTTGATCAACTCAGATGGCAAGGCACAGAGTTCATCTTGTACAGGTTGCATATGATGTAGACCTAGATGACCGTGATTCCTCTTGGCTCGAGGAATCACATTAGGATGGCCATAATCATCGCTTTTTATCGTTTGTGCATGTTTTCTGTGGGATATAGCATGTATATGATACGTACTATGTATTGTGGTGATTGGATATGTATATGTATATAAAACCAAATCCCTCATTAAAATATTAAGTTTTAGATGCCTTCCAAATGCGACACACGTGAAAAGCTTGTTCGACCAAGTGTGGGCACGCCCTAGCGTGGTGCACCGTCTACCTCGTGGAAGCGTGAAGGATGAATGTGTGGGTCTGCCCTAGCAGGGTGCATGTTCATCGTGTTTGCTTTGGGTCGGACTTAACAAGGTGATCTAGATGGGATCTAGTACCTTGAGGCATGGAGATGATCATTGCAAGGAGTTGTAGATGACATCTTATCAAGAGTTGCATATGATGCAATTGGAAAAAGTTGCCTACCTGAGAGATCTATGTTGTGGGTGACAGCCCTAGCTGGTCCATGGCTTAGAGGATTTCAGGATCTTGCCCACTAGAAGGTTGTACGCTGCAATCTTCTGAATTGATGGTGAGGGCTATCAATTTGAAGTAAAATAGTGGGAGCGATAATTAATTAAAGGCCTAATTTTATCGTCAACTTTTCAAATCAATCAAACAAGTCAAAAAGAGTTTTGAACTAAAATTGCATATATTTCCTTTTGTTAAAATAAATGGTTAATCAACAAATCACTTTATTTGCGATGGGTCTTTAAGACCAACAAATTAAATGGGAATAATTCCACGACTGGTTAGGATGATGATGAGAAGTGTTCTCAGTCAAAGAGCAAAAGCTCTAAGTCCTAGTTATACCAGAACCAGATGAACTCGATCCCACCACATCAATGGCTGAAAGTATGCTTATGGAAGCGTACTGAGAAAGACATTGATGAGGAGTGCTTGACGTTGTGTTCTCTGAACTGTGAGTTGCAGAGACAACATGAGACATATGATGTCTCCAAGACACTATCCTAGTATGTCATGACAAAAGGAGATCCAGTAAGGGATTCACACACTCAATGTGATTGGATATGTGGAAAAACCTGACTAAGAAGGATTCCCTCTGAGCCAAGAGTTGGCTATTGGTATGATACTGCAAATGTTGTGAGAATCATACAATTCATGATAAGCTACAACATGAACAACTTTGACAATCGTTGACAGAGTTGTTGGACATGTTGAGGATAGTAGAGGCAAAGATGAAGAAAGACAAACCATAGTCTTTGATGTGATCAAAGAAAAGGTAAGTCTTAAGGGCAAGGGCAAGGGCAAAGCTAAGAAGTGTTCTGATGCTAGCCAGCAATCCAAGCCGTCTTCAGCCTCAAGGCACATGGGGAAAGGGTGTATGAGGGAATTTCCCTCTATATCTGGAAGAACAAAAGAAGATGAAGGAGGGGATGGAGATCTCCACCTAAGGTATCATGAAATGAACCGCTTCTTTATCCGAGGTATATGATACCAAGATATGGATATGTCATATATGATATGCAATATCCACAAAGAAGCGATGGCCTTTGTGAAAAGACCAAGAAAGAAGTACCCATCATTGGAGCAAGTGTTGCTGCCATAGATAGGAGTACCTTTCAGTTTATTTCAGCCTAAAGGGCACGAAATAGAGTTGAGAACTGCTATTTCATATATTGCCAATAGATAGAAACACTTTATTATTGCATATTGTATGACAATGATGGCAATTAATAAAGTTGACGTTTCGATCTTAAAGATATGATCTTTGTAGCAATGCCTTGTTTATCTTGTGATACATGGTATGCATAAGATAAAATGATACCTAAAGTTATTGATAACTCAAACGATCAAATTAGCATCAATCATGAGAAATTCATTTCTAGTTTCCATATGATGGATAAATCTAGACTCTTTTGGTTAGAGAACCAGTAAGAGACATGAATCTCTTGTACATGATTAATCAATCTTCACTAATGGTAGTGGGAGAATGATTGTCCTATTAGGTATAATACATGTGATGTATTTACATGCCTATTGGAGTGAATGCTAATACTTCAAATGGTGTTTAGAGAAATATCAATATGAATATCTTGAAGTGTTCAAGATTATCATAAATGAAGTACAAATTTGGTAAAGTATTAATTCTTGATGAGATCAATGAATAAAATACTTGGACTAAATGTTTGAGATCCTTATGAGTGATTCTGATAGTGTATCATAGTGAACTCATGATTAAGGCATGGTGATGTCTAAATCAAGAAGGAATCATACTCTAAGGAGTTAGAGAATGATTATTGAATAACTGAATTCTTCTTAATAAAAGAATACCCCACACTAATAAAGGAAATTAAGAATCACAAGGGTTGTGAGTTTTTATATCCTTAACAGATACACCTCAATTATCTATGTGATGAGTTGTTCATGTGATGAGTCAACTATCTAGATGAATATGAGGAACCGAATTTTGAGTTATGATTTATGATCATTACATCCTAAATGATTTCCATGTGAACCATAAGGTATGACCTTGATGGTAGCACTCATTGGATGATATCCATAAGTGCAAATGAGTCTTAAGTGTTAAGACACATGGATAACATTTTGAGAAGGATGATGCTTGTTGGTTGCAACTTAATGAATGAGACATTTGGCATATGGATACTAAAACCACATTCCTATGAGGAATAAAATAAGGATGTGTACGTGACACAACCTATAAGGTTTATGAATCCACTAATGCAAATGAAGTCTATAAGTTACAATGGACTAATCAATGTGATTGATTGAGTACAAGCAACTCAAAATTGGATCTTTACTTTGATGATATAGTCAAAGGGTTTGACTGATATGTCAAAGATAAAGAAGGGATCTGTGATTTAGTGGGAGCGTGTTCACATTCCACATGTTGATGTGAAATGGAAATGTTCTAGAATGGAAATCCAAAAGTGGAAATTATCTTTAAGGAAGATGGAGATGTTTCCTATGTGATAGGAATAGAGATCTATAGAGATAGTTCTCGACAAATCTCTTGACCTGGAAAAGAGAGAGCATACATTGGCAATCTGTACTGAAGTGTTCAGTATGCACAGATTCAGTGGGAGAAAACTTGTCCATGTTACATGGAGTTAGTATCCCAAGGCCAAGTGTCCAATTCTTATGAAGAATATGAACACTAAGAATAGATATGGATCTATCATGTATGTAATCATCCCATTGTCTTGCATGTGTGACATGGCAAGAATAAAATGCATTCATCATCTTGTATGTAGGACATGGCAATATGATGTGCTCATCCTGATAACTCATATGTAGGACATGACGAGTGGATGTCTGTCTACTTCCAGTAAGGGTTACTGGAATACCATAAGAACTTGTTAAGTACTTGGGAAGTACTAGTTCTATGGAGATAAGGAAGAGTTCGATGTAAAGAGTTACATTGATGCGAACTTCTAAAAGGACAGAAAATTAATCGCAAAAATATACATGGGATGTATAAAACTGAAAGTTTGTTGATAATTGGAAGTGTTCCAATAAAACCATTTAAAAGGGAAATGCCGAGTATCTGTGTGTTAGAGAACAACAGTGGATACTATATGGATCTGAATGTTCATGAGATGAACTTATATTCCACTCATTGATGACAAGTCTGGAATCCTTGATCATGCAATGTGGCTAAAGGTTAGCAAAGGAATACTAGATCGCATATTACGGCAACTCCATCTCATACGTGTGACGTACAGTGAAGAGATGAGAGACATGCAATTTATACTGACTTTGGCAAGGTGTTGCCATTACTCACTATGTTCGCATTAAGAGCACAGTAACATGTGGGACATGTTTGAAGATCACTATGAATATGATTCATGGGTGATTGGCTCGCAGTGCAAGTGGGAGTCTATTGGTATGTATGCCCTGAGAGCCAATCATGGGATGATTGGTGGGATACATTAAGATTGATTTGATAAACATCAAAGGCGAGCTTCCAATTCTTTCTGGTTCAGTCATATGAGATAGTGATAGAACAGATTGAATGTCTAGAGAATGACAGTACTCAATGATGTATGCCTTCAGGTTCATGACCTGAACGATGAGATCATACGGATGCTAAGAGTTTGTACATTCTTGTTATGTCCCTAGTCGGATGTCATTGTGGAAGGTAGATAGACAGCAATGACACACAAGACTAGATTGTGGTGTTGGTTGATGACAGAATCTCATTAGTCATGATATAGAGATATCAAACCAAACACATAGGTACTTGTTAGAGAACAAGGTACCGGACAGACCCACCGTGAGTTTGACACATGGAACCATGAGATGGTAGTCACAGTCAGTACTCACAGTGATGGTGGTGAGTGTGATTCTTAGACCTGAAATCACTGCACTCAACACATGTCGTTGGGCACACTTTGACATCATCAAACGCAGTCCTGAAACATGGGTTGTTATAAAGGTGATGATTGGGTGGCTTTGACACATGGGGCTTTTGAGGGGTGAGTGATAGATATGGGATTTGTCCCTCCTGAGGGAGTTTGATATCCAAGGCCACTTGATGAGTAGGATTGAGATAGGCGTGCGCACGCATGTGTGAATCAGTATGTGATATTGATGTCATACATATCTCGTTCAATCTGCTCTGAGATCAAGAAAGTGAATGAACGTTGACAGGATGACTGTTCCATGCCTTGAGTTCATTCGGGATATCAGTGACAAAGGAATTATACATTCACTGTAACACCATTCATGGATTGTAGGATGAAAGTTGTTCTCCAACTTTCTACTTTCACTTGGGTAGCAATGATGTGTGACTAGGCACCGCTCTTTGCTTGTGAAGTCATAAGTGTTATGGACTTTCACTGCCAACGTGAAATGGACCTGCAGGGTCACACACATAGGATTTAACCTGGAAGAGGAGTTTTGTCCACAAAGCAATGTTTAGATTGATTACTAAAGGAGTTTAGTAGTCCAATTAAACACTCAATCAGTCGATAGCTCAATATCATATGGTTCAAGGTGCTGGACGCATTGATTGGAGTATCAGATTGATTGAAATCACAATTGACTGATTTTGCCCAACCTGTGCTCCCAACCGGTCGGCTCATGTGATGAACCGGTCGGCTGAGGTGCTGAACCGGTCGGCTGGAGTGTCCAGGCCGATCGGCTCATGCCCAGGTTGAAACGACCGGTTCAAGGGTTGAACCGATCGGCTCAACTGGTGCAACCGACCAGTTGGGAAAGTCATGTCGGCAAGAATTTTCCTTTGGTTTCAAATTGCCCAATTCGATTGGGAATAACATTGGTATACGATACCAATTGAGAACGAAACAGGGAAAGTCTTTTTGAGCCAGATTAGGACCATGAACCGATCGGTTCAGGGCACCAACCGATCAGTTGGAGTGCCCCAAACGATCAGCTCAGGTCCAACCGATCGGCTCAATGGCCGAACCGATCGGTTCAGTTGTGAACCGATCGTTTCAAGTTGCGAACCGGTTCCTTTTTGTGGAAAAATCTCGAACCCTTCTACTCCTGCTTTAGTCCCGTATTGCCGGGCACAGAGAACCCTGTCCCATGACCTGCCTATATATATAGGGGTATTGGGGGCTTCTCAAAGTACAACTCAATGCAAGCTGGTTGCTTTGCGAAGTTGTCGTTCTCTTTGGTTTTGGTAACCGTGAGAGATCCCGAGCAAGTGCTTCCCGCAAAAGGGAGGTGCAGCAAGGGAAGGACAACTGCAGTTGCAACTGGTAGCAGGAGAGTGTGTTGGTGACTAGTACGTCAATAGGAGGGTGCGACTCCTTCCACTTCCTTGTGGGACAAGGAGAGTGGAGTTCCAGGTGGTCCGTGTGGACTACTACAGAGGCGGGAGGACACTGCCGCTCAGGAGGACAACTGTCATCCGACAGTCTGGTAGGAGGAGGAGTTGTTAGTCCCGGTTCGACCAGGAGCTGCACAGACACCGTCCAAGACCGGAGTTGAAGACCGCGCATTGCGCGAGGTATTGTCGCCGAGCAAGCCTCGGGACAAGGTATGATTCCACAAACCATCCTTTCCTATTATATAGACGTTGACGCGTTTCCTCGGTATGGGTTGGGGGAGAAAATTTTTGTTTCTGCTGCCTTCTCTGTCTCCCCTAAAAACCCAACAAATATTTGGAGCTTGGAGCTTTGAAGTTGATCTTGATGTGGGTTATATAACTTGAACCCAATTATGTTATTAGTCACCTTCAATTCTGTTATACTTGTTGATCTACTTTGCATTTCGAATTCTCTTAAATAATTGATCATCCTATGGGTTCTAAAAGTTGTTTAGGACTTTTTTCCATGAACTAGAACAGTAAGAACAAGAATCTAGATGTTTATTATGATGACATCATCAAGGTATAAACCGATATTGGGTTGAAGCACACAACTCTAACCCGATATGGTGATGGAACCCAATATGATATGAAAACTGATATACCTTGGAACCTCACACCCCTATTGTTTTATACAATGGTTTGTGAAGGGCTCAACTAATTGTCTAGCTTGTAACTCAACCCAATGATAGGTTGATACATTGAAGTAATGAAAAAGGTATGATATGTGAACACACCTCTAGCATGATATAGTGATGAGTTTATACCTCATGGATGATATGAGTGACACATACACACATCTCATGAACGATATGGTGATGAAGTACATACCTTGTGTACGATATGGTGTCAAGCATACACCTTGTGCATGATATGGGGTCAAGCACACACCTTATGCACCACATGGTGTCATGTATATACCTCAAACTGATATGGAGTTGAAACCCAACATGATAAAATGGAACCCAATATAGAATTCCAAACCCCTATTGGTTTGTACACCTGGTTTAGTTTAGACTAACCTTTTATCTAGCCTATCACTTATCACATGATGAAGGGTAGGATGATACCATGAAGGTTTGGAGAGACATGAGCATAAGGATCTAACATGATATGCAAATCCTAATGATGAAGCAACCCGATATGGGAGCATGATATGGTGATGAGGATATACCTCAAACACGATATGAAAGCACGATATTGTGTCAAGTACACACTTCTATGCCCAATATGGTGGGAGCACCTTAATTCAATGTAATTGATGGCGTAACATAGGTAGTGTGTTATGTTAAAATGTATTAAGATGTAAAGAGTTTAATGTATTTTGATAAATAGGTCAATGTACCTTGAAGAAAGGGATGAGCCAATTTAATAAAGTATGATGTAATCAACATCCTAGTGATGATGAGAGAAAAACTCATACTTGTGTGATATTCATGTAATGAGCATACACTAATATTCCTAATATGTGTGGAGTATGAATTAGGGTTTGATTCTTGATGATATGTACTTCAAACCCTAATCGGCTTAAAGGAGAAACCCTAACCCTAATAATGGGAAGGATGTATTTCTCTTGTATCACATAGTGATGATATGAATCTAAAACCTTAATCGATTAGAAAGTTAAACCCTAACCCTAATAATGGGAAGGATGTATTTCTCTTATATCACATAGTGATGATATGAATCTGAAACCTTAATTGGTTACAATGGGAAACGCTAACCCTAATATTGGGAAGGTTGTATTTCTCTTGTATTGCATGATGATGTTATGTACTTGTTATTGTTTTTATCTTGAAGAGCTAACCATGCATGAATCATTAGATGATGAGCATATCTAGGTATGAGCTATGATGTTTCATATAATACATATTTAAATGGGCCTTGTGAGCCATGTTAAATACTTGTACAACAAGTATTATGCTTATAGGGTTTGATGACCTAAAAAGATAGTTGTTGTCTAGTGAGAACTAACAAGATGTTTAAATGGGCCTTGTGAGCCATGTGAAATACTTGTGCAACAAGTATAATGTATACCTTGGTCTGAGGACCTATAGGTAATAGTTACTTGATGAGAGGTGACAATGTTCAGTGATGAACTAAGGGTTTGAATACCCATATCTAGTAATCATGATGATGATAATACTAAGGGAGAAGAATCCTTAGTAATGTGATAAGGGACTGAGATCCCCAGTGTCATACATTCAATGTGTTCCAAAGATTATGAAAATACTTTGTAAACATATTACACTTTTCTTTGTAGAATATGTTATAATTCATGTTTGTAACTTGGTCGATGCAAAAAGATATTGTAATGCACCTAATTAATCAAGTGGAATCTCATCATGTAGTTGCCCTGACCATAGATCCATTCATTGTCAGAATTTGCTAAATGGTGAAACGAGTTTAACTTAGAGAGCATATTTTTGAATATGCGGGGGTGAAGGATGACATATATCCTTACGTCCTAATGGATAATTAATATATCACCTTCCTCATTTATTTTATATCAGGATTGATATGTGAATCTCCAGACCAAATGAGGAATTGATGTGTAAATTCTTCATCATTAATTGATAACGAGATTGATATGTGAATCTCCCGACCAAATGAGAAATTGATGTATAATCTTCCTTATTATTATAATCCAGGGATGGATAATTGAAATATCCCTGAAGAGAGTGCATGTTGCGGCTGTAGCTCTAAAGAGAAGATACCAGTATATCCTGGTAAGATAATTGCAGTTGACACAAGATGTCCTGCCAGTAGTTTCATACTGACCGAGGTGAGTGAGGTCTTGGCATTCAGCTCTTCCACTAAATCAAAAATATCCATTAAAGATGTCCACCCTTAGATCAATGAAATACTATCAATAGAGTAGTCAATGACATAGTCAATCAGGCATTCACTTGGTGCATCATGTGATTCTCTATCTACATTGCTCTTCATAAACTACCAACTAATTAGAATATGTTGTCCTTATAAGAATGAATGAGGATATCAATAATGTTTGTGGCCTACCAATAAGAGAAATGGATGGAGTGAAATATGTGGCTTACGAAGAATCACAAGTAACCTCCAAATCATTTATGAAAAAATAAAACATGATGAAAGTAAGTAAATGCATGAATCCTAATTCCTATTATCATGGGTTGAATGATGGATGCACTAAATATTTCATCATGCTGGTGAAAGAAACAAAGAGTACATCATGTACATGATTTAATCTCCTTAGAAAAAATACCCACACTGAGTTTAGGGCATCCTTTTATACCTATCCATTTCATGAAAATTTCCATGATATTTTTCCTTTTTTGTTTTATTAGCCCATTGTTTTAGCATGATTGAAGTGTATGTTTGGGCTTTATTATAACAAATCACACACTTTTTTCATTTTATTTTTATTTTGAGAGGTATGGATGTGCATCCCTATAATTTAATTTTAGTAGAAAATTACATGAATACATGGTTAAAGAATGAATGATGCAAAAAATATGCAATCTACATGAGTATCTTATGCAACTAGATGATATGCATAAGAGTTTTTCTCTTTTTTTTTAGTTTGTAAGTAATGAAATAAACAATACTAAGTACCATGTCACCTATTATGCTACATAATGCAATCAGAAGAAAACAATTTGGGTTACATGATCATCTTAAAGTGGTGGGTCAAAATGGATGGAATCACATGATTAAGAGTCAATGCCTTTCTTAAGTAATTATATGTTCCTCTACTATTGACCTATGTACACAGGTTAACCTTAGGATTTCTTTCCAAATCATGAATTTAAGGTCCCTTTAATTGTTTGGTCAGTTTAGGCTCAAACCCGATCGTCATCCTCAATTATTGGATAAATAAGATATCCATTCATATCAAGTATCTTTAGCCGCAACCTGCTTCTTTCCACATGATGATGAGGAAGCCATCTTGAAGATTTTAGGTGGAGAAAAAGTAAGACAATATTGGGGTGGAGAGGAGCTAACAATTCGCACAAGAAGGCACTACAGAAGAGCTAGAGAAGTTAGAGCCTTGGGTGTTTGTGCTCTTCTCAGTTTAGGTTGATATGATTTCTCTTTTGGAACATATCCTAAACCTCTCCTTCCATTACAATTAGAAGAATTTTTAAGAATCTTATCAAGAACATCATTGTTTCTCAAGCTACTAATTTATCTTTGTAACTTGGCAATCTCATCCATTTTCTTTTTGATATCTAACTTTTCTTGATCTAGATCAGATGATAATGCATCTCTTTTCTTAACAAGAGCATCATAATCTAGATGAGTACATAAAATTGGTTGTTTTTGAAGATCATTAATGTGGGCTTGCAAGTTTATCTTTTCTTGAGAAAGAAGATTGCAATTTTCCTCTATTGATTTCAGCTTAATATCATGGTCTTTAATTGTCTTCTTAAGATCTTCATTTTCAGAGGTGAGAGCAAGAAGTTTAACGTGTAACTCATCATTTGCTTTATTAGATATCTTTAATGTCTTCTTGCACTCAATATACTTATCATGTGTTTCTTGAAGACTAGAAATTAGATCTTCTTTTGGTAAATCAAAAAGTCTTACCTCTTCTTCTTCTTCATTTGTTGTAGCAATAAGGCACTCTACTTCTTGTTTTCCATATTCACTATCATCACTTGAATCATTCCATGCAGCTTTATATGCTCTTTCTTTATTCTTGTGAGATGATTTCTTCCCCTTCTTAAGTTTGGGACAATCACCTTTTAAGTGTCCCTTTTTGCCACATTCAAAGCATCTGGAGGAAGAAACACTAGGAATTTTGTTAATTTTAAACTTCTATATTGCTTACCATTTACAATGAATGTTTCTTCTTCACTATCTTCTTCACTTGTATCATGACTATTCTTGGTTTATGCTTTGAATGCAATGTCCTTTCTTTTCTCCTTTTTGTGTTCAGTCACCGATCTTTCTTCTTCTTTAAGGGTAGCTTCATGAGCCTCCAAGTTGCCAATGAGTTGTTCCATCCTTAATGTAGTGAGATCATTGGCTTCTTCAATGGCTGTCACCTTTGGTTTGTACTTTGGAGGCAAGAATCTAAGAATCTTTATTACTTGATCCTCTTCACTGATGGATTTTCCTAATGCATTCAACCCATTCAAAATAGAAATTCAACTTCTATAAAGAGAAATGAGATTGACTTTATTTGTTGTCACTATTGCTTGCGTCTTGGACATTACTCTTTTTCATGCCCATATAAGAAAAGGGATGATGATCTAGTTTGGGTTCCTAAAACTTAGAGATTTGAATTTGATTAGTTGAGATTTGACCTAAAATGTTACTTTGATATTCAAATGTCTTATCTCAACAAAACTGAGCTTTAACTTTCATATTCTTGCAAAATTGTACCTTATGTTTTGCTTGCAAATAATTATTGAAAAACAATACAGAAACACACTCGATCGAGAAAATCTTTGATCGAGACACGGTCAGTCAAAAAGTAGTCGATCGAGTAGGTTACCGTTTTAAGCCTGCAAAAACATGATAAAACCTATAAAAACAGTAGAAAATTCGATTGAGAAAATCTTTGACCGAGATATATTCGATCGAAGAATAGTTCGACCGACTCAAGTCCTGCTGAACCTGTTTGATTGAGTCAGTTTTCTATCAATATACCTAACTAAGATTATTAGTAGGATTAAAGGAAACCTTTTGAAGAAAAGAACTACGAGACAAATTTGTCAAATCAAAATATATTGATAGTCTTGTATCATAAAATTGTGAGATAATGTATATGATGTTCTTACCCAAATTACTACAAATAATGTTGCTTACAAAGATTAATGATGCTAATTGAAAATCTATATTCTTACTGCAATTAGACATGCTTTATGAGTCTTTACAACTATTGCAAGATCACATACTATCAAAAGTTTGATTAAATATAATCTTTCACATGGTTTGGCTAAAATATTCCTTGGTCAATTTGAAATTTATGAACTATGTGCCTTAAGAAAACTTTATTGAAACCTGTGGATTTGATTCTATTGGATTGAATAAAAATTGCTCTTATCATCAAATTGATTATAGTGATTTAGCTCATTGATGATGCTATAATTGAAAATGCCATTATTGCATTAAAGTAAATTTCTATGGCACAAATGCATCTTGACATTATAGTTAATGATTATCTTGTGCTTAGCTTATGGAAAAGGATATCATCTTTGTGATGCATGAATATTTTCACTATGGACTTCAAGTCTTATGTTTTGTATATAAAATCTTCTATGAAGAAAAAGGCAAGCCAGATTATTTGATTTTAATATTTTTCTTAGAACAAGAATATTAATGTTTTATCTAATTGTTTGTTCTAAGAGTAAAAATGTTACAACTCATATAAATTAAAAATCTTGCTTCAAGAATCAAACATGTTTTTAAGGTAATTTTTTTTCAATTGATATATGCCTATTTAAGATACACAAAGGCTTTATAATGGATCATTGTGAATGCTTAAATTGGAAATATGTAGAAATTGCCTCTTGGTCGAAATCTAGTTTAACCGAGGGGCACCCAGGTCAAAGTCAAGGTCGACCTAAAATAAGCTTGACAAAATGCTTAATTGTAAACCATTTCTTTGCACTCAATCTTAGTATATTGAAAACAATATTTTAGTGCATAGCTCTCATAAAAGGTTAACTTATTATGATCTAATGCTTATTATGACCTTAGAATCCTTAAATTATCTTGACTATAAGATTAAGGGGGAGCTCACAAAAACTATCTTGACTATAAAATTAAGAAGCAGTTCACAAAAATTTGTAAACATCATAAAGGAAATTTGAAATTAGTTATGACCTTAGTATCTTTAAAGTAATCTTGGTTATGAAAATAAACGAGCCTACAATATTTATGAATATAATGTATATCTTGTCCTTAATGGAATTCTCTAAACAAATTAGGGCTTAACATCACGTGTATTTGGTTAGAGATACATTCATTGATTCTACTATAAGCTTAAAAGAATATCATATCATTGCAGGGCTTAACATCCCTTGTAAATGGTTGAGAAATTGTTAAATATATTCATGAGCTTAAAGGATTCTCATGTCATTTTTAGGGCTTAACATCCCTTGTAAAATGGATGAGAAATCAAAACACATATGCCATGAATCTAAAAGGATCTCATATCATTTCAAGGCTTAACATCCTTTGCAAATGATTGAGAAATAAATTGTGGCTAAATTTGACATAAAAATAAGTGGTTTGCATTGAGCATAAAATTATCAAATTCAGGGGGAATAATAAAAGTCATGATTATCCTGGTTATCTTTTTGAAATGACAAAGGGGGAGAAATAATATAAAATCAATGACATAAAGTAACATGAGTTTCATAATCCCTTGGCTAGCACACACTTGCACACAAACAATGGCAGCAAAAGGTAAACTTCAGGTATGAAACTCATATGATTTATATTTCCTTGATTTATATTTTGGGAATGTTTGTCATCTTCAAAAAGGGGGAGATTGTAAGAGTAATGGGTTTCCGAGAATGCCTAGGTACTGGACTGAGACGGGGGACTGGGTAACGGATTCCAAGTCCTTTTTAGTGCTAGAAGAACGTAAAGTAATGGCTTTTGTGCAACGTCGAAAGGGTCCTGATGTAGTGGGATCGTTCGGATTGTTACAACCTCTAGCAGATGGTTTGAAATTGATTCTAAAAGAACCTATTTCACCAAGTAGTGCAAATTTCTTTGCCTTACCGAACTCCTCTGGAGGCCTTAAACGCTTCCTCTCTCCGTTGCACAGTTCGTGCTGCCCTTGGTTATAACTTGCATAACTATGTTGGGGATATTGGTAGGGATTCCAGTCCTCATAAGGCTCTATGAAAGACTTGGACATTATTATAATCCCTTTGTTTTGATGATGACAAACATTTCTTTCTTGTGGTTTTAACTTGCTATTTGAGTGTTTTAGGTACAAGCATATAAGGTGGTGGATAGCGAAGACTTGGAAGATCAATTTGCTAAAATTGCTTTATTTTCATGATTGTAATCAATGTAAAAAAGTTGTACAAGTTTATAATGTATAAGTACTTAGATATCATGTAAATCAAGCATTAGATCTTCCCTATCCACTCACAACACTTAGATAGGTCATCCCCCAAGATAGTATCACAATTGCACATTGATACACACACTTAGTAAATGAATACATTGAATCAGTGACATTCTCAGTCGACAAAAACTCCGACTGAGACACTCTCGGTTGAAAAAGTCCTCGACCGAGAATAGACCCTCCTAGCCATTAGACTGAGTTAGAAAAGTAGTTGGGAGTTGAGTTGAACGTTGCTCCAGACTCACCCTCAGTCGACAATATCCTCGATCGAGAGACACTCGGTCGACAAACTTCTCGACCGAGAAGGTGTCTGTATGCACTTTTCAGAAGTAATCAACTAGCCATTACTAATGCAATTAGTGGATACCTAACGGCTGGTTAAGCACTAAGAACCCCCTAGAAAGTGTCTAGAACGTCCCTAAGTACTAGTAGGCCATTCCTATAAATAGGACATGCCTTAGGACACCTAAACACACTTGAGTACACATACTTGCAATTGAGAATCAATTCTTATGAGCAATTGAGCAGCTTCAACACTTTCTAATCATTTCCATTGATGGTATTTCGTGTCCTATAGGCTAGAATCTCCTACCCACTATACTTCCACTGTAAGACACATTGGATAGGAGATCAAAATGCTTGATACAAGATTCAAGCCTTGTGCTTAAGTAGTAATTGTAATTTCCTTTTTCCTTTCTTATTCTTTCTTTTTGCATTGTACTCTCCTTGATACTCCTAGGTTGGAGGCTGTGGAGTGGAGAAGGTGAAATCTTCTTAGGTAGAGAAGGAGGACTTTGGACTACTTCTAGAAAGTCTCAACGGGAAGCTACTTCAAGGGGGAGGTTGAAGTTACTTCAAGTAAAGGCTACTTTAAGGTTTGTGAGACGACTTCGGGGTTTGGGAAGGTATTTGTAATTTTGTGTAACATCCTTGAGAAGGTAATAAAATTCAAATAGTTTCAAAATCCCAATTGGAAACAAATGGTTAGTGGACTGACTCCTTAGTTTTTGCTAAGGGTGGAACCACTCTAAACCCTTGTCTCCTTCTTCAACATCATTGTGGTTGTTTGTTGGTTGAATTATTTTAAAAAATTATTATAAAACCCTATTCACCCCCTCTAGTGTTTTTCACAAAGAACGATTGACAATTGTATGTTCTAAAGATTTATAATCCTAATAACCAGAGAGTTATTTATAGACGTTCACACTCTACATCATATTCCTAGTAAGCAAAAATCACTTGATCTCTCTTGTTCACGTAAAGAAAAAAGTAAAATGAGGAGTCTCTTTCGAAATAAAGAACACAATGAGTCTATTTCCAATTTAGGAGGAGAATATATCTTTCAAATTAATAAGGTAAATGTCTGCTTCCAGTTAATATTGGGAACTTCACTTTCTAAGTAGTAAGAAAAATATATCTTTTTAATTAACAAAGGAAAACATCTCCTTTTGATTAATAAAGAAAATGGCTCTTTCAAATTAATAAAGAAAACATATTTTTCCAAATAATGTATTAAAGGAATCCATTTCTAGTTCAAGAAGCATTATCTAAACATTTAGATAATTACTGAAGTAGTTATATTTTATATAAATAAAAGGAGATGAAAAAAGGTAATTTACTAAACCCATTCCTAGTTTGTACAAAAGAATAAATAATTTTTCCTCCAACCTCCTTATGTACTGTCTACACTAACATTGAGATTAACCCATGTTAAATAAATGGTTGTAGTAGTCATATATCTATAAATCTCCCCACAAAGTCCAATATGTATTGTGCTCTTCCATTCCGTTCTTCATATTATACTTTTAGTAGATGTCTTTCGGTTTGAATCTATCTGAGTTATCCAACCTTGATTCCCACAGGAACTCAGTGAACAAAAGTCTTACACTTGGACCTTAGGTGCAAGAGTATCAGTTAATAATAATACCACTAAGACATGGTAGAAAATAAATATGATGCAGTACAGCCATGCATCCAAAATGACATATCCCGATTCATATAAAAGAATAGACCAAATCCTCTTTTACAGATAAAACAACATTAATCATTTAGTTGGAATCTCCAAAGATGTGCTATGAATATCCTATCCTAAGACTTAACACCATTTGAAAACTAATCTCTTGCTAACTTGTAGTACTAATAGGTTTCCCAGGGGATATACACATGCATACAATAGACATCAATAAGAAAAAACATAGTGTCATCTGATTCACCAGATAGTTTGTTATTACCATAGTGAACATAATTTTTGGGATCTTCAATCTTTTAGGATGAGCTGCTAGTGCCTGCAATCTAAAGATTTTTTTAGTTCCACCCACAATTTGTATTTCTCTATGAAGTTTAAGTTAAGACCTTTAGTGAAAGGATCAACTGTATTATCTTCAGAACCAACGTAGTCCACAACCACGAACCCTTTAGACAATATTCTCATATAGACATGAGTCAGACATGAATGTGTCTACAATGTTTTTTATTATACATGGAACTCTTTATCTTAGCAATGTTTGTAGATCTATCATACTGAACTAAAATAGGATGAAGCAACTTTTTTACCATTATTATATTGGACATAATTCCATGAAGCCATTCTGCTTCCAATCTAGTTTCATCTAAAGAACACAACTCTTCCTCAAAAGTAGACTGAGACAAATTGGTATGTTTATTACAACTCTAGGAAATAACACCTCCCCCAACAAGGATACATATCTTGAGACACCATTACTCCCAGAATTCATGGAAATCCAGCTTTAATCACTATATCCTTTGACTACAAAAGGATATTTGCCATAATGCATCTCAAATGAATAAGATCCCTTTATATACCTCAAAACTCTATCAAGAGCATTCCAATGGGTATTTTCATGACAACTAGTGTATCTACTTAACTTACTCATAAAAAAATGTGTATTTTATACGATACATCAAACATCTAATAATCTTATAGTATTGTAATTGAGGTATTAAAACTCCAATATCATGCTTGAATAAGGTCATGGATGAATCATATGGAGTCTTAACAAGTTTGCATGATGTAATCAAACCACTTGAGTATCTTCTCAGCATAGTGGTACTGGGAGATAGTTATGCCATCCTTATACCTTATGATTTTATTCTATAAAATCACATCAGTGACACCCATATCCTTCATCTCAAAGTTGCTACAAAAGAATGACTTTGTATCATTTGCTACTATCATGTCAAAACCATAAAGTAGGATACATACAAGCATGACAGAATGAATCCACCATTGAAAATTTGGCAGTAGAGAAACTTATCAAAATTAATAGAAACAAAGCCAAATGATAATATCATAGAATCAAACTTGTCATGCCATTTCTCAAGGGCTTGTTTCAAGCCATATATTGACTCAGCAAACTTATACACTTTGACTCATTCCCACAACCCACAACCCACAAATCCTTCATGTTGTTCCATGTATATATCTTCTTGAAGATCAACATCTAAAAATGTGTCTTCACATCCATCTGATGGATAGAGAGATTATAAATTGAAGCCTATGTTATAAGCACACGGATACATGAAACAAGGGAACAAGTATCAAAATAATATATTCCTTCCCTCTATTTGTAACCCTTAGAAACTAGGCTAGCATTATACCTACCAATTTTTTCGTCTACACTAAATTTCTTTTTAATGATCCATTTCTATCTAGATACATGAACAACTATGAGGTAAATCCACTAATATCCAAGTTCCATTCCAGAGAATTTAATTATTAATGACTTTTTTACGAAACTTAGCTTTTGTGCAATCCTTAGATTGTTTCAAAGATATAAGATCATCCTTAATGTTCTAAGTGGGAAATTCACTTCTAAAATCTATGGATGTTCTAGGACTCTTTCTCCTCCTTGGTTCAACCATTTCTTCCCAATTACGAGATTCAGAAATAGCTTGTTCTGATTCGACCCACATAGTTGTCATCCTTTTCATGTTCTCAGAGATGAGACTTGTAGTGAATGAATCCTCTTAAGACACTTATTTTAGAACACCATATTTCATGGTAAATTCACCATCAGTGAATGTAGCATCACGTAGTTCCAAAATTTTATTGACATCAATGTATGAGATACCAAATATTACAATCAATAATCTATTGGCATAACTTGTCTCTCCATAACCGTGGAAAATGACATCAATCATTTTGGGTCCCAAATTCTTCCTTTTGTGTTTAGGGACAAGTACTTTAACAAGTTACCCCCACACTTGGAGAACGTTTGAGACTCAATTTTCTCCCTCTCATCACAAATATACTACTTTCTTTATATTAATGGGTACTCTATTCAAAATATGGAAAGTTGTATTCAATGCTTCCCCCCACATAAGGTTGGCTAAAGTTGAGGATTGACGTAAGATATTAACCATAACTATTATTGTTAGTTTCTTAAATTTTGCAATCCCTTTGGATTAGGATGAACTACACTATGGAATTGATAAAATTCTAAGAATAAGTTGGAGGCATACTCTCCTCCCCTTTCAGACCTTAATCTTTTAATTTCTTACTAGTTTTAGTTTCACCTTCTTTCTTATATATTTTAAATATATCCAATGCCTTGTATTTACTTTTAATTAATTAGGAATACAACATCTACTTACATCATCAATAAAAGTTATCCCATTAAACTAACATATCAGTGTGCATTAAATCAATGATTTCCAAAATCCTATTCACAAAATGAAAAGGTTTGCTAGGTAGTTTAGCTTCCAAATAGATCTTGGATCTCCGAACATTAATGTCAGATTTAGGAATTAATTCTAGATTCTCAATCTTCTTATTGAGCCAAAATTAACATGTCACAAACAACTATGTAATACATCAGAAGATAAAAAATTCATTCAAAAAGAACTATTACCATTCAAATTTCAAACTAAATTTAAATCATGTTGAACACGAATCTTAAATAAGTTCGCCGTGTCACATATATATCCCTTACCAAGAATAAAGAGTCACGAAGGCATGTAATAATAGCCTTATCAAATTTGTAGTCTATTCTAATACTATCCCAAACAAGGATTGTGTCACTAGGAATATTGAGCCTAATGGAAGGGACATGTTTGACTCTACGAAGTGTCAGAACCTTCCTCAAAGGGAAATTCAAGTCCATCTATCCTTCACCTTTGACTTCTATAGAGTTTGAGTCAGCCAAAATCACAAGCTGACATCTAGAGGATTGATAAGGTACCAACAAGGACTTGTTAATAAAAACATGTACATTAGCCTCAAAGTCAATTATCTAGTGAGTTGATTGAAAAACTGAAAGTATTTTAGGTTTTATAGACACGAACCTAAAAGAAACCACACTATTATTGATATATGATATTGCTAGTTTAAATAAATCCATGCTTCCCCAAGTTTCTTTATGATTAAGGAAAGGAAAATGTTAATGCAATCAATATCATAAGTCATATGGTTGGTTAGTTTTAATCTCTCCTTGGAGGGTCCTAACTCTAGTTAGTGGGTTTGGTTAATGTCATTTAGTCCTTCTCAAGTACTTAAGGATATTCTTTTTGATAGTCTAGTGACCATCATCAGAAACTGACTGATATTTGCTTGTCATGCTCAAAGCATTTGACACATTAAGATAAATACATAACATTGCATACATAATAAATCCAAAAACGGATGCATGTGGAACCTTACACATTCCTTCACGTTCTTCACAAGAACTAAAACACTAGTTTATAGAGAGACTAATTCCATGGGACATGGGTAAATTTTCTTTCTTTGAGTCCTATATGATGAAAGTCTTTGACGCTTTATCAATGTATGTAATTCACCTTAGGACAAAAAAACCTAGACCTATCTCTATAGATCTTAATTCCTTGGATATATGATGCTTCGCCTAAATCTTTCATAGAGAAGGTACTTCCCAATTAGTTTTTTATGATTTGTAGCACAGGTATGTCATTCCCTATCAATAGTATGTAACTACATATAATATGAGGAATACAATGATTCTCCCACTAACCTTCTTGTAAACACATGATGTTGGGAAATACGGGCAGTGGAAGCAAAAAAATTATCTTTCCATATTCTCATAATAGCAAGATGTGTCAACTACTATGAAATGTGAAGGATGGTTAAATGACTTATACCTGGTCCTGGAGCAAGTCCAGTGACAAGAACTCACTTCAGCTAGTTGCTCTTGGATGGTGGATGTGGAACTCTGGATCTTCACCATGAACAATGAACAGAACAACTTTTGCAGCGACTCTTGTGGTCTCGCCACAGACTGCAGGCTAACTTTGCTCTCCTAGCAGTAGCCAAATGACTCCTTCCTATAGAGTAATCCTCACAGACCAACTAGAACTCCTGTTGTTCAACTAGAATAGATAGGAATGAGTTGTCCCTCCCGTTGGTGTACTAGTCACCAACTTTCTCTCCCACAACAACAGTCCTCAATTGTTCTCTCCCATCACTATCCCTCTATAGTCGGGTAGGACTTGCTTGGCCTCTCTTGGTTACCACAACCAGAGAGGGTAAATATTGTCAGAGCAACTGATTCTCAATTGATGTTGTTGTGTTTTGGGACCCCCATTGCCCCTTCACTCATAGTCGGGGTTTGGTCCAGGGTTCCCAGTCTATACGAGAGTGAAAGGGACCAGAAGATCTTGAATTTTCACAACCTACAACAGACAAAACAGTCATTTGGTCACCCGAGATGGTCATCTCATGCTTCTAGATGGCCATCCAGTAGTTTCTCAATCGCACACAAGTTTGGCAATTTCGGCTCCAATTAATATCATATTTTCATGCATGCACCCTAAGTAATGTGCAAAACAAAACTATTTAGGAAACATCCAGAATGTTCCTGTGGCCCAACTGAGTTGTCTCACCCATGGGAGACACTACTACAGAAACAGCCTTTGGCGTCGGTTGTTAACCCCCTTTGGCGTCGGTTTCTGAGCGACGCCTATGTGGGCGCCGCTAAAGGTCGAACACTTCGGCGTCGATTTTTTAACCGACGCCTATTTAACATATAGGCGTCGGTCTTTTAGTAGATAACCGATGCCAAAAGGGTTCGTGCCACAGAAAATGGCGTCATGTAGCACACATTCTGCGTCAGTTATATACTAAAACACTGACGCCTATACTTCAAGACGACACGGCCGTGCTTCCCTGCACGGCCGTGTTTAGTACTATAGGCGTCGGTTTTATATGAATAACCGACGCCTTTTCCACCACGTCCGTGCTATCCTGCACGGTCGGGTTGTTTGTACTATTAGGCGTCGGTTTTTATCAAATAACCAACGCTGTAGGCCTTTGCTGACGATTTTCTATAAATAACCGACGCCTATATCTATTTTTTTTTCATATCAGTTTGCAGGCCTGCTGTGGCTGGTCAGCAGGATGAGAACCTGCAGTTCAGTTTTCTGAACTGCAGGTTTACGACATCCATTGATATCAGCCTACAAACAGGCCACAAACCTGCAAAATTCACAAAAAATAATTCACACAAGTAGATACATTCGGACATCAATTCAATTCTCACATTCACACATATAGAAACATTCAAATACATGTATTAACATTCGGAAATATTCATTTACAAAGTATCATTCATTATCGCTATCAACATCCCAATTATATCTTACAGTTGCCACTGCTTGTATGGCTTTTGCCCATTCTTCTCTTATTTCATTTAATGCTTCCATCGTATATGGAGCATGTACATTTTTTAAGCGTTTACCTGTTGTGTTGTCAGTTTTAAACACCTGCAAAGAGAATGATGTATATATATAAGTAATAATATAAAAATAAGATTGATATATTTCATACTAACTAATGAGACTATATATAATACCTCATGTATGGTATCGATGTCCAATGCGGCATGTCAGATAATCATCTGCATAAATCGCATCACATAGTATGTGCATGCCCAACCATTGTCTTGTGTAGCGCACTATAAATTGAAACATACAAAATAATACAACTAAGCACAATTCACATCAATAATATATACATTGGAGTCGGGAACTTACTTGTACGTTCTGCCAATTTATTGGCTGGTTCTTTTTCCTTGGGACCGTTCCTCCAGCCTTTTTGAATGCATCTAAACCCCTACATATTAATATAACACAGTAAATTGCATAAGTAAATAGTAATGTAATAACATATGTTAACAGATACAAAAATGAAATATTTCTCACCAGAATAATGGCATTCTCATTACGTGTCCAATTTTAGTGTTAAATGTACTTCCCGCGGGATCTAGATAATAAACAGTGAACGTCCCGGGGACAATAACTAGTAACTCCCAATGTCTACCGCTAGAGGTAAAAAGTTAACAATTAATAACTCAAAATGCACAATAAAAATGGAATTTTCTTAAGTCCAAATTATAAATAAAGTAAACTTACTTGACATTGAATGGAGCTATTATTATCGTCTTCTTTTGCTGACCAAAAATTGTAAAAGCATCTATACAGTATTGTTGAACATTATCAGGGTCTTTAGCTACCAAACTAATCAATGAAGGACTCAAAAATCCCACATGATCAAATGCAAATTGTTTGCAATGATCTTCGACTAAGTAGCTGCAAAACATGTATTATGTATGCATTAATATATAAGAAACCAGCTCACCGGATCTTACACAAGGTATATGGATGTATAAATAAGATCTCACCTTACCCATGTCTCTATCATTGATGTATTCAACCACTCATACATAAACAGCTCAATAATATCTTGTATAAATAAAGAGCTTCCTGCATAATCTGCATCTAAAGAAACAATTATAGGGCAATGTATATTATGTGCCCATAGCCAACATGCCATTCCCCTACAAGCAGGACCTAACAGGTATGTTAGGTCAGTTGGAACCCAACTTGGTAATGCGGGAAGTGGAGGTGGAGGCCTAGGTGCTCCGGTTGTCTTCTTTTTAACCTGTATATATAATTTCAGATCATTTGACCTCATATATACACATTAACAATTTAAAGTAATGTAAATTTATCTTACAATTTCAGTAGTGTAGACGACATCTGCTTTGGGCCACAATATCACCCCGCCTTCTGCATCAACAAGTGTATCAATATCCGGGTGGGGATATGGCAATGTAGCTTCTCTCCAATCGGGTAACACACGTATCGGGCTCACACGAACGTAGCCCTGTGGCATTGGAGTCCCGTGAAACATTGCCCCAGGAAGGTACGGGTAAGCCTGCGCCTCTGCAACAATGTAGTATTGCATTCTTAAGCGGCATGGCTTCAATGCCTACAAATTTACGTAAAGAATATTATACATATATACATATCATCTTGAAAACATAACAACTTGAAAAGACTAACTACAATGTCATAAACAATACTTACAGCAGACGTGTTAGGCGGTGGGTCTACAGGATTACTTGTAGTCTATACATCAGGAGAAGAGTGGGTCGCCATAGGCTGATTGGAAGCCTGAGATGCCTGCCACCGCAGCAATTCTTCCTTGACCTTCTCAGCAACTACATCGTTGACCTTCTTAGCAACTATATCCTCGACTCTCTTATTCTCCTATACATGGATAAAAGAAACATTAGCTTCTTATTATTGAATTTCCTTTTGCAGCAACATTCTAAAAAAAGTATAGGTTACCTCTTCTTGTGAAAGTCTCGCTCTGGGTTTGCGCTGGGATGGCCCAAAGAATGCTTTGATGCCCACACCAGTGCCTGCACCCCTAACACGTCCAGGATGCTCTGGGTTACCCAGAGCAACTGTCAATTCATCCTGTGTGCCCTGAGGGATGAACGTGCCTTGTTTCCTCTGCTCGTGCACCTCCCGCTAATCACCATCAACAGAAATTGGTAACTTAACAAATAATCAATATTCAAACGATTGTTGTAAGAGTTGTATTTTACCATTTTCGCAGCCGCCTCAGCAGTTACGGGCTTCTTTATTTCACCCTTTTTGTTTTTCCTCCCAGCTATCCAGATATCATGGCGAGGCATGGGTGTGGCAGACTCCTCAGTAGCAGCAGACTCCTGAGTAGCCGCAGACTCTGCCTGTAGTCTTTGGCGAATGCTTGCATAGCCTTTTGGACCCATAGTGTGGTCATGCACATTCAGTGCACGCCTTGCTTTTTGTGAGTCACTGAGGGCCTAGTTAGTATGCACATTAATGATTTGGTTAGTAGCACTAAATGTTAATCTTGAATAGGTGAATACAATGTATATTAATTAAATTGGGAGTGACGCCTAATACCTTGAATTCTTCAGATTTTCTTGAAGCAACAAAATTGTCCCAATCTTCTTTGTCCAAGAAGTTCCATTGTTCAAGGGATGACTTCTTCTTCTTATCACCCTCTTTTATGTATTCTCTGTTCAGATTTGTCCTATAATTCCTAAGCATCTTTCCAGCGCGTTGCATCACACTTTTACGATGCAACTTCTCATCCAATGCAAACAGATTCTGTAAAATAGAAATGTTATTAACTAGTATCCAAAATAGAATTGCAAATAATAGAATTTGTAATCTACAAAATAGAATTGCAAATAATAATAACTCACACATAAATCCTTCCATATCAAGTCTTTTTTCCCCTGAGGAACTTTATGCCAATTATCATACTTAACACCACAATGGCTCCGAGTGGTACACCCAAGATAGTTTACAAAATTATTGCAGTTCACTCCAATTGCATTTCCTCCATTATCAAACTCCACAACCAATTTGGATCCACTGCCACTTAGCGCTATTAACTTCTTCAACAGAGTGATGCCCCTTTTCTTGTTAAGTGTTTGGTGCTGCGCATCAAGTTGCTCCAGTGCTTCAGTGGGTACATGTGCATCATCAACCTAAATTTTGACAAAAATAAACACACTGAATTAGCCCAATATAGAAATATAGGATATATGACATAACTAGAAGATAATGAATTTTATAGAAATACAGGATATGTTTTTAGAACTTACATTGGTATCCTCGCCATGCTCATCATGGACAGCATGCTCATCATGGACTTCATGCTCATCATGGACATCATGCTCATCATGGTCAGCCATCTGAAAATGTCATTAAAAAGGCAAACATTTAGCATTTGTATTAACTAGAAAAAGGCAAACATTTAGCATTTGTATTAACTAGAAAAAGGCAAACATTTAGCAATTGTATTAACTAGAAAAAGGCAAACATTTAGCATTTGTATTAACTAGAAAAAGGCAAACATTTAGCATTTGTATAAACATACATGTCTCTAAAATTGTGATCTTTTATCAATTAACACTTACAAACGGGGAAATGCTACCGAAATTTTCTCGAAAACCCAATACACATTATACACTTACATCCTAAGTGAGATTAGGTGTTCAAGAACAGTCCCAAACCGGGGACTATCCAAGATTTACTCCTAATGAGTCAATCTTGGACGGGTTTCTAGGCCAACAAACACATTTGATGTCATTCTTATATATAATAAATGTGTACCACCTATCCCATCCTTGAACACCTAATCTCACTAGTAAGTGTATAATGTGTATTGGGTTTTCAAGAAAATTTCGGTAGCATTTCCCCGCTATTCTCTAAGTACATATGTACTTAGAGAACAAACGGAGAAATGCTACCGAAATTTTCTCAAAAACTCAATACACATTATACACTTACATCCTAAGTGAGATTAGGTGTTCAAGAACAGTCCCAAACCGGGGACTATCTAAGATTTACTCCTAATGAGTCAATCTTGGATGGGTTTCTAGGCCAACAAACACAATAATAGATATGTGAATCATATCATTAAGAGCATGATTTCTTGTTAGGTCATCATAGGTCATAATAATCCACTAGAATTAATGAGCAAAAAATGTCTCATAGTGTTAAAATAGACTAGACATCTAATTAAGAACAAACAATAAGACAAAGTTAATTTAGCTCAATTAAAGGAAAAATTGTAAAATGATTTTCATCGAGTTAATTTAGCTGGCCATTAAATGGAACAAAGGAACCCTATAAAGATGTTTGAATGAATCTAAACTAATTAATTTTATTAGAAGCTGAAAATAGAGTCAATTAAATGGAATAGAGTCAATTAAATGAAACCAACAAAGTTAATTTATCTCAATTAAATAGAACAGATTCAATTAAATGGAACAGAGTTAAATGGAACAAAGGAACCCTATAAAGAACCAATTTCGCACCTGGGTAGGTCGGCATGTACCTGGGCAAGCGAGCAGGGCGAGGTCGAGCTGGTCGAGTACGTGGGCGGCGGCGACACCGGCGAGCTCCAGAACCACCGGCACAAGTCAGGCAGGTAGCAGCAGCGACTCCGACGAGCAGGGAGCGGCAGGCGGCGGTGGGCAGGCAAGCAGCGAAGAAAGAGCTGCAGGCAGGCGGCGGCGGGCAGGCAGGCGGAGGAGAAGGAGCGGCGACACGTCGGTGAGCAGCAGCACAAGAGAAGGGGGCGCGGCGGAGAAGGGGGCGCGGAGAAGAAGAAGAAGGCAACAGCAGTGGCGGCGCGGCGGCGCTGTCGTGGAGAAGAAGGAGCAGAGAAAAAGGGAAATCGGCGGCGACAGCAGAGAAAAAGGGCAATCGGCTCGCAATGAAACAAAAGAAAGGGGAAGAGTCGGGCATCGCGGGATATTAAGTTCCCAAATAGCGTCGGTTGTTTAAAACAACCGACGCCTAAACATCTTTAGCGTCGGTTGTTTGAAACAACCGACGTCCAATTGGACGATATTTTCACGAAATTATTTGGTGGGAACCACTTTCAGCGTCGGTTATACAAGGATAACCGACGCTGAAAGTGACACTTTTCGCGCAAATTTCCATCGCACATACGCGTCGGTTTTTTATCTACATAACCAACGCTGAAAGTGACACTATTTTTTTTTGCTCGAAAATTGGATTTCGCGGGCGACTTTAAGCGTCAGTTTTTTTATAAACAACTGACGCTGTATTCAAAGCGGTACCCATGTCTGGCTGGTCTTCGAATATAGACGTCGGTTTGCCTAAATAACCGACGTCTAATATTTTAGGCGTCAGTTTTCCTAAAGAACCGACGCCCAGAAAAGCGACACTGAATGTTGTTTCTGTAGTAGTGATAGGCCAATCTCACTCACCCAGATGACTGTCTGGTGAGCCCGAGTCAAGCTGATTGATTCAACATATTGAAACAGTTAGTCCACTCCTCAATTAGGGCAGAACTTAGCCAATTCAAACTCTAATTAACCTGACAACCCAAGCGGCCATCCCAATACTTGAGACGCCCATCTGGCATGTCCAAATGATTATTTCACCCTATGAGATGGTCACTTTGTAGTACAGTCATCCAATCCTTTGCATGAATTAAATAGCATGAATTAAATACATAAACACTATTGTAATCAATCCAATCATCATTCAAGATACACTCCTCTTCTAGATGGTTTACTATATGTGTGACCCTATAGGACTCACATCACATTGGTAGTGAATGTCCATGACTAGCTTATGATATCACAAGAATTCGGTGCCTAGTCGCACATCAATTATACCCAAGTGAATGGAAAGTTAGAGAAGAACTTCAACCTACAATATGTGTAATGTGTTGTAGTGATTGTATAATTACTTTGTATCTGATACCCAAGGTGAACTAGAGGCATGGAATCTTCATCATCTTCAAAGTTCGATCCATGTTCCTTGAACCAAGAGCAGACTATCTAAGATAATGTGACCTCAATATCATATATCGATTCACATGTTTCTCAGTCTCACTTATCAAGTGGCTAGAATATCATCCTCTAGTAGGAGGGACAAATCCATCTCTATCACTCACAGTATATCCCCATGTGCCAAAGTTACACAATCATCACCTTTACAACAACCCGTGTTTCAGGGCTACATTTAATGATGTCAAAGCACACCCAACGACACGTGTAGAGTGCAGTGATTTGAGGTCTAAGAATCACAATCACCACCTTCACTATAAGAGATGACTATGACCACCAATGATGGATTCCATGTGTCACTCTCAAGGTGGGTCTATCTAATATGCTATTCTCTAGCATGTATCTATTTGCTTGGGTTGATAATGCAATATCATGACTAATGAGATTCCATCATCAACCAACTCACACTATGATCTTATGCATCATTGTTGTCTATCAACCTTCCATAATAACAATTGACTAGGGACATAACAAGAATGTACATACTCTTAGAATTTGTATGATTTCATTCTTATAAGTCATGTACTTGAAAACATATGTCATCGAGTATTGTCATTCTTTAGACATTCATAATGTTTCCTCATTATCTCATAAATGAATAAAATAGAATGAATTGGAAGCTTGTCTCTATGATTATTAATCAAATTATTTTTGGTATAAGCCATGTCAATCATCACATGATTGTCTCTAAGGGCATACCTTATTAGTAGACTCCCACTTGCACTTAGAGACAATCACCCACGATTCTCATTCTTAGTGATCCAAACATGTCCACCATGTTTCACTGTGTAAGTGCTTAATCTAGCAGGTTAGCAACATTTTGCTAATAATCGATATATTGTGTGTTTCCTTATGTCTTTGTTATATGATTTCTCCTATGAGATGAAACTGTCGTAATATGGTATCTAAAATTCCTTGCCTAACAAGTAGCTCCATTGTTGTCACATTATCACTAATGAGTCATCAGTGGTTGGAATATCTACAAGTTCATCACATGAACCTTTAGATCCATATAGTATCACTCTGTGTTCATAACATAGGTATATTGGGCTTCTATTGTGGAATAGAATTAATGGCTATTAGTTTGGAACCATTCCAACTAACAACATTTTTTCTTTTAAATCAAACATATTTTAATATGCAATTTCTTTTGTCATTATGGAAGCTTGCATCGATGTAACCCTTTACATCCAACTATTCCTTTTATTACTATCTCTATTGACTAGCAATCTATCCATAGGTACTTTTCAAGTACTAATGGATATCTTTAATGACCTTCCAATGACCCTTATTGGAATTTACCATCATCTTGTCATGTCCAACACATACAGGATTATATGGGATAATCACATTCATGATAGATTCATTACTACATCCTTTGGCATCTTAATCATGCTACTTCAATTCTTTACAAGAATTGGAACATTTGGTTCATGAGAGTCAAATATGGATTCACTCTCATTGAATCATTTCTGTGTTGAACTCCTTCAAAGGTTCCTATTGTAGTGTTCAAACTTCCAATGTGAAACATTCAAGAACTATCTCATAGGTCTTGATCCTTATCTCATAAGATGTTTCACTCACTTCTTCCTTCATTGATGAAGGGGTATTTCATGCCAGATCTCAGTATCCACAATATTGAGATGTCAATCCTCAATATATGTGGAATATCTATATATACTCCCACTAAATCTTTAGTAATCATAGAATTCATCTTTTATCTTGATTCAAGTCAAACTCTTTGACTATCTTGTCAAAACAAAAGATCCTATTTCTAATATTCTTGTTTAAATCCTATATTAAACTTTGTAGTTTAAAGACTTTATTTGCATTCTTGAAATTATAAAACCTTTTAAGTTGTGCCACGTACACATCCTCTGATGTATTCCTTCAAGGAATCCCATTTTAATCTTCATATGCAAAATCTTTTAGTCTATTTTAACTACAACGACAAGCATGGCAATTGGTAAAGGGATTTCTATCATGTTTAACAATTTGAATTGATTTGAAAATTGTATTCAACCAAATTTTCCTTTTATGTTATACATGTAGTTCTTTGGCACAAGACCCTATTGCACCTTTTCAGTGTTACCCTTTTAGCTGGCACTATCAAGGTCCTATATTGTTAGCTTGCATGGATCCCATAATGGCCTTGACCTTACTTTATAGTTAATGAGTTGGATCATCTTATCATGATCAACCCATGTAAATTGTTGGATTCACAATCCTCCAATCTCAGATGTGTTATACTAGAACCATTTTTTTCTATGTCATGTGAAGAACTTGAGATTCTACAACTACTTGTGATTCTCTTACTTCTCATTGTACCTCTTTGTTGACCTTGAACATTTCAAGTTCTACTTTTACTCCCACTGATTCTTTAGGAACTCAGTTATCCTATCAACAAAACATGTTTGTTATTGGATTGAGATTTACAATAATATTCAACAATTATGGCTTGTGGATAAACCTATTGGGAAATATGGGAACATAGTATAACACTAATTTTTTTATCTATATGTATTCCCATAATAGCAGGATCGTGTCAACTACTATGAAATAGGATGGATGGTTTAATGAGTAATACCTGGTCTTGGAGCAAGTCCAATGACAACAACCCACTTCAATGCAATTGTGAACTAGTTATCCTTAGTCGATGGTTGTGCAGCTCCTGGTCTTCACCATGAAAAACGAACAGAACAACTTCTACAATGACTCCTATGGTCTCGCCATAGACTACAGGATAACTTTTCTCTCCTAGTAGTAGCCAAAGGATACCTACCTCTAGAGTAGTCCACACAGACCAACTAGAACTCCTATCTCGTTCAATTAGAACATATAGGAAGGAGTTGTCCCTCCTGTGGGTGTCCTAGTCACCAACTTTCTCTCCCATAATAATGAGTCTCAGTTGTTATCTCCTGTATCTATCCCTCCCTTTTCGGGTAGGACTTTCTTGGGTTCTCTCAATTACTACAACCATAGAGGACAACATTTGTTAGAGGAATTGACCCTCAATTGTCTGTGTTGTGCTCTGGGAAGCTCCCAATACCCCTCTATTTATATGCAGGGTTAGGGTCAGCCTTCCTGTCTGTACGGGATTGTGTGAGAGTGGGAGGGACTGGGAGATCTTGAATTTTTGCAACCTATAAACTTTGAAATGGTCATCTAGTGACCTAGATGGTCTTATGGTCACACAAGATGGTCATCTCAAACTGCCAAATAGATGTTTGACAATCTCAAAATTGCATATAAATTTGGCAACTTGATTCCAATTAATATTACATATGAATTTCCTTGCACCATAAGTAATGTGCAGTTGAAACTATTCAAGAAACATCTAGAATATTTGTTTGAACCAACCAAGCTATCTCACACAAGCGAGATGCCCGTCTCCCTCACCCAAACGGCCATCAAGTGAGTTTGAGATGAGCCAGTCAGTTTAATTACATTGAACTAGTCGATTCAAGGGCAGAACATATCCAATCAAACTTTTATTAGCTGACAACCCAAATGGCCATCTCAACACTTGAGACACCCATCTGGCCTATCCAAGTGGTCATCTCAACACCTGAGATGGTCATTTAGAAGTTCACTCAACCTAGCTATCGATATGATGATTGAATTGAATATCTAAATGCTTTAGTAATCAGTCCATTCATCATTCAAGATAAACTCCTCTTCTAGATGAGTTCATTTGTGTGTGACCCTATAGGTCCCATATCACTTGATAGTGAATGTCCATAACTAACTTATGACATCACAAGCAAGGAGCAATACCTAGTCGCACATTAGTGCTACCCAAGTAAATGGAAACTTGGAGAACAACTTCAACCTACAATCTGTGTAAGGTGTTGTAGTGATTGTATAATTCCTTTATCTCTGATATCCATGAAACTTAAGGTATGGAACTATAATCCTCTTCGACATTCAATCCATCTTCCTTGAACTACAAAAAGATGTCTAAGATAATGTGACCACAATATCATATATTGATTCACATGTGCATGGGCCTAGTTTCTCAGTCTCACTTATCAAGAGGCCATGATATCATACTCTAATAGGAGGGACAAATCCCATCTATATGACTCACAGTCTATCCCCATGTGTCAAAGTCATCCAATCATCACCGTTATAAAAACCCCATGTTTTAGGAATGCATTTGATGATGCCAAAGTGTACCCAACGACATGTGATGAGTGTAGTCATTTCATGCCGAAGAATCACAATCACCATCTCCACTATGAGAGATGACAATGACCAGCAATTATGGATTCTATGTGTAACTCTGAAGGTGGGTATGTTTAATACATTGTTCTCTAACATGTATATGTGTGCTTGGTTTGGTATTTCCATATCATGACTAACGAGATTCTATCATCATCCAACCCACACTCTAGTCTTATGTGTTACTGGTGTCTATCTATGTTCCACAAGAATGTCTGAATAGGGACATAATAAGAATGTACATAATCTTCTAATTTGTATGATCTCATTCTTTCAAGCTACAAACTTGAATACATACACCATTGAGTTGTCATTCTTTAGACATTCATAATGTTTCCTCATTATCTCATAACAGAATAAAATAGAATCAATTGGAAGCTTGCCTTTATGAGTATTAATCAAATCCTAATATATACCATATCAATCATCACATGATTGGCTCTATGGGAACACCTTACCAACAAACTCCCACTTTCTTTTATATTCAATCACCCATGAATCTTATTCTTGGTGATCTAAACATGTCCACCATGCTTCTGTTATGCCAGTGCTAAATTAGAGGGCTATTGTGACAACCTCGATTTTCTATCTCCTTTACTATATTATTTATTTCTCTACTAGTGACTCACATCACTCAATATGAGTTCAATCACAATACTAGAATGTGATGAAGATCCAATTTGATCACCTCGATGATGAATTTGATGATATGTTGCTCTATTTTGAGAAATTTAACTAAGTAGCATGCTATGTCATGTAACCTTCTTACATATAATTTTGAACCTCATTACTTTGTTGTTTTGGATTCCTATTGTATAGCAGGATGTAGATTTTTCAATATTGAATTCAGCGGCACAAAAATTGAATCAATCGGACATTTAAAGCCCAAGTTATGAGTTAAAGAAGATGACTCAAATTGTATTTGTTTTAAAGTTTTTGCTTGACTTGTGAGCCTTGATGGGCCGACTTTGAGTGGTGTGTGGCCCAACATCCTCCACCCTCTTTGTGGAAACCCTAACACATCCCTCATTTTGTCCATTGGATCTGGGGCCGTGCTAATCTTACGACTGGGGACTTGTCTCCCCAACTCTATATGTCCCATCAGTGCAAAGGAAGTGGTTGGCACCTACCCACCCCACCATGGAACAACAGATACCCCCTCGCACCCCTTTTTGTCTCAATTGAACACCCAATTCAATTTCCCTTACTTCCCTCTCACTTTCCCCATAGTTTTGCATAAGATCGTGCTCTAGATCTCCATTTGCTCCTGCCCCTTTGGCTCCAGCCTGGCGGCGGTGCCGACCATGGCAGTTTAGAGCCTCGGCCTGGCTGCTCCTTGGGCAAAGATTATGGCACGGATGAGCTTGCAGACGCCCACCGAGATGGGCTGGCACCTCCACTGCCTGGTTCATGGCCCGAGTTCCCATGTCCATTGGCCCTTCCATGGCCGCTATTGTAGCAAGCCTTGATTGGAAGGGAGGGGGCTTTCACAATAGGCTGGGGGAGACAGCCATGAGCCATGGATCTGGTGGACCCAATCCACAGGTTACCAATCCAGCGGACCCAAGGGTGACACCTAGTGTGCCCCTTGTTAGTGGAGCAGATGAAAGCTAGCCGCAGATCAAGGTGGACGATGATAGACCATCATCAAGAGGCCACAAATGCTCACACAATAATGTATGGTAACACATATGTTTCATTGATATAGTCTTAATGCAAAAATTCAAAAATGCATAACTCCTTGCTCCCTTTGCCAAATTTAACGAACCAATATATCATTTTGATCCTCTCAAAAGGTATACAATACGAGCATATTTCCAGACCCTGAATCTTCTTTTAGTTACCCTATATTGCTAAAGATGTAATCTTTGACTACTTTGAATATGTTTAACACATGATTATGATTAATGATTGGATCTTGATGCTCAATCTACCCCCGATCCTTAAATAAATATCTTTTATGCACCCTTGAACTAAATGAAGATCATACTCCCCTATAATGCTCATACATGACTCCTTTTGTACGTATTCGACCATATTGGACTATAATGATGTACATTGCCCTTTTGATACTAATCTTGCTACTTAATGATGGAATAATGCCTAATCAAATTCAAATCATTAATATATGTCTCTCTTTAACTCTAAAATCAGTCCATAATATGCCCCTTGATATGGTTGATTCTTTTGACACATAATTGGATGTATGATTGAGTATTGCTACCCCATGTTGGATTATGGCACCTAGACACTAGTGGACATCACCATATTTTGAATGTGCCCAGTATTGCTAATCTAAACCATCTCTTATGCTTGGATTTTATTCATTTATGATCTTTGACCTTGATTACTCTATTATGAGTCTCACGACCTACTTTGAGCACAAGTGTCCTTAATCTTGTCATGTCCACATGAAACCTCAAAAGAATATGAAACTTGAACCACACTCTTATGATGGACTATAAATCAATATGAGATCATCTAATGTACTAATAACCAACCTTGAACCCAACTTGTCCAAAAACCTAAAAATGAATCTAATTGGTGTTAATGATGAGAATCTAATGCATATATATAATCTTGTTGTTAATCAGGTTGGCTTATGATCTAGATGGTAACAGATGTGTTAAGTTAAGAATCTCTGAATCGGGTATGAGCCTTATCTATTTATATGACTATCACTTTCTTGCTTGAAAAAGACATATATTATATGCTTTATTGTTTACTTTCTCAAATATTTCCATGTAGTATTGATATGTCTTACTCGATGTTTTCCTCATCAGTTTTATAACTTGAACACATATATAGATAGAAATCCATTATAATATTGTTGATAAAGGGTTATCTCTTGGCTATGGCCTTGAGGTCCCTCTCGTATAAAAGGTTTAGCTAATCTTGAGCACCCTTACAGACCCTTCCGACGGGAAGATGGTCAAAGACCTTAAACATGTTTGATATTGTTGGTATAATGGAGCGAAATGACATAAAATATGGTTTCACATTTTGTTAAACAGTTAACATGTTTATTCTTGTTCGTTTCATCTTGAAATCTTTTCAAATTATGCAAAGCTTATACATATATGTATCTTTCTGCCCCATACTCAACACCTTATGTGTTGACCCATTTCTTGTATTTTGTTTTTAGGTTCAGAGATGGCTAGAAGGTTGATGGGCTCGGTGAGATATGTTAGGTGTAATTGTTGTATGATACAGTTTTAGTGCACATGAATGACTTGTACTGTTACGACCCCATCTGAGCTTAATTGGTAAACTAGGGTTTACCTAGACAATTGCAAAGATTAATTGGAATATCATTCTTGAAATCTAATTAATGACGATAACACAATTAGGATGTTTTAACTATGATAAGAAGTCTAAATGTACTTTTGTCTTGAGAATTAGGGTTTGAGAAACATAAACCCTAATCGGCCCAAAATAGGGTTTTGATGATACATGAATACAGAAATTGATAAGTAGGATGTCTCACTAAATGATTTTTAGTATTTTATGTGTAACTCTGATTTATTACAAATTTGGATATGATTTGGATATATAAAATGTGAACAACATTGAAAAATATCAGAATTTTTGAAGAATGCTCTGACCTGTTTATCGGTCGAGTTTCAAACTCGGCCGATCACATTTTCCAGAATTTTACAGCAGCGTGGTAATTGAATTTTATCTTTTTATTGGTATATCCAATTGATCTCAAATTTTAACTGTGCCTGAAAAACACAGTTTTATACACTGTGTTAAATTGGCATAATTTTTTGATGACTTTTGAATCCCTACTGTAAGGGTGTCGGTCGAGTTTGTACAGGACAAACTCGGCCGAATATTTTGCAGACTGCAATATAGCAGTGCATTGTTCTATTTTTAATTATTTATTGGTAACTCCAAATGATCTCAAATTTTAACTGAAGCTTTATATAACAATTATAAACAACGTGATAAATTTCCATAATTGTTGGAGAATGTTTGATCTCTGAAATAAACGAATTACAGTAACTTTTGTATAACTGAATATTCAGCCTATATAATTAAAGTTAAGTGTTGGGTCAATATGCAATTGACTCAAGCAGCTCAATTGACTTATATGAGAAACCACACACACACACAGCTCTCATTCTTCGTCATTCACTCCAGAGAAACGAAAATCTAGAGAGAGAGGGAGAGTTAGGGCTTGAGTGGAGAAAGAGGAGGAATTGCTGAATTAGGGTTCTGCGGTCCCAAGAGTGGTGAAATCAAGTAAGTTTGGATCCTTTGCATAGACTTTTATGGTGAATCTTCTCTCTCATGTCAAGATTCCGTCCATGCTCTGATTTTATCCAAGAGGATGTCAAAATTCCCTCTTTTCTCACCCTTTCTTCATAATCCCTCATTTTCAAGGTTTCCGAGTTGAATGGAAGAAGAATTGGGAGATTTGCTAGGGATTTGATAGGAATTCGAGATTCCCTGAGTTGAACTGCAGTTTTGAGGTGTTTTCACACCTTAGGGTGAGTGGGTTATTCCTTCAAACATTCTAATGCACGAATTTGATTATGACATCCAAATCCCTAAATGCTTAACATGTGAATTCTAAATCCTGAAATGTCCGTTTGATTTAAGTTATTGTAAATTGATATGATACGGATTCCTTCTTTGTTTGAATGACTTTTGATGGTAGATTCATATCAGATACGTATACAACACTTCTTAGTGAGAATACTTTTCAGATTTATATCAAATGATGTAATTAGGGTTTAACCTAATTGAGACATCACTAGTGTTTCAACCTTATTGAAAAGGACTAGTAATCCTATAAGTGGTTAGGATGTATCTCATGGGTTATCTTAATTGAATTTTATTCTTGATACATGATATCTCAGTAAATGATATGGAAAATCTAAATTTATTTAAGTTTCCATGATTTCATATCTATATTGATTATATATGATTTGTTGGAAACAGTCTTTATTTAGTGAATGCTTATATCTTATGAGATCATGATAAGAGCCATGTGATAAGTGAATGAGGCAAATGAAACCCTAAGAGTAGGGTGTTGGCATGTGATGAATGAATAAGGCGAATGAAACCCTAAGGATAGGGTGTTCAATGAATCATGTTATGGTGACATGAAAGGTCTCGATATGAGATGTGGTGATACTTAACTGTTGAATTGTATGTTTCTAGTGCATTTAACTTTATATGCTTGTTCTCTCTGAGTTGATATCTACATACTACAGGGCTTCTTATTTTCAATACACATCTCGTAAATTGCAGGTGATGAGATATGACATGCCCTAGAAAGGGATGTTACTGAGACATGGTATATGTTGAATACATGAGCTATGATATTTATATGTTAATTAATTAATAGACCTAAGTGCCCTAACACCGTAGAACCCCTAAAGGAAGGTCTGTTACTTAGGGGTAAAACTCGTGTCCAACATCAACCGGTTGAGTAATTCTGGTGGCACGAGGAGAGAAAGAAAGGCAGTGTCTAACAACAATCGTGCGTGTGTCACGATGGCACTGGGAAAAAGAAAAAGAAAACACGGTTATCTAACACCATTCGTGCGTGTGTCATGAAGGTAACCCTGTGACCCTCCGCCGGTGTACTCAGGTTAAAGGAGGAGTCGGGTGCACTCAGAGTAGTGCTTTGAGGCCGTAGAGCCTATGTTTCTGGCCGGAGAGCCAGGGGTCATGTAGCAGAGCAGGGCTGGCGTCAGACTTAGCATTTCCCGGGTGTGTCGCTAAGTCTTGTACGGTGGGGTCGTAGCATGAATTTGTTACGGATCCTTATATGCAGAGTACACTGCATATGATTAGGGCATAAGTTAAAATATGATCATATAGGTTCACAGAGTTCTTTATAAATGAAAGAGTTAAGAAAGACTAGAAGCATAGTCTTCTAGTAGTTATTCTTTGGATGCAATATTTACATTCTTTGTTATTTCAATTATATTGTTTTAGAACTGCTCAGTGTAGTATTTATTTTTGTTAAATTTCATATCGTTTATTCAAATTATATCTGTAATCACATTAGTGCATTAGTCTGTTTCCTTGAAGTACTCATTCACTGAGCGAGTAGGCTCACCCCTCTACTCAAACATTTTTAGGGTTAACCCCGTGGACTTGATGATGGTCAGAGCATCAGTGTAGACCTGCCACAAGAGTCAAGTACGAGATTAGTTGAGTCAGTCGGTCCTTGTCACTCTAGGTCCTCAGTAAGAGTTTAGAGAGAGAGTTGTAATTACAATGTGTAATATTGTTCCTCTTTGATATGTATGCTAATTACAAGTTTCATGTGCATAATGTGTGAGAGACATCATGAATGTTTATACATGTATCTTTACTATTAAAGTCTGATTAGTAAAAGCAATGTTCAGATTCCTTTGTTAGGATGTTATGTGGTTCATTGCGGAGAATCAAGAGTTTAAAAGAAAAGGAAAAAGTTAAGGGTGTTCTTTGTGTTTCATATAAATCCTATCTTATGCCCTAATCTCATGATTTGAGGAAGTTGTGAGATCGGGGTGTAACAGCTTGGTATCAGAGCTTAGGGTGAGTTGTCAAGGACCATTAAGTTAGTAAGTTAGAGTCCTAAGTGTGGCAGATAGGAGATGTTTGATGTTAGATTTGGGGATTTGAGTATTTGGATATCCTGGCCCGATATCTGAGTACTTGGATCAGCCAGTACAAGCTACTCTGTCTATTCTCTCACGTATACCCTGGCCAGGTATACAGTGGAAGAATGAGCTAGAGAGGAACCCTAGAAAGGTTAGGGTTAAATAACGAGAACAGAAACAAGAATTAAGAGCATAAATGTAAAAAGAGATAGAACTTACATTTCATAATGTTGTTTTTGTTGGAAATGTATAGAAATGCTCTTATATGTTTGAATTGAAATATTCAATACTTTGAAATATGGGTCTTTAATATATGTTGTATACTATGCAATTGTAGCATTTATTGATTTTATTCTTTGTAACAAGTAGACTAGAATTGACCTTTGAATGGGCTTTTGTTTCTATAGTTTTGCCCGCTGATTCAAGTGAAATTGACATCAGCAGGTCTGTTTAGGTTTTCAGTCTGTACGCGATTCGGCCGAGTTGTATGTGATTCGGCCGAGTTTCCTTAATAGGCAATCGAACAGCAAACTGATCGGCCGAGTTGTATGTAATTCGGCCGAGTTTCCTCTTTCAGGAAATCAAACGGCAAGTTGATCGGCCGAGTTTCAAGCGGATCGGCCGAGTTGTGAAGCAATCGGCTGAGTTTCTGACCAATCGGCCGAGTTTCTGAGCTGTGAGTGGCAGTTCAGGAAGAATGTAATCCTTTGTAGTTCTTGGCTTCAGGACTTCAGGTTTGGCCTGGTCCGGTTGGCAGGATGCGTTACTAGGATCTAATGAATCCTATCAATAGCATAATAAGAATAGAATTAGAATAATTAGACCCACATCAGAGTAAGAATGTACATACAGTAAGATGTTGAAACATATGGGCAAGATCAGAACAACTAAGAATTAGTTGAAACTGATATCTGAGGTTCAATTTTGGGGCCTCATATGAGAAACCCTTAATTGGGAATAAAGGAACATGATATGAGATTCATAATCAGTTTATTGATTAATATTATATGAACTATACATATGAAATATAGAAAAGATATGTGAAATGTATGTATGGTTCAAGATAACAAGAATCAGTCATGAAGAATGAATCATAGAATAGAGTATAATGCTTTTATGAACCCTAAAGCAAAGGCTAAGTAGAAAATAGGGTTGAGCATTCAATAGGTCCATAGAAGTAAAGAGTCTTCAAAAGAGTAAAAGTGAAGAGGATCGTATGAACATGTAATTCATAAGACTAGAACAACAAACTAGCTTCTAAGCAAAGAACATAGGTGTAGTTTAACGAATGAATAAGTCATACATGTAATTCATAAGACTTGATTGAAAGAGAAACTATGTTTGACACATGCATGATCCACTTGATTTAAAAATGAAGAATATGTAATGTATTCAACATGAGGAAAAACTAATAGAAGGGCTATTAATTTAGAACGTTAACTTCGCAATAGTATAAAGATAAAGGAGGAAATATGTGCAACATGGTATACATGACCATACATATGAATAAGCAACATGGACATAAGAGAAAAATTTAGAATTAAAGATGACGGGTTAAAGAGTAGTATATGGTAAGAGGACTATGAAACGTAAGAAAGGGTTTGAAATATGATAGAGAAGTTATAAAATAAAGAGGTTGTGAGATTCAATCAAGTGCTAATTAATCAAATATCTCTATTGATAACTAAGTAAATCTACATACGAGAATGTATTAAGGGAATGTTTGAATACAAGTATTCCAAGTCTTTTTATCATCTTCTCTTTCATATATTCCTTAATGGGAGCAAGATGGGAATGAAATGATAAGAGAAAATGAATCATATATGGTGCATAACTACCTTGGTGGGGTCATCTAGTGAATGTAATAGTGACATACAATATGATGAAGAGCAATAAGAAATAAATTCTTGTGTGATAGCAAGAATGATGGATAATCTATTCCTATCTTAAATGATTCAATGTTAATAATGTTTATTATATATAATCATATGAAAGGATAGGTAGAAAAAGGTAAAGAAGTAATGAATGAGCAGAAAGATATAGGAAAGCACTAGCTTTGTGTAATATGTGAATTTGTTTTTACATGTATGATTTGTTGAAGGCATATTAAGGTATGAAAGTTGGTTCTACATATGATTTCAGTATATTTGTGCAAGCTATATGTTAAATTAAAGGCGTATGATAGTAGTAGTAATTCATACCAGATATGCATCCTAGTATTGTGTATTTGTGATATGGTGATACGGTTTGGATGATGTCAGAACACATGGAGAGATACCCTGAACAAGGTAGTCATACTTATTCACTCATATTAATAGAAAGGGTTGATAATCAGATTGTTTGAACAAGTAACCCTAATGAGGTGTAGCTTGTTATACCTAGCTCTAATATAACTGAGTGATGGTAATTGAATATGATTAATGCTTGAATGACTGATACAATCGTGGATTACCTTATTACTGTTGTTGAAACCCTAAAATGATATAATGCGATGGTTACACTTTGAATTGTGTGTGGGCCCATAACCCACAGGTCCCAGGATCGAAACAGGATAGTATGGAATGAGGTGGTAATGCTTCACCTCATGCATCCATGACCCAATGGGGATGCCAAGAGTAGTATTGTGTAATTGATTTTTGAATCTAGTCTTTTAATTTAAGACTGTTTTGCTATTTGAATAGCACTTGATTAAAGTTTAAAATAGCATGGTGAACTCGCTTTTGTCACTTAAAGGTGATACAGAACAATAGATCTCTCTGAGCAGCATAAGTTGAGATAGTTGTATCAGAGTATCAGAGTTGTGCAGTGAAAGCGTGGTGGTTTATCTTTGCATTCTATGTTTGACGGTGGCATAAAGAAATTGCTTGATATCATTGAGAACTATTTGAAATATGTTGTGATTTAGTAAAGAATTAAAAGATCTAATGTTGAAAACTATATTCAGGTATGAAATACAAGAATATAATGACATGGAAGGTTTTAGAAACTTAGAATAACCTTGAATGTATCTTTCTTTTAGGTTCATGTTTCGAGGACAAAACATTCTAAGGGGGGGAGAGTTGTTACGACCCCATCTGAGCTTAATTGGTAAACTAGGGTTTACCTAGACAATTGCAAAGATTAATTGGAATATCATTCTTGAAATCTAATTAATGACGATAACACAATTAGGATGTTTTAACTATGATAAGAAGTCTAAATGTCCTTTTGTCTTGAGAATTAGGGTTTGAGAAACATAAACCCTAATCGGCCCAAAATAGGGTTTTGACGATACATGAATACAGAAATTGATAAGTAGGATGTCTCACTAAATGATTTTTAGTATTTTATGTGTAACTCTGATTTACTTCAAATTTGGATATGATTTGGATATATAAAATGTGAACAACATTGAAAAATATCAGAATTTGTGAAGAATTCTCTGACCTGTTTATCGGTCGAGTTTCAAACTCGGCCGATCACATTTTCCAGAATTTTACAGCAGTGTGGTAATTGAATTTTATCTTTTTATTGGTATATCCAATTGATCTCAAATTTTAACTGTGCCTGAAAAACACAGTTTTAGACACTTTGTTAAATTGTAATAATTTTTGGATGACTTTTGAATCCCTAAAGTAAGGGTGTCAGTCGAGTTTGTACAGGACAAACTCGGCCGAATATTTTGCAGACTGCAATATAGCAGTGCATTGTTCTATTTTTAATTATTTATTGGTAACTCCAAATGATATAAAATTTTAACTGAAGCTTTATAAAACAATTACAAACAACGTTCTAAATTCCCATAATTGTTGGAGAATGTTTGATCTCTGAAATAAACGAATTACAGTAACTTTTGTATAACTGAATATTCAGCCTATATAATTAAAGTTAAGTGTTGGGTCAATATGCAATTGACCCAAGCAGCTCAATTGACTTATATGAGCAACCACACACACACACAGCTCTCATTCTTCGTCATTCACTCCAGAGAAACGAAAATCTAGAGAGAGAGGGAGAGTTAGGGCTTGAGTGGAGAAAGAGGAGGAATTGCTGAATTAGGGTTCTGCGGTCCCAAGAGTGGTGAAATCAAGTAAGTTTGGATCCTTTGCATAGACTTTTATGTTGAATCTTCTCTCTCATGTCAAGATTCCGTCCATGCTCTGATTTGATCCAAGAGGATGTCGAAATTCCCTCTTTTCTCACCCTTTCTTTATAATCCCTCATTTTCAAGGTTTCCGAGTTGAATGGAAGAAGAATTGGGAGATTTGCTAGGGATTTGATAGGAATTCGAGATTCCCTGAGTTGAGCTGCAGTTTTGAGGTGTTTTCACACCTTAGGGTGAGTGGGTTCTTCCTTAAAACATTCTAATGCACGAATTTGATTATGACATCCAAATCCCTAAATGCTTAACATGTGAATTCTAAATCCTGAAATGTCCGTTTGATTTAAGTTATTGTAAATTGATATGATACGGATTCCTTCTTTGTTTGAATGACTTTTGATGGTAGATTCATATCAGATACGTATACAACACTTCTTAGTGAGAATGCTTTTCAGATTTATATCAAATGATGTAATTAGGGTTTAACCTAATTGAGACATCACTAGTGTTTCAACCTTATTGAAAAGGACTAGTAATCCTATAAGTGGTTAGGATGTATCTCATGGGTTATCTTAATTGAATTTTATTCTTGATACATGATATCTCAGTAAATGATATGGAAAATCTAAATTTAGTTAAGTTTCCATGATTTCATATCTATATTGATTATATATGATTTGTTGGAAACAGTCTTTATTTAGTGAATGCTTATATCTTATGAGATCATGATAAGAGCCATGTGATAAGTGAATGAGGCAAATGAAACCCTAAGAGTAGGGTGTTGGCATGTGATGAATGAATAAGGCGAATGAAACCCTAAGGATAGGGTGTTCAATGAATCATGTTATGGTGACATGAAAGGTCTCGATATGAGATGTGGTGATACTTAACTGTTGAATTGTATGTTTCTAGTGCATTTAACTTTATATGCTTGTTCTCTCTGAGTTGATATCTACATACTGCAGGGCTTCTTATTTTCAATACACATCTCATAAATTGCAGGTGATGAGATATGACATGCCCTAGAAAGGGATGTTACTGAGACATGGTATATGTTGAATACATGAGCTATGATATTTATATGTTAATTAATTAATAGACCTAAGTGCCCTAACACCGTAGAACCCCTAAAGGAAGGTCTGTTACTTAGGGGTGAAACTCGTGTCCAACATCAACCGGTTGAGTAATTCTGGTGGCACGAGGAGAGAAAGAAAGGCAGTGTCTAACAACAATCGTGCGTGTGTCACGATGGCACTGGGAAAAAGAAAAAGAAAACACGGTTATCTAACACCATTCGTGCGTGTGTCACGAAGGTAACCCTGTGACCCTCCGCCGATGTACTCAGGTTAAAGGAGGAGTCGGGTGCACTCAGAGTAGTGCTTTGAGTCCGTAGAGCCTATGTTTCTGGCCGGAGAGCCAGGGGTCCTGTAGCAGAGCAGGGCTGGCGTCAGACTTAGCATTTCCCGGGTGTGTCGCTAAGTCTTGTACGGTGGGGTCGTAGCATGAATTTGTTACGGATCTTTATATGCAGAGTACACTGCATATGATTAGGGAATAAGTTAAAATATGATCATATAGGTTCACAGAGTTCTTTATAAATGAAAGAGTTAAGAAAGACTAGAAGCATAGTCTTCTAGTAGTTATTCTTTGGATGCAATATTTACATTCTTTGTTATTTCAATTATATTGTTTTAGAACTGCTCAGTGTAGTATTTATTGTTGTTAAATTTCATATCGTTTATTCAAATTATATCTGTAATCACATTAGTGCATTAGTCTGTTTCCTTGAAGTACTCATTCACTGAGCGAGTAGGCTCACCCCTCTACTCAAACATTTTTAGGGTTAACCGCGTGGACTTGATGATGGTCAGAGCATCAGTGTAGACCTGCCACAAGAGTCAAGTACGAGATTAGTTGAGTCAGTCGGTCCTTGTCACTCTAGGTCCTCAGTAAGAGTTTAGAGAGAGAGTTGTAATTACAATGTGTAATATTGTTCCTCTTTGATATGTATGCTAATTACAAGTTTCATGTGCATAATGTGTGAGAGACATCGTGAATGTTTATACATGTATCTTTACTATTAAAGTCTGATTAGTAAAAGCAATGTTCAGATTCCTTTGTTAGGATGTTATGTGGTTCATTGCGGAGAATCAAGAGTTTAAAAGAAAAGGAAAAAGTTAAGGGTGTTCTTTGTGTTTCATATAAATCCTATCTTATGCCCTAATCTCATGATTTGAGAAAGTTGTGAGATCGGGGTGTAACATGTACCATGACTCTGGAAATATGTAACTGAATTCATGAATATAATGCATTTTGTATAATTTATACTTGTTGAATGTTGAGACTGTGTTGGTGCCTTGATCTTGTTATTTATTCATGTGTGCTAAGCTTTACACTTCCACATGTTGCCTTTGGTATATGTTTGGTTCATGGGACTGGGATTCTGGTTCTGTGACAGATGGTATCAGAGCATGAACAATAACTACACCAAACATTGCTCACATGAAACACAAACTAAACTCACCCTACATCTCAACTCTAGAAACTTAATAAGATGTATTTTTTGGATTAGGTTGACTTAGCATCTAGGTTAGAACCTAGATGTTCTATAACTAGGTGTAGACTTGTTTAAATTACCTCCCTTGACATGATTCACGACATGTGCTTAGGATGTCTACACAAGTGTGCACCATGTTCTTGCTAGTTCTCTAGGTGTCATGATACTAGACTGCCTAATGAGTGTGGTAACTCATTTTGGTTTTATTCGGATGGAGTATGGTGGTTTTCATCACCTATTTAAACATTGGAGAAAACATATTTCAAGTATTATTATATGTACATATGAAAAATGTTACCACACATAGAAAGGCAGTGAGTTTCCATGCAACCTAGGAGAAAGAGATGTAACATCAAGTCTAGATGAGAGAGATTAGATGATATTGATAGTCTCTAGAGTTGTCTAGAGCCATGATATAGGTTAGGCAAGTGAGTAACCTAGAAACCTAAGATGATGATAATGATATTGATGATGATGTTGATGTTAATAAGACCCAAATTTGTCCTTGAGAAATTCAAATAGGTTGATGATATGGAATGAGTTTGACAATGCAACCCTAGATAGACCTAACACCTGGTATGATACATATGGCTTGGTTGATGTGCTAAACATAGCTAGTGGGTTGGCATGCTTGCTTGTACCTAGTTTTATACGTGTTGAGATATGATATGTGATATACAGTTTGAGACCAACATGGGCCTCAATCTCTTTACAAAGGAGGACCTCTAGCATGGGACATATTAATAGGGTGACCTTGTGATATGAGTCAACCCACCTTGGGAGAAGGTTAGAGTACCTAAACCCCAAAATATTTGAAATGTTGAAAATATGAATGATGAAATACTTGATGATGAGTCCCTAACTAGAATACTTCTAAGTATATGGGTTGAGTGACCTAGTGGATGGTTTCCTTGAAAATGTTGAACCCTAGATGTCCTATGAAAATATCTAACCCTAAGAAAGAGGCAATTGAATATTTGATGCTTGCCATATAGGTGAGGGGGATGTCCTAAGACCCTAAGATAACATATATGATGTGTGATATCCATGATGAGCCTCATACTCGGGTTAGTAATTATATATAAAGGAGTCTAGTGGTTACCCTTGTTCCTCGAAAGATGGGTAGAATTTTGGTTATGGGTATAAGTTTGTGGATAACATACCTTGTTGGACATATACCTGTCTTAGCTTGAGTGGGTTGATCTTGCAGAGCTCTATCTAGGTACAATAGAGAAGTTTCAAAACCTTGATGATGATGATAATGTTATTCCTCGAATAATGCTCAATACATGAAAGAATCTCACTTAAGTTAAACTCTAGATATATGTGCAATGAGCCACTCTCATGAGATAGATCTAGTATGAAATCATACCATACAAGAAAGATATAGCTTTGAAATCATGATCTAGATATGATGATGTCATAAGATCTTAGCTTGAACAATCAGGGGTAACATGCCTAATATCGTACTAAAAAAAATGATTAATTGGATATGTTGATGCTCTTGGGGTCATAACTCAAATGAACATGATTAATAAACTGTTTAATTTTAATTTTGAAATGAAAGATAATGAACATAATTGATTAGAATTGGTAGAAATTTTGGGGAAAGCAAAACCATGCATGAAATATAGAGAAAAGATGAGATACACCATCGATGATAGTCTCATTTGAAGTCATGAACATGAACATGTTCGATTGAGAATTGATAACATAGACTTAGATAATACACCTTGTTCCCATATGAAGTTATGAATACGAACCCTAATTCAAGGATACTAGGGATGGGTAAACCCTGATGCCATGATGATGTCACATTATGAAGGAACACTAAGTGATATATATATAATCAAGATGAGCACATCCTTGATGATGATAGCCTAGTGTTCTTCCCATTGTGTGGAATACCTTTAAAATCATGGTGGAATACCTAGACCTCATGGTTTTTACCCTGACTCTTGTTTATGATCCTTGATAAATTTCGAGGACGAAATTTCTTATAAGGAGGGAAGGATGTGACAACCTCAATTTTCTCTATCCTTTACTATACTATTTATTTCTCTACTAGTGACTCACATCACTCAATATGAGTTCAATCACAATACTAGAATGTGATGAAGACCCAATTTGATCACCTCGATGACGAATTTGATGATATGTTTCTCTATTTTGAGAATTTCAACTAAGTAACATGCTATATCATGTCACCTTCTTACATATAATTTTTAACCTCATTACTTTGTTGTTGTGGATTCCTATTATATATCATGATGTATATTTTTCAATAACAAATTCGGTGGCATAAAAATCACATCAATCGGACATTTAGAGCCGAAGTTATGAGTTAAAGAAGATGACTCAAATTGTACTAGTTTTAAAGTTTTTGCTTGACTTTTGTGCCTTGATGGGCCGACTTTGAGTGCTGCACGGCCCAAAAACCTACACCCTCTTTTTGGAAACCCTAACCCATCCCTCATTTTGTCCGTTGGATCTGGGGCCGTGCTAATCATACAGCTAGGGACTTGTCTCCCCAACTCTATACATGCCATCAGTGCAAAGGAAGCGGCTGGCACCTACCCACCCCACCATGGAACAACAGATACCCCCCTCACACCCCTTTTTGTCTCAATTGAACACCTAGTTTGATTTCCCTTACTTCCCTCTCACTTTCCCCCATAGCTGCACATAAGATCGTGCTCTAGATCTCCATTTTCTCCTGCCCATTTGGCTCCAGCCTGGCGGCGCCGCCGGCCATGGCAGTTCAGAGCCTCGACCTGGCTGCTCCTTGGGCGAAGATTATGGCACAGATGAGCTCGCAAATGCCCACCGAGATGGGCCGACACCTTCACTACCTGGTTCATGGCCCGGGTGCCCATGTCCATTGGCCCTTCCATGGCCACTGCCACAGCAAGCTTTGGTTGGAAGGGAGGGGGCTTTCGCAGTAGGCTGGGGGAGACAGCCATGAGCCATGGATCTAGTGGACCCAATCCACAGGTTACCAATCCAGCGGACCCAAGGGTGACACCTAGTGTGCCCCTTGTTAGTGGAGCAGATGAAAACTAGCCGCATATCAGGGAGGATGATGATAGACCCTCATCAAGCAGCCACAAATACTCACGCAATAATGTATGGTAGCACATATGTTTCATTGCTATAGTCTTAATGCAAAACTTCAAAAATGCATAATTCCTTGCTCCCTTTGCCAAATTTAATGAACCAATATATCATTTTGATCCTCTCAAAAAGATATACAACATGAGCATATTTCCAGACCCTGAATCTTCTTTTAGTTACCCTATATTGCTAAAGATGTAATCTTTGACTACTTTGAATATGTTTAACACATGATTATGATTAATGATTGGATCTTGATGCTCAATCTACCCTCGATCTTTAAATCAGTATCTTTTATGTACCCTTGAACTAAATGAAGGTCATACTCCCTCTAATGCTCATACATGACTCCTTTTGTACATATTCGACCATATTGGACTATAATGATGTACATTGCCCTTTTGATGCTAATCTTGCTACTTAATGATGGAATAATGCCTAATCAACTTCAAATCATTAATATATATCTCTCTTTGACTCTAATATCAGTCCATAATATGCCTCTTGATACGGTTGATTCTTTTGACACATAATTGCATGTATGATTGAGTATTGCTACCCCATGTTGGATTATGGCACCTAGACACTAGTGGACATCACCATACTTTGAATGTGTCTATTATTGCTAATCTAAACCATCTCTTATGCTTGGATTTTATTCATTTATGATCTTTGACCTTGATTACTCTATTATGAGTCTCACGACCTACTTTGAGCATAAGTGTCCTTAATCTTGTCATGTCCACATGAAACCTTGAAAGCATATGAAACTTGAACCACACTCTTATGATGGACTGTAAATCAATATGAGATCATCTAATGTACTAATAACTAACCTTGAACCCAACTTGGAAAAAACCCTAAAAATGAATCTAATTGGGGTTAATGATGAGAATCTAATGCATATATATAATCTTGTTGTTAATCAGGTTGGCTTATGATCTAGATGGTAACAGATGTGTTAAGTTAGAATCTCTGAATCGGGTATGAGCCTTATCTAGTTATATGACTATCACTTTCTTGCTTGAAAAAGACATATATTATATGCTTTATTGTTTACTTTCTCAAATATTTCCATGTAGTATTGATATGTCTTACTCGATGTTTTCCTCATCAGTTTTATAACTTGAACACATATATAGATAGAAATCCATTATAATATTGTTGATAAAGGGTTAGCTCTTGGCTATGGCCTTGAGGTCCCTCTCGTATAAAAGGGTTACCTAATCTTGAGCACCCTTACAGACCCTTCCGACGGGAAGATGGTCAAAGACCTTAAACATGTTTGATATTTTTGGTATAATGGAGTGAAATGACATAAAATATTATTTCACATTTTGTTAAACAGTTAACATGTTTATTCTTGTTCGTTTCGTCTTGAAATCTTTTCAAATTATGCAAAACTTATACATATATGTATCTTTCTGCCCCATACTCAACACCTTGTGTGTTGACTCATTTCTCATATTTTGTTTTTAGGTTCAGAGATGGCTAGAAGGTTGATGGGCTCGGTGAGCTATGTTAGGTGTACTTGTTGTAAGATCTAGTTTTAGTTCACATGAATGACTTGTACCTTGACTCTGGAAATATGTTACTGAATTCATGAATATAATGCATTTTGTATAATTTATACTTGTTGAATGTTGAGACTGTGTTGGTGCCTTTATCTTGTTATCTATTCATGTGTGCTAAGCTTTACACTTCTGCATCTTGCCTTTGGTATACATTTGGTTCATGGGACAGGGATTCCGGTTCCATGACAGTTATAAACCCTTTGCAACTAGTCGATATATTGTAGGTTTCCTTCTCTATTCATTGTACTATTTCTCGTATGAGACATAACTACCATAATATGGTATCTGATATTCCTTCCTAACAATTAGTTTCATTGTTGTCGTAGTATCACTATTGAGTCATCAATGGTTGGAACATCTATAAGTTCATGACATGAACTTCTAGATCCATATAGTATCACACTGTGTTCATAACACAAGTATACTCAGATTCTATTCTAGAATATAATTAATGGCTATTAGTTTGGAACCCGTCCAACTAACAACATTTCTCCTTTTTAATCAAACATATTTTAATTTGCAATCAATTTTTTCATTATGGAGGCTTGTATCGATGTAACCCTTTACATCCAACTTTTCCTTTTATGATTATCCTTATAGACTAGAAATATATCCCTAAGTACTTATGGATATCTTTGATAACCTTCCGATAACCCTTATTTGATTTATCTTGTGATGTCCAATACACAAAAGACTATATGGGATAAGTACACTTATAGAATTCATGATAGATCCATTACTACAAACTTTGGCATCTAAATCATGGCATTTCCATACTTCACAAGAATTGAAACATCTGGTTCATGAGAGACCAATATGGATTCTCTCTCATTGAATCCTTTAGTGTTTAACTCCTTCAACACATTGCTATTATATGTACTCAAATTTTAATTATGAAACATTCAAGAACTATCCCAATAAATCTTGATCCATATCTCTTAAGATGTTTCACTTTATCCTTCATTGCTGAAGTGTTTTCATACAAGATCTCATCATATGTGGAATATTCATATATAATCTTTTGTAATAACAAATTTCACCATGATTCAAGTCAAACTCTTTAACTATTCTATCAAGTCTAAATATCACATCTATAAGATTCTTGTTTCAATCCTAGATTGAACTTTGTAATTTATAGACTTTATTTGCATTCTTGAAGCTATAAAACCTTTTAGGTTGTGTCACATATACATCCTTTGATGTATTCCATTAAGGAATCTAGTTCCCATATTCGTATGCCAAATCTTACAATCTATTCTAACTAAAAAAACAAGCACGACAATTGGTAAAGGGAATGCTATCATGTTCAACAACTTGAACTAATTTGTAACATCTTTTCAACCAATTCGTCGTTTTATGTTGTCCACATAGGTCTATACCACAAGACCCTATTTCACCCTTTAGGTATTACCCCTTATGTGGCACTATTAATGTCCTACCTTGTCAGCTTACATGGATCCCATAATACTAAGAAATAGCTTCTAGTTGACTAGCAGACTCATCTATTATGAACAACCCATCTATATCATTGAATTCATATTCCTCCAATCTCATATGTGCTCTACTAGAACTATTTCATTGTAAAAGAGTGAAATTACCCCTTTACTAAAAAAATGAAGAATTGACATCCATTCCAAACACTCACAGATAAATGATGGAATGGGCATAAATTTTCCAAATTTATTAAACATTGGTATACAAAAGACCATTAGAAAGCAGCAAAATAAAAAAATAACTAACTATATTCAATTTCATAAAAGGTTTACAAAAATTAATCAAATTCTCCCATTCAGGTTTTCATTAAGACACACAATCAGGATCTAGATAGAGGGAAGTCTAGACTACTACAATCTTGTCTCCAAGAAACATCTCCATCAACCGAGTCCAAGCCAAAAGCTAAGATCTTCCTTGTCTTATCCATCACCTTGCGCAACACTTGGGTGGTTGGGAAGGCACCCAGCAAAAAGGGAAAGGGAAGAAAAGTATGTGTCACAAAACTAGTCTAGGATATCAAGATAAGTATAGCAAATAAAAAATAGGCTAGGGTTTATCATATGATGAAGATAACAAGAGTATGAGGCTATATATCATTAAAAAATATAATAAAAAAGATTTGCATGTAAGATAATTATGTATACCTAACTAAGTCAGGTTGAGGTACCTACCAGACCTATAATCATAGGTGAGGGGAGAATAAGACATTCCCAATCACCTACAATATTATGAGGAGAATAAGACATTCCCCAGGGCGACTATTTGCATGTCCTCTATGGGTGGTTGTACATAAGTACCACTACTTTAAATTAAATAGAACATAAATCCACATGCTAAAAAAAGTAGCGATGGGAAGAATAATCATATGAATCAATAAGCATGGTAGTGGGGTACCAAGACTCAATAATAATGTTCCAAAACTAATTTATGAGGCAAGTATAGCAAAAGATTCAAGAGTATATGAAATAGGATTTAATAAAGCCTCATTATAGAAAAATAGGTTAAGGCACAACTATTCCCAAATTAAGGTGTAAATGCACATACCTCTCTTACTAATATCAATTACTAACTTTCACCACTTTAATTGAGTCCAAGTTCCACTTTGCCTATTTTCAATGTAGTAACATGTATTAGAGTACACAATGCACATTAATGTATAGGAACCCTAATTTCATAACTTTGTAGCAAAACTTAGATTTATATTTTGAAAATATCACCAATGAACTTATTAGGTTCTCTTGATGAAGAAAACATATTTTTATGTTAATTTTGGAGTTATGATGATTAAGATGTAATTTTTATGGATTTATGCATTAAATTCATTTTTAAAAATTACCCTTTGTCAAATCATGAAATAATACCTTGAAAATATTTTTATCAGATAGAGATTAATTTTCCAATTGCAAAACATATTTATTTGTCAAATTTGGATAAGCGGATTAGAAGATATGAATTTTTCAATACTGACCAATAGGAAATTGCCACATGATCAAACCGATCGAGATAATTGAAGAGAGAGGGAGAGGGACAAAACACCATTTGACCCAAGATTATATTTGAAGTTTCATAGGTAACCAAACTAGAGCTTCTAGAGAAGGTAAAATAGCAAGAAACCAAAACCCTAGAAGAACATGGTAAAAAGAGATGGAGTAGAAGCATGAGTTTTAAGCACGTACTAAGTAATATATGAGAAGGAGGTTAACAAACTTGCCTCTAGGAATGTAATCAAATAGAAAGGATACTGAGATTAGAAGGTATGATTGCTCCAATCCAAGCTCCTTTCTTGAGCAAAGATCACCTTCTCCACTTTAGAGGTGCAAACCCTAGCAAAAGAGCATGGAGATGAGATGTTTTAGGGTTCTAGGTGGAGTTTTACCACGCAAGGTCATGGTTCTAACCTAGAATAAGGTGGGAGGAATACTAAAAGCATGAAAACCACCAAGGAGGAGCTTAAGAAATCCTAAATAGAGAAATTTGGAACCATATGAGCCTTCTTCACCAAGGTAGGCACCCTCTTTTACCTTGGGACAACAACTTTGTGGCCAAACATATAAGGGACGATTATCTAAGCTGTGGGAAAGAGAAGGAGAGAATTTCTTCTTGGATTGGGAGGTGGGAAGGGGTAGACACAACTTTATAAAGAAGGGGGCAAGTATGAGGTGTCTATGGGACTTTCCATGTGTCCTTAGGCTAGGGCTTCATGGCCATGCAAGAGGACAGATCATAGACTCTTCTTGTATATCAAAAGTCAGTCCTAAAAGCCCCTAGAGCCTTCTAGGCCATCCCCACCGTCCTTCAAACAACAAAATAACCCCATTGGTTGATAGCTTTTAAGGATAAGTACATTTATAAAGAGGGCAATCCCTATAATGCCCTTGGAGAGAAACACCTTCAAACCAAGGTGCAAACAGGTGCCCCATGGTTCAAAAACTAGAAAAGGGTAAGAGAATATGTAAGGATTAAAATTTAGGTGATAATTTGCAAGGAAAACCACCAAATTGGGCAAATTGCATAAAAGTCCAAAACGTGCATATAAGTGCATAACTTACACAAAAAACATCCAAATTGAACCAAACTTGAAACTTCACCTTATATCATGATTTCAAAACACCTCAAAAGGTTAGATTAAGGTTTAGAGTACTTTATTATGGTAGTTGAACTTGTTCAATATATTAAGTAAGGTTTGGGGCCTTACACTTCTAACGTGGATTTATTTACCATTATTCCACTTCAGTGGTGGTTTTACATTTCAGCTCCTTATTTAAGATTTTATCGAGGTATTTGTACATAAACCCTTCCATTGGTATAATTATTGAACCACCATTCACCAAACCACTATAAATTCCACAATTTGAGCATCAAGGACAAAAAGGATAAAAATGATAGGAAAATATTGGGAAAGGGCCAAAAAGAGAATATGTCAAAGGTTCAATATGTTATATTTATTCTATGTTACATGACAAACTTGAGATTCCACAACAATGAGTGATTCTTTTGTTCTCATTGTACCTCTTTGTTGATCTCAAACATTTCAATCTCTATTTTAACTTCCACTGATTCTTTTGGAACTCAATTATCCTACCAACAAAACACTTTTGTTATTGTATTGGGAATAACAACAACATTCAACAATCATGGTTTCTGGATCTACCTTTTCAAGAAACAACTTTCTCAATGTAGATTTTATTCCTATTGACATATTGGAGTGCTCCCAAATCATATCATATATGATGTCTTATAAACCATTTAGATGGTGCATCATTTAGTGATTATATATATTTATGAGGATAAGAAGATTAGATTAATTGATGATTATATCATGACCCATTATGATGTAATTTCTTCATAATGGTACATCATCATGCTCCGAAGAATTTAACTTATCACAGTTAGTTCTTGAAGGTACTCAAGGCATTGATGCAAAGTATTTCAACATTTGATCTCATCAATGTTTCTTAATATTTTAATCAAAATTGTACTTTATTTATAATCTACTTGAACATTTCAAGGGATTTATGTTTCTATTTCACTGAGTATATATCATCATACTACTACTAAGAGAAACAAAGTATACACATTTATCTATAACTTTTATACCATACGATCTTCAGGCATCACATGTATAAAGTCTAATGGAAAGTTTATCCTCCCACTACATGTAGTGAAGGATGTTATGTCACTTTGATCCCAAGTAAGAATTGCATATTTCCTTAGGTTCATTAACCAAGGAAAACTAGACTAACATCAATGTGTATTCTAGTCATGCATTTCTTATATGTACATCCAAGGTGACTAATGCTATTATGTCTTGAGTTAACAATTATAATTATTTGGTACAAACATTATAAATACTCATATCTAAGTCTTTTGTGTAGAGATCATTAGATGTATGGGAATTTCCATTCAAGATCATATATTCTGAAACAATAATCTCATAATTTATTGATATATCATCCATGTCATACAAGATGCTCTAAATAAATTATTTCTTATGGCATAATGAAATAATAGTTCAACTAACTCTATTACATTCCCATTGGTCTAAGATAAATTTAAATGTAGACTAAAGATTCTATAACTCTTACTCTGCCTTGTCCATCTTGTCCTTCCATGAAGGCCTTTATTTCTTGTCAGATCATGTACATCAATATGTCATATCTCTATTTTTATCACATACCAAAATGAATAAGTAATCAAATTTATCTTATAATGTTTATACATGAAGTGGAGGCTTCAATTCCTTCCTTCTTCTTCTTTAATTCCACTAACTAGAGTAGGCAATTTTTTCTCTAATGTCCAGGCCGGTGACAAAGGTGACAATCACCTCTTACTTTCTTCACTTCACCTTTTACTTTAATATCTGAAGACTTGGGCTTCTATCGAGCTTTAGAACTCTTCTTATCTTTTCCTTTTCCTTTAGGCTTCCCCTATGTCTTGCTGATCATCATCACAGACTTGAGCTTGTATTTCTTCATTTATCCCACAATTGTTCTCAACATGCCCAATAACTAGTCAATGACTTGTCAAAGTCATTCATGTAGTAGTTCATGACAATCTGACAATATGACTCTAGCAGAGATTGCAAAATCACATCATTGGCCCACTCTTAACCCAAAGGGAATCCCAATGTAGCAAGGTTATCCACATACCCAATGAGCTCGACTACATGAGGACCTACTTGGTCACCTTCTGTCATGTTACATTAGAACAATGCCTTGAAGACATCATATATCTCTTGTCTTCCCTGATCTTGGTACATGTTCTTGAGATGTGTGACCATTTCAATCACACCCATATTCTCATCCTGACTCTAGAATTCATAGTTCATGGACCATAGCATCAGACACTTGACATCTACGACATCTTCAATATGCTTCTTATCAACATCCTTGTCAGCCCTTGGTGCATTTTGAGATGGTTCTTCTGGTTCTGGCATCTGTAGGACATAATGCTTGCGCTCCTATGTTAGAACAATTCTCAACGTCCTGAACCAGTTATGGAACTTGTTCCCAATTGGTTTGTCCTTCTCAAGGATTGATCATGGAGAAAAGTGATTGTTATTCGTTTCCATTTGATTCTACAAAAGAATTTACAATTTTTTATAACTCATTTGATTTGATTTGATTTCATAAAATTTGGGGAATAATAATTTAGTCTGTGATTCATTGTCATTCTCATTATTTTGATCAAATTGACAACCCTTAAGTATCAATTTAGAAAACTGCAGTGAACAATTTTCTATTGAGCCAAGATCCATATTTCATCAAGTCATGAGTCAGATTTGGTTGATCACCCACAACCTGACAATATAGGTAGGAAAACTTGCCAATTGCATCATATAAAACTCTTGGATAGATGATATGTACAACTCCTTGCCATAATCATCTGCATGCTTTTGGGCCCAGACGCTCTAAGAATCACCACTTAAGCCTGGCCCAATATCCAATAAGATAATAATGCACCCCACTTTGGTGACACCTACATTACTACCATCCCACTTCCATGAGGTAGACAACGCACCATGCTTTAGCATAACCTACGCTTGGTCGAACAAGTTTTTCATTTTTATTTCTATTGGAAAGCATCCTAGACTTAATATTTGATTTAAGAGATCTTATATATATCATATATATAAATACATAAATTATATCCAATCACCAACATATATAGTACATATCATATACATGCTATATCCCACTATGTAAACATGCAACATAAAACAAAAAAGTGATTGTTATGGCCATGTCCATTTGGAATTCCTTGGAGCCACAAGGAATTACTACAACCTAGGTCAATCATCGCATCACATGTATGAACCCACTATTGGTGTAGACTTGTGCTTGCCAATTTAGATAGACCGGTTCAACCCTTGAACAAGTCATCTCACTTCTTGGCTGGTCAGTTGGTCCTCCTATCCAACTGATGTCTAGATACCTTCTAGATGTTCGGTTGGGCCTTTTGTGACATTCGTCTAGCCTCCTACCCAAATGATGTCGGTTGGGTCCACCAGGAATTCATCTAGTTCCATTAGACTCTCCTCCTTGTTCCTCCAGGCAGTCGACTCATCTCACGAATTAGTCATCTCACTTGGCAATGAACATCTTCAACGTCATTTCAAGAAAAGAAACTATCCTAGTACTACTTTATTACATAAAATAAGAGAAATCTTGAGTTACATTCGATGGGATCAAAGGTAGGAAAGCATTAACTTTACATCGAGAAAAGGGAGGTAGAGGCTCGGTGCGCATATGAAGATAAACAAGAACCAAACCATCCAACCACACTCAAATATATGGTTTAGGCCATAGCCACGCTACACATCTTTTTTTTTAAAATTAAGTCAGGGGGTCCTTTTATTCATCCCATCCCCCTCGTATGGTCTAAATCGCAACAAAATACATCTCCTGCTCATATAACTGCAGGTATCATCCCATACTTAACCCAAAGCATCACACAGAATCAGCCCAATCAAACAGCACACTCCGTATCCACCATCTGCACTGCCACATATGGCATAACCTGCTTCTCCAGCAAAGCCATTCCTCTAATCTTAGCCGGCATTCTACCTATGTCAGTGATCACAGCAAACTCATTTGAGAATCTACCTCGCCTTCCAAATTCTCTGGGGATAGAATTAACAATCTTGTGAACTAATGAACCATAAACATCATACCTTCTCAATTCCTTCTTTAGATCACGTGCAAAGGACCACACCTTCCATGGCACCTCCCCGTTTCCCCACAGAATACTGTGAACATTTTTATCATCAATTTCTATCGCCGAGACATGAAGAAGATTATCCACCGCGAGCTTCATCCCAATGGCGCAAGCCTGCAAATAGGCTGCGATATAGTCCGACGCATTCAGCCATGTTCGAAACATCAGAACCAGCCGACCTTCATGATTTCGAACCACCCCAGCTGCCCATCTACACTTCGTACCATATACATCCTCATCTCTACCAACAGTGATATTACACTTAAGATTATGAATATCCGGTGTTCTCCATCGGAACAAACCAATCTCTCTCATCTTTGTTCTAGGTTCTTCGAAGCCAGCATCTCTCATCGCATTATATATATGTGCGTTAGATGAAATAAGGAAAGATTTCTTCTTCATTAGGCTGTTGATGGACGTAACAACCTGTGTCCACTCCCGGTTCTCCGATCTTCTGGTACCATCGTACCTAGCAACGCACCTAATCCTCCATATACAATGCGGAATGAGAGAAGAAAGTTTACCAATTAACCAATCATCGATCCTCTTGGATATACCTCGTGCGCAGCTCACGATAAGGGAGTCGAAGTCATGCGGAGCGATGGCTTCTATAACTTCCGTAAATCTGCTCCAAAAGAAAGCAGCTAGCTGACCATGAAACAGCAAATGAGCCATATCCTCTATCTACGGCGCTTCACAGCACTCACATTTGGACGCAAAGGGTATGTGACATTTTTGACTGACATTGTCGTCGGTAGGAACAGCTCCCCGAAGGAATTTCCATATGGTAGCACTCTCTCTAGGGACATCAAGGCTCCATATTTTCCCAATGTTCGAATGACCCTCCTGCATGTCTACAGCCAGACATCTTTTCACAGATTTCACCGAGAACTGCCCTTTAACATTCGGAGCCCAGAAAAGGCTGTCATCTTCATCCTCTAAAGTAATCTCCGCCTTCTGTATCATATCAATACCATGCTCGTCAACAATCTGTCTGAGCGCCGGCCAGTCCCACCCCTGGTCATGAATCCAGAAGTCCTTGATCATAAACAAAAGTCTCCGATCACTGCTATATAAAGAATGGTCATTAAGAATCTCCTCACACCACCACGAATCCCAGAAAGGGATATCTCCTCTACCAATCCGCCATCTACAAAAAGGGTACACCTTGGGGAACATATCCCACATTCTCTTCCAAAACGGCGACGGGGTGCTACCAATCCTCAAGTTACTAGGATAAGCTCTGGATCTGCCCATTTGAGGATTGCGGTACTTGTCCCTACAGAACATGGCCCATATGGTATTACCAGTCATCACTTCCCAGCACGCCTTAGCAACCAAAGCATCATTTATCATCCAGATAGAGTGAAGACCTAACCCACCTCTGTCCAACGGGGTAGCCACCTTGTCCCAGCTCAACCATGCCTTCCTACCATTATTTGATCTGTCCGCCCATAGGAAACTCGAAAATCTCTTCTCAATTCTCTCTATAATCCTCGCAGGAATACCAACTACAGCACTCGTATATAATGTAATCGACATCAGGACATGCAATATCAAGAGTCTCCTGCCAGCAAAAGAGAGTAGATTCGTCTTCCAGGAGGCAACCTTCGCATAAATCTTTTGGATCATATGATTGTAATCTTCCATCTTCGTTCTCCCCTTGGAAATGGGAACACCCAGGTATGTCAGTGAGTTTGTAGCCTCTCTGATCTGCAGAGTCGAGGCAATAGAATCCGCCAACTAGTTCTCCTGACCGCCTACCACACACACCGACTTCTCTCTGTTGATACACTGACCCGTGGCCTTCTCATAAGTCACAAAGATATTTCTAAGCTGCTCAACAGAATTAGGGTCCGCATTACAGAACAATAGCACATCATCTGCGTATAGCAGAATAGAAGGAGCCTCCGCACAACCTCTTGTATTGAATCTAGAGATCACATTTTTACTAGTGAGTCTTTTGAGCTTTCTGCAAAGGAAATCTTCGAAGATTATAAACAAATATGGGGATAGCGCATTGCCTTGCTTAAGGCCCTTGCTCATCTGGAAGAAGCCCGCCGAAACATCACCAATGGTCACCGTCGCCCAGGTGTGAACAAAGAAACTCATAACCAGCTCCACCACATCCGGAAGAAAACCCATACGACTAAGGACCTATCTCAAAACCGCCCATACCACCCGATCATACGCTTTCGACATGTCATACTTCACTACTATGTTTGGATAGCTCGACCCCTGGTTAATGTCATGTATCAACTCCTTTACCAGCCTCACGTGGTGTGTGATGTCCGTCCCTTTAAGAAATGCACCCTGCTCTGGAGAGATCATCCTATACATGATAGGAGCAAATCTATTACTCAATATACGTGCTAGAATCCTCATCGTCATGTTCTCAATCGAGATGGGCTTGAAATCGGTCGTCAGCACCTTAGGGGAATCGACCTTTGGGATAAGGAGGATCCTACAGCAATATAAACTTCGGTGACACGTCTGACCTCTGAAGAACGCCTCCGCCATTGCCATAAAATCAGGACCAATGTGATTCCATGCCGCCATGAAGAAAGGCAACGTGAATCCATCTGGGCTCGGAGCCGATGAAGCATCCATCTCTACCATTGTCTTCAGCACCTCCTCCTCGCTCGGGACAGCAATCAACGAGAAGCTATCATCTAGGGGGATTGTATCTTGAAGCTCCTGCATGAACCATTCAAGGCTATCTTGATCGATAGCGGGCACATCATTGTAAAACTCTTGGAAAAATGCCGCTGCTTTCTCTGCCATCATATACTGGTCAGTTGTGTTCGTCCCATCTTGCAACAGTGAGGATTCAACTCTCCTTCTTCTTCTACGTGCCTTGACCACTGCATGATAAAAATGGGTGTTACGATCCCCATCCATCAGCCATTCGATCCTCGCCTTCTCTTTCCACATCATCTCTTCTATTTCCATCAGATTATTAAGCTCAATTTCTGCCATTTTCAGCAGCATCTCATTCGTCGGGGTAGGGTTCTCGTCAAATGCCACCTGGGTAGTAGAGACGATATCGTGTAGATCCTTAATGCGTTGAGCATTGTCCCCGAACTTGTCTTTGCTCCAAGACCTCATCGCAGACAACCCTCTTCAGCTTTTGGAAAAATATGAATGATGGATGCCCAACCACCGTCTCCTACCACGCCTCTTGTATTACATTCATACATTCTTCATGCTTGATCCATGCCCCTCGGAAGCTGAAATGAGAAGACCTCCTTTCCCTCTGCTGTTCACCAGGCACAACAAGAATTGGGCAGTGGTCCGACACCCTGAATCTCGTGAGATGTATATACCGCGCCGATGGTTTCCCTTCAAACCATGCATCATTGCATAGCGCTCTGTCAATTCTCTGCCAAATCGTAGGGGTATGCTGCTGCTTGTTCACCCATGTGAAACGGCTACCCTCAAAGAACATGTCATTCAACCTCACATCCGATATGAATGAATTAAAATCAAGCATGTCCTGATAAGGAGTCGGATTGCCACCTCTCTTTTCCTGATCTTCTCTTATCACGTTGAAATCTCCTGCGATCAGCCATCTCCCCTCTCCTACAACGTGTGCCACCTGTATCAGATCCTCCCATAAGATCCTTCTCTCATTTCTCTCACAGCTAGCATACACTGTAGTGATGAAAAAGATATGCCCATCTCTCCCTTCAAACCTGGTCGTGATGTGTTGTTTGTGCCTCCACACCACCGTAGGGTTTAGGGAAGCATCCGCAAAGAACCAAATCTTTCCATCCACAGACTGATTGTCCTCCGCCCAATCGAGCCTCACCACATCCAGCAGCTCTACTGCCCTTTCCGCATGTAAGAAAGGCTCCATAAGACAAACTACGTCCGGTTTGTGCCATGAACATATTCTGCCAAGCACTCTTCTAGTAGGATTGTTAGCTGCTCCCCTAATGTTCCAAAAGATTGCTTTTGAATTCATTAAGAAAACCAAATACCCGCTGTACTTCTTAAGGCCTCTTTCACTCAGTATGTACCTCTTCGCTCCTCCTCCCACCCATCAAGCTCATCCGACAATCTGTCATAATCCACACAATTATAACTTGCATGTTTTGGAACGGATCTACCTCTTCTAGCACCCTCTCTATCTCTTCTAACTTTTGATCTCTCCCTGTTCCTCCTTTCATGTCTGTATCTATCTTCTTGATCATAACCCGTATGAATAAAATCCTCCAATCGCTTGTTCTGTAAAAATCGCCTATTACCTTCATCGTCAACGACCAGTCTTCTAGGAGATCTTCCTCTGTATACCCGATCCACCGTAGCCTGCCTCGCATCCTCCTGCCTTATCGGCGATATATCCCTCCCTCTGCCAGCCTCCACAGATGATGGACCCGGCGGTGGCAGCGCCTGTGCGACAGTCGTATCACCTCCCTGTAACGTCAAGGCTTCAATAGAAATCCCTAAGTCTTTTCCGGTCTCTGTGATCTTGGTCTTCTTAGATCCAATCTCTCCTCTGGCCACCATATGCAGCTGCGCCGTCGCTCTCCTCACCCCAAAGGAAATCGAGACAAATTGTGGCACATCTTCACTAAAGGCGTCAACTTGGACAAGTATTCCGGAAAGATCATCTTCTGCTCTTTTCCAATCTGAAATGTACCCCAGACTCCCAAACCTCCTGACTATTTCAGTTATGGATGCATCATCCCTGCAAACCAAAGGGACGTCTGCAAACCAAAACCAAAATGCCTCCTTCCTTCTATGCCTCTCGCCACCCATCATGTGGTATAAATGGAATATAGCTCCTCAGTATCTAGGGATCCCTTTCTCTGCCATGCCTTTCACCTCCTCTAGGCACGAGAAAAAGGCTATCGCCTTCCTCGCCGCAAACCTATATATGTCTGCAGCCCCCGGCCAACAAACTCGCAGAAAACCGCTAATATCAGGCCATGGAAGATTCCCCGACCATGCTATCTCAATCGCCCTCTCCAGAGCCTTATCTTTGTCCCTTCTAACTTCAGTGTCCTGCCCCAGTTCCACCACTGTTCGTTTCGGAATGTGTTGCGGTGCCCCTCTTGCATGCACCACCGTCGCCAGAGCTGGAAATATCGTGTGTGACTGTAAGTCAGGAACCCTAGGCGTCATCTCCGCCTGGCATCGTGCCACGAGATGGCCTGGCCTCCTACAACGATAACAAATCTTCCTCCTTTGACATTGAGCTTGCCAGTGGCCCTTGCCCATGCATCTGAAACATACATCGTGTGGTATGCCATATAAAGGTTCTTTCCTTTTCGGTCTCTCCTCCTCCCGTGTCCGCGCCGCCTTCACTGTGATCGGCCTATCCACGCCCTCAGTCGTCTGCGTCGGAACTTCAGTCGAACGCGACTCATGACACGCTGCAGTCTCCCCCTGAAAATCTGGTCTTGTCAAAGCAGTATCTTCAGCGCTTCCTCCATCCCTGTCGTCCTCGTTCGAAACCCTAGGCGACGTATCTTGATATGTCTGCCCACCGTTGTCTGTTCTATCTCTCACCGCTTCTCCAGGACTTCCGCCGTCGCGTTCATTCCCCTTTGAATCCGCGGGCGGTGTCTCACTATGATTCTCCCCGTCGTTCTCCAGGACAACCCTAAGATCCGGAAGAACCTCCTCTGTGGTCACGTGGGATACCTGCCTCTTGGATCTCCTCTCCGCGACAACGTGCTGAGCATGCCCACCGCGCATACTCTGCCTGGTGACCCTCCTCAGCAGGGGCGAAGGCAACATCTTTTCCGCGGGCTCCCTCTATCAAAGGTAGTAGACCCCAACTGGCAGAGTGCCAGGTCAGAGTGGCCGGCGGCGGCGCCGCCAACAGCCCAGTCGCCCTCGGGATCGGCGTCTATCGCCCTCAACTTATTTAGCAAGTATCCTCCCCTTGATCTAGGCTCCTCATTCAATTGTCTCCACGCTACACATCCACCATCAAAATCGATTTTAGGGCGACACGTGTAAATTGCATATATATATATATTTGGAATAATGTAGTCTTTGATCAGATACACATGTGAGACAATTTAAATAATCACATCGTATGCAATAAATAAACAATTAAACCAAAAATATGATCATATCAATTATCCAAAAATAGAGTAAATTGACATGGCTTTAATACCATTGTTGGGAAATATGGGTACAAAGTATAGCAGCGGAAATATTTTTCATCTATCTATATTCTCATAACAGCAAGATCGTTTCAACTACTATGAAATGGGAAATATGGTTTCATGAGTTATACCTAGTCTTAGAGCAAGTCTAGCGACAATAACTCACGTCAATGCAACTGTGAACTAGTTTTCCTTGGAAGGTGGTTGTGCAGCTCATGGTCTTCACCACAAACAACTAATAGAACAACTTCTACAGTGACTCCTGCAGTCTCTCCATGAACAACATGCTGACTTTGCTCTCATAGAAGTATCCAACAGACTCCTTCCTCTGGAGTAGTCCACATGGTCCAACTAGAACTACTGTCTCTTTCAATTATAATAGACAGCAGTTGAAAGAGATAGTAGTTCTAGTTGTAAATTTGATTCCAATTGATGTACTAGTCAACAAACTAGAACTACTGTCTCTTTCAACTAGAACTACACATCCCATTAATGTACTAGTCAGCAACTTGCTCTCCCACAATAATGAGTCTCAGTTGTTCTCCGTAGCCCTCTCACCCTAATCAGATAGGACTTGTTTGGGCTCTCTTGATTACCATAACCAAAGAGGACAACAATTGTCAGAGGAACTAATTCTCAGTTGTCTTTGTTGTGCTTGGTAAGCCCTCATTACCCCTCTATTTATAGGTGATGTTAGGGTCAGGGTTCTCAGTCTGTACGAGATTGTGTGGGAGTAAAAGGGACTAAAAGCTCTTGAATTTTCACAACCTGTAAACTCTAAAAAGGCCTTGTAGTCACCCATACGATTGTTTGGTCACAAGAGACGGTCGTCTTGCATTGCCAAATAGTCATTCAATAGTTTCCCAATCACATATGAATTTGGCAATTTGATTCCAATTAATATTTCATATCAATTTCATTGCACCACAAGTAATATGCAATCGAAACTATTTGGGAAACATGAAGAATATTTGTTTGGCCCAACAAAGTAATCTCACACAAGAGAGACGCCCATCTCACTCACCAGACGGCCTTTTGGTGAGTTTGAGATGAGTCGGTTGGTTCAATCACATTGAACTAGTCGGTTCAAGGGAAGAACTTAGAGAATTCAAATTTTGATTAACCTGACAACTTAAATGACCATCTCAACCCTTGAGATGCCCATCTAGCCTATCCAGACAACTGTCTCTACATTTGATATGGCCGTTTGGTAGTTCAATCATCCAATCTATTGATTTGTTGCATGAATAGGATACATAAACACTTTAATAATCAATCCATTCATCATTAAAGATAAACTCCTCTTCTAGCTAAGTTCCTTTGTGTGTGACCCTACATGTCCCATATCACATTGGCAGTGAATGTCTAAAACTAACTTATGACATCACAAGGAAGAATCGATGCCTAGTCACACATCAGTGCTACCCAAGTGTATGGAAAGTTAGAGAAAAACTTGAACCTACAATCTATGTAAGGTTTTATAGGGATTGTATAATTCCTTTGTCTATGATATCCATAGTCAATTCAAGGCATGGACTCATCATCCTCTGAACATTCATCTCAGGTTTCTTAAACAAAGAACAAACTATCTGAGATAATGTGACCTCAATATCATATTAATTCACATGTACATGCGAATGTGTTTCTCAGTCTCACTTATCAAGTGGCCAGGATATCATACTCCAGTAGGAGTGAAAAACCCCATCTCTATTAGTCACAATCTATCCCCATATGTCAAAGTCATCCAATCATCTTTGTTATAACAAGCCACATTTTAGGACTACACTTGATGATGTCAAAGCGTGCCCAATGATGTGATAAGTGCAGTGTTTAGGTCTAACAATCACAATTACCACCTTCACTATGAGAGATGACTATGACCACCAATTATGGTTTCCATGTGTCACTCTCAAGGTGGGTTTGTATGATACGTGGTTCTCTAACATGTATTTGTGTGCTTGGTTTGATGTTTCCATATCATGAATAATGAGATTCTGTCATCAGCCAACCCACACTATAGTCTTATGTGTTGCCTACCTTCCACAGTAACAACCGACTAGGGACATAATACAAATATACATACTCTTAGCATGAGTTTGATCTCATTCTTCCATGTCACATACTTTAAGACATATGTCATTGAGTATTATCATTCTTTGGACATTCATAATGTTCCTCATTATCTCATAACTGAATGAAATAGAATAAATTAGAAGCTTGAATTTATGAGTATTAATCAAATATCTATATATAGCATATTAATCATCACATTATTGGCTCTATAGGCATTCCTTAATAACAAAACCTTCATTCAAGAAACTACTTTCTTTATGTAGGTTTCGATCCTTTAGACATACTACAACATTCCCAAATCATATCATATATGATGTCTTATAAATCATTCATTTGGTACATTTTTAGTGATAGCTTTATATTTGTGAGGATAAGAAGATTAGATTAATTGATAAACATATCAGGACTCATCATGGTATAATTCCTTCAATCTAACACATCGTCATGTTCAGATGGATTTGACTTGTGATACATTATCGCAATTCTTTTTTGAAGGTTATCAAGGTATTAATGTGAAGTATTTCAACATTTGATCTCATCAACATTTTGTAATACTTTCATCAAAGTCATTCTTCATTTATAATCTCCTTGAACATTTTAAGAGATTTATATTTCTATTTTACTGAGTACACATCATCACATTACCAGTAAATGAAATGAAGTATAAGTAATTATCTATATCATTCATTCCAAGAGATCTTCATGCATCATATGTATGGGATATGATGGAAGACTTACCCTCCCACTACATATAGTGAAGGATTTCATGTCATTTGTGTGTAAATAAGTCTTTGAATGTTTACTTAGGTTCAAAAACCAATGGAATCTAGATTAACATCAAGATGTATTCTAGACATGCATCTCTTATATATACATGTGAGATGACTAATGCTAATGATAGTTTTGAGTTATAAATTATAATGTTTTGGTATTAACATTATAAACATTCATCTCAATATCTTTTGAACAAAGATCATTAGATATTTGGGAGTTGCCATGCAAGATCATATATTTTGAAACAAAAATATTAATATCTTACTTTATCACATATATCATCCTTGTCATACAAGATGATTTAAAGCAAATATTTCTTTTTGATATAATAATGAAATAGCAATTCTACTAACTCGATTACATGCCCATTGGGCTAAGATAAATTTAATGTAGACTAAATCTTCCACAACTCTTGGTCCTCCTTTTACATATTTGTCCTTCCATGAAGGCTTTTACTTCTTGTCAGATATGCACATCAGTATGTCAAATCTTTGTTTGGTATCACATGCCAAATTGAACAAGTAATAAAAATTTATCTTACAACATTTATACCTAAAATGGAGGCCTCAAAGCCATCCCTCTTCTTCTTCTTTAATTCCCCCAATAAGAGTGGATAATTTCTTTTCCAATGTCTAGGTTGGTGACAATGGTGACAATCGTCTCTTACTTTCTTCACACCTCCCTTTGCTTTGAGATCTGAAGACTTGGGCTTCTGGCTAGCTTTAGAACCCTTATTAGCTTTGCCTTTACCTTTAGACTTCCCCTTTGTCTTATTTATCATCATCACAGACTTATTTGTATTTATTCATTTGTGTCTCAACTATTCTCAACATGTCCAACAATTCTATCAACAGTTTGTCAAAGTCGTTCATGATATTGTTCATGACAAACTGACTTTATGACACTGGAAGAGACTATAGAATCATGTTAGTGGACAACTCTTGACCCAAAGGGAATCCCAGTCAAGCTAGGTTCTCCACATACCCAATAAGCTTGAGTACATGAGGACCTACTGGGTCTCGTTTTTCCAAGTTACATTTGCACAGTTACTTGGAGACATCGTATCTCACTTGTCTTGCCTGATCTTCAAACATGTTCTTGAGATGCGTGACCATCTTAATCACATCCAAGTTATCATGTTGCCACTACAACTCATAGTTCATGGATCATAACATCAGACACTTGACATCCATGACATCTTTATTACACTTATTATAAAAATTCATGTCAACCTTTGGTGCAGATGGAAGTGGTTCTTCTGGTTCTAGCATTTCCAGGACATAGAGCTTGTGCTCCTGTGTGAGAACAATTATCAATATCCTGAACCTATCATGGAAGTTGTTCCCAATTAATTCGTCCTTTTCAAAGACCAATCATAGAGAAAAGTGATTATTGTTCGTTGCCATTTGATTCTACAAAAGAATTTGTAATTTTGTCATAAACTCATTTTTTATTTTTTTATTTGATTTGATTAAATTTTGGCAATAATAATTAGGCATTTAATTCATTAGCTTTCTCATTATTTTGTTCAAATTGACAACCCTCAAGATCAATTCAAAAAACTACAGCAAAACATTTTCTAATGAGCCAAGATCCAAAAATATTCAATTATTACCCGACCTATACCAACATCCATAATGAACCATTAAGGTAGGCAATCATGCCAATTGCATCATATGCAATTCTTAGAAGATGATATGTACAACTCCTTGCCATAATCATCTGCATGCTTCTGGGCCTAAACGCTTTGAGAATCACCAGTTAAGCTTGACCTAATAGCCAATACAATAATAATGTACCCCTCTTTGGCGGAACCTATATTATGCCATCACACTTCTAGGAGGTAGATGGCGCACCATGCTTTAGCATAACCTACACTTGGTCAAACATGTTTTTCATGTGTATTGTTATTGGAAAACTTCTTAGAGTTTATATTTGATATGAGGGATTATATATATATATATATATATATATATATATATATATATAGTCAGGCTAGAATACACTCGAGTGTATCTGGAGCGGAATACACTCAAGTAGTTTTTCATGATGCAATATTTTTTTTTAAAATCTAATCTGTTGACCTTGTTAAACATCTTGTGAACAACTCATACGCAAAATTTGAGCACATTTGGATATGTATAGCTCATGTTATGAAGACTGCAAAAACTATGCATTTCAAATTAGTTTCACACGTTGATTTTGTTGCCCTTGGATGAGTGACTTACACTCATCCAAATGGGTTCAAAATTTGTATGTAGCCTAGTTATAGTATGACAGTGAAGATCAACGGTTTACATTTTACAAAAAATAGTCTTGATATGCAAACACACTTGAGTGTATTCGTGCGATCCGTACACTCGAGTGTATTCTAGCCTGACTCTCTCTCTCTCTCTGTATATATATATATATATATATATATATATATATATATATATATATATATATATATATATATATATATATATATATATATATATATATATATATATATATATATATATATATATGTATTGTATCCAATCACCACATATATAGTGTGTATCATATACATGCTATATCCCACAATGTAAACATGCAATATAAAACACAAATCAATGGTTATGTCCATATCTACTTGTAATTCCTTAGAGCCACAAGGAATTACTACCACCTAGGTAAGACATCACATCATATGTATGAACTGAATGTTGGTGTAGATCTATGCTTTCCAATTTGGGTAGATCGGTTTAACCCTTGAAATTGTCGTCTCACCTCTTAGCCGGTTGGTAGGTCATCTTGGACAGTCGTCTAGACTCCAGTACAATCGATGTTTGGACTCCTTCCAAATAGTCGATTGGGTCCACCAGGAGGTCATATGGCTCCATCATTCTGTCCTCCATGGTCCTCCAGATGGTCGGTTCATCTCACAATCTAGTTGTCTCATCCGGTGATGATCATGTTCCTTGTCGTTGCAAGAAAAGAGAACTATCATATTTGCTACTTTATTACATTGAATAAGAAAAACATCAAGTTACATTTGAGGGGAGCAAAGGTAGAAAAGCATTAATTTTACTTTGGGAAGAGTGAGGTATAGGCTCAATACACAGATGAATATAAATAGGATAAAAACCAAACCATCCAACCTCACATGGATATAGGGTATTGGACATCCACCATAAAAATTTCCTTTGATGTGACGCATGTAAATTGTATGTATATATATATGTATGTATATATATGTATATATATATATATGTATATGTATGTATGTATGTATATATATGTATATATATGTATATATGTATCGGAATTTGGTAAATATATTCCGACGTTCCCCCTAACAAATATTAGGGGATCAGGAGTACATTTAGGCCCAATGCCATACACCCAATTCAGCATTACAACTCACACACCTATTCAATGTTTAGTCTACGTCTAATGTATTTACAAATTTTTATAGCAATAACAGTGGCACTAGTGGACTTTCCGTGGTGTTTCCTCACATTCCTTTCCTCCCAAACATGGTAGTAAAGGCCCGCCAATAGAAGATTTTTCTTTGAGCTCGTTCCACATCTTGCTAGCATCCTCTGCGGATCCGCACAAAGCTGAATTTGCTGCATATATTCACCCAGATCTCCCTTGTAAACTTACATTCACCCACTAAATGGCTGTGATTTTCCTCCTCTTCCCCGCACAGAAAGCATATAGTAGATATGTCATAGTTCCAACCTTTGATTCTATCCAAGGTAGCAAGGATGTTGTGCATAAATTTATAGACGCAAATGCTCCATTTTGGTACATGTCTTTCAATCCAGAGTTGGTCGCCCACTGGATATTTTGCACCCCTTATATGGGACAACTCCCATATATTTATCTTCTTGTCTTTGAGCTGCCATCTCCCATTGACATTAACCACAAACAAGTGCTTGATTTGCAGACACATCTCTCTCATGACGTTGATGGATCTCGAGTAGCCTTCTCTTATTTTTGAGATGAAATACAGTCCCCTTGGATATCTGTCTCTCATCCATTTCGCCCATGTAGACGATCCTTCCTAATAAGCAACAATTCGTCTCATGGATCCCCATCTCGCTATATCTCTTGGGGTCTTCAAATCAAGCCCACCTTCATCACTGGGAAAGGCCAATCTAGAATATTTCATAGGATGATGTCCACTCCCCCATACGAAATTTGCCATCTTCATCTCCATTCTGTCAAGAACTGATACAGGAATTTCTCCTTGTTGTACCCAGAAGATAAGAAGGCCCTCAATAGTAGCTTTGATTAGAGTCATGCGTCCCACCATGGATGTTTTTTGTGTAGGCCATCTGCTTATCATTTCCTCCACTTTGTCTATGCAATCAGCAAAGTCCTTTACCTGTAGATTTTCGTCGGCAAGTGGAAATCCCAAGTATTTTGTAAGAAATTATCCTCTCTCCACACCCATATCATGAACAAGTATTTCCTCCATTTGGTGGCAGTTTTTTGATAGGAAGATATGTGTTTTATTAGCATTGACACAGCCTAGTTTGCTGCCCAAACTTTCCCAGAAGACTTTTAAGGTTCTCTATGCATTGATGTTTTGCTTCTACAAAAACCAGGACATCATCTGCAAAAGGTCAAATGTGTCATTACCTTTGTTCCATGGACTGTGTACGGCTTTATTTCCTTTCATTCTTCGGCTTGTTGCATTTTCCTCGAGAAATACTCCATGACCATCACAAACAGAAGCGGGGAAAGAGGATCACCTTGATGTAGACCGTTGCCGCCGCGAAAGAATTCTGTAGAGGTACCATTGACCAAGACATAATAGCTAGTAGTCCCAACACATTGTTTCATCCATCCAATCCATTTTTCATTAAATCCCATTTGCTCCATGATCCACCATAATTTTTCCCATCCCACACTATCATAGGCTTTAGAGATATCTAGTTTCAGGAAAGCTTTCCTACTTCCTCTCATGACATTAAAGTCCAGAAGAAATTCACCCACCAATAAGGCGCAATCACTAATACTTATACCAGTGACAAAAGCCGCTTGGTTGACAGAAATAAGGTAGTAGAGGACCATTTTTAGTCGGGCAGCCAGAATTTTTGCAATGATTTTGTATGGGATCGAACAACAAGCAATGGGCCAGAAGTCTGCAAGAGAAGAAGTAACTTTCTTTTTCAGAATCAAAACCAGAAAAGAATGATTAACTTGTCTTACCATATTCCCTCCATCCAGAAACCAGTCAACATAGGAAAGAAGATCGTCTTTAATGATATTCTACATTCTTTTGAAGAAGAAAGCATTAAATCTATCTAATCCAGGGGAATTATTGCTTCGAATGCTCCACATAGCATCCTTAACCTTGTGTTCATTTGTCTTTCTTGTGAGGATGTTATTGTGAGTGCTATTAATCTTGAACTTCCAGTCCACCTCTTCATTAGCATCAATATCTTCTGAAAAGGTTTTATTGTAGAGAGAGGAGTAGAACTGAGTAGCATGTTCCTCAAGGTCCTCTTACTTGTTGATCACCTGTCCTTTTGCATTTATAAGTTCAGAAATAATATTACCTGCCTCTCTTCTTCTAACTGCCACATGATAGAGCTTTGTATTCCTATCACCATCCTCCATCCATTTCTCTTTACTTCTTTGCCAATAGAATTTTTCCTCAGCCTTTTTTAGATCCTTGAGCATCCTCTTCAGTTCCTTTTCCTTCTCAATAAGATTTGGGTTCAGGGGATCAACCAGTAATTTACCTTTAAGCTCTTTGCAATCCTTCTTTGTGTATTTCATCATATTTGGGATATTCACCTCTTCTTTTTCCCATTTCTTCAGCGCCTCTTTGGTATTCTTTAATTTCATAGCAAACACATACATGGGGTTGCCCGTCATCTAGGTGCTCCAACTTTGTTTGAAAATATCATCAAATCCTCTCCAGTCTGCCCAGTAGTTTAGAAATCTAAACGGTCTTCTTTTCTGCTTTTTCTCTATTATCTGGATTGATATAGGTGCATGATCACTAATGTCAGACCCTTCCGCTTTAACCTGCACATTTGGAAGAATTTTCAGCCACTCATCATTCACCAGTGCCCTGTCAAGCTTGCTAGCTATCCTGTCCTGTGGTCCTCTTTCATTGTTTAAGGTGAAGATGTCCCCTCCTACCATAGGTAGTTCAAACAAGCAGTCTTTATCAATGGCTCGGTTGAAAGCATCCACCTCAGCATTAATAGCTAGTATTCTGCCTCTTTTTTCTGCCTGTAGCCATACAGTATTGAAGTCCCCAATAGCCATCCATGGTAACTGAGCCTTCCGTGAAATAGAAACCATATCGTCCCACAGATCCTGTCTAGCCTTCCTGTCATTATGGCCATACACAGTTGTCAACCATATGTGAAGACCTCCATTATTGACATAGTCCACTGTCACTTGTTGGTCTGACATCTGAACAACAGAAACCTGCCAAGCATTGGGCTTCCAAGCCACACAGACACGAGCAACATCAACACATTCAACCCTGTGGAAAAAGAAATGTAATACTATTTTTGTTTTGTTCCTTCATCTTTGTCTCCACTAAAGCAACCATTGAATGACCGCTAGATGTGATCCATTCTCTTATTTCTTTCTTCTTGTTCCTGTCACACCCTCCTTTGATATTCCACAAGAGCATGGACATATCAAAGGTGTTTGTTTGACCTGGTACGCCTCGAAGGCCCTTTCCCGGCATTCTTGCCCTTTGTTGTTTGCTCTTGTTGTTTGGAGACAATGTCCCCCTCATTATCTGATTCGGATATCTCCTCAAAACTGTTAGTGGTATCTAGGATAGTACTCACCCCCTGGGTTCTCGGTGTCCCAGTATTCTTGACTCCTCTCCTTCTAGCACTGGATATGAATTCCCCTTCTTCTTCTCTATCACCTTGCAATCTGTTTTCCACAGATTTGCTGATGTTGCTCAGTTCAGATGTCAAAGGGCTACTTTCTCCTTGTGCTTCTTGTTCAGGGACCTTATGTTCATGCTGCTCAGCATTTCCTTCCTTCTCAACTGAATCATCAATCTGCTTGGCATTGTCTTCCTTCGCAACTAACTCATCCTTCTATTATTCCTGTCTGGCATCATTCTTCTTCTCTCGTGAAGCTTGCCCAGCTGTAGAAGGTCTCTTCTCCTTCCACACCTTTTTCCCCTTCAAGTCTTCCTTCTTTTCCTCCGCTACTCAACCACAGTCTGCTGTATCATGCCAAAAAGCTTTGCAATGTTCACAGCTAGCTGGGATGTGGTCATAGGCCACTGAGACTGGGATGGGTTCACATCCCTGACGTTGAGCCAAACCTTGGTAGGTTTAGGTCCTTCAACCTTCAACTCGATGAGCACTCACGTGTCTTCTCCCTCCAACTATCTTTCATCTATGTGCAAGACTCGTCCTGCTCCAGCACCAATTTTCCCTACTGCTCTTCTTGTCTATGACTGACTGAAGGAGCTGATCGTGATCCAGGTCGGCACGGTGTTGAAGACCTCCTTCCTCAAATTGTCGTCATGCGTGTAATGCTTCGCAATCACCAATTGGTGGTCGAACCACCTCGGCCCCATAACGAGAGCTGCCTCCTTATCAACCGCTGTTGAGAATCAGACTAGAAAGATTTTGTTCTCTCAAGACAACAACTCAAAGGAGCCTTTCGGTTGCCATGTTTGTTTGATCCATGCTTGCAGATGCAGATAGAAAGGACTCCGTCCCAGTGTGTAGATCACCACTGTAAACTCCCAGATGTTGTGAAGTCTTTCGAATTCCTCTACGTCGAGGTCGACGTGGATCTCCCCCTCTTCCTCCCTTGGAAGTGGAAAAACCATGGTCTCCTTTGACCCTGGCTTTGTCTGCTTAAGGATTTGATTCCATGCTAATGGGGTTCGGTTAGAACCTCCTAATCCTTCACCAGTCGCATGCAGCTGGGTGTCGCCCCCTTCATTTCCCTTTATACGGGCACTAGGTTTAGCGACCTGCAATCTCCTTCCTCCCTTGATTCCGAAGGACTTCATTCCAGTAGATGTGGATGGTGGTGGGGGGTTGCAGGAGGGTTGAGGTGGTTGTGTCGTGCGGGAGTGGACGCCATCAGCCGGAGTGGCTGGTGATGTGGGCGCCATGCCCAGGGTTGTCGGCGAGAGTCACTTCCCGATCGCCCGGAGCCAACCCTAGAGGACGGCACAATTTTATGGCAATATATATATGTATATATGTATGTATGTATGTATGTATGTATGTATGTCTATCTCTCTCTCTCTCTCTCTATATATATATATATATAGCTTGGTATTATGTGGTCGTTGATCAGATACACATATGAGACAGTTTAAATATTTGCATCGTATGTAATATATAAATGATTAAACTAAAAAATTGATCATATCGATTATCCTAAAATGTAGTAAGTTGATGAGGCTCTCATACCACAGTTGTGAAATACGGGCACACAATATAACAGCAGAAACAAAAAATTTATCTATCTGTATTCTCATAATAGTAAGATCAAGTCAACTACTATGAAATAGGAAGGATGATTTAATGAGTTATACCTTCTCCTAGAGCAAGTCCAGTGACAACAACTCACTTCAATGCAACTATCAACTAGTTGCTCCTAGATGGTGATTGTGCAACTCCTGGTCTTCACCACAAATAACAAAGAGAACAACTTCTGCATGGACTCATGTGGTGTTGCCACATACTGTAGGCTGACTTTTCTCTCCTAGAAGCAGCCAATGGACTCCTACCTCTAGAGCAGTCCACACAGACTAACTAGAATTCTTGTTGTTCAACTAGAATAGACAGGAAGGAGTTGTGCCTCCTGTTGGTATACTAGTAACCAACTTGCTCTCCCACAACAACGATCCTCAATTGTTCTCTCCAATCTCTATCCCTCCCTAGTCGAGTAGGACTTGCTTGGTCTCTCTTAGTTACCACAACCAGAGAGGAAAATAATTGTCAGAGCAACTGATTCTCAATTGATGTTGTTGTGTTTCGAAAAGCCCCCAATACTTCTCTATTTATAGCTAGGGTTTGGACCAGGGCTGTCGGCTATATGAAATCTGTGCGGGAGTGGAAGGGATCAGAAGATCTTGAATTTTTGTAACCCGTGATAGCCAATATAGCTGTATGGTGACCTAGACAATCCTCTAGTCACCTGAGATAGTTATCTCACACTGCCATACGGCCGTCTAGTAGTTTCCCAATCATACATGAATTTGGCAATTTTGATTCATTTAATATCACATATTAATTCCTTGCTCCCTAAGTAACGTGCAATCAAAACTATTTGAAAAACATCATGAATGTTCATTCGGCCAAACCGACACCCGTCTCACTCACCCAGATAACCGTATGGTGAGTATGAGTCGAGCTGATCAGTTCAACAGATTGAACTGATCGGTTCACTCCTCAATTTAGAACGAACTTAGCCAATTCAAACTCTGATCACCCTAACAACCCAAACGACCATGTCCACACTTAAGGAACTCGTCTGGCATGTCCAAATGGCCATTTCACCATGTGAGATGGTTGTTTGGTAGTGCAGTCAGCCAATCTCTTGCGTGAATTGAATACCTAAACAATTTAGTAATCAATCTATTCATCATTCAAGATAAACTCATCTTCTATATGTGTTCCTATGTATGTGGTCCTATAGGTCCCATATCACATTGGTAGTGAATGTCCATAACTAGCTTATGACATCACAAGCAAGGATCTGTGCCTAGTTGCATATCAGTGTTACCCAAGTGAATGGAAAGTTGGTGAAGAACTTCAACCTACAATCTGTGTAAGGTGTTGCAATGGTTGTATACTTCCTTTGTCTCTAACATCCAAGTTGAACTTGAGGCATGGAATATTCATCCTTTTCAACCTTCAATCCTTGATCCTTGAAACAAGAGCAGACAGTCTGAGATAATGTGACATCAATATCATATGTTGGTTCACATGTGCATATGCATGTTTTTCTCAATCTCATTTATCAAGTGGCAAACATATCATACTCTAGTAGGATGGACAAATCACATCTCTATCACTCACAGTCTATCCCCATGTGTAAAAGTCATCCAATCACCACCTTTATAACAATTCATGTTTGAGGGTTGCGTTTGATGATGTCAAAGCATACCCAACCACATGTGACGAGTGCAGTGATTTTAGTTCTAAGAATCCCAATCACCACCTTGACTATCAAAGATGACTATGACCACCAATGATGGTTTCCATGTGTCACACTCAAGGTGGGTTCTCGAACATGTATCTATGTGTTTGGTTTGATATTGCCATGTCATGACTAATGTGATTCTTTCATCAACCAAATCACACTATGATCTTATGTGTCATTGTTGTATATCAACCTTCCACAATAATAACCGACTAGGGACATAATAAGAGTGTACCTACTCTTAGCATTTGTATGATCCCATTCTTCCAAGTCACATACTTGAAAACATATGTCATTGAGTATTGTCATTATTTAGACATTCATAATGTTTCCTCATTATCTCATAAATGAATGAAACATAATGAATTGGAAGCTTGCCTCTATGGTTATTAATCAAATCATTTATGGTATATGCCATGTCAATCATCACATGATTGACACTATGGGCATACCTTACCAACACATCATTCATCTTTATTTGACTAAAGTTGAACGTTTTGACTACCTTATCAAATTGAATATTTCAGATCTGAGATACTTGCTACAATCCATAAATTGACCTTTGTATCTTACAAACTTTAGTGTCTTCGGTTGGATTTATAAAACCTTCAAGTTGTGTCATGCATAGATCAGCAAGAAGATTTCCACTAAGGAAATAAGTTTTTACATCTATGCAAAATCTCATATTCATAATAATATATGATGGCCAACATGATCATTATGTATTTCACCATGTAATCTAGAGAAAAGGTTTCATCATAGTCAACACCTAGTACTTGTTTAAAACCCATTTCAACCAATCATTCTTTATAGGATTGCACATTACCATCCATGTTGATCTTCCTCTTAAAGACCCACTTTCACCCTATGTGTTTTACTCCTTTAGGTGGATCCACCAAAGTAGGTTGTTTATCTGAATGCGTAGTACATACATGTCATTTACTATCTTGGGTTTTGTGTGATGTGAATAGTGTTTTCTTGATATCTCAGTAGAAAGCGTTGAAACCCTAGATGAGTGAAAAATTGGAAATTTGCAAATAGATATTATGAAATCCATTTGAAGTTTTTATCTTGACATCTTAGAATTTATTTATACAATGTTATTCTTGATGCATGATATCTCAGTAAATGGCATGGAAACCTAATTCAGCTCAGTTCTAAGGTTCATACATATATTGATTGTATATGATTTGTTGAAAGCAGTCTTTATTCAGTGAATGTTTATATCGTATGAAATCCTTATGAGATCCATGTGATAAGTGAATGAGGTAAATGAAACCCTAAGGATAGGGTGTTTCCATGTGATAAGTGAATGAGGCGAATGAAACCCTAAGGATAGGGTGTTGTCATGTGATAAGTGAATGAGGCAAATGAAACCCTAAGGATAGGGTGTTGCCCTATGATAAGTGAATGAGGTAAATGAAACCCTAAGGATAGGGTGTTCAATGAATCAAGTAATTGTGATATCAAAGTTCTCAGTATGAGATGTGGTGATGCTTAACAGTTCAATTGCATGATTTTAGTGTATGAAGTGCCAAGTTGACATGTATTCTATTTATTTAAGAATTTTAGTCTGCCTGTATGTATAGTATGATGAATTTTTAGTATATTACAATGTTGTTAAATATACTGCTCTGCCAAGTTAAGTAAGAAAGTACATGTCGTATTTATAAGCTTCAAATGAATAGACTCGGTACCATAGAGATACCAGAGTCAAGAATAAGTAATAGAGAGATACAATATAGTAAGAGTTTTCCAAGAATAATAAAATAATAGACATAGGTGACCTGAACACCGTAGATTCCCTACGGATGTCTGCAATGTAGGGAGGAAACAATCCACCCTAGTAGCGACCAGTATACGGGGATCGGAACGCACCCACAGAGTGTGCGGGGAGACAAAGCCCTTGAAGAAGTCTCCTAAGAGAAGATAGGTTACCCAACATGAACCGGAGATCCCGGTTGTAACCCAAATGTACCCATAGAGCATACAAAGATGAGGCCCATAGAGCGTCTCAGACCCTTCGCCTGTGTACTCATCCTAGAGGAGAGGTCCAGTTAAAGGCTATCTGTTTAGCTGCCTTAGTCAGATGTGACGGTTCGAGTCAAGCAGACCTAGATTCAGTTCTAGGCTTAGCTTCCTGGGTTTTAAACTAAGTCTTGTACGGTGTGATCGTAGTGCACTGCGAGTCTCATATGTAGAGTACACTGCATATGATCAGGGCATAAGCTAAAATATGATCATATAGGTTTAAAGAGTTTCTTATAAGTAAAAAGAGTTAAGAATGATTTGAATATAGTTTCATAGTAGTTGTTCTTTAAATGCAATATTTACATTCTCTGCTATTTTAACTGTATTGTTTTAGATCTGCTTAGTGTAGTAATTATGTTGTTATAATTGATATCATTTTCCCAAAGGTATAACTGTAATTATATTAGTGCTTTAGACTGTTTCTTTGAAGTTCTCATTCACTAAGCGAGTAGGCTCAACCCTCGACTCAAATCTTTTAGGGAAACCACATGGACTTGAAGAAGGTCAAAGCATCAGAGTAGATCTACCACATAAGTTAAGTATGAGATTAGTTAAGTTCAGTCGGTCCTTGTCACTCTAGGTCCTTGTATAGATGTCAGAGAGTTATAAATTATGTTTTGTATCTTTGTTTCCTTGATAAGAGAGAATGTACTGAATATCATGTCTTATGTACATGGAAGTGTGAGACACAGAATGAATATATGATTTTGTATCATTAATTTTAAGATCATATTAGAGTAATAATAGTTTAATTCTCTTGTAAATTTTGTTTATGTGATTGAATGCGAGAAAACAAAGAGTTTGAAATAAAAAGGAAAAAGTCAGGAGTGAACTTTGTATTATGTGTAATCCTCATAGTCATGTCCTAATCTCATGAGTAGTGGAAATCGTGAGATGTGGGTTTGACAACTTTGGTATCAGAACTTAGACTGAGTTGTCAGGGATCATTAAGTTAGTAAGTTACAATCATAAGTGTGGCAGATAAGAGATGTTATGATGTTAGCTCTGGGGATTTGAGTATTTTGATATCTTAGCTCGGTATCTGAGTACTTGGATCAACTAGTATCAAGCTACTCTGTCTATTCTTCTCTTAATGCCCTGGCCAGGCATCCTGTGGGAGAATAGCCTAGAGAGAAACCCTAGAAATATTAGGGTTAGGAGACTGAAAGTAATGAAGAACTAAGATCTTAAAGATAGAATGTGCTACAACTCTTGCTATATATTGCTTATTTGATTGGAGATTAATAGAAATGCTCTTATATGTATGCATTTAGATTATCAGTTTGTAGAATATATATTGTGTATCATGAAATGATTCAGTTATTGTTTATATTCATTGTATTAAGTAGACCAGAAGTTATGTTTAAATGAGTTTGCCCTAAGTGGATATTCTTTCCACATGTTTGAGATTAATAGGATTTGGTTAATCCTGAGTAGCTCTTAGCTTCAGGACTACAGGTTTGGCCTGGTCCGGCTGGCAGGGTGCGTTATTGGGATCTAATGACTCCTATTAAAAATATTATAAGAGTTGACTCTGGATAAATTAGACACACATCATAGTGAGAATGTACATACAATAAGATGTTGAAACATATTGGAAAGATTAGAATAGCTAAGAATCAGTTGGAACTGATATCTGAGATCCAACTTTGGGACCTCATATGAGAAACCCTTAATTGGGAATAAAGGAACACGACATAAGGTTCAGATTAAGCTTAATGATTAGAATTATATGAACTTTAAATATGAAATATGGAAAAGATATGAGAAAAGTATGTAAGGGCCAAGATAGTAAGAATCAATCATGAGGAATGGACTACATAATTGAGTACAATGCTTTTATGTACTCCAAAGCAAAGTGAAAATAGAAGAAAAGAGTTAAGTAGACAATAAGTAAATATAAGTGAAGAGTCTTCATAAGAGTTAAAGTAAAGAGAATTACATGAACATGTAAATCATGAGACTAGGATAAGAAACTAAGTTTAAACAAAGATAAATGTTGGAAATGATGAGCTTGATTAAGGAATGAGGGTTATGATATAATTGAGAGCATGGAATGTATACCTTTATTGTGAAGTTAATACATTCATCCTTACTACCTTTGGATTCCAAGTCTCTATAGAACAACAAACTAGCCTCTAAAATAAGAACAAAAGTGTAGTTTAACAAATGAATAAGTCATACAAAGGTAGACTATATTTAGGAAGGAGAAAACTTGATTGAAAGAGAAACTATGTTTCACCCATGCATGATCCGTTTGATTTAAAATGAAGAATATGTAATGTATTAAACATGAGGTGAAACTAGTAGAGAGAATATTGATTTAGAATTTTAACTTCACATTAGTAGAAGGATAAAAAGAAATATGTGCAACATGGTACACATGATCATACACATGAATAAGCAACATGGTCATAAGAGAAAATTAGAAGTCAAAGATGACAGGTGGAATAGTAGTATATGGTAAGGGGATTATGGAAAGTAAGGAAGGGATTGAAACATAATGGAGTAATGCATATTATAAAAGAAAGAGGTTGCAAGATTTAAGAAAGTGCTAATTAGTTAAGTATACTTATTGATAATTGATTCAACCTACATATGAGAAATGTATTACTGAATGTTTGAAGATAAATATTCTATGTCTCAGAATCATCTTCCTTAATTAGAGTAATGTGGGAATGAAGTAATAATAAAATGAATCATATATGATGCATAACCACCATGGCAGAGACATCTAGTGAATGTAATAATGACACACAATATGATGATGAAACCCTAGCAGGGTAAATTGAGAATGTAATCTATCTGAATGGCCAAGTAAGAGAAAGGAAATTCAAGTGATAAGATAAGGAAGACTTTAGTAAAACTTGTGGGATCCAAAGTTTGACTTTCAAATTAAGGGATCAAAGTTACACCACTATAACATCATGTTAATGATAAGAACCAAACCCTAGAATGTTTAGAGTTGTAGTAGTTCAAGGGATATCACTAGTGATTTGACCTTGAATACTAGCATCTCTATAAAACAAGATTATGAGATTTGCACTATGAGAAGTAAACTAGCACTGATAGTAATCCAGGGTTTATAGGTAGCTAATTTGAAAGGTAGATAAACAATATGGAAATGATTCAGAGCAAAGGATAAGAAATATATTTGAAATATAAGAGGTGTGTTTTGAACAAAAGGAGAAATACAATATGAGTGAAGTGTGATATGAAATAAATTCTTGCAGTGATAGCAAGAATGATGAATAATCTATTTGTACCTTGTATGTTTCAATTTTAGGGATGTTTAATCTACATGATTAAAATGAGAAGGATAGTAGAAAAAACTAAGCATTAATGAATGAGGAGAGATATAAGAGAAAACAATGGCTTTTAGGAATATGTGAATTTGTTTTTAGAAGTATAAATTTGTTTAAGCCCATTTAGAATGTGGGTAATCCCTAAAATGCCCTTGGAGAGAAACACCTTCAAACCAAGGTGCAAATAGGTGTCCCATGGTTCAAAATCAAAATAATGGTAAGGGAATATCTAAGTACTATACATGTGATAATTTACAAAGAAAACCTCCCAATTGGGTAAATTTCATAAAAGTCTGGAATGTTCCTAAAATTGCACAACTTGCACAAACAACATCCAAATTGAACCAAATTTGAAACTTAGGCTGATTTTATGATTTCAAAATACATAACAAAGATAGATTGAGGTTTATATCACTTAGTTATGGTAATTAAGCTTGTTTAATACATTAATAAAGGTTTGGGGCCTTGCACTTCTAGCACAAATTTATTTGCCTTTGTTCCACGTAAGTGGTGATTTTGCATTTTAGATCCTTAAATAAGTGTTCACTGAGGTATTTGTTCATATACCCTTCCATTGGTATAATTATTGAACAAATATTCACGAAACCACTATAAATTCGACAATTTAAACATCAAGGCCAAAAAAGGTTAGAAAGGAAAGGAAAAGCCTGTAAAAGGGCCAATAAGAGAATGTGTCCAAGTTTTAGTATGTTAAAGTTGTCAGTTGACTTCCTTTAGTTGAGAGGGAAGAAATTAGTCGATTGAACCCACTTATCAGTTACGACACAATGTTGGTAGTTGAGTTTTTTATTTGGGTATCTCCGCTAACATTGTGTGTAGTTAGTCCTCATCCAACTGTTTAGTCGAGTTGTGGAGTTACCCCAGGGCAAACTCAGTTGATAACTAGGTCTATCACAGAGACTAGAAATTTAATTTTAGGGCCCTAGAGCATTACATAATTGCATTTATCTATCCTATCATGAATTTTATGCATGTACATACACTTTTTAATCATCATGGGATACTATATTTTGATAAAACAAGCATTTGAAAAAAACAATTTGAGCAAAAACAAGGCATTTAACTTGGAAAAATATAGCAAAAATAAGAAAATTATAAGAATTATTTAGAAACAACATAGAGAGACATGAAAATCTTATATAGAAGGCATAGAGATACCATCAAGATCAAGAATAAGCAATTTTGATCTAATGAAAGTAAATTGTTTTTTAGCTAGAGGTTTAGAGAAGGTATCCGCAAGTTAATTTTCTGTGTTCACATGAGTGATATATATGTCTTTGGTAGCAATGTGGTCATGAATGAAATGATGTTGGACCTCTATGTGTTTAGATATACTATGTAATATAGGATTTTATGACAAATTGATTGTGCTAGTATTATCACAGTAGATAGGAAAAGTATCAATGAAAACATTAAAATCTTGGAGCGTTTGATTCATCCAAAGGACTTGCGCTCAACAAATACCAGGTGTAATGTATTCAGCCTCAATAGTTGATAGAACCACAATGTTAAAATCAAGAAACTAAACACAACCCTAGGAGGAACCAAGTTCTACTTGTACACTTTCTATTCACTAAGAACCCAGTATAATCCACATCACTATAGGATGTAGGAGTAAATTCCCTTGACTTATGATACCATAGTCCAAAACTTTGGGTTCTTTCTAGGTACCTCAAAATCCTCTTAGCATCTATAAGATAATATTTTCTGGGGCTTGATTAAAATCTAGCACACAAACCAACACTAAAAATAAAAATAAAGTATGCTACATACCTCCATAGAGCTTCTCATCTACATTTTCACCTTCTTCATCCTTATCAAGTTTAGTAGTGTTGGACATGGGACTATCCATTGGCTTTGTGTTCTCCATCCCAAATCACTTCAAGAGTTCATTAGTGTACTTGCCCTAGTTGATGAAGTTTCCATCTTTTATTTTCTTGATTTGGAACACGAGAAAGAATATGTTATCTCCCATCATGCTCATTTCAATTCAACTTTGCATGAGAGAGATAAACTCCTTGCAAGGTTCAACATTAGTCCCCCAAAAAAAATGATATCAGCAACATAAATTTGAATCATTAAGAAGTTGTTAGAAGTGTGTTTTAAAAAGAGAGTAGAGTCAACATTTCCCATGACATAGCCATTATCAATTAAAAAGTTTGTTAGTTTCTCATACCATGCTCTAGGGTCTTGTTTGAGTCCATAAAGATCCTTCTGTAATAGATAAACATAGTCAACATGCTTGTCATGTTAAAATCTAGGAGGTTGAGCCGCATAGACTTTCTCCTCTATTTCTACATTTAGATGCACTTTTAACATCCATTTGATAAAGAAAAAAAAATTAACTAACAAAATCAAGTAGCATTCTAATAGATTCAATCATATCAATAGGAGCATAAGAATCATCAAAATCATTACCTTCATGTTGGTTGTAACCTAGTGCTTCTAATTGTTCTTTATTTCTTACACCTTACCACTTTCATCAAACTTGTTCTTGTAGACTCACTTTGTGCCAATGTTTGTTATATCACTTGGTCTTGGCACTAGATTCCCACCTTGTTCTTTTTGAATTGGTCTAGTTCTTCTAGCATGGGTAGAATCCACTCATCATCCTCAAGAGTTTCTTGGACATTCTTTGGCTCAAGTTGTGAGATGAAGGTGTTTCTTTCTTGTTATTTGTTGAATACAACACGTATCTTCACTCTTTCAAATTGGTTGCCTATGATGAGGTCTTGGATGATCTTTAGAAAATAATTAGTAGGATCCTTCTTTTCATCTTCTTTTGGGCCTTCATATTCAACCACCTTTTTCCCCTTTTTATTAATGTCTAGTTCTTTCAATCCAGAAATCACTTCATCTAAAACATCAACATTCACATCATTCTTGGAAATAGAGGGGTTAGTTTCAATAAATTTAACATTGATATATTCTTCTGTTCTAGATAGTTCGATGTTAAACAATCTATATGATCTACTTGTAGTGCTATGGGTAAGAAAAAAAGTCTTGTATGATATTGCATCAAACTTATCAAGAGAGTTTTTTTGTGTTTAAAACAAAGCATGGACAACCAAAGATATGAAAGAAGTGGATAGAAGGATTTCGACCACACCATAACTCATAGGGGGGTTCTTTTAGCAAAGGATGTCTAAAGGCCCAATTTTGCACAAAACAATCAGTGCTAACACATCATCCCAAATCTTATTAGGAGTTTCATACTCCAAAAGCATTATCCTATCCAATTCTTGCAAAGACCTATTATTCCTATCTAATACCCCATTTTGTTGAGGTGTATTGGTATAAGAGAAGTTTTGCATATAGTTGGATTTTTCTCAAAACTTTCAAACAAGTCATTTTTAAAATCTCCCCCATGGTCACTGTGGACAGAGACGATTTAGAAAAAATGTTTGTTTTGATGTTTTTTGCAAAATGTAGAGAAAAAAATCAAGTGTATCACTCCTTGAAAGCTAAAAGAAGGTCAAAATACAGCGAGAGAAATAATCGACAATCACAAGATGATACTTGCTAGAACAAAGAGTTTGAGTTCTCATTGGTTCAAATAGATCAATGTGAAGAAGTTGAAGAACTCTCTTGGTGCGAAGGACTCCTTTAGATTAAGGAGAATTTTGTTTTCTTTCCTTTTATATAAGTTTGGCATTCCCCATCCTTCTCAAAATCCAACTTAGGAAGTCCTTAGACCAATTACTTTTTACTCAACTTCTTTATTTGATGCATATTTACATGACCAAGCATACAGTGCCACAAAGATATATCATTTTTATCAACAACTAGGCATTTACCAAGTGGTGGGATTAAGAGAGTCAAGAACAAAACTATAAATATTTCCATTTCTAGTCCCTTATATATAACACTGTAAGTGAGGTAATCTCAAATCAAGCATTCAGAGAGGTAAAGGGAACAAGATATCCAATTTCACACAATTGACTAACATTAATTAAATTGTGATGTAGTCCATCCACAAGTATAACACTATTTATACATAGTGAATCACCTACATCCCCCTCGCCTACCACTTTACCTTTATTGTTGTCCTTAAAAGTGTTCAAACCTCCTTTTCTTCTTATAGAGTTGTTGAAGTGTCTCATCTCACTAGTCAAGTTCTAGGAGCAACCGCTATCAACTTTCAATTTTTATTTTTCCTACAAGAAAAGGAGATTTTAGTGCCCAACTCAAAATTTGGGATATGGAGTTATCTTGGGGACCCATTTCATATTTTGGTTAGTCCCCTTGTTCTTAAAAGGACCAACAGAAGAGTAATGATCATAACACTTACAATGAGAGAAAACCATTTATTTCTTAGAGATAAAAATCTCTCCATGGTGTATGTGACAGCCTGATGCGCCACAAACGAGATTACTCAAAACCACACTCAGAATTATAACTAAGGAAGAGGATTACCAAAAATTAGAGGAAATTAAAACCAATTTAGCTAAAGCACCAAAAGCCAAAAACTTATCACGTATAGGTCCACAAGCCTGCCACATGCAATACATATCATATCACAAGGTGCTTACATCACTGTGCATCAACATTCTTGTCATCAACCTGTTACATAAGATATATGTTCCACATATATACATGTACACATGACATATCTTACTTACATGGCTCACAAGCCCAAAACCATCAATAACATATCCACAAAACAAAACAAGAGCACCCCCAAGACCTAAGTGTACAAGGATGACATCTAGGACTCTATCACCAAAAGACTAGAACCACATCCAGCCTTATCACCTACTTATCTTGTTGTTACTCTTCCTCAGCTACATGATATCTGCCTCTTAGTGCACGATCGCCTAAAAGATGTGGAAACCCACAGGGTGATACCAAACGTCTCAGCAAGAGATATAACTCTTCTCCAATGTTTATTAAAGCACTAATAACCAAGCAGGTAGATAAAGGTACCAAGTAGGTTAAGTAGATTCAAGGAAATGATATGTATCTAACAGATAAAGTAGATTAAGAAAAACTAGGCAGTTACCACTGAGCAGTACAACAATTAATATTTTTAGAATGAATATGAAGAACACTATTACAGTTGACTTCTCTTACCACCTATAATTCAAGAAATCAGTACAATGGTAAGGCAAAGGGCTCAACCAATTTTATTCACATTTGACCCTAAGAAAAATACAATACATGGATGTGTTACATCTTTTATTATTGCCCTGAGGATTGGAGTCATACCACCCAAATCCAACTGACCACTACTACATTAAAATTGATTCCATACGAGGTTAATGGAAGAGCCAGAACCCACAAACTCCCCAACACCTCTTGTCCAACACAAGAGAAAACACCACATAGACATATTAGTCAACTGCAACAATGACATATAGTCACGTTGAAGGATTGGATCATGATTGAACATCCATATATATAATCACACCTAGCCCGCCTTGGTATGAGTACAAAGCTAGAAGAACAAGGTCATGCACGTTCGGTCTAAAAAGTCTAAAAAGAAGGATTGACTCATGCATGGCCATCCATATCATAAGGAGAGTAGCTCATACATGGTTATCTCACACCACCTGTAATTGTGGATGCAAGGAGATGCTCGGCTTACACCCCCACATATTCAAAAACATGCACAATGAGATTCCCGTAGGAATGACTCATTTCACCATCCAACACAAAGGCTGATACTAGAATGGATCTATGGAACAAGGCACCTACATGATTATAGTTTCACATGATTAATTAAGTCTATTGGGTATCTTTTAGCATCAATCAAGTTACAATGTACAAATCTTAAAAAAACTCTATAAAGATAAGGGAAAGTGCAAATCCATAAGATATAAAATGTATAAGGTGTGAACTAGTAACATCACCACCAAATGATACTTGTATCACTGCCATTCACAAGGCCATAAGCAATGTCACATTACTAGAAAACATCAATCCCTCAATCATATCAATAAAGGATATCACCTCTTAATAGCATCAAGCCTTCACCAAGCCATAGGACCCATCACATCAATATGATTTTATCATATATCATCAAGGTTTATAGCCATCACCATGTATCACATAATAATCACCATAACATACACAAACCATGGTATTGGGATCATAAACAAGAGAGTTAAAACATCATAATATGATAATCAATCCAATTGAAACAAGAAACACATCATGGTTCCCAAAACTAGGGTTAGGATTACATGTATAGCTGGTTAGGGTTTTAAAGCTCTATTTGATCACCAAACCCTAGGTACACCATCTCCCACTTTCTTGGAGAATTTAAGGTTTAGGAAATGTGATTAGGGTTAACCACCCAATCATTCAAACAACATTGTACATGGTTCATTACTATCTTACTTATATACATGGATTGATTATATAATCATGTATGTGTCTCAATCACCCATCACATTGGTTTCTCGATCACACATGATTCACTGTATCAACCAAAATTCATATAAGGTGTCTCAACTGCAACAACTATGTGTCTCGATCATAACAACATCACATGTCTCAACCATCACACACAAAACATGTTTCATCCCCTAAAGGGTTAGGGCTTCGACCCCAAAGCAAAGCATGTATCGACCTCAAAAACAAGAGTTGTCTCCGCTAAAACTAAGAAAGAGTCATGATCAACACGAGGTATGTGTCTTGACTGAAACTAGGGCACATGTCTTAACCCAAAACTGCAGCAACATATTGACCCAAACACCAAGTAAAGTGTCTCGACCCAAAGAAAAGACATGGTGTATCGACCACTAAGGTCATACTACCACCAAGGAAAAAGACCACCATCAAAATAGGGATGAACCAAGGTCAAAGAAGAAGATAATCATGGCCAAAATAGGAGATAACACCAAGGAAAACCATCATCTTCAAGGAGAGAAACTTCACAAAAAATAGGTCACCAAAAACCCTAAAACATGGGTCATGAAACTGTTGACTCAAGGTCCAAATAGACTAAAACCTTGTTTTGATGATGACTAAACCATTTCAATTCTTTGTGTCTAATGTATGTACTTGAGTGATTTTAGATTAGGTATAGACACACTCCAAATGCCCTAACTTGTGCATCTCAAATTGGAGAAGAGACAAGTCAAAGTCAATACAAGTGTATGTTTTTGTAATATGATATAAATCCATTAGAATCATGTTGTAAATCACTTGTAATGATTGCATGACTTGTAATTAAGCTTAGAAAAAATTAGGAGCACTTCGATCGAATGTTTAAGCACTGAAAAGCCATTTTCCAAAATTCACATCAGGTTGTTCATCGATCGAATTGCTAAATTGACCGATCCTGATTGGATCTTGAAAATGACTTTTGATCGGTCGAGTTTACACCACACAGAACTCGATCGATCTCTCTGCTAAACAAAGCTGACTTAAGTGAATCGTTCAAGTTACCCTAGGACAAACTCGACCGATGGCCTAAATTGGTCTTGTCTCTTAGTGGGATCGGTCGAGTTACCTTTATAGAAACTTGACTGATTGCACTATATGAAAAAGTGCTTCTAGTCGTTGTGGAGTTGCAACAAGTGAAAATATATCCATTGCAAGCCACAAAATGGCTAGTTTTTTATGTCAAGTGTTCCCAAAGGCTTCTAGGCATCCTCAACTATAAATAGGACCCATTGGGCTTCATCCCATGGTTATCCAAGCACTATGAAGGTCCCTATTCTATAGTTGAGTGATCCTACATCCTCCTCTCTCTCTAAGCTTAATCGCTTGCTACATCCATTAGAGTGAGTAGTAGATTTGTAAGAGAGCTCGTTCTACATGTATATCTTGTGCAGCTCTCACTTCCACCACCTCCCTATCTCTCATTTCAACCATGAAGATGAAGGTTCTCTCTCTTGGCTAAGAGAGGTGAAGAAGAACAAGGGAATGTGTCCCTTGGTAAACATCAAGGTTGAAGACTTGAAGCAAGAGTGGGTAAGCCCTTGGTGAAGGCAGAAGATTCCCTGCTCAAGTAGGTAAGTCCTTGGTGGAAGCTTATCTAAGTGAAGGTGAAGTCAAAGGATGAAGATCCAAGAAGAGTGGGTAATTCCTTGAAGGTTGAAGACTTGTGTAAGAGTAGGTAAGTCCTTCAAAGAAGGCAGAAGACTCCTTGCAAAGTGGGTAAGTCCTTGGTAAGGTTGAAGACTCTTTGTATTGGATAGTTAAGTCCTTTGGTTGGTCATGTATTGTAAGTCTTATGAATGAATATAAGAATGCAATGGTTAAGAAATCCTAGAGGTTGACCTCTCTAAGTAAGTGGACTAACACACTTCTAGTTTGAAGTGTGGAACTACTCTAAATGGCTTGTCAATTGGTGTATGTTCAATCTCTCTCTCCCTTGCTATGCATGTTTTAGTTTCAGTCAAATTTCCTATTTAGCAACCTTATCTTGTGTATATCTTGAAGGTCTAACAAATTTTGTTTAAGTGCATTCAACTCTATTCACCCCCACCCCCTCTAGAGCATCCTAATCACCCATCTAGGATCCAACATAAACCAATTCATGAAAGAACCTTATGCAAGATAAATAAAACCATGATTAACACATCCAAAATAGAAGCCAAACTACATAATACATAAAGGTACATGAACTTCATGAATGTGTTCAAAACCAAGGTCAAAAGATAGTAAGAAAAACCACCAAGACACATTTATCTTCAAAATCGGGTAGCTCACATTAGTGTTTTAGATTCTAAGCAAACTAAGCATGGAAATAACCATCATCCAAGCTATAGGTCATGATATCATCTACTAGAATATTAGAGCAACATTTTAGAGATAGAAATAGTAACATGCATGCGAATAAAAATTCTATAATAGAGAGGGTAGAAAGTTATATAGCCCACCTTAAGGAAGATCAAATCCAAGGATCACAAGTTCCAACCACGCGATCACCAAGGATGATGAAAATACACCTAAGGCTCCACTTTTAGCCACAATATCACCTCAAAAAGGAGAAGGTATCAAGGTCAAAGGTAGTTCAAGAAAAGAGGGCAAGAGATCACTTGGATGAACCAAAATAAGGAAGGAGAAAGAGCAAAGAAACTTCCTCTCACTTGAGTACTACATTGTCAAAACATGGCCTATGACCCTTGTGATGAAAAGTTTCCCTCCAAAACGACCACCATGGATGGTCCATGGTATATGGCTGAGAAAAAAGTAGAAGATGGGGTAGGATATCAAAAGGAAACATCACCAAAGAAAGGAAAACACTTACCAAGGTTGAAGATGAGCAAGAGTCACCACATGCAAGGGATCTCAGCCACCAAGAGATCCAAGATCAGTCCTCCTTGCTCCACCAAGCTCCAAGGACGAGAAAATAAGGGTGAGGAAGGAAGAGGTCCGAAAGGTTCACTTGTATGGAGAGAAAAGGGGTTATATACCAAAGTAGGAGAGAAGTAGGGTGAGGGGTTATGTGTCAACACCTATCCACACCAAAGGGACACTTATCCACCCAAGAAACCAACATGGAACCACTTAAACCTTGAATGCATGAGATGTTGATACAACCAATGTTGGGTCTCGACCACATAGGTCCCCAACACATTGGTCTCGGTTAGAACACCTCAAGGAGGTCGAAATAAAAGCACGATGCACATCCTGGTTGTGACAAAAGATCACCAAGACACCATGGTCGAAACTGTAACATCCCTGACCTGGGTTATGCTTTAACCCTAATTGTTTTTTTTAATAAAGATTTATTTATATGCTTTCTCTTATCTCTTGAAAAGTAATTAAGGCCCAAGAGGAACTTATGTTTCAATTTTAGTCCTCTTTGAATAATGTTGAAACAATGTTTTGCCTATTTTGGACTAAAGAGAAAATTACCCAAGTTGAGGGGTTAACTTGCAAATGTTACATGGTAAAATCTTCCTCAAGTGTTGAAGCATCATAAGAATGAGAATGATGCAGAGGTATGGCTTGTGGAAGCCTAAGTACCAAGAAAGAGCTTGTTGAGCAATGTTGTGCATTAAAACCTAGGTTTGGTGTAATGTGCAATTTACCCAAAACCTAGGGTTTAATATGCAAAATACCACTTTTAGAGAGTCCCTAATGTTTCTTGGTATCAATTAGAGACAAGAAAATCAGAGGGGCATCTCATTTGAATCTCTTTGGAAGAGAGAGAATCTTGATATTAAAATAATCAAGATTTAAGCATAATTGAAACCCTAATTCAATTTAATGCAAAAATAAATATATTAATGAAAATGCCCTTCAACCAAAAATGATATGGTTAAATTTTTATAAGTATGGACGTCCTTGTGCCTTGAAAAGGAAATGAAATATCTAAAGTGAGTGGAGAGCCCACTCTTATTAAGAAATACAGAAATCATTGGTTGATGATTACATTGATGATTACATTGCTTAGGCCGACCAAAAAATGATTACATTGCTTATTGTATCCTAAAGTGGATAAATATTAAACATGTTATTCATATTCCTTATTAAACTAAATAGATGATTTAATGCTTTATCAATTGTAGCAGTAATGCCTTAAATGATGATATTGCTCTATTCTTCTTAATAATGATCAAATCCTGATGTTTATTCCTCTGTTCAGTCTATTATTGTTCATCTGCAATAATAATGTTTCTGGAAGAGAGTTATATCTCCCGCTGGGACAATGTTCAATTGTCTCACCCCCGTGGAATGTAACTTTTTAGGTAGACGCGGAGGAAGAGGCAGAAACCCTACAACAAGGGAAGAACAACAACAACAACAACATGGACAACAGTGATATCTCAGGTGGAGACATTGGTTGTCATGTTTTGTATAGATAGTCCTATGTGTCGTATCTATACTCTTAGGTCCTCAGAGTTAGTAGTTAGTACTTTTAATGAATTGATCTGAGATTTTGGCTTGATGCCTCGAGGTTCTTATATTGCATGTGTATAGTTTTAATAGAGCAGTTGGTGTTTGTAATCCTTGAGAAGGGAGGGTACATGATATGTACTTATGAACCAGGATGGAAATAAAATACATTGGTTCTTGATAAAAGAGTTTTCTTTTGTTTGGATCTCTTGGTAAATGGTTTTAATTTTTTAGTGATTTTCAGTAATCTGCTGTTAATGATCGCTTCTGCCTAGTGAATGACGTTTTGTTTGGATGGATCGCCACAGAAACACTTCACCAAAGAACAACTGTCTCGATCCGAAACACCTAATGACCATCATGGTCAAGACAAAACATCTCAAGGGAGATGTCATAGTTGACACACCCACAAAACACACCACATGGTCGAGACACCACCCAAGCACACATGGTCGAGACACCCAAAACCCTAATAACCTCTAAGGGTGATACCACTCATCCAAGGCTTAAACAAGGTGCCCCAAAGTATCACATTATCTATCATGATGCCAAGGAAGGGAAGGTACACACGAGGTGTGGCAAATTACAAGATAACCCTCACAAATGGGTAAATTGCAAGTTGACCCAAAATAACAACATAAAGCACAAACATCATCCAAACATGCTCAAATTGGAAACTTAAGCTATATACAAGCTCCCAAAGAATCTCAATAATTAGAATATGAATACAAACACTTAATAAATCAAAACAAATAGGTTTAGCCCAAAACACAGGTCCGGGGTCTTACATGCCATAAACCCCTAACAAGGATTTGGCCCATGAAATCCTAAGAGAAAAGAGATGGGTACTTCCTACACATCTCTTCCGCAAGATCCCATGTGGCTTCCTCAACGCCACAATGATGCCATAGAACCTTCACCAACACTACATCCTTCTTCTTCAACTTCTTCACTCTTCTATAAAGGATCAATATGGATCCTTCAACATGTGACATGTCTTCTTCCAACTCAACCTCCACTGGCTGAAGCACTAGCTCAGTATTAGGGTGGCACTTCCTCAACATAGATGCATGGAAAACTAGATGCAACCTGAGCAATTTAGGTGGTAACTTGAACCTATAATCCACCTTGCCAACACGTTCCACCACAGGGTAAGGCCCCAGGTACCTAGGAGCCAACTTACCCTTTTTCCCAAACCTCAAGACATGCTTTCAAGGTGAGATTTTGAGTTACACTATGTCCCCACTAGAACTCCAAGGGTCTATGGCGGTTATCATCATACAACTTGTGTTTATCCTGTGTTGCCTTCAACTGTTGTTGAATCACATTGATCTTCTCTGTTGTCTACTGCATAAGCTTAGGAACAAGAAGATAATATTCACCAGTCTCATACCAACACAACAGAGATATGCAACGTCTCCCATACAATGCCTCATATGGTGCCATGTCGATGCTCCTCTGATACATGTTATTATAAGCAAACTCTATCAAGATGAGGTTCTCATCCCAACTGCCCAAAAATACAAGACGTAAGCCCTTAACAGAACCTCTAAGGTCTGTATGGTCCTCTCAGACTGTCCATTTGTCTGTGGGTGGAAGAATGTGTTGAACCTTAACTACATGCCCAAATTCGTGTACAAATGCTCTCAAAAATGACTTGTAAACTGAGGACCTCTATCTGGCACGACAGTAGTTGTAACACCATGAAAACACACTATCTCATCAACATATATCTGAGAGAGATTCTCTGCAATATACATTGTCTTTATAGGAAGGAAATGCATAGACATAGTCAACGTATCAACGATCACCCAAATGGAATCATGACCTCTGGCTTTCCTTGAAAGACCAACCACCAATTCCATTGTAACATGGTCCCATTTCCACTACAATATAGGAAATGGTTGCAAAGTCCATGTAGGCTTCTGATACTCCACCTTAACTTACTGACACATTGCACATTTGGCCACAAACTCATCCACATTGCGCTTCTTGATAGGCCACCAATATAAATATTTAACGATATGGTACATCTTGGTGCTACCTAGGTGCATATCATACATTGAAGAGTAAGACTCTACCAGAACCATCTTCATCAAGTTACTAGTATCAGGAACCACAACTCTGATATGGTAACACAATGTCCCATCCTTTGCCTCATGGAAATGATCAAACTTCTCACTGCCAAACTCTGCTCGTATCTATTGTATTACAGGATCACTTGGATGTACCTCTCTAATCCGATTCCTCGATGTAGGCTTCACCTACAACTATGAAAACAACCCCCTAACAAAGAAACCTCTAGCTTTATATTCATCCAACATGTCTCTCTTATGACACACCAAGGAACACAACTATGCCTTTCCAAAGATGACGATGAGGAAGACTTACTTCTTAGCGCATCATCCATGACATTTGTCTTTCCTAGATGATAATCAAATATGCAATCCTAGTCCTTGATAAGCTCCATCTAGCGTGCCTCGTGTTCAACTCTTGTTGTAAGAATATTTACTTCAAGTTCTTGTGATATGTGAAGATTTAACACTTCTCTTCATATAGGTAGTGTCTACAGATCTTCAAAGCATGAACCATAGTAGCCAACTCTAGATCATGGGACACAAAAGAGATCACATTCTTATCATGCATCAGCACACAACCCAAGTCATTCCTTGATGCATCATAGAAAACTATGTATCCTTTCCCCTATTCACGTAAAACTAGCACTGATGCACTCGTCAACTTCTACTTCAACAACTGAAAGGAACATTCACACTTATCATCCCAAACAAATGGCACATATTTCCTCATCAACTTCGTTAGGGGTAATTCCACTGAGATGAAGTTCTTAATGAACCTCCTGTAGTATCCTTCCACACCCAGAAAACTATGAAATTCTGTTGGTGTCTTCAATTGTTCCCACTCCAGCACAGATTCAACATTCTTGGGATCCACATGAATACCTTCAACAAATATCATGTATCCTAGGAAAGACACCTCCTTCAACCAAAAATTGCACTTACTGAACTTGACGTATAGTTGATGATGTCTCAACATAGTCAATGCCTGACATAGATGATGCTCATGTTTCTCACTACCTCTGGAGTATATTAGGATATCATCTATGAACACCACCACGAACTGATCCAAAAATGACCAGAACACCCTATTCGTCAAGTCCATGAACATTGATGGTGCATTGGTTAGCCCACACAACATAACCACAAACTCATAATGACCATTCCTTGTCCTAAAATCCAACTTAAGTATGTCATCTCCCTTGATCCACAACTACTAATAACCTGATCTCAGGTCTATCTTTGAGAACAATGTGGCACCACACAACTGATCAAATAAGTCATCCATCCTCAGTAAGGGATACTTTTTCTTTATCACCACCATGTTCAACTGTCTGTAATCTATGCATAGCATCATGGATACATCTTTCTTCTTAACAAACAACATGGGATCACCCCGTGGAGATGTACTCAGCCTGATGAAACCTTTCTTAAGAAGATCTTGCAACTATTTCTTCAAATCTGTCATCTCAACTAGAGTGTTCCTGTATGGTGTCTAAGCTATCGGCTGCGTACCCAGGAATATGTTGTTCCTAAATCAATCTCTCAGGGTGTGGGTACACCTAGGAACTCATTTAGAAACATGTCCTCGAACTAAGAGACCACTAGCACCTCCTGAATATGAGGACTCCTCACCTTAGTATCCACCACATGTGCCAAAAATACCTCGTAGCCTTGTCTCATCTTCTTCTCAGCCACCATCGCTGATACGTGACATGTTGGAAGAATATTTCTATCTCCTTGGAAAGTGAACATCACATCACCATCTACAAACATTGCCACCTTGGAACTACAGTCCAAGAGCACTTGATACTTCTCCAATGTGTCCATTTTGAGGATCACATAAAATCCATGCATATCAAGTGGTATGAGATCTACTTGGATGCTAAGTCCTAAAAAAGAAAGGACGTAGGAAGGATACACCTCCTATAACTTGAAGGAACCAACAAATAGGATTTATAAATGAAGACTATACCTCCTACGACTAACATGCAAATAAAAACTATCAATCACTTCTCAAGTGACAAACCAATGCATCACGCTCAGGGCAACCAAAACATGTATAAAGCAAGAAGAAGACGAATCAGAATGAAATAAATCCATCTGATCTGTCACTACTCACAGGTTGACCACTCCTTTCGGCTGACTCATGGCATCGAATAGAGCCATTTCCTATTGTCACCCCCATCCTCTGTTGGCCTGTCTAGAAGAACTAGCCTGTAACGCTTGTCTGTGTCCTCTGCCTCCATCGTTGCTAAACTTCTATCTCTGTGAGCCCTACTAACTCTGCCTTGGTTGTTGGGTCACCTCATCTTCTTTCATTGGGTAGTATAGATTTGTATGCCCAACCTAGACACACTTGTAGCATGACCTACTCTCATAGCATGGCCTCGACAACCCTGTTACGGACATTGAAGTTGTACAGTGGGCTCCTACTAGTGGAAAACTATGGCCTCTGCCTCTACTTGGTGACCATTGTGTATGTGCACTTGACCTCTACTTGGCGGTGTTGAGAACCTAGGCTTCTTAAAGCCTCTAGAAGACTGTCCCTGGTACTGTGACAGTCTCTTCTAGGCACTCTTCTCATGCTTCTCAACCAATGACCTCACTGTCCTTCTAACCGACTCTACAAATGTAGAAAACTTCTCTTTACTATCTAGGGATGACACTGGTGTTTTCATCTCTGCACTCAGACCCTTCTCAAAATGTCTAATCTTTTCCTGATCTATAGTAGCCATGTGAGGACAAAACCTCTACAACTCCATAAACTTTGCTTCCTACTTGTTGATCAACATGGATCCCTGTCGAATACTCTCAAATTAGGATATATTCTCATCCAGATAGATCGGAGGAAAGTACCGACTAACAAACTCACGTCAAAACCCCTCCCAACTAATAGCAATGCTATGCCTCTTCTCCTATTCAGTGGCCCACCAATGGCTAACACTCCCCTTTAAAAGATACACAACATGCTTCAATTTCTATTCCCTTGGGGATGTTAAGGATCTTAAAGGCCTTCTTCAACTCCGTCTACCAAAGATCTGCATTCGCTGGATCAGCCATACCAACATGATCTATAGCCCCAACACATCTCAGTCTCTCAAAGGTCTTCCCAGAGTCTGGAGATTCAACACTGGGAAAACAACTTCCCTTAAATGTGATGCAAACATTCTATCTTTCATGTGTGTCATCGTTGCCATGAACTACCCAAACAAAGCCAGAAAGGCCAGTTTTTCCATCATTGTCAGGTCAAACTGGGGTACCTCATACGCCTGAGCTTCTCTCTCCTAATCCCTTACACTGCCTCTAGGTGCAGCAACACTGCTCTCTGCAGCGTGTTCTTCATGTTCTCTAGACATGTTTTCTATGCTTCTTCTTCTTCTACATAATCAGAAGTCACTATCAGATATACCAGAGGACACTAGAACAGACACAAACCCTAGTCCTAGGTCTCTGTAGATTCGGCAAACCTAAAACTCTAATACCAACCAAATAGTGATGCCCCAATGCTCCACAAATGAGTTTATTGAAAACTAAACGTAGAACTATTACTAAGCAAGTAGATTACCAAAAATCACAAGAAATTAAAACCGATTTAGCAAAAGCACCAAAAGCCAAAAGCTTATTACATATAGGTATATAAGATTGCCACATGCAATTACATATCATATCACAAGGTTCTTACATCACTTCTCATCATCGTTCCTATTATCAACCTATTACATAAGATATTTGTTCCACATATATACATGTACATATGCCATATCTTACTTACATGGCTCACAGTCCCAAAGCCTCATATCAATAATGTATCCACAAAACACAATAAGATCATCCCCAAGACTTCAGTATACATGGACTACATCTAGGACTCTATCACCAAAAGACCAGCATCACATCCAATCTAATCATCTACTGCTCTTGTTGTTGCTCTTCCTCAGTTGCATGATCTCTATCTCTTTGTACACGACTACCTAAGAGATGTAGAAACCCACAGGGTGAGACCAAATGTCCCAGCAAGAGATATAACTCTCTTCCAATGTCTATCAAAGCATAGATAACTATGTAGGTAGATAAAGGTACCAAGAGAGTTAAGTGGATTCAACTAAACAAAATGTATCCAATAGATAATGCAGATTAAGAAAAACTAAGAAGTTGCACTGAGCAGTAAAACAATTAATATTTTAGGAACGAATATGAAGAACATGTACAACAGTTGACTTCTCTTACCAGATTATAATTTAAGAAATTAGTACAAGATAAGGCAAAGGGCTCAACCAATGTTATTCACATTTGACTCTAAGCAAAAACACACTACACAGTTGTGTTACATCTTTTATTGTTGCCATTAGGATTTGAGTTATAACACCCAAATCCAACCAACCACTGCTAAGTCAAATTCGGTTCCATACAAGGTTTATGGAAGAGCCATAATGCATGATCTCCCCAACACCTCTTGGTCAGCACAAAATAAAACAATGCAGATGCATATAAGTCAACTGCAACAATGACATATAGTCAAGCTAAAGGAGTGGCTCAAACATGGCCATTCATATATATAATCACACCTAGCCCACCTTGGTATAGGTACAATGCTAGAAGAATAGCCTCACCCATTGCTATTCTAAAAATAAGGATTGGATCACACATGTCCATCCATATCACAAGGAGAGAATCTCATGCATGGTTGTATCACACCACATGTAATTGTGGATGCAAGGAGATACTCAACTTGCACCCCAGCAATTTCAAAAATATGTGCTTCGAGATTCCCTTAGGAATGACTTGTTTCAACATCCATCACGAAGACTGACACTGGAATGAATCTATGGCATAAGGTACCTACATGATTAGAGTTTCACTTGATTAATTAAGTCATTTGGGTATCTTTTAGCATCAATCAAGTTACAATGAACAAATCTGAAAGAAAAAAACTCTATAAAGATAAGGGAAAGTTCAACTCCAAAAGATATAAAGCTGATAAGGTGTGAACTAGTCACATCACCACCACATGATACTTATACCACTGCCATTCACAAGGCCATCACCAATGTCATATTACCAGGGAATATCAATCCCTCAATCATATCACTAGAGGATATCACCTCACAATAGGAATCAATCTTTCACCATGTTATAGGACCCATCACATCAATATGATTTTAACATATCTCATAAAGGCTTATAGACATAACCCTATATCACATAATAATCACCATATCATACACAAACCATGATATTCATTTCACCTGCATGGTTAGGGGCTCATAAATAAGAGAGAGAATACATCATAATATGATAATCAATCCAAATGAAATAAGAAACACATCATAGTTCCCAACACTAGGGTTAGGATAGGGTTTTATAGCTTTATTCGATCACCAACCCCTAGGTACACCATCTCTCGCTTTCTTGGAGCATTTAAGGTTTAGGAAATGTGATTAGGGTTAACCACCGAATCATTCAAACAACACTATACATGGTTCATTACTAGATTACTCATATACATGTATTGATTATATAATCATGTATGTGTGTCGACCACCGATCACGTAGGTGTCTCGACCACAGATGATCCAATGTCTTGACCACCCTTCATACAAGGTGTCTCAACCACAACCATTATGTGTCTCGACTGTAACAACATCACATGTCTTGACCATCACTCACAAATTGTGTTTCGACCCCTCAAGGCTTAGGGTTTTTACCCCAAAATAAATGCATGTCTCGACCTCAAAAACAAAAGTTGTCTCAACCAAAACTAAGCAAGAGTCATGACCAACATGAGATATGTGTCTTATATGAAACTAGGTCACATGTCTCGACCCAAAAATGTAGCAACATCTTGACCAAAACACCAAGTATCAAAGTCTCTCAACCCAAAGAGAAGACATGGTGTATCAAACACTACGGTCATGCTAACACCAAGGAAAAAGACCGCCATCAGAATAGGAACTAACCAAGGTCAAAATAGAAGATAATCAAGGCCAAAATAGGAGGTAACATCAAGGGAAACCATCATCTTCATGGAGACAAACTTCAAACAAACTCGATCACCAAAAACCCTAAAAGATGGGTCATGAAACCACCATGAAAGAACCTTATGCAAGAGAGATAAAACCACATTTAACACCTCCACAATGGAACTCAAAATCCATAATACATCAAGGTACATGAATCTACTGCATGTGTTTAAAACCAAGGTCAAAACATAGGAAGAAAAACCACCAAGACACATCCATCTCCAAAATCAGGTACCTCACATTAGGGTTACAGATTCTAAGCAAACCAAGCATGGTAATAACCATCATCCTAGCTCTAGGTCATGATATCATCTAATATATATTACAATAACATTTTATAGAGAGAAATAGTACATGCACGTGAAAGAAAAGTGCTATAGTAGAGAGGGTAGAGAGTTATATAACATGCCTTAAGGAATATTAACTTCAAGCATCATAAGTTCCAAGCACACGATCACCAAGGATGATGAAGCTTAACCAAAGGCACCACTTTTGGCCAAAAGATCACCTCAAAAAGGGGAAGGTACCAAGGTCAAAAGGTTTTCAAGAAAAGAGGGTAAGAGATCCCTTGGCCGAACCAAAAGAAGGAAGGAGAAAGAGAGAAGAAACTTCCTCTAACTTGGTTACTACCTTATCAAAACATGGCCTATGACCCTTGTGATGAGAAGTTTCCCTCCAAAACGACCACCATGGATGATTGATGATCTATGTACGAGAAAAGATAAGAATATAGGGTGGGAGATCTAAAGGAAACATTAACAAATAAAGGCAAACACTTACCAAGGTTGAAGATGTGAAAGAGTCACCACATGCAAGGGATCTCGACCACCAAGAGGTCACAGATCAGTCCTCCTTTCTCCACCAAGCTCCATGGATGAGCAAAAGAGGGTGATGAAGGAAGAGGACTGAAAGGTTCACTTGAATGGAGAGAAAAACGTTTATATACCAAAGCAGGAGAGAAGTAGGGTGAAGGGTTATGTGTCAACACCTATATACACCAAAGGGACACTTATCCACCCAAGAAACCAACATGCAACCATTTAAACCATTCATCCATGATGTGGTGATACAAAGAATGTTGGGTATCAACCTCTTAGATCTCCAACACATTGTTCTCAGTCAAAACTCTGCAAGGAGGTCGAAACAAAAGCACCATGCATAGCTTGATCGAGCCAAAAGGTCACCAGATGAAATTTTCTTTAAGGGGTGGAGTGTTGTAACATACTAAAACTTGGTGGATTATGATGTTGTTTGTGCAAGTTATGCAATTTTAGGTGCATTTTGGAGTTTTATGTAACTTACCCAATTGGGAGGTTTTCTTTGCAAATTATCACATGCATTATAATCCTTAGATATTCCCTTACCATTCTAGAGATTTTGAACCATGAGGCGAGTTTTATAACCCCCTTCTCATATATTGCTTACTACATGCTTAAAACTCATGCTTCTATGTTTAAACTCGATGATCTCCATCTCTATTTATGATGTTCTTCTAGGGTTTATGTTTCTTATTGGTTTACCTTCTCTAGAAGATCTAGTTTGCTTACATATGCATCTCCAACCTTGATCTTGGTTCAAATGGTGTTTTCTCCCTCTCTCTGACTCTTTCTCTCTCTCTCTAAGATTTCTGACTTGTGATTTCCTTATTGATTCAAAATTAAAAATTCATATATTTTAATCCTCTTATCTGAATTTGAAAAATAAATATGTTTTGGAATTATAAAATTTATCTCTATAAAATAAAAACATTTTCAAGGTCTTATTTTGAGGTTTGACTAATTGTGATTTTCGTTAAATGAATTTCATGCATAAAATCCATAAAAATTACATCTTAATCATCATAAGTCCAAGTTAACATCAAAATATATATTCTTGATCAAAAGAACCTAATTAGTTCATTGGCGAGGTTTATAGAGTCTAAATCTGAGTCTTTCTAAAAAGTTCTAAAATTAGGGTTTCTTTACTTTAATACATATGTACAACCCTAATACCTGATTATGTATTGAAAATAGGAGATATGGACTTTGAACTCAACTAAAGTATTCAAAAGTGGTTAATAGAGAACTAAAGAGGAGGTATGTGAATATTTCATCCTAAGTTGGGATATTTGCATCCATAACCCTAGTTTTACTAATGAGGATTAAATGAACCCTAAATCTTCCATTCTTAAATCCTTTGTTATATATGCCTCTAAATTGGTATTCTTTCTCTTTTGTTTGGGTCTTGAACCCCACTGCCATGTTCTAATTAATATGATGCTTTTATTTGCAATGATTTATTTTCTAGCATGTTGATTTTATGGAGTATTTATCTATAGTAGTGGTACTTATGTACAACCACCAATAGATAGGGCATGTATTAATTCGCCCTGGGGAATGTCTTATTCTCCCCCATAAAAATATGTGTAGGTGACTAGGAATGTATTAATTCTCTCCTCACCTATAGGTTGAGGTCCGATAGGTGCCTCGGTCCTACTTAGTTAAGTTAGTCATAATTATCATCAATGCAACCCTTTTATTATATTTGTTTATGGCAACCATTTATTTAAAAATAGCCTCATACTCTTGAAATCTTCATCTTATGATGAAAACTAGCCTTTATTTACATGTTTTCTTTTCCTTGATATCCTATTCATATTTGTTGACAGATAATTTGTTTTCCTTTCCCTATTACTGAGTGTTACCCAAGTTTATATCGAGGTGTAGAACATGATCAAGGAGAACATAGCTTCCAACATGGATATAGCTCTTGAATATGTTGCTTGTCGACAAATTTGAAGTAGTTTAGACTTCCCTCTCCTTAGATACTTACATTGTATCATACATGTAAACCATTATGGGGGATTATGATGTACTTTTGTAATATTTGTGAAAATTGACTATATTCTTTTATTTAATTCCATTACTACACTTTGGTTGTTTTGAATACCATTCATTAAAGATTGAAAACTGTACACCTACTCCAGCATAGCTTTGCGTGTGTTTGAAATGGATGTTTTATTCTTCAAAGTTTTAGTAGGGAGTGGACCCCCTCTTGGGTCCCACTCCTTACACCTTCCTCCCCATCTTGATGTTTTTAAGAAGACCATTGAGCATATACAACTTCAAATCTTTGAATTTCTTGGTGCCCTTCATAGGTGATACAAAGCTTTTGATAAATATCATCAGTTGAATCCAAGAAGAAATCTATTCAAACTTGATTGGAGTCAGGGAATAGTATATGATGTTAATGACTTTATAATTGAGTTGAGCTTTCTTCAAGGTAGCCTCATCCCATTTAGCAACTTCTCCCTCAAGTTTTTTGTATGGAAATACAACAACCTCCCACATATGATAGACCATGCCTTGGATGTAGAATTTAATTCTCCTCTTCCAATATATGAAGTTTGTGCCATCAAAGATGGGTGAACACATGGAGAAGCTACCCTCTATGTTGAGAGATTTCAACTTATTTTCTCTCATTTTCACATCTCGTTGGATTACTTATTCAGAGAATACCAAACTCTAATACTAATTGTTTGATCCATTAATGGATTCACATATTACACATATTACACATATTACATAAAGCGCCAAGATGATAAGAGTGTCGTCCAAAATAGTGGGGTCACCCTTCAAGCGTCGACTATGTTTTTTACAAGTGCAAAGGATAAGAGTCCACGTGAAGCTAAAATGTCATATTACAGTGTCATTAAAGACATATGGGAGTTTGACTACATAGATTTTAGAATTCCGCTCTTCAAATGTAATTGGGTTGATAACACCAAAGGAGTTATAGTGGATGAATTGGGTTACACTTTAGTGAACTTTGAAATGATTGGTGAGAAGGGTGAACCATTCATATTGGCATCAAAGGCGAAACAAGTATTTTATATCGATGATCCTGCAAATGATAAATGGTCGGTTGTTCTTCATGGTAAAAGACAGTTCATTGAATATCCTATAGATGAAGAAGAGTACTATGATAAGTATGATGACTCCAATCCATTCTCAGTTGGGTTGCCAACACCAGCAAATATTGAAGCTAATGATGATTTGTATGTGCGCGGAGATCACAATGAAGGATTGTTAATTGATAAAAACTCGCAATATTAGAGGCATGTTTGTATTTTTTTATATGTTTTATTTTTCTGAATGTGAACTTTACAATGTGAATTTCTTTACAATGTGAATGTGAACTTTATAATGTGAATTACTTTACAATGTGAATTACTATACAATGTGAATGTGAACTTTACAATGTGAGCTTTACAATGTGAATTACTTTACAATGTGAACTTTACAATGTGAATGTGGACTTTCAGATGGCTGAGCATTCTCTTGATGACCGTGCTGATGATTATCGTGAGGGTGAGGACATCAATGCACTGCCTCACAATGTAAGTTTTAAAAATATATCATATATTTATATCTACATGTCCATTTATAGTTATATCTTGTAAGTGTGTTTATTTTGTCAAATTTTAGGTTGATGATGCACATGTACCCTCTGAAGCATTTGAGGCACTTGATGAGCAGCACCAAAAAGTTGACAAGAGAAGGGGCATCACTATGATGAAGAAGTTAATAGTGCAAAGGGGCAATGGACCCAAACTTGTTGTGGTTTTTGATAATGCAAGAAATGCAATTGGAGTGAATCGCAATTTGTTTGTTTCATATCTTGGGTATGTTACTCGTAGCCATTGAAGTTGTAAGATAGATTCTTGGCATAAAGTTCCTAAGGGGAAGAAAGACATAATATGGAAGGATTTATGCGTGAGTTATTATTAATTTGCAATTCTATTTTGTAGATTACTAATTTTTTGGATACTGGTTAATAGAAATTCTATTTTGCAAAGTATATTTGAATTGGATGAAAAGTTGCATCGTAAATGCGTGATGCAACACTATGGGAGAGTCCTAAGGAACTATAGGACAAATCTCACCCGAGAATACATAAAATAAGGTGACAAGAGGAAGAAGACAACCACTAAATAGTGGAACTTCCAGGACAAAGAAGAATGGGACGCGTTTGTTGCTTCAAGAAAAATTGATGAATTCAAGGTATTAGGCGTCACTCCTAATTTAATTAATATACATTGTATTCACCTATTCAAGATTAACATTTAGTGTTACTAACCAAATCATTAATGTGCATACTAACTAGGCCCTCAGTGAGGCGCAAAGAGCAAGGTGTGCACTGAATATGCATGACCACACAATGGGTCCAAAGGGGTATGCAGGCATTCTCCAAAGACTACAGGTTGAGTCTACAGCTCAGTCTGTTGTTACTCAGGAGTCCTCTACTATAGGTAGCACACCTCTACCTCACCATGATGTCTCGATAGTTGGGAGGCAAAATAAGAAGGGAGAAATAAGGAAGCTCGCAACTGCTGAGGCGGCTGCAAAAATGGTAAAATACAACTCTTAGAGCAATCGTTCGAATATTGATTATTTTTTGTGTTTACTTAATTACAAATTTTTGTTTTGGTGATTAGAAGGAGCTGCACGAGCTGAGGAAACAAGGCAAGTTCATCCCTGAGGGCACAAGGGATGAATTGATAGTTGTTCTGGGTAACCCAGAGCATCCTGGATGTGTTAGGCTTGTAGGAGCTGGTGTGGGCATCAAAGCATTCTTTGGGCCATCCTAGCACAAACATGTCCCAAAAGTGGGACTTTCACAAGAAGAGGTAACCTATTCTTTCTTTATAATGTTACTATAAAAGAGAATTCAATAATTAGAAGCTAACGTTTCTTTTATCCATGTATAGGTAGATAAGTTAGTTGATAGGAAACTCGAAGAAGAAATGAGCAAGTGCCAGGCATCTCTGACTGCCACTCAGTAGACAGTACCTATGGCATCCCACTCTACTCCTACTGCAGGGGTTGGGAGTAATCTTGTAGACCCACCACCTAGCACATCCGCTGTAAGTATTTTTATGACATAGTAACTAGTCTTTTCAAGATGATATGTATACATGTATATAACATTCTTTACACAAATATTTGTAGGGGTTGAAGCCATGCCGTCTAAAAAGTAAAGATTTTGTCTTTGCAGAGTTGTCGGCTTACCCATCCCTACCAGGGGAAATGTTTCATGGGTCTCCATTACCAGCTGGTTGGGTTCGTGTGAGCCCAGTACGTATATTCCCCAATTGGATGGATCTTCCATTGTCATATGCCCACCCAGATTATAAAACGCTTGGTGAGGCAGAAGGCGGAGTGATATTGTGGCCAAAAGCGGATGTCTTCTATATTGAAACTGTATGGTAAATTTACATTACATTAAATTGTTAGTGTGTGTATATGATGTCAATTGATCTGAAATTATATATATATATATATATACAGGTTAAAAAGAAGACACCCAGAGCATCTAGGCCTCCACCTCCACCTCCTACATTACCAAGTTGGGTTCCACAGGACCTACCTATCCCGTTAGGTCCTAATTGTAGGGGTATGGCAATATGGTTAGGCGAAGATGATATAAATTGCCCTATAACTATTTTTATAGATGCGGATGCTGCAGGTCAATCATACGAAAGCAAACTATTTATACAAGATATTTTGGAGTTGTTTTGATATGATTGGTTGAATACATCTGTGATAGAGCTATGGATAAGGTGAGATTTTTTTGTACATCCATATACCTAGTGTAGGATCTGGTAATCTGGTTTCTTATTTATTAATGCATACGTAATACATGTTTTGCAGCTACTTAGACAAGATATGTGCAGATTTTTCATTCGAACATGTAAGATATTTGATTCCATCTTTGATTAGTCTAGTAGCTAAAGACCCTCCGTCAGTTCAACAATACTACTATGATACTTTTACTAATTTTGCTCAAAATAAGAAGACGTTGATAATAGCTCCATTCAATGTGGAGTAAGTACTACTTTGCTTATAATTTGGACTTAAGAAAATTACATTTTTATTATGGATTTTGAGTTATTAATTTTTAACTTTTTTACCTCTGGTGGTATGCATTGGGAGTTACTAGTTATTGTCCCCGAGACATTCATTGTCTATTATCTAGATCCTAAGGGGACTAAATTGAATTCAAAATATGGACACAAAATGAAAATGGCATTATTCCGGTGAGAAATATTTTATTTTCATATCCGTTAGCATATGTTATTATATTACTATTTAATTATGCAATGTACTGTGTTACATTAACATGTAGGGGTTTAGATGAGTTCAAAAAGGCTGGAGGAAAGGTCCCCAGGAAAAAGAACCAGCCAATAATTTGGAAGAACGTGGAAGTAAGTTCCTGACTGCAATGTATATATTATTTATGTGAACAATGCTTAATTTGTTGTAATTTTTAATATTTTGTATGTTTCAATTTATAGTGTGCTATACAAGACAACAGATGGGCATGTGCATACTATGTGATGTGATTTATGCACATGATTATCAAATATGTCGCAGAGGACATCGATACCATTCTTGAGGTATTATATATAGTCTCATTAGATAATATGAAATATATCAAACTTATTTATATATTATTAATTATATATATACATCATTCTATTTGCAGGCATTTAAAACTGACCACACTACAGGAAAGGCCTTACCAGATGTACATGCTCCTTATATGACGGGAGAATTAAATGATGTAAGAGAACAATGGGCAACAGCCATACAAGTAGTGGGGGTTTTAACATATAATTGGGATGTTGATAGCGAATAATGACTAAAGAACGATATTTTGTAAATGAATTTCTGAATTATAATATGTGTGAATGTTTCTACATGTCTGAATGTTTCTACATGTGTCTGAATGTTTATACATGTCTGAATGTGAAAATGAATAAAACTGCTGGTTGCTATATGAATATTTCTACATGTGTGAATGTAAAAATGAATGGAACTGCATATTGTTACATGAATGTTTCTACGTGTGTGAAAATCAAATGGAACTACAGGTTGCTAAATGTGTGAACATTTATGTTGTTAATTTTGTAGGTTTGTGGCCTGTTGTTGGCTAATATCAATGGATGTCATAAAACCTGCAGTTCATAACTGAACTGCAGGTTTCTCATCCTGCGACCAGCCACAGAAGGCCTGTAGACTGATTAAAAAAACATGAAATAGGCATCTATTATTTGTTTAAAACTAACGACAAATTATTACAGCGTCGGATAAACAATTATAACTGATGCCTAATGCATGTGATGTGGCATTGATTATCAAAACCGACACTTATGGTTCTGGTGTCAGTTTCCCTACTAGTAACTGATGTCTATTTCCCTAATGAGGCCAGGCACCATGGCCGTGCTGGCCAGCACGGTCGTGGCAGCGGGCCAGACACCATGGCCATGATGGCCACCTCAGTTGTGGCAGCGGACCAGACACCACGGTCGTGTTGGCCAACACGGTTGTGGCAGTGGGCCAGATAACACGGTCGTGATGGCCAGCACGACTGTAGCAGTGAGTGAGATGGCGTCAGTTATCACTAATAAAACGACACTGATAATGCCCAAGATGGCACCCTTTCTGTGGCGCGAAGGTTTATGGCGTCAGTTTCATAGCTAATAATCGACGCCTATACCCCCCTGCTAGCGTATTTTCGGTGGCGCGTGAAGGGTTGTGGCATCGATTTGAGAACCGACACCTAACAGTTGGCCTTTTAGCGGTGCCCGCATAGGTGTCACATTAAAACTGACACTAAAGGCCTTAAATAACTGACACTAAAGGCCGATTATGTACTAGTGTCCTCCCTCATACGACAGTGCTATTCCTCGGGTGGTGGCCGCTGGGGATGGCACAACTGACAAGGACGCTAATGGTGCTAGCGCTGGAGTGGGGGTTGCCGGTGATGCAGAGATTGTTGCTGGAGAGGAGGTTGGTGCCTCTGTAGAGAAGTCCAATGTTGATGACGCGGAGGCTAGAAGATCGGCACATATTAATGGGACTAATGCTACTGGTGGGACGTCTAATGATGTTGTTGTCGAGTACTACAATGATGGTGGTGGCCTGAAGGCGTGCTTTGATGTTGCTACTCCAACCAAGTCGAGATTCTCAGGTGCTACTTTTTCTTCGACCAAAAATTTGAAGTCTTCTAAAGGCGACGGGTCTCGCAAGACCCGATCCTCTACTAGGGGTCTTTAATGACCTTTCTCATGACCAATGTCCATGGCTCAGGGAAGCCATGTAAAAAGAAGGAAGTAAGAAGGACTATCCTTTCTCATGACCAATGTCCATGGCCGTTCTCGTTGAAACCAAGATTAAGACTCATATGATTCATACTTCTGATCGCATGTTCCGTAAAGGGTGGCTTTGGGTCTCTAACCATCTGCATGATCCTAATGGACGTATATATATTGGCTGGAATCCCAACTGTCGGGATACTACTCTGTCTGAGATGGATGACCGGTAGGTCACTATAAAATGCACAAACAAAGGTGGTCTTAACATATATATTACTGTCGTCTATGCTAGGAATTTTGTTGATGAATGCTTGGCTTTGTGGGATACTTTGGTAAGAATTGTTGGCACCATTAATGAAGCTTGGCTCATCACTGGTGACTTCAATAACATCAGGAAACAAGAAGAAAAAGCGGGAGGTCGTGTGGTTCCCTCCTCCATTCTTAGCTCGTTTAATGCTACCCTAGATAATGCAGGTCTCACGGAATTACCTATCATTGGTAAGGAGGTGTACATGTGGCATAACAAACAAGGTGTTGCTAAAAGAGATACTTGTAAACTTGATAGAGCTTTTGTCAATGATGCATGGATTTCTAAATTCCCTGTCTCCAAAATGAAGTTCATCACTTGCTGCTATTTTGATCATTGTGCCTCGAACATTAATATGAAGCCTATCTCCTTCAACAAGAAACCTTTTCGATTTCTCAACCTATGGATGGACTGGGAGGGTTGTCGGGACATCATTAAGGACACATGGACTACTGAGGTCATTGGCAATCCACTGTATCAATTCTGTCATAAGCTCAGTCTTGTCAAGGACAAGTTGAAAACATGGTCCAAAAAATATGTTAATCTCAAAAATCTGATTGCTAGGGAAAGAATGGAGCTTGATGATATCTCTGTTGTTCTACGATCAAGCCCCCTTGATTCTGATCTTATTCTTGCTGAAAAACATACTCTAGCAAGATTGGATGTTCTTCTTAAGGCTGAGGAGGTGTATTTCTAGCAATGCAGCAGGATGGAGTGGCTTTCCAATGGAGATAGAAATACCAAATTTTATCATACCATTGTTAAGAAGAGGGATGCTATTAATTCTATCACTGAGCTCTTTGATTCACAAGGTAATCTTTTGTAGGATAGTGATGCCATTGTGAATGATACTGTCAACGTTTTTTAGCAGCTCTATAATCAACCTCAAGTTGCATCAAGTTCTTGTATCCCAGACTGGATTCCTCTTGTCTCTAGTAATGAAAATGACATGCTTTGTTCTACACCGAGTTTGAATGAGATTTGTGATGCTGTGTGGAGCATAGGGCCTAATAAAAGCCCAGGTCCGGATGGCTTCAATGGTTATTTCTATAGACATAACTGGGATATTATTTGTGATGACCTCCATAAAGCCACCAAGTGGATTTTTGAAGGTGGTAACATGGTGAGGCAAGTCAACCATTTATTCCTTGCCCTCATTCCTAGGAAGGACATGGTCTCTTCTCCTACTGACTACAGGCCTATCTCTTGTTGCTCGATGCTTTACAAAGTCATTGACAAAGTCATATCCAAAAGGCTAGCCACTCTTTTGCCAAATATTGATTCTCCTTCCCAAGGTGCTTTTGTTAAAGGTAGAAGTATTGAGGATTGCTCTCTTCTTGCGGCTGAGTTTACTCTTAAATTCAACCGCAAAATCATCCCTCCTGTTGCTGCTTGCATTAAGTTGGATATCACAAAGGCTTTTGACTCTGTTCGCTGGTCTTATTTATGGGACTGTCTGATTGGACTTGGCTTCAATGATAAGTTCATCTCCGTTCTTAAGCAATATATGGAAACTCCATCATTCTCTCTCTTATTGAATGGTTCCTCAGTGGGTTTTTTCAAAAGCTCCAATGGACTTAGGCAAGGTGACCCTTTGTCACCCTTACTCTTTGCTCTGGATATGGAAGGATTCAGTAGATGCATTGAGGTTGCTTATGACAGCAAGCTTATTCACAGCTATCCTATCAATAGGACCAAAGATCTTAGCCACCTTCTGTTTGTGGATGATGTTCTTATTTTCTCTAAAGGTCGTATGTGCAGCCTTGTCAATCTCAAGAAAATTCTGCATGACTTTGGGTCTACCTCTGGCATGAAATGTAACCCAAATAAAACCCACATTTTCTATCTTCTTCATGCCGCAACAAGGATGCCTTGATCAATTGCTTGGGTATGCAACAAGGTTCATGGCCAACAAAGTACCTTGGGTTCCCTATTGCAGGTGGTAACCTTAGGAGGCGTCACTATCATGAATGTTTGGACAAACTGAGAGACATGATTCAAAGATGGCCAGGTTCTAAAATCTATATGGTTGGATGCATTGTTCTCATCAAACATTGTGCTATGGGTTTGATTAGCTATTGGCTTTGTATGGGTGATATTCTTCCTGCTGTGCTACGTAGGATGGAGTTGCTTCTCTTTGATTTCTTATGGGGTAGTTCCACACATCCCTCATGTTGGGCTCGCCTAGCTTAATCATTATCTGAAGGTGGTCTTGGATTCAAAAGACTTGACGAACTTGTTGATTTCTACACTATGTGTCACATCAAAATATTCACTCAAACGCAATGCATATGGAGCACATGGATGTTTAGCAGATATGGCAACTCTCTGGTTGCACCATCTAGTTGTGGCTCTACTTGTCATAAACGCATGGTTTCTCTTTGGCTTTCTTTTTCCTTGTGGGCGGACAGGGACCTATGGGACAATTGCAGACAACGACGACCATCAGAAAAGGTTTATGAGAATCTATGGTCCTCCAGGCACTATCCTAGGTGGAGCCTAGCTTTCTTTAGAGATCTTACCAATGTCCTTCCCACTATGGAAAAAATCAGCTCTTGGTGAGGCGCTCCTGTCCCTGCTTGCTTATTGTGTGGTCTACACAATGACTTGGTCTCACACTTGTTTGATGGCTGCAAATATTGGAGATATATTTGGGGTCCAGCACAACTTAAGCTTAACATCCAATCTTCTTATTCTCTTTATGAATGTCTTACTGACCTCGGCAAGAGATCCAGGCATGCTAAAATCATTGAACTTTGGGCTATCACTGGTGATGTTCACCTTATTTGGGCTGAACGCAAAAATAGGCTACATAATGGTGGCGCCTCAGACTTTGGTGTCATCTTCAATCACCTTACTTTAGAAATCAAGAGAATGTATTTTTCTTTTAAATCAAGTCTTGATGTATCACCTTTAATTGCTAGGAATTGGGATCTGTTGTAACCAAATCCCAGGAGCACGTAGTCACATGTTAGGGTGTGGCTTGTAACTTTGTCCCCCTTTTGGGGGTTTTTGGAAAATACTTACCCAATTTTCCAAAAAAAATAATAGAATTATGGAATTTTGGACAATTTTCTAAAATCAAATAAAATGTGTGGTGCCTTCAATAATTAAAAGAATAATTATCTAGCCATTATTGGAAACACAACGTTTTGAGACATCAATTGGTATTATTTTGATCGAATCATATGGTATATTTTGAAATGATGAGGAGCAAGAAGAGAATTCTAGAAATAAGAGGATGTTCCATGAGATCATGGTATTGTATTATATAATGAGAAAGTTTTTGTATATGAATAAAACCCCACAAGTTATATATGAGATGGGAAACATATAAATGAGTTAAGGGATATATCAAGAAGAGAGAAGTCACAAAGTGTATCCTTAATGAATTAATGATCAAAGGTATGCCATATGGTTGTACATACTTTCCTTGATAATTTTTCTTTGGAAACTTAGCTTCTTGGTAACGAAGGGGTTGTCCAAGATCCATGAAAGGAAAGAATATTTATAGATTTTGGGTTGTGAATATTGAGTCATGGGATTTGTTGGGGATTATAAATAAAATCCCTTCCAGACCAAAAAAATATGATCACGAAAGTCTATCACCCATTTGTGTGTGCATGAAAAGGGAAACAATACTCGATCCGTCATCCATAACTCTCTACCCCATAATCATCCCCCTGACCTTAGGGTTCCTTCAAGGGCCTATATAAGGACCCCAAGAGCCATTGTCCCTAGAGCAACACCCAACACATGGAGACCTATTGATGAACCTTAATCAACATGAAACAACCCTACATTTGTTGGAAGTAGGTTGCGGGAAGTTCTTTAGTTCCTAGAAGGGTTTTTAGATGATGGAACCTCTCCCTTTCCTCCTAGCATCCCCAACAATCTTTGCCAAAGGATTATCACATAGCCAGGACCCAAACCGTAGGATTCCAGCATGAGAAACTAATGGCGGAAGATCCTACCACCATGCATCCACCTCTTAGGGATCTCTAGAAAACTTATGGGTCAACCTTGGGAACAAAAAAGATTTTGAGGGGTTCCTACACCTACAACACCAACGATATCTAGGTTAGATTTCTATCTTCATTCTCATTCTTTTAATCATCCTTCAAAATGGTAGACAAGTAGCAACCTTCACTCTCCCAGATCTATCCATTGTTGACTAGAAGCAGGACGTGTCCAACTCTGGCGGTGGATGAGGGACCCTCCCCGAGCAACCTTAGCCTAAGGGAGGAGGGGAGGCTCATCCATAATCTTCCATAGACAATGGTGGTAGGAGGTGGCTTTTGTTAGGAGGTAGGGGTATATATAGACTCAATGAATCAAATTCCCTCAGCCATATACTTGAAGTATGAGGGTGTGGGGGTCATTCCCCCTCAAATCCAAGGTGAAGCTGGGATTTTATAAAAACAAGGCTTTTTGCTGACATATCAACATCCAATTGGACAAAATAGGATTAACTTTAAATAAATGTTGGAAATAATCCTAATGTAACATATTTAATTTTGAATGTAATTTCCATGTAACCCTATTCCCTATGTTTTCTTCTCATTTCTGTTCTTTATGTCCTTATTGATGAATTAGTGGAATTTATAGTGGTTTGGTGAACATTTGTTCAATAATTATACCAATGGAAGGTTTTATCCACAACTACCTCAGTGAAATCTTATTTAAGGATCTAAAGTGCAAAATCACCACTTAATTGGAATAATGGTAAATAAATTTGTGCTAGAAATGTAAGGCCCCAAACCTTGCTTAATGTGTTGAACAAGCTTAATTACAATAATTAATTTCTCTAAACCTTAATCTGACCTTGTGAGGTGTTTTGGAATCATGAGATAAGCTTAAGTTTCAAGTTTTGTCCAATATGGGTCTTTTGTGTGCAAGTTATGCAATTTTTATGCACATTTTGGACTTTTTTACAATTTACCCATTGGGAGGTTTCATTTGAAAATTTTCACATGAATTAATATCCTTAGATGTTTCCTTATCATTATCAAGCTTGTTGGGCCATGGGGCGCCTAGTTGTACCTTGGTTTGGTGGTGTTTCTCTTCAAGGGCATTTAGGCATTTCCCCCTTTATGGATGAGCTTATCTTTAGGAGTTATCAACCAATGGGGTGATTTCTTTGTTTGGAGGCCAGTGGTTGACATGGAGAACTAACACTTTATGGCTAAGAAGTCTCTAGGAGATGTAAAATAACTATTTTCATGGCCATCGGAGCTCTAGGATATGGACACATGGAAAGTTCCATGGACACCTCATGCTTGATCCCTTCCTTATCCATAAAGGCTTGCATGTCCATGGGCACCCATAGCCATGGAAACATGGAAAGTAACTTGAAACCTCATTATTTGCTTCTCCTTATCCATAAAGTATTGAATGACCATGGGAACCCTTAGACATGGAGACATGAAAGTAGCTTTGACACCTCATGCCTTGCTTCTTCCTTAACCATAAAGTTTAATACACTCCTTCCTTACCCCCAACCACAATATTTGATCCATATCACCTCCCTCCTACTTAGAACTTCGTCCTATCTATATTTGGCCATATAGGAGCTATACCAAGGTAGAAAAAGATGCCATCTTGGTGAAGAAGAGTTTCATCAGAGCTCATCTAGGGTTTCTAAAGTCTCCTTTTGGTGTTTCCGACCAATGCAAGGAAGTTTCTTCCCCTTCTACTCTTTTATCCCTTTTGTTCTTCTTCCTTCCACATTACTCTAGGTCACAAACCTGGTATTCAGTTGTGGAACTCCATCTATATCTCAAAAACACTTCTTTCCATGCTCCTCTTGCATAGGGTTTGTATCCTTGAGAAGAAGGTGATTCTTGCTCAGAATTTGGAGCTTGTGATTGGAGCTACCTGCTTGCTAGAGTTTCTTATTGATTGGGATTTGATCTTATTCCTAGAGGCAAGTTATATAACTTGCTTCATGCTTATTTCTTATTATAAGCTTGTTAGTTCATATTCATATTCTTAAATGATGATCTCCACCTTTACATGATGTTCTTATTTAGGGTTTCATTTTGTTGCTATTTTATACTTTATTACTAGATCTAAATGAACCTAAAATAATTGTTACATCCCTCCTAGGGTAAAGCATGACCTAGGAAAGGTTTTGGGGATCCAAGTCATGGGCCAGACCCTTTTCCTCTCTCTCTTCCTCGCTTGCAACTAAATTCTCGACATGTCATTTTCTAGTTGGTCAGAATTGGAAAATTCATATCTTTGCAACTGCTAGTCCAAAATTAACAAAAAAATATGTTTTGGAATTGGAAAATTAATATCTATCTAATAAAAATTCTTTCAAGGTCTTATTTTAAGTTATTAGAATTTTTTTTTGGAATATGACCTTGACACATAAAATCCATAAAAATTACAACTTAATCACCATAACTCCAAAATTGACATAAAGATATGTTTTCTCAATCAGGAGAACCTAATTAGTTTAGTGGTGAGATTTTTAGAGTCTAAATTCTATTTTTGTGAAAAAGGTCCAATCTTAGGGTTTCTATGCAATAATGTGCAATATGTACACTAATGAATGTTGATAAGTTGAAATAGGCCAAAGTTGAACTTAGAACATCTACATGTGGTGGAACTTGTACTTGAACACATTAAAGAGGTATGTGCATTCTTACACCCTAAGTTGGAATATTTGCAAACCAAACCCTATATTCCCTAATGAGGCACTATATAGACCCTATTTTGTCTACTCACGACTCTTTTGCTAAATTGACTCAAAAATTAGTATTGATATTTTATTTCTTGGGTCTTGTACCCCACTGCCATGTTTCAAATATATGATGCATATACTTGCCATAGTTTCAATTACCATGTTGATTTATTAGACAATTTAGCTAATGTAGTGGTACTTATGTACAACCACCCATAGATAGGGCATGTGTTATTTTGCCCTAGGAGATGTGTTATTCTCCCCCATATACAATTTGTGTAGGTGATTGGGAATGTGTTATTTCTCCTCTCACCTATAGGTTGGGGTCTAGTAGGTGCCTCAACCCTACTTAGTTAATGTAGTCAATATTAATCATGCATGCAATTCATTTACTATTTTAATGTTATGTCAAGCAGCTATTTTGATTATGCCTCATACTCTTGATCTCTTCATCTATTAATGAACTTATAACCTTTACTTTTGTGTTATTTTCTTTCTTTTGTTCTTGTTCATATTGTTGACACATACCTTGTTTTCTTTCCCTCTTACTGGGTGATTTCCCAACCACCCAGATTTTGGACAAGGTGCTAAATGAGATCAAGGAAAATAGGACCAAGAGTAAATTCAAGATTAACTAGAAGTATGTCTAGGTTGCTAAACTAGATCCTTTGTTTTCTCATCTTTTTCTTCTGAAATACTTATGTAGTGAACAATGATGAAAGCCATGTAATAGATTTCGTTTCTTTTCCTTTTCGCTACTATTGACATGTTATATGTATCTGGTGCATGCTTATTTACTTGGAATATTATACATACATCCCTCAATATCTATTATCTTTGTGAAAATATGGATGTTTTATATTTCCTTCAAATTTTAGTAAGGATGTGATCTTGCATCTTTACACCTTAACTCAGGTGAGAGAAAATTTATATATCAAATTTATCAGAAACAATGAGAGGAATCTAACTAAAATATTTTCATACTTTTATTATGCTCCCAATTCAAAAATGCATAAAGACTAAATATTTAATGTAAAATATGCATAGAAACCCTAGGTTCATGATACTAATGGATAAATCTTAACCTTCTTGTATAAAAGAGCATCTTGGACCTATTTTTGGTTAAAAGTTCATATGTTGCTAAAATTAGGGTTTCTAAAGTGGATAATCAGTGATATGTGTTAAAGTGGTGTTTAAAGCATAACAACCCTCATTTTGATAAATAGGTTGTTAATCATGTGATGTAACCTAATAATGTGGACTATAGTGGTAATCTAACATGTTTATGATCGTAATGATGAGAAAATAGGTTTTCTAGGGTGGATGATCCTTAACTTGTGTAATGATGTTACTTGTTGTGACCTTAATGTGACTAATCTATATAAGTGTTCTTGATGCAATAATATGGTAGATATGATAATCATGGCAACACATACTATAAATTAGGTTTGTTGAATTGTTAGATCAATAAACATGGAAAGTAGAGTATCAAATATAACTCTAATGATAACTCAATACCAAGGAAACCTAGACCCGAGATTAGGATCTGAGTATGGTTTAATCTATAATGAAATTGATGTGATGGTTATACTTTAGGATTTACATGCATGCATATTAAATTATTATATTCTTCTTTGCTCGCTTGGATATGTTTACTAGTTGATTGAATATACTTGAAGTCTAATTGTATAATCTTCATCGCTCACCATCAAGGTATGTGGCTATGCCTATGACTACCTATATTAGTTTGTCATGGTTTTCTGAGGTTTCCCAGATTGCTTGAAAATAAAATTGTTGGTTGTTTATTTAATTAATGTAGTCTTTAAGGCCCCTATGAGTATCACATGATATACACATAACTTGCTCGAACCCCTCATACCAACTCTGGAAGTTTGATAATCAATATAAATGATAGAGTCATTGAGATGACCAGGACCAAGCTCTAGATTGGGGAGGTCATATGAGGTTAGGCCCCATATCGAGAAGAACTACACGACACATAGTCCTAGATTGGAAGGTGGCCTAATGTCCACTAAAAGGACAAGAACCTAAGAAGGGGTATCCCAGAGGTTGAGTAAAAATGAGTTGAGAAGTTATGATAAAAATGTAAATTTTGATTTTGTAACAATATTTCCTATAAATATGTTGTTACACCTAAATGTGAATATTTTATTTACCCCAATTCCAGTATATCTCAATATATTGATCGTGTTTTTATTCATTGTGTTTTAGGTAAATGCTAGATGTGAATATGTTCAGATACATGATAAACTAGATGAAATTACATGATGGCATTAATCTATATAAGGAGAATTAGCTAGACATTTCATCTCTATGTATAGTTCTGATGATAATTTTTCACGCAAAAGCATCTCGTGAATAATGTTTGAAATGAATGAAATTATTTACTATTGATTATTGTTGGATTAAAATTTGGATCCTTGTGGAAAATTTAGGTAATGGGTCTCATATTTTTGGCCTTCCTTAATTGAGAGTTGTTGAAATGTGAGGTTGTTATAATTGCCCACATGAAAAATAGATCTTGCTTTCCACAAACCCCATGCATTTCTTTTCTAGAAAATACACAAGTTCTAAGGATCCTATGTATATAATGGAAAATAGGGTTGTAGATATGTGATGCTCTAGCTTGTGCAAAATCATTTATGTCATCCTTAGTAATTTCCCTCCAAAAATCATCACTTCTAAATAGGTTGGGTATGACGTTGCCCCTCTATAATGGCATTGAAAGGCACCATAGATTTGCTTGAAAGTAATTTATAATTTCACCCAAGAAGTCTAAAAGTAGTAATAGAAAATGGTTCATATAGCTTCTTGGGGTCATCCTCAACATGAAAAGTAGTCATCAATTCATAAGTTAGTCTCAAATATGTACGGCTTATAGTGTAGCTTGTACACTTGAGCTCTAGTTCATTGAGCAAGTCCATGACTTCATCCTTGAAGCCAAGTGCCTCGAATGTCTCTTTAGGTAAATCTTGTAGGAAAGACCCTACATGTGATCATTGTTTGGTAAGTATTGTCCTCCACCTTGGTGACATTGAATTGAGAGCAGAAGATGTATGTTGGGGAAGAAGAAGAACTTTCCCTCTGTGGTGCTTTGCCTCTTACTTCATAGGAGCCATTTATGCCTTAATATTGTTGTAGGAGACTTGAACACAACACGTGCTTTGATGAGCATAGCATGTTTTTTTATTATCGAAGAGGTGGTGCAGAATGGTGGACCATGTCATGTCTACTAAGACACGCGACATGTAGTTTATTATTTGGGCTTTTTGCAGTTTAAAGAAGAGTTAATTTTCACGCCGTGCTTACCTCAATTATGGAGTATCTTCTGGGTGTTGCATGTTCGGATGAGGAGAATGGGTGGTTGATTTGGAGCATGCTTGGTCAACAATTTTGGATCGTAGTGGAAATAAAGAAGATGCTTGGGCGACTGCGGGTTGTGCTAATGATGTAGGAGGCATCCGAGGTGATGATCATGGAAGATTGTTATCAAATTCAGACATCGATGGTGGCGATGATGTTAGGCTTAGATGGTGGAGGTAGCTGCTGAATTGGAAGACACGACTGCGGATGGAATTCTCCCTTGCTCGAACACAGTTGTTGGAAGCTAGTGGATGGAGCAAACATGATGTAGTTGTTTAGGGTTGATTAAGGAATGAGTTTGATAAAGGAGTTCAAAACCCTATGTTGGAATCCAGACAGAGTGTGTACAAATAGACACTCGTTGTGTTGCAACGTGTCTTTATCTGCTTCTTTACTTTTGCTTTTGTGGGTGAGCCAGATGGAATTCTCCCTTGCTTGAACACAGCTACTGGTATCTAGTGGATGGAGCAAACATGACGTAGTGTGTTTAGGGTTGAGTAAGGAATGAGTTCGATAAAAGAGTTCAAAACCCTATGTTGAAATCTAGACACAGTGTGTAAAAATAGACACTCGTTGTGTTGTGACGTGTCTTTATCTGCTTCTTTACTTTTGCTTTTGTGGGTGAGAACATGGTGTGTTGACAAACTATGTGGAAAATCAAAGAGAGGAGAAAAAAAGTTTGCGTTTCATCATGGAGTGTCACTTCTTTGAAAAAACATCGCAATAAAACCTCTTCAAGGACATGGTATGTACATAATAAACACTTGTCATGTAAGTTTCCAGCAAGGTATTATCAATGTATGACCAGGCAAACACGGCGTGTGCAAATTTACACATGTCGTGTGTGTTTCCAACAACTCCCTATAAACATTTTCTAGAATGGTACACGTGGTGTGTAACATAGACACGTCGTGTGTGACATAGACACAATGTGTATTCTAGGTATTTTTCTCAAATTTCTTCTTCACTGTAGAGACACGCCATGTGTTAGGTAAGTGATGCACTAAATAGTTGTCATTTTTCACAGGCTATGTTACTATGTTTTTTGTGCACTTATTGCCCATTTTCCTTTTATTTGTGAATGATTTGTCATCATTGTCTTGTGACACTTAATTGCATCAAATATATGTTATTTTTACTATTCCATATTGATTTATAATTATTTTAGAGATTATGTTCTTTCTTGTTTACATTTCAGGTGAATTTACAAGAAATGAATCTATTCGGTACTACCGGGGTGGTTGTTTGTGGGACCGACGCGGTTGTTGGTGGTACCAACATTTGACGAAAAGGAACATGGATCAATTGAGGAAACTTGATAGTAATGACATAAGAATTAATACTACCAACATTCTTATAGGAGCACTTAAGAGGAGTCTTGGTACTACCAAAGCCCAGCTCGGTGGTATCGAAATTTATCAGAATTCAATTAGGGTATTTCAGAAAGAATATTGGTACTACCAAAATCAAATTGGTAGTACCGACAACTTACAAGGGATCGTGATTAAATGTAGGCATGGATACTTCTGACACCACATTGGTAGTACCGACTAAGTATGATCAGTCCAGATCGGAAATCATAGTTAATCCAATAGTCAGGACTTAATGACACCCTAAGTCAATCATATGACTAAGGGAAAGTGTGACAGACCTAAAGAGGACAAAATTTTCAATCATATGATAGAGTAGAGAAGAGGAGAGAAAAAAGAGGAGAAAACCAAATTTTTGGCAGTTTGAATACTTCTGGTTACCCAATTTGCAATTGAAAGATGGAAAATCACTACATTTGTCAAAAGAAATCATTGATACCATCTTTCACCAGGAATTTTTCATTGTTCTTAATGTTTTCCTCTTTCTACCTTTTCTATATGTAGAGCAACTAAAATCATGTGGGGCTAATCCCCTTTGTTCCTTAAGAAGTGAGAGTAGATCAGTTTTGTATTGTATTTGACATTTTTGAGTTAATGTTTTAGTTTCCCTAATTTATGGGCATATTTCAACGATTGCTTCATGAATTATTTATGCTTGATCACCATAGGTAATTTATTAGACCATTAATTACTTTGAGAGAGGGATTAAGGGTTAGACAGGTCGTACACATACATAGCTTAGATTGTGTTTTGAGAGAAGGCCAATGCCTGTGAAGGGAATAGCCCCGAGGTATCATTAGAGCCCCTAATTAATAACTTAATTTCTATGAGAGTGGGATTTGTATTATATTAGGTAGTGAATCATGTTGTGAGAACGGGTGATTCTTGCTACAGGCCCCTTAGTCTAGGGTTAGGATAATTAAATGCTAATAAATAATGATAATTTTAGTACAAACTGTGGTAAAATTGTAATCCTAAGGAATCCATTCCATCATTAAACACAAACTAATTAATGTAGTTTTACTTCTTGCATTTAGTCATTTAATCAACCAATCACCTTTCTCATAGGTCTAGTTGATCGAGTCATAGTTAGTAGTAGTATCTGGAGTTCATTTTCCTATGTTCGATATCTAGGCCTCTTTTGGTCCTATATTACTCTAATATGTGCACTTGCATTTTAGACGTGTAGTTTATGCACATCAAGTTTTTGGCCCCGTTGTCTGGGAAAAGACAATTCCAACACTACGAGTGTTGTAATCGGCCCTTATAGGCCATATATTTTTTATTCTTTTACTATTTATAATTTATATTCCAAATTTTTATTCAATTACTAATACATATTTCTCACATTGATTTTATTAATTTTAGGTGATATTGCAACGTTCAGACTAGAGCAAATGATTATGGAGGTTCAACTCAACAGAGTGCATTCCAGGAGAAAAATTCTTACATAGAGCATATGAGTACTATAGCTATCCACCAGGATTGATTCAGACTCCATCATCAAAAGTGACTCAACCGGATCACTCAGAAATTGGTGATGGCAATCCACAAGTTGAAGAGTAGATGGTCTGGGAGAAGATAAAGGAATCTTCTGCTACATCTCAATTGGGGCCAATTAAGAGGTAGGCCATTAATGTTGGTAGTTACAAGATAGACCCAGGGTTGGTGGCACTGGTGAAATCACAACAATTCCATGGTCATAGCATGGAGGACCTGATGGCACACATAGAGTGATGTGATATGGTGAAGACTGATAGGATTCCAGTGACAGTGATATATTTGAAGTTGTTTCTTGTCATCACTGGAAAATAATGCAAAGTCATGGTATCTTAGCCTACAGTGTGAATTCATTGAAACGTGGGATCATATGATTGATGTCTTCTTTGAATCGTACTTTCCACCCCAGGAGACAAATGAGTTGGTGGGAAATATATATACCTTTAAGCTGAAGGCAGAAGATTCATATTCTAAGGAATGGGAACAATTCCAGAACATTCTAAGGTAAGTCACGCATCATGGGATAGATCTTTAAGGCCAAACCAAAACTTTCTATTATGGGCTGCACAAAGGAGAAAGAAGTTCACTAGACAACACAAGTGTAGGATTTTCCCTCAAAAATAAAGAAATTAGGTGTCATGAGATATTAAAGAACATGGCTACGAACCAGTCATGGGGTGATGAGAGATAAGTCACAAGATCCATTAAAATCATTCACGAGTCTAAAGTCATCACGACATTGACTGAGAAGTTATACAAGAATGAAAGGAATGTAGATCACAAACCTGGAAATTCATCTGAAGGAGAGGAAGAGGAATGCATGTATTTACAGTAATAGAATTACAGGGGCAGAAATGACTCCAAAGTTTTCCTAGAAGGATCCAAGCAATTTTTAGAAGGACCCATCTCAAGCATAACAGGCCAAGCCATAGTAGGGCGGTGCACAGCAGTAGGACAGGGGCCCCAACATGATAGACCGCATTGAAGAAATGCTAGGCAAGCTGGTCAGCCAGAATGAGGTGATCATTAGCCAAACATAGAAGGAATTGCAAAACCAAGGAGCACATATATGTGACATAGAGAATCAAATTTCTTAGATAGAAGCATATGTGGATTCCTTGAAGAAATCCGGTCAATAGGGGTTCCCAGGAAATACAGATATACCATCTGGAAACCAACAAGTGAAGGCAATCTTGTTATGCAGTTGGAAAAAAATGCTTAATGAAAAGAAGACAATTACATAGGCGAATAATAATGCACATGATATATGGCCAGATTCACTTGAGCTAGACACCATAACACATGAAAAAGAAGATGAGGAAGTGTCTGATTAGACAAAGGAGTTTAAGAAAGAGGCATACGTTCTACCACACCAAATGAAGCCAGTGACGCCAGTGTTGTTTCCGAATAGCTTGAAGTCAAATAAGGTTGACCAACAATTTTAGAAGTTTCTATATACTTTCAGGTAACTACATGTCAACATTCCCCTCATTGATGCAATAGAGCATATTTTGTCCTATGGAAAAAATTAAGAAGAGTTGGATATCCGATTCAAATGTAGTGACGTTGATAGAGAAAATCAACACCTTCATTCTGGGAAGATTGTCATCCAAAAGGCAAGACCCAGGTTGCTTCACATTTCATCTTACATCGGGAAGACCAAGTTTAGGGGAGCTCTATGTGAATCGGGGGCAAGTATTAATCTCATGCCCTTGACCACGTTCAAGAAGTTGGGACTAAAAGAATCCAGGTAGGACAATATGACAATACAACTAGTAGTAGATTCAATGGTTAGTGTGTATGGTATTTGTGAAGATGTTCTTGTCAAGGTGGAAAGATTTATGTTTCCAGTAGATTTTGTGATTATGAGATGCAAAATGATCATGGCAATGAACTACTCTTAGGGAGGCCATTTCAAGCTACAACTGATATGATCTTAGAAATGGGTATAGGAAGACTGACACTAGGTATCAAGGATGACAACTTTGAAATCAAGATGTCTGAGTATGTACAAATTGATGAGGAGAAGGAATAATGTCACATTTCCAACATGTCCAAGGAGAGGTGTCTCTATTTCTTGAGAAGCCATTCTTGGTCATGGCTCATGCGATGACAAAGGTACATAAGGCACATTGGGAGTGGGCATCATGGAGCATACCAAAGAAGATTCATTGACCAAGCTGGTACAATATCCTGATGGTCAAAAGGAGGAGGTGTGGCTAATGACACATTGATGAGGTAGCAACTTCTTCTCTTACTCAAGCATACCCATAGTTACCCTTGGAGGTGTGCATCATTAACTTGGTGGATGACTACACTAGATTTATTTTTTTGGATGAGTGTGTTTTATTTCTAAAGACATTACCATGTTTCTATACAATGTACTATGAAGATCAAGGGCCATCACCACCACCTTTGATCCCATACTTGTAGAGTCCTCCAGATCCTGATTTGAAGCCATTGCCACTGCATCTAAAATACACCTTCTCATTGAGTATTCACGAGGAGGAGAAATTGCTAGTGGTTCTAAAGAACCACCGGGTAGCTTTTTGGTGGTCAGTTGTAGATATTAAGGGGATCTCCCCTATTTTTTACCAGCACAAGATCCAAATTGAAGAAGGAGCCAAGCCAATAGTTCAACCTCAGTGACGTCTCAATCCAATCATGACTTAGGTGCTAATGAAAGAGGTAGTGAAGCTTCTATTTGGTAGGTATAATTCATGTTATTTCTGATTCAAATTATGTTATCCTAACCCAAGTGGTTCCTAAAAAAAGATGGATAAGGGCCACAACAAACTCTATAATTGAATTGATTTCTACTAGATTGGTGAGCAGGTGGCAAGTTTGTATTGACTGTCAACATTTGAATGCCACCACACTTAAGGATCATTTTCTTCTTCCCTTCATTGATCAAATTCTTGAGTGGCTCATCAGTTCCTCTCATATCTATTTTCCTAACATGTATTATGGGTATAATCAGATTCTCATTGAGCCACAAGACCAAGAAGAGTCCACCTTCACTTGTCCTTATGGCACAATTGCTTACCGTTGGATGCCTTTCGGCCTTTGCAATGCACTGGCTAATTTCTAGAGATGTAAGCTTGTAATTTTTTATGATATGCTAGAGCATTGTCTCGAGGTGTTTATGGATGATTTTTTGGTGTATGGAGAGTCATTTGAAGACTGCCTTGATAGTCTTCACAAGGTTTTTCAAAGATGCAAAGACACTCACTTAGTGTTGAATTGGGAAAAGTGCCATATGAAGGTGAGTGAGGGGACAGTTTTGGGACACAAGGTGTCACATAGAGGAATGGAGGTTGATTCGATTAAAATCAAATTCATCTCTAAGATACCTCCATCATCATTTGTGAAGAGAGTGAGGATTTTTCTAGGACACACAAGTTTTATCGACGTTCTATTAATGATTTTTCAAGAATAGTGAAGCCGCTTTTGGAACTACTAGAAAACGATGTTGAACTTAATTTTAATGAACGATGTTTGAAAGTGTTTTAGATATTGAAGGAGAAAATAGTCTCTACACATGTGGTTCATGCTCCAGATTGGATCCAACCATTTTAACTTATATGCAATGCATCAAATTATGCATTAGGTGTTGTTCTAGGGAAATGCAAGAATAAAACCCCCACTATTATCTATTATGCATCAAAGACCCTAAATGATGTCCAGCTGAATTACACAACCACTAAAAAAGAATTGTCGGTGGTAGTTTTTCTTTTGAAAAAATTACCAATATTTGATTGGGGTAAGGGTCATTGTGTGGACTAATCATGCAACAATTAAGTATTGGTTGCAAAAGAAGGATGCTAAATCTAGATTGATTAGGTATATTTTGCTACTGTAGGATTTTTATATTGAGATAAAAGATAAGGAAGGGATGGAGAATGTGGCGGCAGAACATTTTTCTAGGCTTGAAATAGTGGATAAGAAGGATTTAGATATACCCATAGTTGAGGAATTTTTGGATGAGTAGTTTTTTGCCATGGAAAGCAAGGATTCGTGGTTTGCAAATATTGTGAATGGCTTGGCTTGTGTCAAGATGCTAGAAGATTGGGGGTCCCAAGATAAAAATAAATGTATCCATTTCTTGAGATACTATGTGTGGGATGATCCTATTTTGCTTAGATAGTGTAGGGATGGGATTCTAAGAAAGTGTGTGCCCGAGTGTGAGTTTAAGAGCATCTTGGCACACTTTCACTCCTTACCTATTGGGGGACATCATGCTAGTTCTAGGACAGCAACAAAGGTTCTAGAAAGTGGTTCTGATTAGTGAACACTCATTAAAGATGCTTACAATTTTGTGTGTAATTGTGATGCATGTCAACATGTAGGAAATATATCTAGACATGAAATTCCCTTAAATGTCTTTTAGGAAGATGAAGTTTTTGCTTTATGGGGAATAGATTTTATGGGTCCTTTTGTGTCCTTTAATTCCAATCTTTATATATTACTTGCAGTTTATTAAGTATCTAAGTGGGTGGAAGCAATTCCAATCCGCACCGATGATGCTTAGGTTGTATGCAGATTCGTGAAGGATAATATATTTTGCAAGGTTTGGGTTCCCACAAGCAATGATAAGTGATGGATGATCTCATTTTACCAATAAGAAGTTTGGCTAGTTGGTGAGAAAATATGGAGTGAGGTTTAGGGTAGGTACTTCACATCATCCACAAATGCTCAGACATGATGATGTGTCTAATATGGAGATTAAGAAGATATTGGAAAAGGCAGTCTCAACCAATAGGATGGATTGAAGCATGCAATTAGATGATGCTCTTTGTGCATACATTACAACCTATAAAACATTAATAGGAACAACTCCTTTCAGGTTGGTCTATGGGAGAGCATGTCACTTACCTATGGAATTGGAACATAAAGCCAAGTGGGTGTTGAGAAGGTTGAACTACAATCTGCATGATGCAAAAAACAAGAGAATGTTGGAGTTAAATGAATTGGATGAACTTTGGTTTGATTCCTATTAGATCTCAAAGATCTATAATGATAGAAGTAAGAATATTCATCATTGAAATATCTTACATAGAGAGTTCAATCTAGGATAGAAGGTGCTTTTATTTAATTCTAGGATGAAATTACACCCCTGGAAACTATGGTCTAGATGGAGTGGTCCATTTTTGGTGTTTAAGGCACTACCCCATGGGGTAGTATAAATTAGCAATGGAGCTGAGCCATTCCTTGTAAATGGATAGTGGATGAAACACTATTTTAGGGGAGTTTGACATGTGAGGAAGAGGGGTTGAAGCTCCTTGAGCTTCATTGATTGTCTTTGATCTGATCATTGAGTCTAGGACGTAAAAAAAGGACACTTATTAGGAGGCAACCCAATTTTCATTTTTGTATTTAGGGTTTTCTCTTTACATTTGTAGTTACTGTACTTCAATTTTCTAGTTTGTATTTTATATTTTTAATGTAAAAAAGGTACCTTGATTAGTTTGGTTCAATGTGTAGGGAGAACAAAAGTTAGTACTAATCAGAAGAAACTCAGTAGTACTGACAGTTTCCTATAGGGATGACTACAAAGTTTCTCAATAGTACTGACGTCGAAGTTGGTAGCACTGACTTTCTGAAAAGATGAGTTGCATTACTGTATAAGGATCAATACTACTGAAATAGTGGTTGGCAGTACCAACACCATAGCAAACACTCTAGGTTCATGATACCAAGAGACGATCAAAAGTATCGAGATTTCTAAAGATTCAGTACTACAAACACTATTGTCAGTAGTACGGATAGCATTCAATAGGGGTGAGCATAGAATATCTTTGTACTACTGACATGGTGTTTGGTAGTACTGACATCTACAAAGCCAGAATTAATGGATGTGCACATGAATGACTAAAATTCTCTCCATCTGACAATCAGTAGTACTGCTCTGACACATACTTTCAAAAGTCATTACTATTGACAGTCGTCGGTGCTACCGACGCATGATAGTTCGCAATGTGCTATATCGACTGATGAGGAGAGTTGGTACCAACAACTAGTATCAACTCACACAGATCGCAAGGGAAAATTCAATACTACCGACACTTGTGTCAGTACTACTAACTTAAAGCCTAAAGGTAGTTTGACAACTATAAAAGGAAGGGTATGCGTAGTGTTTCAATCAGACCCACACCACCTCCTCTACAAGTTGTAGAGTACCAATTCTTCTGGGAGATCAGATTCTTCACTGAGCTCTCTCTCCTCTGTCTCTTTCTCATACCAAACTGATGGCATCCAGGCAATCAACTTCATTGATGGTTGGAAACACCATGTTGGTACCCAAACCAGTATGCATAGCTATTGTTAACATTGACCAGAGGAAGATCTATTAAGGCATGATGAATTGAGATCTTATCCCAACATAGTATGGAGACTATGCCATCCTTGCCTCCGTCGACTTCATCGAGAGCCTCCAACATGTCTACTTTGTACAAGACATGGTGTGTGATCACCATTTATTTGGTGATTGGTCCACATAAGGAAATCATCTACGAGTTCCCAACATCCCTGAAGGACTATTGCATCCCCAAGAATGGGGAAGGATGGAGGGAAGGATGGGTGAAGTTATGCCTCTTCTAAACCCTTCATCACTTGACATTGAAGGAGTTCAATGCCATCTACATGTGGCCACTTGGAGATGTGTGCCTCACCAACAACAATAATGACAACTCACGAGCATGGAGGATAATTTCAGACTTGCCATAGGGTTAAACAATCAACTGTCATATGAATTATGTCACCTACATCGATCATCTATTTGCTGGGATTTTACATGCTATCTTACCAACATGATCTTCTCTAGATCAATTCAAGGGCAAGGTAAGGTACAACATGTGTACCTCTATGTCCTTTGGGCCTTCTTGGCTTTAGGGGAGGAGAAGGTCAAACTTAGGTTCTTCTTCCTCTAACACATGTTGGGAGTCATGCGGCAAGTGCAGAGGAAGCCCCCATCAATTTTGGAGGGTCATTACTCCCATTGATATGCATCTTTGCCTCTAACTCTCCAATTACAATGCCTTGAGGGCCTCCTCAAAGTTAAATTTGAAGTATTTCAAGAGAGCACACCTCATCACTAACCACCATGGGAAGGTGTATACTTGTTGCACAGTCTAGGAAAATTGGATGAAAAGGGAACTCCATGACCCCATCTTCAACCTATAAGGAATGGGACACCTGAGGTGGACAAGGGAGGATGCAGAGGAGGAAGAGGAAGAAGAAGACAATGCAGGGAAGGAGCAGGAGAAGGAGTAAGAAGACAAAGAAGAGGAGGAGGCAACCATGCCATTCACAAGGTGGTGGATCAGCCACAAGTGTTCTAGAGGAAATGGTGCTTCTAGCTCAATTGCTCCACCACATGCCTAGAATGATGACCCTTACTCATAGGCAGGTATGTATGGGATGTTACAGGGAATCCAGTAGTGGCAACAACAGCAGACAACAACATTGCAGGGCATCCAAGATGTCCAAGGATGGCTATACCAGATGCAGCTGGATGAAGGATGGAGAACTATCAACAGTTGTTCTTTGACAATTACTAAATTCAAGGTTATTTAGGAAGCTACCCACAGTCTCCAGAGATGTCACAATTTCCCCCGACATTTTAGGGAAGTTTCTACCCCCATGACCGAAACATTCCACAACCACCACCATTTTGACTGGTACTGCATTTCCACCTCTTTGGTTGAATTCTAACTATAAGGACATAGTCTAGTTCATGCTTAGGGGTGTGTTGGAACAACTCTATCTTTTATTTGCTTTTTGTTTTATTCATTTGAGTTGTAGCATCCACATTTATCTAGTGTAATTGTGGAGCAATATAAGAATGATTTCTATCTTTGTCATCATACAGTTTATTCTTCTATGTCAATGCAATGAAATTTAAAAAATTTAATTGGGCTTAGTTGCGTATTTAAAAGGCAGCTTCACCTAAAGGAAGGACGGTCTCCCCGGTGTTGACAATCATCAACGACAATTCATTCAATGATGCAGCTGCCGGCGATCGCTACCTCATGATGTCCTCAAAGACTCCTCTTCCTCGATGGCCGGTGGACATCATGGACTTCATCAACATTGTTTATTTCGAAGAGCTCTTTGAGGTGCAACATCTTTCTGAATTCCTTCATCATTCCTTCCGTTCCTACTCCTCCCAAGTCATCAATGAATTCAATCTAGCCACACATCTTGACCATGATCATTCTTTCTCTTCTATGGTTAGTGGGTATGGATTTCACTTTTCTGAGGAGGATGTACTTACTATGCTCAACATTAATGTAGACGAATATAAAGGGTTTATTAATCTCACCATTGGCAATCCTCTCAATAGGCTATCCCAAGATGACACTACTACTAGTTTGAGTGATATTACGAAAGCCATTTTTCTATCCAATACAACTTTCCATGAAGAAAGGGGTACCTATTATGCCATCAATTTAAAATTGAATCTAGGATAATCAATCTAATTGTTGCCAAAAATATCTATCCTAGAGCAAACAAATCTGAAGTACCCACCTTTCACATGTATCTTATTTATGCCATCCTGAATAGCATACCCATCAATTTTATTTGTCTTATTCTTAAGAACATGGTTGAGTTTTCTGGCAATCCACCCTATGCCGATTTTGTTTGCCAAATTACGCAACATTGTCTTAAGAAAAGTATTGAGGACCTAGGTTACAAATGTGATAGGAAACCCCAAAAGATCACTAGAAATATAGTAGAGAAGATGGGGATTGATTTTGGACACAAGAGGGTTGGGACTGAAGGGGAGCCATCCACCCAATACACAACTCCACCACCTCCTCCTCCTATCCTACCTTATGATCCTATCACAAATACATTAACATACATTGCTGGTTCTCAATATCACTTAAGTAGGCAATTAGACTATAATCATCATGCCATGTCTTACTTCAATCAAAGGATGCAAGCTCTTTCTCCTGATACACCTGACACATATCCTTATTCACTTAATCCTGGCATGCTCTACCCCTACAACCCATCCTACAACTACACTCAAATCCCACCTCCACCATCTCATGACCTCAGCCACATTCAATTTTCCCAAATCCAACTCCAAGACATTGCTGCCCACTTTCGATTCGATCGTGTTCCCACCTTCTTGGAGGCTTATGCTTTGACCAAGACAGGTGCCTTGGAGTGGTATACGTTGGTCAAATACTATGGAGTTGAGCCTCTTCTTGGAAAAGACCCAAAAATTGATGTAATTCTTAAGTCTTTTCAGTGAGATCATGTGATGGCTATCTCTATGATGAATGTAATGGTTATTTTCATGAAATGCATGTAATGGATATCTCTTTTATGAGCTTGTATGAGTATTGAGTTATCATGAATAAAAGTGTTTCGTATGGATTCAATTAGACATATCCTTGTCAAATAAGAGTATTATATTAAGGGGGAGCATAAAAATCATATAATTAAGGGGGAGTAATATATGTCATGATTAACATGATTATCTTTTTGAGATGACAAAGGGGGAGAAACAAATATAAATAATAATAAGGGACTAATAAAATGCATTGATAAAGATGTCCAACTTTCATAAAACAAGTAAGGGCATATCTATAAAGGTAAAATTTAGGTATGAAATTTACATTGTTTAAATTTCCATTATTTATATTTTGGAAATGTTTGTCATCTTCAAAAAGGGTGAGATTGTTGGCTTAATTGGACATTATTAAAATCCCTTTGTTTTGATGATGGCAAACATTTCATTCTTATGGATCTAACGTGCTACTTGAGTATATTAGGAACAAGAATACAAAGTGATGGATGACAAAGCTTTGGAATATATATATGCTTAATTTGCTTTATTTTCATGATTGTAATAAAATGTAAAAACTTGTACAAGTATATAATGTACAAGTACTTAGATATCATGTAAATCAAGCGGTTAGATCTTCTTATCCACACACAACACTTAGATAGGTCATCCCCTAAGTGAGAAACACAATTGCATGTTGATAAACACGCATAGTAGATGTTTCAACACATTACAATAGGGAGCTTCTCGGTCGACCAATTCCTCGACCGAGACAATCTCGTTCGATAAAGTCCTCGATCAAAAATAGACTTTTTAGCAACTTCTATATACGTTAGACTGAGTCGAGAAGTAGTTGAGAAGTAGTAGGTAGTTGAGTTGAACGTTGTATACACTTGATCCAAGCCTTCCCTCGGTCGATGAAGTTCACGACCGATAGACACTCGGTCGAAAAACTTCTCGACTGAGAAGGATTATGTCTGCACTTTTCAGAATTAATAAACTAGATGTTACAAATGCAATTAGTGGATATCTAACGGCTAGTTGAGCACTAAGAACACCCTAGAAAGTATCTAGAACGTCCCTAGACCCTTGTAAGACATTCCTATAAATAGGACATGCCTTAGGACACCTAAACTCACTTGAGCACACATACTTATAATTGAGAATCAACTCGTATGAGCCATTGAGCAATCCTTCACTTTTGAATCATTTCCATAAGCTGAGATTTCATGTCCTATAGGCTAGAATCTCCTATCCATTGCACTTTCACCTTCATACACATTGGATAGGAGATCAAAAGTATAGTACTGATTTTAACTAAGCGGTGGACGGTGGGAGTATGAGATGTATACCTCATCTCCTCAGGGCATAAGTGTGATTATAAATATATAATCAGCCATGTAGCGTATTTGCTTAAGGATCAAATACGGAAAACATTGGTTGATGTACACTTCTTTTATACATCTTAAATGGATATATGTTATACATGTTCTTCATATTCCTTATAAAGCAAATAGATGATCTATAGCTCTATCATGGATATTTGAACTACTTTAACATTACTATTGCTTTGTTCTACTTATAAATGGTGATTAATCTTGTTTATTAATATAAAAGAACCTCTGCTCAGTTTTATACTATTTACCTATGATAATAACATTGTTGGTGAAGATTTATATCTCTCATTGGGACTTGTGTCTCACCCCGTTGGTCATAAACATTTTTAGGTGGACACGGATGAGGAGATAGAGACCTTACTGCAGAGGGTAAACAACAACAATAGGGGCAATAGTAACAACTCAGGTTGAGTGTACTATCTATCATGTCTTGTACATAGAAGTCGTATGTGTCGTCTCTGTACTCTCAGGTCCTTGGAGTCAATACGTAATGGTTTTATAAACGATCTGAGATTTTGTCTTGTATGCGTCGAGGTTTTATGTTGCTTCAGTATATCTTTTGACAAAGCAACTAGTATATGTTATCTTCGAGATGAGATGGTACAATGTATGTACAATGTGAACCATGATGTATATATTACTTCAGTTCTTTACTTAGGAAATATCCTAGAAATGGCTCTCTTTATAAAATGGTTCCAATTTTTAGTGATTTTTGTTAATCCGTTGTTAATGTTTATTTTGCATAATTACTATGACAATTTGGTTGTCAATTTGATAGCAGGCGTCACCTTTTTTCAAAATCTAGATGTAATGACATCCGATTAATGAATTGGATTAATTAATAGTTATTATTAATCCAAATTCCAATGAAAAAAGTTTTATATTATGTTTTAGAGCCAAATAAATAAAGAAACATTCAACAAGTAAAAGGAGAGAGAGGGATTTGAACCCTCGATAGTTCTTTGTTTCAAACCATACTGATTTTCAAGACCGGAGATATCAACCACTCAGTCATCTCTTTGAGAGACAATCTCTATTTTATACCTACAAATAGTCCACAGAGGGTGAGTCAGGCCCTAAGATCAGGCCAAAAGGTTGATTCTATTTTTCTCTACCTGTTCCTAGTGTGTAGGAGTAAGTCAAAAAGGTTGAAAAATAGAACCATCTGATTTGATTCATTCTTGCTAGACCCATACTACGGGTTGTCTCATGCCATAAATAAACATCAACACTCAAAAAATCTGTTGGACAAGCGGATTCACTTCTTTTACAGCCTACGCAGTCCTAGGTTAAAGAAAGGGTCAGATTAAAGCAAAACAACTTTTAACCATGAAAATGGGTTTAGGTTTATGGATTTCGTATCTAATTGAACGGGATGAATATGAGAAAAGTCGGTGTGGATGAAGAAGAAGCGAGAATGTCAGCTTGAGTTGAGACCCTATGAATCAATTAAAACTTCAGATTCACACTATAATCATGATGATTAAATATAATAATGCCATTAATTAATCTAAAGTATTCTCTAAGTAAGAACCATTTGATCATCATCTATTCAATGACTAGTATAAATGGAAGTCTTAATCTAAATCTGTGGTTTAATATTGATAAACTTTTAAGTATACCCAACCCCAAACAATCAAAAATCACATTTCTTTTTTTTTCAACTGATATACTGAAGAATATAGATTCATTAGTAAAAAAACCCTTACCAAATTTTGAGTTGAAAGATGGTTATCGATTCAAGGATGCAAGGTGACCCTACTTTTTTAGGGTAAGAAGGGGTAGAGAAAATATCCTGAGCCAATGTCCGAGTACCAGGTGTTATAGAAGCATACTTTTTTCCTTTGACCACGCAAGAATTTGTTGATATTTCCAATTTCTTTTTACGTTCCATTTCATACTTTCACTTTATATATACGATATAGATGTAGCCCGATACAGGATGTTGTTTTTTCTCCAGGATTGAGTTGCAAAAACATCTGGATAGGTATCCTATATCTGATGATTTTTAATAATTTTTTGGGGGGCTTTGACCTATTCAATAAATGATACAATAACATTTTTATGATAGAAAATCCTACTGAAATAAAAGAAAGTACAAGTAGGGTTAATTTACAATTGACCCAAATACCTTAATTGCTCTATATGATTACCTAACACACTAGGAGCTCGTGTATTTCATGATTCATTCCATAAAATGAAATCCTAGATAGTGAGGGAGAGTTAGGGTTTGGATGGAGAAAGTGGTGAAGATGGCGATCTAGGGTTTTGTCTTCCTCGAGTTGATGAAATAAAGTAAGTTTGTCATCTCTAGATAGCTTTTCTTGGTTATTCTTCTATCACATGTCAAGATTATGTCTCTGCTCCGATTTCATTCAAAAGGATATCAAATTTCCCTATTTTCTCACTCTTTCTTTATAATTCTCCATTCCTACGGTTTCCAAGTTGGAAGGAAGAAGAAATAGCTAAATTGCTTAGGATTTCATATGGATTCTAGAATTTCAAATGTTGGGATATGATTTAAGGTGTTATCACACATTAGGTGAGAGGGTACTTCCATTAAATAGTAGATTGCATGAATTTGGATTAAATCCACTATAATCTTAAATTCTTACTATATGTGACAATAAAACCCTAATCTATCTTTTAGTTCTAGATTTTGAAAGATGATATAGAAATGAATTATTATCATACTGTGATGAAGTTTTGAATGATAAAATCATAGTCGAAATGGATATAAATCATATAAAATAGAATTCATAAAGTTAGTACAGAAGTTACAAGAATATTCTGAATTCTATGATTTTTAGTTATGTCTAAAATTGTTTTACATCTGATTAAAGAACTTTGCCTATTTGAATCTCTTTATTGGTAAATGATTGTTTTATTTGAATGTCTAATAGAGATATTCCAGATATTGTATTGGCATTCATTTGGTATTATCAATATATGCATTATATCTCAGTTAAGAGGGTGAAAACCTATAAGAGTGGAAAGTCATAAGTTTGCAAATAGACATTATGAAATCTAATAGAAGTGATTCATTTTAATTTTATAGATTTATTTATGCAATTTTATTCTTAATGCATAAAATTTTAGTGAATGGAGTGGAAACCCTAGTTCAATTTATTCTAGGGTTTCACATATATGTTTGGTTGTATGTGAACTATTGATAGAAGTTTTTTATCATTGAAAGTTTATGATGCATCAAATTCTTATGTGAGTCATGTGATATGTGAATGAGGCAATTGAAATCCTAATATTAGGTATTTAATGAATCAAGTATTTTCAATTTAGTGTTCTTCAGTATGATAAGTGGTGTTGCTCAACGGCTCACTTTACAGTACAAACTATCCATAATTATTGAAAAGAACTATTTACAAGGTTAATCTAAGAAATGATGATTTGATGGCTGAACTATGTATTTAAAGAGTGAATTAGACATTTAAATGTCCTAAACACTGTAGAATCCTTCACATGAGGCATGTGTTGTGGAAAAGAATTGTACTTTCTGACTGGAAGTATTTTGTTTAGATCGAGGTAAGTTGGAGCATGCCAGTTGGTTGCGGGGGTCTAGGCCAATGAGGACAAACTCCTTAAGATTGTAAGGTATCCAACATCAACAAGGAATGCTAGTGGAACCTATGTTGTTGGTCAGTTGGTTAGCCCTTATGGGACCACTAATATAGAGTTGTTTTGATTAGTGTACATCTTTGGCAGGTCCACTGATGCACAAAAAGTCAAAGTTCTTTGACTCTACACATGAGTACCCAAGTTTAGAGGAGGATTCCAGATTTCTAGCAGTTCCCATTATCCACTGAAAGCCAGATGTGGAGAGGCCTTCTATAGATGGGGTCTTACTCGAGATTATAGATTTAGGAACTTGGGAATGCTTCTAAGTCTTATACAATGAGATCACAGCTTGCTATGATGCTTTCACATGTTGTGATACACTTCATGTGGGTTCAGGGAATAATAAGATGAATGAGAGATTAATCAAGTGTGTCTAGTTATTGATTTATTCCTTGGAGTTTTCTAGAGTAACTTGATATTTTGTGTATGAATTAGTACTTTCCTTTGTGATTGTTTAAGAATTTTCATTGATTGATTTACTCATTGTAGCCATCCATAATAACTTGCCATAAATATATTTGTCAGTGACTAGTTCCTTTATAGAATGCTATTTTTCTACTTTATATTCAATTTCTCAATAGCATATCTCTTATTATCTAAGTGCTTTAAAATGTTTCTTTGAAGTACTCATTCACTAAGCGAGTAGGCTCATCCATATACTCACAAATTTTAGGGAAACCATGTGAATTTGAGGAATGTTAGTGCCATAGTAGATCTACCATAGGATCTAAGTATTAGATTAATTAAGTTCAAAGCATCCCTATCACTCTAGGTCCTTGTATAGAAATGAGAGAGTTGTAAATGATGATGTGTGACTTTGTTTCCTTGACAATAGGGAATGTATTCGATTATCATGTCTTATGTACATGGAAGTGTGAGTAACATAATGAATGTTTAGATATGTATCTTTATTGTTGAAATCATATTAGAGTAATCAAGTTTCAAATTCCCTTGTATAATTAATTTATGTGATTAAATGTGAAAAAATAAGGAGTTTAACATTAAAACAAATTAAGAGTGTTCTTTGTATTAATTTTAGTCTTGAACTTATGCCCTAATATCATGATGAGTGGTTATTATGAGAAGTGGGTGTAATAGTTAAGGTACCATAGTGATACTCTTGCACAATCAATAGATTAATATCAATGAAGGACCTAAAGCTGATAGGTCTTAAATATAATGACTGTCACACTATAATGCAACAAATATTACTCATGGCTATTCAATCTATATTGTTGAAGCATGAAAGGTTTGCAATAACCAAGCTTGGTTTCTTCTTCAACACTTTATGCAACAAAGTTATTGAGTCCTTAGAATCTTGATAAGTTGCAAATAGATATCGTTGTTACCCTATGTCATCTTGAGATGTATTTTTCTCCTTCATTCTTTGATATCATGGTACATCTTGTTATTCATTTGACTAGGGTAGTGAAAATAATGGGCATGTTTTCTTGCATTGGATGAACCCTTTGAACAATACATGAGTGTATTTGAAGTTGAATCTCGAAATTGTTAACAACATGAAGGGAGTATAATTGAGGGTTATGTTTCTAGGGAGATTATGTACTTTTGTAATGATTTTTTGAGTTGCAATGAAGCTCATACCGATGCAAAGAATATTAATGCTTATTCCAGCAAAGGGACTTTAGGAGCATGAGTGGAAGTACTTAGTCGTGAGCTATGGGAACAAGCACAGTTGTATCTTCTACACAACATCGACGAAATGGGTATTTATATCGCCAAACATACCAATTTTATCTAGACAAAGTATCCTCAATTCAGCTAAATGTGACTCTCTAGAGAGCATATTCAAACATTTTTTAGGTTTTTTGAAGATAAAGTCTTTTGTCAACCATCTCAATTACCAAATAACATTGCTAAAAATATCAAATGGCTCGCCTTTAAACGAAAAGCAAATATTATATATTACAAAGGGTTTGACATGAATGGATTTTCATACTACACAGAATGTCAAGATGATATGAGTGTCATCCAAAACTATGGGTCACCCTTCAAGTGTCTTTATTGTATTCTTTTAGTGTTAAGGATAAGAGTCCATGTGAAGGTAAAATGTCTTATTACGGTGTCATTGAAGGCATATGAGAATTTGACTATGCAAATTTGAGAGTTCCCTTATTTAGGTGTAATTGGATTTTTAATAATAAAGGGGTTGTAGTATATGAGCATAGATTTTAAAGTTCTCATTTTTAGGATATGTGTTTCTTGACTATTTTTAATATGACATTTTTAGATGGAATTTGACTAGTAATACAAAGAGGATGAGCATTGTGAGGATGAGCACCGTGAGGATCTAGCTGGGTTTGCTAATGAGTATCATGAGGATCTTGATGGGTTTACTGATGAGAACTATGAGGGTGTTGCTAATGATCGGTGTGATGTACACGTAAAAGAGACGTCACTTTGATGAACAAGTTATCAACATAAAGGGGGAAGGTATGAAGTTGGTTATTGACTTGATGAAACAAGGAATCCTGTTGGGAACAATCATAGTTCTTTCTAGAAGTATTTAGGAGTATTTTTAGTAGAAATGTGCTAATAACAATATAATCTTGGCATATGTTTGATACTTCCCTAAAAGACCTCATCTGGAAGGATGTAGTTGTAAGATATATGCACATTTCTTTTTTAAAAAAGTGTTTCATATTCTATTACACATTTCTAAAAGTAGTATATGAACTTCTATAGGGCATCTTTGACCTTGATGAAAAATTGCATCGTAAAAATTTGTTGCAATGTTGTGGGAGGATATTGAGAAATTTTAGGACAAATTTTACATGAGATTACATAACTAGTGATAAGAGGAAGAAGCTAACCACTGATAAATGGCTCTATCTTGTTGTTGTTGCATGAGAGAAGTGTCTAGCTTCAAGGAAAACTGATGAATTCAATGTATTAAGCCTTTAATACCTACTTGTATTCCACAGGACCTATTCAACTCGCTAGGTCATGAGTGCAAGGGGTAGACACTATTAAAAAAGGGTCAACTATGGCTATTGTAAAGACCCGATCTTTATGATCAAATATTTACAAAATAATATCACAATCATAAACATTCTTTATTACATTCGTGCTTGTACATCGGAGTCATGGAAGCTTACAAATATGATTACAAGTTTTAAAAATAAAATTCATGATTATATAGTCTTCAACTGTGGACTACCCAGTACATGTCTCTTCAAGTTCTTCCATCTATCACCTTCCCAAGAGTTCCCAGAGGGAACGAAACCACACATGGACCCCATTGAAGGGAAAAATAAGGTCAGCAAAGCTGATACTAAATCCAAATAATTGAACTATGTACGAAATAGGTTTAGATGTATAATAAAAGTTAGGAAAGGACTATTTGGTGGACTAAAGGCTAACAAAAAGAAATTCCAATATCAACTTCAACATATCAAATCTTTCACAAGAATATCATTAAGAAAGATTTAATAATTCAAGTATGCAAAATTTATCCAAGCTAACCACAAGGTATATCAATTTCAAGATATTCTATTTGGCAAGTTTTGGCACCTTCCTATCATATCTTTTCTAGGGCTAAGTGCCTTGTGTTCTCACACTCTAAGAGAGAACGACACTAGTGCCTTATTAACTATTCCAGTTAACTGGGGGACAACTAATCCCTATCCACTGCGTAGGGTTGTGGGGTACTTGGCCCACTCAAGTGAGCCAAAGCTCTATAGGGCCAAAGCCCAAGGGACCAAAGTCCACAGGGAGTCAAAACTCCAATAGATCAATTCTAGTGCCAAAATAATTATCAACAGTAATTTATCAATCACAAAATGAGAGCGGTGAACTTTCAAGAATAAGTAGAGGTTTCAAAACTATATGGAATTCACCACGAATCAAGATATGTGTGTGTCCATCAAGAGGGAAAATATTTCAACAATAAAATAGAAGATCCAGTACCTCAATTATTTAAAGCTCCAAGAATTGCATAATCAAAATGTGGCTCCAAGAATTTATGAAGAGGTGTCTACAAAGAACAATAATCTTGTCACCATTTGAATTAGAATCAATGTTGCTCAATTTATTTTATTTATGATTCGATTTTTCCTTCTAGGTTTCTATGACATATTTTCCCCTCAATGTCATTTTTAAGGTAGGACCATGTTCATATATGGATATCAATATTTAGTTAGAGACTATAAGATTAGGTGTGTAGGTAACACTCAAAGTTACATATTTAATTATCAAAATTCATCTTTTTAACTTTGATATCGTGTTCTACTTATATTCCACTTGGCATGATCTTATCATATAAGAGGGAAAATAATTCAACAATAAAATAGAAGATCCAGTACCTCAATTAATGATATTCTTGTGAAAGATTTGATATCTTGAAGTTGATATTGGAATTTCTTTTTGTTAGCCTTTAGTCCACCAAATATTCCTTTCCTAACTTTTATTATACATCTAAACCTATTTCGTACATAGTTCAATTATTTGGATTTAGTACCAGCTTTGTTGACCTTATTTTTCCCTTCAATGGGGTCCATGTGTGGTTTCGTTCCCTTTGGGAACTCATGGGCAGGTGATAGATGGAAGAGCATGAAGAGACATGCACTAGGTAGTCCTTGTTGAAGATTGGATAGGAATAAATTTTATTTCTTAAACTTGTAATCATATTTGTAAGCTTCCATGACTTTGATGTACAAGCATGAATGTAACAAAGATTGTTTATATTTTTTATATTATTTTGTAAATATTTGATCGTAAAGATTGGGTCTTTACAGCTGTGCATATTCAGGAGGATGCTACAGGACAAGAACATGATACTAATGTATTCTTGTCTAATATTTTGGATCTATTTGGTTATGAGTGGCTGAATTATTTGTGAAAGAACTTTGGATGATACGGTGAAATCTTATGGCTAAATACTTCATTCCATGTGAAAATATATTTGGAAATGTTTTGTATATCAATCTATACATATGTTCTACATCTACTTGTATAAGATGATTGCATAGTTCGCATTAACCAACATGGCATTTCCAATTCCATCATTTGTGCACATATAGACTAAAGTTCTATAGTTGATTACCTCTCTATCACATTTAAGTATTTTTCTATTGTGCAAAAGGACATGATTATAGCTCCTTTTAATGTTGCATAAGTTTCAGGTTCCTTGCTTATAATTTTAACTTATGAATTACATTTATTGTGGAATTTGAGTTTTCTTTTGTTTGCTTTCTTTTCACTCGGTAATAGGCATTGAGGAGTTTTTGGTGATTGTCCAGAGATGCTAACTTTGTATCCTCTTCATCTGTATGGTAGTAGAATATAGACTATGGAAACTACTTGAAAGTGCCAATTGCAGTGTAAGTAAAAAAAATTAACCGAAAACATATATTAATATCTACCCCCATTACATGACTATTTACTAATGCAATTACATATATTACTTTAGCTTATACAGGTATAAAAGCATTTAAATAGGCTAGAGGAAATATATAAAAAAAATAAATCAATAACTTGAAATAATGTTACGATAATTTTCTGACTCCAATGCATATATATGTCAACTATGCTTATTTTTTTATCAAAATTATACATAACTATAAATTTAAAGTGCCCTATACAATATAATAATTGGGCATGTGGATACTATGTGATTTGGTATATGGACTAATTGTCAAAAAGGCATCTAAGGACATCCATTGTATATAAAAGGTAATATATATAATCTTGAATCATAAGTAAATAGTCTCATTTGGTAATATAAAAATCAAATGAAAATTAAATTGTGTCATTCTCTTTACATGTGTTTGACATAATGAAGCCCTATACACAAGAACATATGGACGAGATACGAGAAGAGGGCATAGAGTTCTACATTAAGGATGTCATTTTTTATTGATTGGGACAAAATATGGTTTTTTAATGCATTGATATCATGATTTCTATATATATGTGATGAAAATGAATTTTTGTAACTTTAAATTTGATGCAAATGAATTGTTAGTGCATATGTGAATGATGTGTGTGTATATGTGCATATGTGTGTGAATGAATGCAAAGAGAAATGAATACTATGAGAATTGCATTTGTACATATAGATGAGAATGGAATTGTGTGTGTATGAATGAATTGTTTATGTGTATGTGTGCATATGTAAATGAAAATGGAATGTAGTGTGGATGTGGAATCTTGTATGTGTTTGTTATTATAGGTTTTGTAGGCTTATTGTTAAGATGAACACTTCTAGAGTTTGATGCTCTAATAAACTATAGACTCCATCTTGCAAAACAATTAGACAACAAGTCTGCAGACCTATCACAAAAAAATTGTGACGTCGGATGTTTTAGAAAAAACCAACAATGTACATTTGCATTGTCAATATACACATGAACAATGATGACAAAACTATCCATATTAGTTAAAATTTAATTGATAAGGAACACCAACATCGATGTGAATGTGTCCACAAACACAAAATATAGTTCTTCATCATCTGTGTGTAATGTAAATTGGTGACAATAGATATGTTGTCAGTTATGCTAAGAAAAACTAAGCACTATATCTCAAGAACAATCCTATATTTTTTGCTGATATCAGATTTTGTTGTCAGTTTCTTTATGTTGAATCGATAGCACATAGCTATTGTTACATTGATTTTGCCTTTCATAGCATCCGCCACTGGGTTTGTATTGTCAATTCCCTCTTACCTTGAAAATCAACGTAGAAGGGTTTTAGTTGTTGCGTCACCCACTTAGGTGTTGGTATGTAAATGATGTTGTAAGTCTGAAATTATTGATGTTGCAGAGTGTATGTGTACTAGTGAAGACACTTGTCTTCTAGCGACAATGCTACATTTCCAATTTGCATTCCTTTTCCTCATCTCTTCAATTTTTTATTCCTTACAACTTATACCTCCTACTTCTAGTTGCCAATTACCTTCAAAAGTTGGAACATGGAGTTGGAGGTGAAGGATGGACTATGTGAAGAGGTGAAGTCAAAGTTTTTGCTACTACTGTCAAATTATTTCTGGTTGCTATGGTTGTAAAACTAGAGGTCTAATTACTCTAGTTTAGGTTTTATACTCTACTTGTGACCTATAAATTTATATGTTAGATGCAAATTAATTTGAAGTTGATAGGATCTCATTGTTGATCATTTTTTCTATTAAAATTCTTACTATGTTGCTACTTGTTAGTACAAAGGATTGATAATCCTATTGTTTCTAAACTGGATCCTCTTTTGAATGATTAATGATGATATTAATAATGACATGATGTAATTCTATTTGTATTTTACACACATAGATATATATACATACATATATATGATTCCATCACCAGGTCAATGGGGTCAATCGGATGCTTGAATAGGATACATGTGACTCAGGATCTCTGCTGGATAGAACTGTAGGTTGGGATGAAAAATTTGCAACATAAGGCTATTTGAGTACTATAAAAATGCATAGAATATTCTTAAAGAAACATTTAAATATTATGTAACCCACTTTTAATCCTTGGTTTCTATAAAACAACAAGAGGGGAATAAAGAAGATGGTCTTTGTTTAAATAATGATACTATAGTTGATTTTGATGTTGAATTTGAGAAAGTGAAAGATGAAGAGGATTCTTGTATGGCAAAAGAATATCTAGAAAAGAATCTTGGAGAGCAAGATCCTAGTTTTGACTTGTTGTCTTGGTGACTCTCAAATGAGACACCATATCCTATCATGGCATTGGTGTCTACAAATGTGTTTACCATTATAGTTTAATCTATAACATCAAAGTCAACTTCAGCACTAGGGGCGTATTCTTAATAAATTTAGAATTTCATTAACTCCAACGATGGTTGTGTAATGTCTTTGATGATGGTTCTATGAATTATGGGACCACCACTAATAGACTTTGAATAATTATGACTGGCCCCATAGATAGTCCATAGCCTTGAATGCATGTTTTGTCCTCACTCACAAACAACTAGGGATCAACTTATTGATAGGTCGCCCATCCTAGCATTACTCTAGGATGAGCGTGCTTAACCAAAGATTTCTAATGATGGGCTCCCTAAAAAGGAGATGCACCTTGGTGATATGGAATAGTCCAATCTTACCTTTTAAGATCATGTTATCTAGGACCTTAAATTTGGGGATGTTAGAATCTCCCCCACTTATAATCTTGACATCCTCATCAAGGCTCAACTATATGGCCTAATAACCACTTTGACATTTCAATGTAGACCCATAATGATCATGTACACCCAGCTCCCATTCACGGCTACCAACCTAAGAGTTGATCCATCAATTCAGATTGTTGTTTACAATATACTTGGGTGCTACCATTGCAAGGGTGACCCCATCAACTTGGATAACCCTTTCCAGCTTACATGGACTGCAAGAATAAATATTGGGGTGTCACATTCCCATGTGGGCCCCACCTATAGAAGTCTAGGCCTGCCTCGTAAGTATCTAATGGAGCTTTAAGAATGATGAATGGCCTCACAGACCACTACTGGTCTCTTCTTTGTGCTTTATCCTCACTCACACACAGCCTGGGATCAACTTCCTGATAGATCACCCATCCAAGTACTACTCTAGGTTGAGCAAGCTTAACCGCAAAGTTCTTAGTGATGGGCTCCCTAAAAAGGAGGTGCACCTTGGTGACATTGTAGTCTAACCATTCCTTTTAAGATCATGTTATTTGAGGCTTCAAATATTGGTATATTACATGTTGAATGCCTAATATACATCCAATATTGGTTGAGGATCAAGGAGATTTCATTTGAGATAGAAGGAAATTATGAACAACTCGAAGAAATAGAAGCATTTGGTATTTTTCCCTTATATTCCTTTTCATATTTTTTGTATAATGTTTTGTATTCTTTGTTGTCTAACTAGAAATTTATCTTTATACTTAATAATGATGATCGTAGTGAAATATTAGATGGTGCACCAAGCAACGAATCATGATTGCATATTTTCTCAAGGTAAGTTAGATTTTTATGCAATGATTAATATGAAGTCTTTTTAGAAAAGAAATAGGTTTAATCTTACTAGAGATTTTTAGATTTTGATGATGGATTTACATGAAATAATTATATCAAAGTCTTATAACTTCCATAGATTTGAATAGGCTTAGGATGCTTACATTGATTTTTTATGTTTTAGAATATGTAAATTGTTTGGATGTTGTATTTGAGACATTATTGTCACCCTTTTTAGGATGATTTTTATACATATTCATAGTATTTAATTGACATTGACAATTGATTTATGATCAGAAATGGAATGGATTTATATTAGTGTTTCTATGATATATAAATATTAGCATGTATAATCACAACTTCCTTTCTATGTTCGTACTATTAAATTTTATTTCATGTTATATTTTGATTTAACAAGACAGATAACTTGACGCAAAATTAAATCAAATTCTTATTGAACTCTTTATAAGTATTTAAAGAAATAAATATGTTATGGGTAAAACTTGGTGGTAGTGGTTAGACCAAACTTAACTAAACTTGACCATTGTCAAATTCAGTTTGATCAAGACAATTCCAATTATCAAGTTTGGTCTAGAAAATTTCTGGACCAATACATGTGGTATGGTATGTGGTTTTAGGATCAGACCAAACCTGAATAGACCACGCCCATGCCTACTGCCAAGTGTGCACCCTATGGAAGGCATTAGGGTTTTCATGTTTTAAATACATTAAATTTAACAACTTTAGGCACTTTTAGAATTTAGTGCAGATTTAGACCTTGAAACTATTTTTATTAGAATCCTTGCATTTTTTTAATCAACTTTCATGTATAAATTATTATCATTGGACCTTCCTATGAATTTGTACATTTTTTTAGAAAACTATTTGATTTTTGAAAATTCTAAAATTTCCACCTCAGTAGTTGGTTGGGCCATCGGTCGTGCCATGGGGTCGGGGTCAAGCCAATGGGTTCAAGACACGGCAGCACCCATGCCCACATGGTGGCTCACTTAGATAGGTGAAAAACAAGCATGAAAAGGTAGAAAGGGTCAATACTGCCAGAAGAAGAGTCGAGGGCAAGGAAGTCCTTTCACCAGGGTTGTCTTCAACATTGGTTGCTTGTGAACAACTTCCTTATGCGAGTCAACATAGATGTTGACTCTAAGAATCTAAACCCATGGGCGCTAGGTAGCTTTGTAGGCCTCTCCTCCGTGACTTGCCAAACTCGGTGATGGTCGGCAATTTCTCAGGGACAATCAGAATAGGGAGAACAAATAAGACGATCTCCTGGTCACACAAAGAAAGGGTGACATGGGGAAGCAAGGACTAGAGTTAGAATTGAAGATAGGGGAGCAATCTTTGAGACACCTAGAGCCTTACATAGGAGATTGTAATCTCACAGGGATGGCGACTATCCTTTATATAGGCCTTCGCATTGTGGGTTAGCTGGAGAAGGGGTAGAGGATAGGGAAATCCCTTATATCTTGCTAAAGGGGATTAAACCCAAGACAGACTGGATCAGAAACTCTCTCCAAATTCAATGAGATGATTTTTAGGATTCCTTGTCGATTAGAGAGTGAGTGGGGTGTGAAATGAGCTCTCGGTTTCACTGTATCAACTTCCCAAAATAGGTGGAGGTACATGAAAATTCAGTCATCATAGGATTTGGGATCAACAACTGTTAAGCCATGCAAAATATCCCAAGTTTTGAGTATAGATCTAATATGAAAAGGATTTGTGACATTTAATGTAAATAACCATTAATTGATTCACCTTAGGGGTTCTAGAAAAATCCATTATTATCTCTCCTTTTATCCTTAAAATCCCAAATTTTAAGGGGAAGTCTTAAATACTTTTAGATAGTTGTGGGCGAGATTGGAAACCAAAATACCCAACTTAAAGGTGTTTTTCTTAGTATCCAAGTCTCCCTATTTATTTCATTATTTAAGTCCTCAATAGAATTCTTTTTTCTTTCCTGCTTTCCCATATTTCTTATTTTGATTACTTTTCTTATTAAAAACACTATGGAAATGAAACCAATATATTTCTTGCCTTCGAGAATTCCACACAATTCTATATTATTTACCCATTACCTTTAGTAATTCATTTATTTTGGCATTTTCTCACTTTCCTTTCCCCATGTCCATTATTGTATTATTGAAAATATTAAAAACATGAAACCATAGAAAAGGAAAATTTGTAAATTAAATCCTTACTTTTAAAACAAAGTGCACCAAGCTTATAATATATCCTTATTTTACAATTATTTGCATTTCAAATATGTAAATACGTGTGAAAAAACATGTTATAACAACTTTAGTCCTGAAAATATTGGGATCAACTAGAGTAAATTCATAAATGGCATTTGTTCTTAATTAACTTAGATGAGTGAGGATAGCCCCAAAATTTCATATATAATGGTAATTTTATAGGAAAATATGTATATCTTTTGAAAAAGTGATTGATTTTAGAGTTTAGATAGGATATTATTATACACCAGACATGAATTCACCTTACTCATCATATTTCATATCTAACACTAACCAATTGACATCTGCTTCCAACAACATGAGATTTTTTATTACACAACTTTGACCTAAAAGGTTTTTTGGTCTGAAAACATTAGAAAGGCAAAAATATAACATATAAGGTTAAAACCATAAGTGTTGTATTTTCTAAAATAATTTAAGATATGAGACCATTTGTATGCAAACATATGACTTAGCTAGTCCAATATAAGTATATAGGAATTTAGTACAATTAACTATATTCAGTGACCGTTTTGTACTATCGCCTTTATGACTTGAAGATGACTAGTAAGTCTATTTGAATTTCTCCATATGCTGTGATTTTTATTTTATATTTCATCCAGATACAACTTTCTATCTATAACATTGGTTTACATATATATATAGTCTTTGGATGAATGAGTTGCATATCTTAGATTTGAATCACTACTCACACTCCCTATCTAAGATGAATATTATATTCATATTGTTGGATCATGTAAAATGGATTCATAGTGATTCCATATGCAAAATTTGTATAGGATGCTTTCTATTCCCAAGAAAAGAGTCCATTTGTCCTATCACAGGATATATGTGATGTATGTTATAGATTTTTTTTCAATGGAAACTTGGATGGTGTTATATTTGAGTATAAAATCCCTTAAATGTTGTTGCAAAGGTTTATGTCAGTATTATTATGTATATAATATGTGATTATTTATATACCAAAGGAAGCTCTTGTAAAATAAGAATGCATCACATGTTCTATAATTCAAGTCAAACCTCTGGACATGTGTTTTTGATTTTATAGCAAGGTTGTGTTTAGCAAATTTTTGTTTCTTCATTTGAAGAACGATGGTTGAGAACTAGGTCTTTTTAGATGGATTCTTATAAAATTAAATCAAATGATTAAATTATGGTCTCTTTCCAGTGTCCATGTGTTGATAACATAGAGAAAAATAAGGAGAATTTCGATCTACTAAAGAGAAGACCATTACTTGAGCACTTATTTGGATACTATGTTAGGCTTGGGTGAGGTTTTGGTCTCACCTGTGTCCTTTCATTTCCTCTCATGTAATGGAGGGAAGTCATTATGGTCTCACTCACAGTGTAAAGGCAGCCTCACCCAACAAAATATATCATTTCAATGACAATTTTTTAAAAGTTAATATGAGAATTATGGAGAGATTATCGAGAGTGAAAGAGAAATTAAGATTATAGAGAGAAACTGAATTGGAGAGAGTGAGAGGAGTAGAAGAGTCTGAGCAAATATCACGGGAAGAGAGTTTGAGGGTGACTAGGCACCAAGGTTACAAAAAAAGGGTACCCCACATGTTTCAACATTAGATGTATTTCAGCACTATGTTATGAGGGGCTTGGATATGGTATATTGCACATGCTTACTATCAAACTTTTATATATTTATTTTCATCAATATGTGTAGGGAAATATGGTGACAGAAAAGACAGCGGAAACAAAAATTTAACTGTCATATTCCTCTTTAAGCAATAGAATGTGTCAATAACTATGCAATGGGAAGGATGTTTTAGAGGATATACCTGGTCCTGGAGCAAGTCCAGTGATAATTTCCTCAGTGCAGTTGTACGCTCTTTCTTGAAGTCACACTCAAACAGCATCTACGTTGACCTCTTAATTGATCACCATGGATAGTAGGTCGATGTTGTCCTCTGAGCAGGAAAAATATCCACACCTCTAGAGTAGTCCACACAAACTACTGGGAACTCTTGTCATTCTAGTAGAATAGACAAGGAGTTGTCCCTCCCGTTGGTGTACTAGCCACCAACTTTATCTCCCATAATTGTTATCCCTTGTTATCCCTCCCTTTATCGGTTAGGACTTGTTCGAGTTTTCTCAGTTACCACAACCAGAGAAGACAAAAAAATTTCAATAGGAATTGAGTTGTGTCTCTAGGAATCCCCCCCAGCGTACCCCTCTATTTATGAGAGGGTCAGGGTCAGCGTTCCCAATCTGTGCGGGAGTGGAAGGGACCACAAATTCACAAATTTTCACAACCTATGATATGAGAAATGATTGGTTCACCAGTGAACTAATTGGTTGGCATGTGAGCCAATCCATTCACCTAGTGAACCGGTCATTTCAACATCTTTCCCAATCGCAATTGTATTGGCAATTCTAATCTTATTAACAAATGACATGTTGACATCACTAATCATTGATGTAATCGAATTGCACATGTGAACCAGGCAGTTCATCCCATGAACCAGTCGTCTCATGACCATGAGCCAATTGGTTCACTTAATGAACTGGTCGGTTCGACCTGAATTCATCTAGAATTCAGCGAATACAATATCCAATCAACTTGATACTCCATCTAGTCAGTTTAAAACTTGAACCGGGTGGTTGGGAGTCAAGTCAGTCATTTGTTGTTTAAATTGAGTACCTAAACACTTGAGTAATCAATTTAAATATCATTCATGAATAAACTCCTATTCCAAGTGAATTCCTTTGTGTGTGACCATAGAGGTCCCATATTACATTGGCAATGAATGTCCATAACCAATTATAACATCACAAGTAAAGAGTGGTGCCTAGTCACACATCATTGCTATCCAAGTAAATGGAAAGTTGGAGAAAAAAATCAACATACAATTGTGATTGGTGTCACATTGTTTGTATATTTCTTTTGTCATTGATATCTAGATTGAACTTGAGACATGGAATCATCATCCTCTTCAATCATCCAATCCATGTTCCTTGAAATAGAGCAGACTGTCAGAGATATATGTAAGTTGAATATCACATATTGACTCATAGGTGCATGGCCATGCATTTCTTAGTCTTGCTTTTCAAGTGTCTAGGATATCATACTCCTCTAGGAGGGACAAATCCCATCTACATCACTCATAGTCATCCCCATGTGTCACGCTGCACCCGATCATCACCTTTATGGCAACCCTTATTTAGGATCATGGTAGATTATGTCAAACACAACAAACGAGATGTGATGAGTGTAGTGACACAGGTATAAGAACTACAATCACCACTAACACTATAAGAGATGATTTTGAGTACTAGTTATGGTTTCCATGTATAACCCTTATGGTGGGTCTGTGTGATACACTATTCTCTAACAAGTATCTTTTTTGCTTGATTTAGTATCACATATCATAAGTGATGAGATTATGTCATCAACCAACACACACTTTAGTCTTATGTGTTTTATTGATGTCAGTTAACTTTCCACAATAACATCCAACTAGGGACATAACAAAAATGTATGTACTCTTAACATTTGTATGATCTCATTGTTCAAGTCACGTACTTGAAGACATATGTTATTGAGTAATATCATTCTCTAAACATTTATTATGATACTTCATTATATCATAACTAAATGTAATATAATAAATTGTAAGAATGCCTTTATGATTAATCAAATCATTTATAAGTTATGCCATTACAATCATCATATGATTGGCTCTCTGGGCATGCATACCAACAGACTCCCACTTGCAGTTAGAGCCAATCACCCATGAATCTTATTCCAAGTGATCTAACATGACCATCATGCTTCTGCTGTGAAAGTGCTTTAGTCAAGGGGTCAGCAACATTGTTCTCAGTTGGTACTCTACAAATCTTCACATCTACTTATTGTACGATATCTCATAGGAGATGGAAATGCCATTTTATATGCTTGGAACACTAATCGATATGGGTTCCTAAGCTTGTTCAATAGCTCCATTGTTTTTGCAATATATCTCAATTACGGCGTTGATGCTTGGAACCACCCCAAGTTTAGAGATGAACTTCTTGATCCAAATAGCTTCCTTTGTTGCATTCAATGTAGTAATATATTTGGCCTGTGCTGTAGAATCAACAACTATTACTTGCTTGGAACTCTTCCAACTCACAGCTCTGTTGTTAAGTCAAAACAAGAATCTGGATTGTGATCTATAATCATCATTGTTAGTTTGGAAGCTTGCATTGATGTACCCCTTTACCACCAACTCTTCCTCTCCGTCGTCGACCAATTTATCCTTAGTTTTTCTCAAGTACTTCGGGATGTTTCTAACAGCTATCGAGTGAGTGCACTTGGATCTGATTGATATCTGCTCATCATGCTCAAGCCATATGAGACATTAGGATGGGTAAACAACATCGCATGCATGATTGATCCAATTGTTGATGCATATGGAGTCATACTCATGTGTTCCCTTTCTTCACAAGAACTAGGACATTAAGCTTTATATATGGTAACTCCATGAACCATGAGTAGGTTTCCTCTCTTTGAGCTATTCATGTTGAACCTTTTCAACACTTTGTCAATATATGTTCTCTAACTTCATCCAAGAATCCTTCTGGATCTATCTCTATAGATCTTGATCCCCAAGATGTAGGAAGCTTCTTCCATGTATTTCACTGAAAATGTATTTCCTTGCCATGTCTTTACCTTTTGTAAGATAGGGATTTCATTCCTCAATAATAGTATGTCATCCACATACAACATAAGGAATACAATCACTCTCCCACTAAACTTCTTGTACACACAAGGTTCATCTTCCTTTTGACTAAAGCTAAAGTCTTTGACTGTCTCATGAAAATGAAGATTTAGGCTCTGAGATGCTTTGTTCAATCCATAGATTGACCTTTGTAGCTTACAAACTTTATTTGCATCCTTTAGATTTATAAAACACTTAGGTTGTGTCATGTACACATCCTTGAGAAGATTTCCATTAAGGAATGTAGTTTTAACGTCCATCTGCCAAATCTCATAGTCATGATAAGGTGCAATAGCAAGCATGATCCTGATGGACTTAACAATGGCAACTAGAAAAAAGGTTTCATCATAGTCAACACCTTGAACTTGTCTGAAACCCTTTGCAACCAATCTTCCCTTATAGGTTTGTACCTTACCATGCATGTCGGTCTTTTTCTTGAAGATCCACATGCACCCTATGGGTTTTGCATCTTCAAGTGGATCAACCAAGGTCCATACCTTGTTGGTGTACATGGATTCCATCTCAGATCTCATGGCCTCAAGCCATTTCTTAGACTATGGTCCATTAGTAGCTTCTAGATAGGTCGTTTCTTCATCATCTATGACCTCACCACCTTCCTAAGTCATAAGATATCTAAATCTTTCAAGTTCAAGGTGTGTCCTACTAGATATATGAGGTTCTTATGTTACTTGAGGAATTTGAGATTCCACAACACTTTGTGATTCTCTTTGTGGCCTCTTGTTCATTTATTGCTTCAATGCTTTCTTTTTGGTCATGAACCTCTTCAAGTTCCACTTTCCTCCCACTAATTCCTTTAGAAATAAATTCCTTTTCTAGGAGTACAGCATCTCTGGTAACAAACACTTTGTTTTCATACAGGGAATAAAAGTAATATCCTTTAGTTTCCTCAGGATATCCAATAAAATAATGTTTATCATATTTAGTACCAATCTTTTTAGAAAACATTTTCCTTACATATGCTTCACATCCTCAAATCCTCATAAAATATACATTGGGACGCTTCCCATATTGTATCTCATATGGTGTCTTTTGAACCAATTTTAATGGTACTCTGTTTAGTGTAAATGTGATGGTTTTAAGAGCATTAACCCAGAAGATAGTTGGAAGTTCAAATAACCTCATCATTGATCGCACCATATTTAGCAATGTGTGACTCCTTTCTAATACACCATTATGTTGTGGTGTTCTAAGGTGGAGTCCACTATGATATGATACCATGGGCTCGTAGAAGGTCCTCAAACTCTTGGCTTAAGTATTCTCTACCTCAATCAGAATGAAGTGCCTTAATACTTTTTCCAAGTTGGTTATGTACTTCTCATTCATAAACTCCTGGAACTTTTTAAGAGTTTCCGACTTATGTTTCATCAAGTAAACATAACCATACCTCTAAAGTCATAAATGAAGTTAATGAAGTATGGATACCCACCTCTAGCAGTTGTTCAAAAAGGGCCACATACATCAGTATGTATGAGTCCTAACAGATCGCTAGCCCTTTCATTATTACCAGTCAAAGGAGTCTTGGTCATCTCACTACTACAGAAATGGCTTATAACGTCACATTTACATGTGTTGGTTGTATACAAGAAACCGACTCCTAAACTCTACAGCGTCGGTTGAATACACAAACAGACATCTATATGTGAAGAGTGGCCAGACACGGGTATCACTTTTAATTTAGCGTTGGTTCCTTAATAAGAAATGGATGCCTAAAATTGACCGCAAAATCCAAATTTTCCAGTGGAAAAAAATAACCTCCAAAATTTAACATACGGCGTCGGTTATTAATTAATTAATCGACGATAAAAGGTTTTTTTGTACGACATAAATTGGGACATTTTTATTGTCAGTTATCTTCCAATAATCGACGTCGATGTGTTTTCCCGCATTGTCCACGCGAAACTTTTTACACCCATGTGGCGTCGGTTTTCTATGGCAACCGACGACTATGGTCAGAATTCGAGAACATTTTTTTTGTCGGCATATGTAGATAGACATCAATTTTTATAGTAGAAACTGATGACTATCATTGAGCAAAGGTGTCGGTGTTTTTGTGGTAACCGACGCCTATTGTTATTAGCGTTGGTTTTTTAAATAACCGACGCTGATGGTTAACGTAATAGCACCCGTATGAGCCAGACTCTTCCCCTTTCTCTATTTTATTCCCGATTGAGGTTAGGTCTGGAAATTTTCTGCTCGTCGCCGCTCATTGCTCCTCTTCTCATCGCCGCTCGCTGCTCCTCTACTTGCCGCCACCGCCACTACTCGCTGCTCCTCTCCTTGCCACCACCGCTCGTTGCTTCGGCCACCTACTATCTCTCCTACTTGCTGCTCCAGCCACCGCTCCTTGCTCCTGCTCCTGGTCACCCTCTCACCATTGTTGCCCGCTCACCACCGCTACCTGCTCTCCTGCTTGCTGCTCCGGCCACCTGCTCACTGCTCCTGGTACCCTTCTTCTGCCTCTTCTTGCTCCTTGCTCCTGCTCCTGCCCCCTACCCTCAGGGTGCGGGCAATGGGTTGGATCTTATACATGTTTGAGTACATTAGGGTTCTAATCTACCCTTTTGTCCTATATTTGATGCTAATTGTGCATATATGTTGAGTTTGGGACTTTAGTGATGGACTTTATCCTAAGTTGCTGATTTCGATCAACTGTTTAGTATTTACTTATCTACTAATTTGTATTTACTTATCTACTGATTTGTATCTACTTATATACTGATTTGTATTTACTTATCTACTAATTCATATTTACTTCTATTGATTTGTATTTACTTATCTACTTATTTTAATTTACTTATCTACTTATTTGAATTTATATATCTACTAATTTGTATTTACTTATCTACTAATTTGTATTTACTTATCTACTGATTTGTATTTACTTATGTGTTGATTTATATTTACTTAAATACTAATTTGTATTTACTTATCTACTCATTCGTTCATCTAATGATTTTTTATTCATCACATTATTTAAATTTAGGGCTTTATATTTGTTCATCTACTTTTTAAAATTATTTAATCATCAACTGATTTATATTTGTTTATCAACTGAGTTGTACTTTTTATCTATTGCTTTGTATTTTTTTATCTACTGATTATATTTATTTATCTAATGCTTTGAGTTTACTTATTTAGATTTTGTTATTGTAAATAAACCTAGGATATGAACAAATCTTGTGCTTGCATATATTTGCGCTTATAATCCTCATGCTTGACCTAATTCAGTAAATTTTGATGCATGTTGAAATAAGATTCAAACTTGTCCATTCTAGCATCCTAATTTGATTTGATTATGTGCTTTGAACCTTGAAACATGCATGTTAAAGATACATTGATGTCTCAAACTTAACTCACATGTGGGTCTTGCATTTCTAAAATGATTATGTGACCTAGTATGTATGTTGATATATGAATCTCTAGTTAAAACTTCAAGATTGACCCCTAATTAATACATTATAACATAATTGAATCGTGCATTTGTGTTGTTGCAGGTGTTGTCGACTTGTTGCTGATTTGCATATATTTCTTCTTCAGCCTTCAAGTGAGGTATAATATTCTCACTCTCCCAATGTTCCATTAGGCTCCATTTTGATTCAAATCTTTGATATATGGAATCATGGTTTATTTACTGATTATTATATACTGACAAGCATGATTAAATGATGTTACACAAAACTTAGGATATGAATGATGAAACTAGGATTGTAGGTATAAGAATGACAACAAACATGTATTTGTTGGCCTAGAAACCCGTCCAAGATTTACTCATTAGGAGTAAATCTTGGATAGTCCCTGGTTTGGGACTATTCTTGAACACCTAATCTCACTTAGGATGTAAGTGTATAATGTGTATTGGGTTTTCAAGAAAATTTCAGTAGCATTTCCCCGTTTGTTGTCTAAGTACATATGTACTTGGAGAACAGCAGGGAAATGTTGCTGAAATTTTCTTGAAAACCCAATACACATTATACACTTACTAGTGAGATTAGGTGTTCAAGAATGGGATAGGTGGTACACATTTATTATATATAAGAATGACAGCACATGTATTTGTTAGCCTAGAAACCCGTCCAAGATTTACTCATTAGGAGTAAATCTTGGATAGTCCCCAGTTTGGGACTGTTCTTGAACACCTAATCTCACTTTACAATGTGAATTACTTTACAATGTGAACTTTACAATCTGAATGTGAACTTTCAAATGGCTGAGCATTGATCGTGTTGATGATTACCGTGAGGGTGAGGACGTCAATGCGCCGCCTCACAATGTAAGTTTTAAAAATATATATTGCCTCACATTTATAGTTATATCTTGTAAGTGTGTCTTTTTTTGTCAAATTTTAGGTTGGTGATGTACCCCCTGAAGAAATTGGGGTACTTGATGAGTAGCAAAAAATTTTGAGAAAGTGAAGGGCATCACAATGATGAACAAGTTACTACAGTAAAGGGGTAATGGACCCAAACTGGTTGTGGATTTTTATCATGCAGGAAATCTCGTTGGAGTGAACTGCAACTCATTTATTTCATATCTTGGGGTTCTTACTCGTAGCCATTGTAGTCCTATTTTTCAATCCTAGCATAGAGTTCCTAAGGGGAAGAAAGACTTAATCTGGAAGGAACTATGCGTGAGTTATCATTATTTGCAATTCTATTTTTATAGAATACTAATTTTTAGGATACTAGTTAATAGCAATCCTATTTTGTAGAGTATATTTGATTTGGATGAAAAGTTGCATCATAAATGTGTGATGCAACGCTGTGGGAGGGTCCTAATGAACTATAGGACAAATCTCACCCGAGATTACATACACGATGTTGAGAAGAGGTTCTTGATTGATTTCCAATTGTAGACATTGATCACTTTTTGACTAAGTCTACACTAATATTTTTTGTTTGTATTCTCTTTAAAAAATAAATTTAAGAAGAAGGTAGCCCCTGATCAATGGAACTACCTGGACCCCAAAGACTGGGAGGAGTTTGTTACCCAAAGAAAAATGGGTGAATTCAAGGTATTAAGTGTCACTCTCAATTTAATTAATATACGTTCTTATGTATTCACCTATTCAAGATTAACCTTTAGTGTTACTAACCAAATCAATGTGCTTACTAACAAGGCCATCAGCAATGCTCAAAGAGTAAGGCGTGCACTGAATGTGCATGACCACACAATGCAAAAACATAACCTGCAAAAGAGTCTAGTCAGTTAGTATCTTTGTAGGCTTAGTTTCCCTTCAGAGAGCTAACTACGAGAAGTGCGGGAATGTTGCAACGCCAGCCATTCCCGAACAAATGGTCACATTACTTTGCATCATTCCCCTCGCAAAGTGTGTTCCTCGACATACCAAGGTTGCACTTCCATACGTCAACTGATTCCATTTCATAGTATGAAAGTGCAACGGATGATAGTGAGTTTACTCCACTCCAAGAGGCTATGCAGGCGTTCGCCAAAGACTACAGGCTGAGTCTACTGCTCAGTCTGCTGCTACTCAGGAGTCCTCTACTATTGGTCCCGCACCTCTACCTCACCATGCTATGTGGATAGCTGGGAGGCAAAACAAGAAGGGAGATATAACGAAGCCCACAACTGTTGAGGCAGCTACAAAAATGGTAAAATTCAACTCTTAGAGAAATCGGTCGATATTGATTATTGTTATGTTTACTTACCAATTTCTATTTATGGCGATTAGCAGGAGCTGCACAAGCAGAGGAAGGAAGGAAAGTTTATCCCTGAGGGCACAAGGGATGAATTGACAGTTGCTATGGGTAACCCAGAGCATCCTAGACGTGTTAGGGTGCAGGCGTTGGTGTGGGCATCAAAGCATTCTTTGGGCCATCTTAGTGCAAACCTGTCCCAAAAGTGAGACTTTCACAAGTTGAGGTAACCTATTCTTTTTTTAGAATGTTATTGTGAAAGGGAATTCAATAATCGATAGCTAGCATTTCTTTTATCCATGTATAGGTAGATAAATTAATTGAGAGGAAAGTCCAAGAAGCAATGGTGAAGTGGCAGGTGTCTCAAACGGCCACTCAGACGGTACTAGTGACGTGCCATGCTTCTATTACTCCTACTACAGAGGTTGGGAGTAATCATGTAGACCCACCACCTAGTACATCCTCTGTAAGTATTTTTATGATATAGTAGCTAGTCTTTGCATAGGTTGGGAGTTTGTGTATATATGCATATAACATTCTTTATGTAAATTTGTAGGGGTTGAAGCCATGCCGTCTAAAACGTCAAGAATATGTCGCTGCAGAGGTGTCGGCTTACTCACCCCTTCCAGGGGAAATGTTTCATGGGACTCCAGTACCAGATGGTGCGGTTCATGTGAGCTCGATAAGTGTAGTCCCGAAATGGAGGGATCTTACATTGCCATATGCCCACCTAGATTTTGAAATGCTTGGTGAGGCAGAAGGCGAAGTGATATTATGGCCCAAAGCAGATGTCGTCTATACTAATATTGTAAGCTAAATTTACATTACGTTAATTTGTTAGTGTGTACGTATATATGAGTCAATTGATATGAAACTATATATACAAGTCAAAAGGAATACACCCACTACATCTCGGCCTCTACCTCCACCTCCTGAAGTACCTAGTTGGCTTCCAAAGGACCTACACACCTCGTTAGGTCCTAATTGTAGGGGTATGGCAGATTGGATAGGCAAACATGATCCAAATTTTCCTATAAATGTTACTATTCCGGAGGAAGCTGTAGGTCAATCATACAATAACAATCTATTTATACAAGTTTTTCATATGTATTAATGCATACGTAATACAAGTTTTCCATATGTATTAATACATACATATTAATGCAGGTCAATCATACGATAACAAGATATTTATACAAGATATTTTGGAGTTATTTTGTTATGATTGGCTGAACACATCTATGATAGAGTTGTGGATATGGTGAGATCTTGTTTATACATCCATATACCTTGTTTTATGTACGGTGATTTGGTTTCTTATATATTAATGCATACGTAATCCATGTTTTACAGCCACTTACACACGATATGTACATATTTTTAATTTCTCTATGTGGGATTTTTGGTTCCATCTTTGATTAGTCTTGTAGTTAAAAACCCTAGGTCAGTTACTTCATACTACTGTGATGTTTTTAAATATTTTGGTAAAAATAAGAAGACGGTGATAATAGCTCCATTCAATGTCGGATAAGTTTACTTTGCTTATAATTTGGACTTAAGAAAATTACATTTTTATTGTGACTTTTGAGTTATTAATTTATAACTTTCTTACCTCTAGTGGTAAGCATTGGGAGTTACTAGTTATTACCCATGAGACATTCACTATCTATTATCTAGATCCCATGGGAAAGGAATTGAATATATATGTACACGCAATGAAAAGGTCATTATTCCCGTGAGAAATATTTCATATTTTTATATCTGCTACTATATTTTATTGCATTACTATTTAATTATACAATTTAATGTATTACATTAACATGTAGGTCTTTACAAGAGTACGCCAAAGCTGGAGGAAAGATCTCCAGGAAAAAGAACCAGCCACTAACTTGGCAGAATGTGAAAGTAATTTCCCGACTCCAACGTATATATTATTTATGTGAACTATGCTTATTTATATTTTTGAATATTTTGTATGTTTCAATTTATAGTGTGCTACACAAGACAACGGCTAGGCATGTGGATACTATGTGATGTAATTTATGAGAATAATTATTGAACATGCCACAATGGAAATCGATACCATACATTAGGTATTATATGTAGTCTCATTAGATAATATGAAATATATCAATCTTATTATATATTATTAATTACATATATACATCATTCTCTTTGCATGTGTTTAAAACTGACTTCACTATAGGTGAAAAGTTATTATATGTACATACTCCCTATATGATGGATGAGTTAAATGATGTAAGAGAACAATGGGCAGAAGCCCTACAAGTAGTGGGAATTTTTAAATATAATTGGGATAATGACGATGATGAATAAAGAATGATATTTCTAAACTTTGTTCTCATAATTATTTTTCTGTGAATGTGAATGACTTTTTATGAATTGACATATGTGTGAATGTGAAGATGATCAATACATGAATGTTTATACATGTGTCTGAATGTGAAAAGAGATGAAATGAATGGAACTGCAGGTTGCTAAATGTGTGTGAAAATGGAGGAAATTTAAAATGGAACTACTGGTTTCTACATGTGTGTGATGAAAAATAATATAAATTAAATGTGCTTATACATGTGTGTGAATCACATGATAAATATATAATATTGTATATCTTGTTAATTTTGTAGGTTTGTGGCATGTTGTTGGCTGATATCAATGGATGTTGTAAACCAACAGTTTAGAACTGAACTGTAGGTTCTGCATCCTGCTGACCAGCCATACAGGAGGCTTGCAAACTGATAAGAAAAAAAAATCAGAACATAGGCGTCAGTCATTTGTGTAAAACTAACAACAAAACACATAGGCATCAGTTGTTAGTGTAAAACCGACGTCTTTATCCCCTTCTGGTGTCAGTTATCTGTAAACTCGATGCCTATTGTGGCCAAGTACCACGGTCGTGCTTGGTAGCACGGTCGTGGTGGTAGGGGATATGGCGTCGGTTATTAGTATACAAACCGACACTGATGGTGTCATTTATTAGTAGATTCTGGCCAGGAACCACGGCCGTACTGGGTAGTACGGCCATTGTGGCTGTGGATATGGCGTCGGTTACCTATATAAAGTCGACGCTAATGATGCCCTTGCTGGTGCCTTTTTGGTGGCGGGAAGGGGTATGGCGTCAGTTGTCACTTAATAACCGATGTTTTTAATAAGATTATCGTGTCAGTTTTCTTTAAGAACCGACGCCGATAGTCCCCTTGCTGGTGTGTTTTTGGTGGCGAGAAGATTTATGGCATCGGTTTGGGGACCGACGCTGAAGGTGTTGATTTTTAGCGGCACCCACTTGGGTGTTGCTTGGAAACCAATGCCTTAGGCCTTAAATAACTGACACCAAAGGTTATTTTTATAGTAGTGTCTTTCCCAACAAACAAGATTCACATTCTCTATTTATTTGAAATCAAAAGAATCCAGATAACCATCTTTATAGAGTATGGATATGAGATACTCATTTATGTGCCCTAGACAACAATGCCAAAGGTACATTTTGTTTGAGTTGTTGAGTTTTATTCTCATAGTATTTATGTTATATACATCTATCTTTAGATGTAGCAAATAAAGGCCATAAGACATTGGGGTATTTTTATAAAAGATCCCATCTTATATAATTAATCATTGATTATTCTTAATATGAAATGCATATGCATCCTTGTCCATACAAGATACACAAATAATGTTTCTATTTATGGTAGGTACATAATAGCTATTCACTAACTCTATTACAAGCCATGTGGGCAGAGATAAACTATATGTTCCAACTGTAGTGGCAGCAACTCTTGCTCCATTGGTGACTTGCAGCTCAACCTCACCCTTACCCAGAGGCCTACTTCTTTTCAGATCCTACATATTCGAGCATATGTGAGATCCGCATCTAGTATCTAGTACCCAATATGAAGAAGTAGATAGGTTTATCTCAATAAGGTATATACTTGAAGTGGAGATCACCATACCATCTTCTTGTTCCTAAATGCCTTCAAGTACAAAGGATAGGTTCCTCTTAAACTTTTGTTTCTCCATATCTTGTGTTGAAGATATATATTTGGGCGTATCCTTAGAACTCTTCATGACCTTACTTTCATCCTTGGACTCAACTCCAATAATCACCATCACAATTTTTCCTTCTTCATTACTGCTTCAACATTTATCAGCATGCCAAGAAAATCTGATAGTGATCTAGACATATTATTCAAGTGATAACACTCAATAAAGTGGCTATATGATTCAGGCAATGATTGTAGAATCATATTTGTGGCCAACTCTTGGCTCAAAGATAATCCTAGTTCTTCTAGATGTTCCACATGACCAATCATATTTAGCACATGGGTCTCAACTGAGTCTCCCTTAGTCATCTTACATGCATAGAGCGCCTTTGATATATTGTACCTTTCTTGCTTTGTATGCTTATGGTTCAAGTTCTTAAGATGTGTTACCATCTCAAGTATCCCCATGTCTTCACATTGCTCATGCAACTCATAGTTCATGCAGCTTATCGTAAGGTGTTTTACATCCAAGGTGTCATTGGCATGCTTCCAGCAAACATCCACCTCAGCCCTAGGCACATCAGGAGCAGGTATTTCTGGCACTGGTGTTTCTAGGGCATAGAGATTGCACTCTTCATTGGGAATGCTTCTCAAGGTCCAAAACTAGTCATGGAGATTTGTCTGGTTAAATCTATCCTTCCTAAGGACCAACCACATTGATGATTTTATTTCCATTTTATTCTAAAAGACAAAAAATTACATTTTATCAAAATCCTTTTGATTAGATTTGATTTGAAAAATTAAAGATATTCAATTAGGCCTTTATTTAATTATCGCTCCCACTGTCTTATTCAAATTGATATCCCTTGCATATCAATATGAAATATTGTAGCGTACATCCTTCTAGTAAGTCAAGATCCAAAATAATTCAATTATTACCTGGCCAACGCCAGTGTCTATAATCAATGGGTAAGGTAGGAAACTTTAGCCAATTGCATCTTATGTAATTCTTATATAGATGACATGTACAACTCTTTACCATAATCATCTGCATGTCTCTAGGTGTTTAATCTCATTAAGGACACACAATTAAGCCTGACCCAAAAGCCAACACGATAATAATGTGCCCCGCTTGACAGACCCACAATATTACCATCACACTTCCATGAGATAGATGGTATACCACCCTTGGCATGCCCACACTTAGTCGATCAAGATTTTCATGTGTGCTTCTTATGGAAAGCATCTAAGGAATAATATTTTATTAAGGGAGTTTGTATTTATAAATACATATATATATTCAATCACCACATATATAGTATGTATCATATATGTGGTGATGGTTATATATCCTACAACAAAAACATGCAATAAACATAAGTAATGGTTATGGCCATTCTATTGCAATTCCTTGGAGCCACAAGAAGTTACCACCACCTAGGTCTACATCACATGCAAAAACATGTTGTTTAGGAAGATTTTTTCTTGCCAATCTGGGTTGACCAGTTCAACCCTTAAATCGGACAGCTCGCCTCCTGGCCGATCAGTTGGTCATCACATCAGTCGTCTGGTTTGCGCTTCACCATCTTTTGGGCCCTCCAATCGATCGGCCGAGTCCACAACCAATCAGTTTGGCTCGTCCTCCTTTTTCCTCCTCGGTCCTCCAGCCGGTCGGTTCACCTTCGAGATGATTGGTTGGCCTAGTGTTGAGTTTCTTCTTCTTAGTCGTAACAACAAAATAAACTATCCTAATTCTATTGCATATTACATGGTGTAAGAGAAACCAAAAGTTACATTCGAGGGGAGCATAGGTAGAAGAGAATAATGCTCTTATAATTGGAAGATAATGTAGAGGCTTGGTATGCAAACTGAGATAAAACCAACCACACAACCATACACATATATTTAGGATTATTGGCCATAACCATGCTTCACATCCACCATCAAAGCTCACTTTTAGGTCTACGCAAGTAAATTCCATATATATATATATATATATATATATATATATATATATATATATATATATATATATATATATATATATATATATATATATATACATATATATATATATATAAGTTGGGATGTGGTGTTTAATCGGATATGCACATTAGTTTAAGCATTTGCATCGCATGTAATAAATAAATATACAAACTAAAATTTGATCATATCAATTATCCCAAAGCATAGTAGATTGACGTGGCTCTAATACCAGTGTAGCAAAATATGGCGATAGAACAGGCAGTCGAAAAAAAAATTAATTGTCGTTTCCCCTTTAACCGATGGAACACGTGAACAACTATGCAATGGGAAAGATAATTTAGAGGATATACCTAGTTGTGGAGTGATTCCAGCAACAAACTCCTCGTCGTAGTTGTGTGTACTTTCCTAAAGTCACACTCGAACAGCTTCTACGTCAGCCTCCTGATTGATCACCACGGACTGTAGGTTGACAATGTCCTCTAAGCGGGAAAAGTATTCATGCCTCTAGAGTAGTCTACATAGACCACCAAGAACTCTTGTCATTCTAATAGAGCGGATAAGAAGGAGTTGTCCTTCCCATTGGTGTACTAGTCACCAACTTGCTCTCCCACAATTGTTCTCCCTTTATATCCCTCCCTTTATTGGGTAGGACTTTCTCGGGTTCTCTAGGTTACAACAAATAGAAAAGACAAAAAATTGTCAGACGCAATTGAGTTGTGTCTCTGGGAAGCCCCCAGTACCCCTCTATTTATAGGAGGGTCAGGGTTAAGATTCCCAGTCTATGCGGGAGTGGAAGGAATTAGAATTTCATGAATTTTCGCAACCTGTGACAGGAGAAATGATCAGTTCACTAGTGAACCAATCGATTGGCATGTGAGTTGATCGGTTCACACAGTGAATCTATAGTTTCAACATGTTTCTCAATCATAATTGCATTGGCAATTCTAATCCAATCAATGCACGACATGATGTCAGTACTAATCCTTGATGCAATCAAATTTTACATATGAACTGGATGGTTCTTCCCATGAACCGGTCGTCTGACGACCATGAGCCAATCGGTTCACTTAGTGAACCGGTCAGTTTGACCCTGATTCATCCAGAATTCAGTCAATGCAATAGCCAATCAACCTGACACTCCAACCGGTTGGTTCAACACTTGGACCATTTATTTTGGAGTCCAATCAGTCAATTGTTATATACATTGAGTACCTAAACACTTGAGTAATCAAATTAATTATCATTCATGAATAAACCCATATTCCAAGTGAATTCCTTTGTGTGACCCTGTAGGTCCCATAGTAGGTTGGCAGTGAATGTCCATAACCAATTAGAACATCATTAGAAAAGAGAGTTTCTTAGTCACACATCATTGATACCCAAGTAAATGGAAAGTTGGAGAAAAAATTCAACCTACAATCTGTGATTGGTGTTATAGTGTTTGTATAGTTCCTTTATCACTGATATCCAGATTGCACTCGAGGCATGGAATCCTCATCCTCTTCAATCGTCCAATCCATGTTCCTTGAACCATAGAAGACTGTCTGGGATATATGTAAGCTCAATATCACATATTGACTCACGCATGCATGACCATGCATTTCTTAGTCTCTCCTATCAAGTGGTCAGGATATCATACTCTTATAGGAGGGACAAATCCCATCTACATCACTCACAGTCATCTCTATGTGTCATACTGCACTCGATCATCACCTTTATGGCAACCCTTATTCAGGATCACGGTGGATAATGTCAAAACACATTGAGCAACATGTGATGAGTGTAGTGACTTTAGGTCTAAGAACCACAATCACCACCAACACTATAAGAGATGATTCTGATTACCAGTCATGGTTTCCATATATCACTCTTATGGTGGGTCTATCTGATACCTTGTTCTCTAACAAGTATTGATGTTCTTGGTTTGATATCATATATCATGACAAATGAGATTTTGTCATCAACCAACACACACTCTAGTCTTGTTTGTTATTGTTGTCTATTAGCCTTCCATAATAACATCCAAATAAGTACATAATAAGAACATGTGTACTCTTAACATTTGTATGATCTCATTGTACAAGTCATGTACTTGAAGATATATGTCATTGAGTAATATCATTCTCTAGACATTTATTATGTTACTTCATTATCTCATAACTGAATAAAATAGAATAAATTAGAAGTATGCCTTTATTATTATTCAAATCATTTACAAGTTAGGTCATCACAATCATCATATTATTGGCTCCCTGGGCATACATACCAACAATATGGTTGGTAGGAACCTATGGTCCAAAACTACCATTGTATAATACTATTATGTGTAGCAACACTTGTCACCTCTATACGGTTGCACACAGGCATATTTTATATAATCAAATAGTTATCTTAAAAAAAGAATGTTAGAAAAAAGAAAGAGAGAGATCATAAGGTATGGAGAGAGACTTCCCATAGTAAAGCAATAGTCATGCAACATATTTATTACATTCAATGCATTTCATCTATGGAAGAATGAGATGTTAATTTGTCTTTCTTTCATAATGTAATATGGTAACAAAAATCTAACTATATTATTGGCATTAGCATGTCATTTGAATAGAATATAAATCGTTCAGTCCTATAGTTGAAAATCCATTATTTATTACAAAATAGTAATTTGAAGTGAAGTGGTACTTTCATAGGAAACTCATAGATCACATATATAGGTAGAATTTTTTTCTCCTAAATGAACTCAGTTTCTTACTTATATAATAAATCACCCCATGACTTCTATGCAAAGGCAATATCAAACGACACACTATTTAATTGTATAACCTTTTTTCAGTTTAATTTTTCTGTGACACATGCAAAATATTCAAGTTCGGTCAAAAAGTGTACCAACCAATATAAGGTCTTGTCAAGTTTAACATTTTATATACATTTATCTAGTTAAATATATAAGTTGTTAGGTATGAAATTTAACTTCTTGAAGAAATACAATTTTTTGTTATATATAATCATAATAATGATATCACATTTTTCATTATTTATATATTGATAATATTGTAGATGAAAAATGTTTTACTATGTTATGGCCTTACCCAACTTAAATTTCTATATTCCCCACTAACTGTGAGACTTCTCCAAATAGATGAAAATTTTGTGATAAATTGAAAATAGTGATTATTGGATTTCCATTTTAGAAAGGCACTTCATCATCAAATGTAAACAAATACATTGGCTTATAGATAAAGAAATCTAAATCAGCTCAAATGAACCCTTCCCTAAGCTCTCTAACCCACAATGGGAAGGAAATCTTGCATTCAATGAGATGGTCAGTTTGGATTTGGCTTGGATAATGAAGATTGGTTTTCCATGTTGCATATTCTTATATATAAGCATGTCAAGCATCTTCCCTGAACAAATATTTAGAATCAAAAACAAAATGGATGTCATGTTATTTTTTTCAAATATTAAAAACTATTATACTAAATTGGTATAGCACGTTAATAAAAAGTATCAGTTGTAGTGTAAGAAAAAAACTTAACTATCAGCATATATTAATATCTACCCCAATTTCATGACTATTTACTAATGCAATTACATGTATTACTTTAGCTTATAGAGGTATAGAGGTATTCAAATAGGACGGAGGAAATATAGATAAAAAAATAAATCAATAACTTGGAAGAATGTTAAGGTAGTTTTCTAACTCCAATTCATATATATGTCAACTATGCTTATTTTTATTTATCAACATTCTGCATAACTATAAATTTATAGTTCCCTATACAATATAATAATTAGTACTATGTGATTCAGTATATGGACATGATTGTCAAAAAGGCATTAGAGGACATCTATTGTATACAAAAGGCAATATATATAATCTTGAATAATAGGTAAATAGTCTCATTCGATGATAAAATAACAAACCAAACTTAAATTGTGTCATTCTCTTTATAGGTGTTTGACATAACAAAGCCCTAGACACAAGAATATATGGATGAGAAATGAGAAGAGTGTCTACAGTCTTTTGTCAAGGAGGTCAATTTTTTTATTGGGATAAAATATGATTTTTTAACATTGATTTCATGATTTCTATATATATATATATGATGAATATGACTTTTTGCAACTTTAAATTTATTGCAAATGAATTGTTAGTGCATATGTGAATGATGTGTGTATATGTGCATATGTGTGGGAATGAATGCAAAGAGAAATGAATATGATGAGAATTGCATTTGTACATATGGATGAGAATGGAATTGTGTGTATGAATGAATTGTGTATGTGTATGTGTGCATATTTACATGTAAATGGCATGATGTGTGGATGTGGAATCTTGTATGTTTTTGTTATTACAGGTTTTATAGGTACCACTGGCTTCTTGTTAGGTTGAACACTTGTAGAGTTTGATGTTCTAATGAACTACAGACTCCATCTTGTTGAACAACTGGAAAGCAAGTCCGAGACCTGCCATAAAAAAATTGTGACACCGGTTATTTTAGAAAAAACCAATGATGTACATTCACATTTTCAGTTTACACATGAACAACGACAACACAACTATATGTATTAGCTAAATTTTAATTAATAAGGAACTACAACATCAATGTGGATATGGCCACAAACACCAAAGATAGTTCTTCATCATTGGTTTATGATGCAAACCGGAAACACATAGGTATGTTGTCAGTATGTTAAGAAAAACTAAGGATTGTATCTCAAGAACAATTTTATATTTTTTGTGGATATCAGATTTTGTGGTCAGTTTCTTTATGTTGAACGGACAGCACGTAGCTATTGTTATGCTGATTTTGCATTTCATAGCAACCACCACTAGGTTTGTCTTGTTGATTCCCTCTTACCCTATAAATCAACGTAGAAGGGTTTCACTTGTTGTGTCACCCACTTAGGTGTTGGTATGTAAATGATGTTGTACGTCTGAAATAATTGACATTACATAGTGTATTTGTACTAGAAGACACACTTGTCTTCAAGGATAGTGTTCCAATTCTTTTTCTATTTTGCATCCCTTTTCCCAACTCTTCAATTTTTATTCCTTACAAGTTCTACCTCCTACTTTGAGTTGTCAATTACCTTCAAAAGTTTGAACATGGAGTTGGAGGTGAAGGATGGCCTATGTGAAGAGGTGAAGTCAAAGTTGTTGCTGCTATTGTCAAATTTGTTTGTTGTTTCTATAGTTCTAAAATGAGAGGTCTAATTACTCCAGTTCGGATTTAATACTCTACTCGTGACCTATAAATTTATATGTTTGATGCAAATTTATTTGAAGTTGATGGGATCTCATTGTTGATTGTTTTTTCTATTAAAATTCCTACTATTTTGCTACTTGATAGTACAATCGAATTGATAATCCTATTGTTGATAAATTGGATCCTATTTTGAATGATTAATGAATATATTAATAATGACATGATGTAGTTCGATTTGGAGTATATATATATATATATATATATATATATATGACGACATGATGATGTCACCTGGTTAATGGGCTCAACCGGGTGGTTGAATAGGAGACATGTGACCCACAATCTCTTCTAGATAGAACTCTAGGTCGGGATGAAAACTTTGCAATATAAGGCAAGACTATAAAAATTCATAGCATGTTCTTCAAGAAACATTTAAATATTATGAAACCCACTTTATGTCCTTGATTTCTATGAAACAATAAGAGGGTAATGAAGAAGATGGTCTTTGTTTAGATAATGACATTGTAGTTGATTTTGATGTTGAATTTGAGAAAGTGAAATATGAAGAGGATTCTCATGTAGTAAAAAAATATCTTGAAAAGCAAGATCCTAGTTTTGACTTGTTGGCTTGGTGGTGTTCAAATGAGACACCATATCCTTTCATGGCATTGGTGGCTAAGGATGTGTTTACTATTACAGTTTAGTCTATATCATCTAAGTCAACTTCAACACTGGGGAATGTTTTCCTGATAAATTTAGAATTTCATTAACTACAATGATGCTTGTGTAAAGTCTTCAGTGATGGTTGTATAAAGTATGGGCCCACCACTAATGGATTTTAAAGAATTATGACTAGCCCCATAGACAGTCACTAACCTCAGATGCATGCTTTGTCCTCACTCACGCATAGCAAGGAATAAACTTTTTGATAGGTCACCAATCCTAGTATTACTCTGGGATGAGCATGCTTAACCAAAGAGTTCTAATGATGGTCTCCCTAAAAAGGAGACGCACCATGGTGATATGGAATATTCCAATGATTCCTTTTAAGATCATGTTATTTGGGGCCTCAAATTTGGGAATGTCAGAATCTTCCACACTTATACTCTTTATGTCCTCATCAAGGCTCAACTATATGGCCTAATAACCACTTTTCCATTTCAATGTTGACCCATAATGGTCATGTACACCCAGCTCCCATTCACGACTACCAACGTAAGGGTTGATCCATTGATTCATATAGTTGTTTACAATATACCTGGATGCTACTAGTGCAAGAGTGTATCCATCAACTTGGATAACCATTTCCAACTTACATGAACCGCACAAATAAATATTGGAGCTTCACATGCCCACGTGAGCCCTACCTATAGAAGTTTAGGCCCGCCCCCTAAGAATTTAATAGAGTTTTTAGGAAGATGAATGGCCTCACAGACCACTACTAGTCTCGACTTTGTGCTTTGTCCTCACTCACGCATAGCTCGGGATCAACTTCCTGATAGATCATCCATCATATTACTACTTTGGGTTGAGCACGCTTAACCATAAAGTTCTTAGTGATGCCCCCCTAAAAAGGAGGTGCACCTTGGTGATATGGTAGTCTAAAAATTCATTTTAAGATCATGTTATTTGAGGCCTCAAATCTTAGGATATTACATGTTGAATGCCTAATTTACATCCGAATTAATTGAGAGTCAAGGAGATTTCATTTGAGATAGAATAAAACTATGAAGAACTTGAGGAAATTAAGGCATTAGGTATTTTTCTCCAATATTCCTTTTCATATTTTTTTTGTATAATGTTTTTACTCTTTGTTATCTAACTAGAAATTTCTCTTTATAGTTAATAATGACGACCATAGTGAAATATTAGATGGTGCATCAAGCAATTCATCATGATTGCATATTTTTTAAGGTAAGTTAGATTTTTATGTAATGATTAATGTGAAGCCTTTTTAGAGAGAAAAAATAGGTTTAATCTTACTAGAATTTTTTTAGATTTTGATTATGCTTTTACTTGAAAGCATTACATCAAAGTATTGAGGAAGATTTTACTTAGATTTGAAGAGGATAAGGATGCTTACATTGATTTTTTTATGTTTTAGAATATGTAAATTGTTTGGATGATGTATTTGAGACATTATTGTTGTAAGACCCTTGACCTATCTTAGTGCTTGATCTTTCTTGCCTTGATTAATAATATGCTTTAATCTTAATCAAATCTCTTGATATGACTTAATAACATGTGAGAATTTTGTGTTTTCAGTTTGGTCATGTTTGGTTGATGTTTGGTAAGTCATGCTTGTTTTCGACCAAGTTACAATTTACCCATGTTGAGCGGTTTATCTTTCAATTTGTCACAAGTAGTTGTGACCTTTGTGCCTTAGCATCATGAGAGAGAGAATGATGTTTAGGGGTGACTTGTTTGGACCTTGGTTGGTGATGTGGCATCATGTGTTGATGCTAGGGTTTTCTAGGGTTTCATGTATGCTTGTGTTGAGTGTGGTGTCGACCATGTGAGTGTTGATCTTTGTAGAGACCGAAGTGCTTCATGTTTGGTTGTATTTAGATCGAAGCATCTTCCCTTGGTTGGTTTTCTTCGACCTATGTGTTTGCCTTTGGTTTTTGTTCGCTAAGGTTGGCTTGGTGCTTTGGTGTTTCGACCCTTGTCTTAGGTGACATGGTAGCGGTCACTACCATGTTGTTTCTTGAGTTTTGCTTCAACCGAAGGTAGGTAGTGGACCTAGTGGTTTCTACCAAGCTTTGTTCTTATCACCCTTTGTTGCATGCTTGTTGTGAATGCTTGCATAGTCGTGGTTGTGTGGGACATGTTTCCTTTTTGGTGCTCTCATATCTTGATACCTCATGATCTTTACCTTATTCCTACTCTTGAGTATATATGCTTTTCCTTTCACATGAAAGTATCCCCTTTAACTCTCTTCTTTCTCTCCTCTTTCTTGAGTTTAGCCTTGATCTTGGTGGTGGAAGAGAAGGTGATGATCGTGGATCTTGGTGGCTGATCACCTTTGCATGTGGTGATCTAGGGCTTGATCATTTTCTTTGTGGTGGTTCTTGGTGATCTTTGATCTTAGTAAGTTTTTATCTTTATTTGATCTCGTTTTCCTTTGAATCCTATCTCTTTCTCTCTTCTCTTATCCGTGAGACTATGGATCACCATGGCGAATATCTTAAGGAACTTCTCTCCATAGAGGTCAAGACTATTATTTGACCATGGTAGTACCTGAGTGAGATGAAGCCTCCCTCTTTCTTATTTCTTTTTGGCCTAGGGTTTACACTCTCTTTTCCTTTGAGTTTTCTTTGACCTTGGTGTGTTCTTCTTCTCTTGAGGTGACCTTGTTGGTTGTAGAGTTGATCCTAGTTGGAGCTTCCTTCTCTCTCTTGGAGCTTGTGGTCTTGGATCTTGATCTTCATCTTAAGGCGGGTTATATAACTCTTCCCTCTACTATTATTGCACCTTATTCTTGCTTGCATGCTACTGTTCTATATATAAAACATGTTCATAAGTTCATGGATAATGCTATCGTGTTTTAGGATTTAAGATTTTGAAGTGTTCTTGCATAGATTGCTCTTTTTCCTAACCATAATTCTTGTACCTGAAATGTTAGTAATGGTGGATGGTGTTGCCTCTTGCATTAATCATGTTTGTAGGTTTTCGTACCATGTTTTGGTTCAGTTTTATATGCTGTTAGGAGTCTTGTCTTTGGTTACATGGGCTAGTCACATGGTTACTTGATAATCATGGAGGTGGTCGTTTTAGGGTTTTTTTATGTGTATTTTATCGAGCTTCTCCTTGGTGATGCTTGAGTCTCTTGGTATTTCTCTTTTGTTTTGATTGACATGTTTCTTGGAGTTAACCACATGTTTGGATTGCTACACACTTTATGATTTGAAGGTCGATATGTTGAGTTAACCACATTTAGGATGAGCTCTCTTACAAATCTCCTACTCACTTTAATGCATGTAGTAAGTGATTAAGCTTAGAGAGAGAGAGGAGGTTGTAGGAAGCACTCAACTATAGAATAAGAACCTCACATAGAGTTTGCATTGAATGTTCAATCTCAGAATGAAGCCCAAGGGGTCCTATTTATAGCTGGGGATGCCTCTTAGCCTTTGGGAACACTTGAGAATGAAAACTAGCCATTTTGTGGCTTGCAACGGATATATTTTCACTTGTTGCAACTCCACAACGGCTAGAAGCACTTTTCTGCACTTTTCTGTACATTGCAATCGGTCGAGTTTCTATAAAGGTAACTCGACCGATAGAGTAAAAGACAAAGCTGATATTCATACCATCGGTCGAGTTTGTTCTGGGGAAACTCGACCGACCAATGAAAATTTAATTGGTCAGGTACTCCATCAGTCGAGTTCTATGAAGTGTAAACTCGACCGATCAAAAGTCATTTTCAAGATCCAATCAGGATCGGTCGAGTTTGCAACTCACAGAACTCGGACGATGAACAACCTGATGTGAATTTTGGAAAATGGCTTTTGAGTGCTTAAACATTCGATCTAAGTGCTCCTAATTTTTTCTAAGCTTAATTACAAGTCATACAATCATTACAAGTGATTTACAACATGATTCTAATGGATTTACATCATATTACAAAAATGTGCACTTGTATTGACTTTGACTTGTCTTTTCTCCAAGTTGATATGCGCAAGTTAGGGCATTTGGAGTGTGTCTATACCTAATCTAAAATCACTCAAGTAGAGACATTAGACACCAATATGTGGAATGGTTAGTCATCATCAAAACATGGGTTTAGTCAATTTAGATGTGAGTCACCATTGACCTAATTGACCTTGAGTCAACATTCTCCCCATTTTGAAGATGACAAACCATTCCATAAATGTATTGAAAGCTTTTAAGTAAAATCATACCTTTGGAGAAACCTAGGGGTTTCAATAGGATTGAGCTCATATGATCCCCCTCAATTGATGTGCATGGAGTTTTCATCCTCCCCCTCAATTGATGTTATTTCTCCTGCATGGTTAGCTTTCATAACATTTATAGAAACTATGTCTTCTACTCATATATGTTCTACACATATATGTCTTCTCCCATTTACCTTCTCCCCTTTACATGGACATACTTCTCCTCTTCATGTAATACATGCCTTCTTCCTCTTTTAAAACAAGACATACCTTTCTCCTCCTTTGTTATTTCAATAAGTTGGGGTATGAAGAAATAAGAAACACCACTTATTAAGAGAAAGGAGATAACAAAAGTAATATGAGGAGAGTAGAAGAGTACAGATAGGGGATTGTCCAAGCATAGAAAGAAACACAAGTTAAAGCATGCACTTGAACAACCCAAAAAGCAAGATAAAGTGTTGTAGAAAAATAATAAATCGTAATTTTGACCCTCAAGATGATAGAATTTGCCTACAAAGCATCAGGGCTCATGGCATAGCCATGAGTCTTTCTTAGAAGGCCGTTTCTACATGAAAAATACTAGTCTTGCATCAAAAACTGAAATTGGAGAAGAATCTACATAAAATCCAAAAAATACTACAATTTCTACATATAATGTAGCTCTATGTACCCTACATCACAATGTTATGCAAGCAACTCAAGATAGTAGATATGCAATTCAAGGAACAAGCTTGAGAATGTATGAGACAAGATACAAGCATAGCATATAGATGAGCAAAGATGTCAATTATAAACAAGGTTAGAACTACATGTATATGAACTACTAGAAGATGTTATCACAAGTTAGGACTACTAGTAGGATCTAGATCATAGCAAAAGATACCAAAAGATACACAAGATAGATCAAGCTATGAGTAAATGTATAGATATATCCAAACAAAGAGATATGCAATTTTAGAAGCATGAAATGATATACCTCACTAACAAGTATGCATCATTACCAAAAGATGATCACCACTAAGAACCTCAAGGTTGTATCAAAACAAGATATACACCTAGATATATGTAGCAAGTTAGAGCACAACGGAAGCAATTTTAGACACAATCAAGAGATCCAAAGGGATCATCATCAAAACCTACAAAAAAACTCAAAGCAAGTAATTGCAAAATATAGATATACCAATTTAGAGCAATTAGAGAGATAGAGTTGTAAGAAAGATAGGCAATTTAGAATAATGAAATATTCATATATAAAGGTACCAAATGAGAGTGCCAAAGAATAAGGCTATTGGTTGAGAAAATCTAGTTGAGAGGGAAGTTCTCATTCAATAAGCCAAATGTATATTCTGTGCACAGTGTTATCCCTCGAGTTTTGTGCATTGACAACTCAACCGATGACAGTTGTTGGCAACACCCATTGGTGCCTATCGGTCGAGTTTCAAACAGGACAAACTTGATTGATAGAGCTGCTTTCAAAAGGCACATGTATTTAATAAAAACATCTTTAAAGGCATGCTAAAAATATATTCCATATCCAAATATGTGTAAGCAAGTTAGTAATGTACTATGAAAGCATTAGAAACAGTCTTTGAGCAAGAGTGTGAATAGAAACACAAAATACCACTTTTGACTCAAACACCATATGTATAGTGCACGCTATCTTAACAAAAACAAGTTAGGATTGGTTATAAGCAAGAGAAACATTACCTTTGTGCTTACCATTCCTTTTCCACTTGTTGTCACCTCATACACATCGCACCTTTCTTCTTTCATGTGGGTTGAGAAGTCAATTTGCAATTCAATAGCTCAAGTCAATTCATTTGCAAGTACCTACAAGAAGAAATATGAAATGGTCCCCAATCATGATTTTGGGTCCGGAGGAGTTAGCTTAGCAACCCAAGTCCTAGTGCTCTTGGGTGCTTTCCTAAAAGGAAAACAAGTAGAATAATGACCAATTTTATTGCAATAGTTGTATGTGCCCATAGTCTTGGAACTAGAGGATTCTCCATGGAAGATTGGAGGTCTTTTACCTTTTTTGTTACTTTGACTACTATCATACCATAGTCCATGTCTACCAAATTTTTTATTAGTATGGTGTAGGATGTCATTGAGATTCTTTTTACCAACTAAGAATCTTTATAAAGAAGATCTCAAACGGTCATTCTCATGCATAAGAGAAGAAATAGTAGAAGACAAATGATTTATATTTTCTCTAGTATGCAAAAGATCATTTTGTAAGCAAAGAGCTTTAGTCATGAAGGACTCTTTATCAATATGAAGAGCAGCAACATTACTCTCTCTACTAGAACAAGATTCGTGCACATTGATTTTAGCAAGCAAGGAGGCATTTTCTGTTTCAAGCAAAGCAATCTTAGAAAGATAAACACCATTTTTAGATTCCAATCCTTGCAAAACATAATCGGTGTCCTTGTTTTCAGATATAAGAACATCAATATCATGCATGAGAGAATCAACAATTAAAGTATGATCTTCATTAGAACTAGGCATGAGAGGTTGAGCTTCTAGAAATTTAATTTTATCAAGCAAACTAGCATTTTCAAGTTTAAGAGAATCTACTTGACTAAGACAATCATTTGTATCATCAAGTAATAAAGAATTAGAATGTTCAAGATCATCTAATTCTACATGCATATTATCAACAATTCTAGCAAGCTTTTTCTTTTTCCTTTTATAAGACTTAAGAGAGGCACAAGTATCATAAATAATAGCAATCAAAGATTCTTTATCTAAAGAGTTTAGATTTACGTCACTTGAGTCCTTACTTTTTGATGCCATAAGAGCAAAATGGCATTCTCCTTCATCACTATAGCTTGAGCTTGATCCTTCACTTGAGTCTTCACTTGAGCTTGAGTTGGAGGAGTCACTTGAGCTTGAGTGGAACGTATCTTCTCTTTTCTTGTGATGATGGGTCTTCATAACTTGTGGGTAATCTATCTTGAAGTGACAATTCTTTTCACACTTGAGGCACTAGATGGAGGAGGAATTCTTGCCTTTGTAGAATCTACCCTTGGAGTACATGGCATTTTCTTTAACTTGAGAGGATATAGAAGCTTGTCCCATGCTAGCTTCAATTTGAGCCTTCATTTCTGCCTTCTTCATTCTCTTTAGCTCTTTCTCCTCTTGTCTTGCAACTTCTTCTCTCTTGTCAAGTGTGACTTCATGTGCTTGTAGATTTCCAATGAGCTCTTCAATAGGAATATCCTTAAGAGACATTGCTTCTTCAATGGTAGTCACCTTGGGTTCCCACCTCTTGGGGAGAGTTCTAAGGATCTTTGAGTTGATCTCTCCACTAGACAAAGGATGTCCTAAAATAGCAAGACCATTCACAATGGTGTTGAGCCTTGAGTACATGTTGGATATATTCTCTCCTCCTTTCCCATCTTGAAGTTCTCAAAAGCCCTTTGAGCATGTAGACTTTGCTTTCTTTCACTTTATTTTTCCCCTCATAAGTGATTCATAGATTTCTTCATACCTCATACGTCGTCTCACAAGAAGAAATCCGCTTGAACTTGGTGGAGGTCATGGAGGCATAGAGGATGTGCATGTCTCTAGCATTCAAGGTTGATTTCTTCAAGGTAGCATCATCCCATTCTTCAATCTTTATCTTAGGTAGCTTGTATGCGCAGTTCACCATTTGCCACATCTCAAGACTTGATCCTTGGATTTAGAATTGAATCCTTCTTCTCCAATACAGGAAATTGCTCGCATCAAATATTGGTAGGGTGATCAAGTATCTCCCTCCTTGGTAGTCACACATCTTTGCCTACTTGTTGAAGTATGCTTGGAGAAGCCCGCTCTAATACTAATTGTTGGATCCTAGATGGGTGATTGGATGCTCTAGAGGGGGGTGAATAGAGATGAAACAATTTGAACAAAATTCATTAGACCTTCAAGATATATCACAAATTAAGGTGGCAAAATAGGAAGTTTGAGTGCAACTAAAACATGCATAACAAGGGAGAGAGAGATTGAACATACACCAAGAGACAAGCTATTTAGAGTGGTTCCATACTTCAAACTATAAGTGAGTCAGTCCACTACCTAGAGAGGTCAACTTCTAGGATTTCTTAACCTTGCACCTTCATTATATTCATCATAAGAGATACAATACATGACCACCAAAGGACTTACCTATCCAATACAAAGAGTCTTCAACCTTACCAAGGACTTACCCACTTTGCAAAGAGTCTTCCACCTTCTTCCAAGGACTTACCTACTCTTGCACAAGTCTTCAGCCTTGCAGGAATTACCCACTCTTCTTGGATCTTCCACCTTTGACTTCATCTTCACTCGGAGAAGCTTCCACTAAGGAATTACCCACTTGAGCTAGGAGTCTTCTATCTTCACCAAGGGCTTACCCACTCTTTCTCCAAGTCTTAAGCCTTGATCTTCACCAAGGGATGCCTTCCCTTGTTCTTCTTCACCTCTATTAGCCAAGAGAGAGAACCTTCATCTTCATGATTGAAATGAGAGATAGGAAGGTCGTGGAAGTGAGAGGTTCACAAGAAATACATGTAGGACGATCTCTCTTACAAATCTCCTACTCACTCTAGTGGATGTAGCACGTGATTAAGCTTAGAGAGAGAGAGGAGGTTGTAGGAAGCACTCAACTATAGAATAGGAACCTCACATAGAGTTTGCATTGAATGATCAACCTTGGACTGAAGCCCAAGGGGTCCTATTTATAGTTGGGGATGCCTCTTAGCCTTTGGGAACGCTTAAGAATGAAAACTAGTCATTTTGTGGCTTGCAATGAAGATTTTTTCACTTGTTTCAACTCCACAATGGCTAGAAGCACTTTTTTGCACTTTTCTATACAGTGCAATCGGTCGAGTTTCTATAAAGGTAACTCGACCGATAGAGTAAAAGATAAAGCCGATATTCAAACCATCGGTCGAGTTTGTTCTGGGGAAACTCGACCGACCAATCAAAATCAAATTGGTCAGGTACTCCATCGGTCGACTTCTGTGAAGTGTAAACTCGATCGATCAAAAGTCATTTTCAAGATCCAATCAGGATCGGTCGAGTTTGCAACTCACAGAACTCAACCAATGAACAGCCTTATGTGAATTTTGGAAAATGGTTTTTGAGTGCTTAAACATTCGATCTAAGTGCTCCTAATTTTTTCTAAGCTTTGTTACAAGTCATACAATCATTACAAGTGATTTACAACATGATTCTAATGGATTTACATCATATTACAAAAATGTGCACTTATATTGACTTTGACTTGTCTTTTCTCCAAGTTGATATGCGCAAGTTAGGGCATATGGAGTGTGTCTATACCTAATCTGAAATCACTCAAGTAGAGACATTAGACACCAATATGTGGAATGGTTAGTCATCATCAAAACACGGGTTTAGTCGATTTAGACGTGAGTCACCATTGACCTAATTGACCTTGAGTCAACATTCTCCCCCTTTTTGGAGATGACAAACCATTCCATAAATGTATTAAAATATTTTAAGTAAAATCATACCTTCGGAGAAACCTAGGGGTTTCAATATGATTGAGCTCATATGCTCCCCCTCAATTGATGTGCATGGAGTTCTCATACTCCCCCTCAATTGATGTTATTTCTCCTGCATGGTTAGCTTTCATAACATTTATAGAAACTATGTCTTCTACTCATATATGTTATACACATATATGTCTTCTCCCATTTACCTTCTCCCCTTTACATGGACATACTTCTCCTCTTCATGTAAGGCATGCCTTCTTCCTCTTTTAAACGAAGACATACCTTTCTCCCCCTTTGTCATTTCAAAAAGTGGGGGTATGAAGAAATAAGAAACACCACTTGTTAAGAGAAAGGAGATAACAAAAGTTATATGAGGAGAATAGAAGAGCATAGATAGTGGCTTGTCCAAGCATAGAAAGAAATGCAAGTTAAAGCATGCACTTGAACAACCCAAAAAATAAGATAAAGTGTTGTAGAAAATAATAAATCATAATTTTGACCCTCAAGATGACATAATTTGCCCAAAAAGCATCAGGGCTCATTGCAAAGTGATGAGTCTTGCTTAGAAGGCCGTTTCTGCATGAAAAACACTAGTCTTGCATCAAAAATTGAAACTGGAGCAGAATCTGCATAAAATCCAAAAAATACTCCAATTTCTACATATAATGTAGCTCTATGTACCCTGCATCACAATGTTATGCAAGCAACTCAAGATAGTAGATATGCAATTCAAGGAACAAGCTTGAGCATGTATGAGACAAGATACAAGCATAGCATATAGATGAGCAAAGATGCCAATTATAAACAAGGTTAGAACTACATGTATATGAACTACTAGTAGATGTTACCACAAGTTAGGACTACTAGTAGGATCTAGATCATAGAAAGAATTACCAAAAGATACATAAGATAGATCAAGCTATGAGTAAATGTATAGATATATCCAAACAAAGAGATATGCAATTTTAGAAGCATGAAAGGATATAACTCACTAACAAGTATGCATCATTACCAAAAGATGATCACCACTAAGAGCCTCAAGGTTGTATCAAAACAAGATATACATCTAGATAGATGTAGCAAGTTAGAGCACAACGGAAGCAATTTTAGACACAACCAAGAGATTTAAAGGGATCATCATCAAAACCTACAAAACAACTCAAAGCAAGTAATTGTAAGATATAGATATACCAATTTAGAGCAATTCAAGAGATACAGTTGTAAGTAAGATAGGAAATCTAGAAAAATGCAATATGCATATATAAAGGTACCAAATGAGAGTGCCAAAGAATAAGTCTATTTGTTGAGAAAATATAGTTGAGAGGAAATTCTCATTCAATAAGCCAAATGTATATTCTGTGCACAGTGTTACCAGTCGATATCTGTGCATTGAAAACTCAACTGATGACAGCTGCCCGCAACACCCATTGGTGCCTATCGGTCGAGTTTCAAACAGAACAAACTCGACCGACAGAGCTGTTGTCAAAAGGCACATATATTTCATAAAAACATCTTTAAAGGCATGCTAAAAATATAAGCCATATCCAAACATGTGTAAGCAAGTTAGTAATGCACTATGAAAGCATTAGAAACAGTCTTTGGGTAAGAGTGTGAAGAGAAACACAAAATACCACTTTTGACTCAAAAACCATATGTATAGTGCACACTATCTTGACAAAAACAAGTTAGGATTGGTTATAAGCAAGAGAAACATTACCTTTGTGCTTACCATTCCTTTTCCACTTGTTGTCACCTAATACACATCTCACCTTTCTTCTTACATGTGGATTGAGAAGTCAATTTGCAATTCAATAGCTCAAGTCAATCCATTTGCAAGTACCTACAAGAAGAAAGATGAAATGGTCCCCAATCATATTTTTGGGTCTGGAGGAGTTAGCTTAGCAACCTAAGTCCTAGTTCTCTTGGGTGCTTTCCTAAAAGGACAACAAGTAGAATAATGACCAATTTCTTTGCAATAGTTGCTTGTGCCCATAGTCTTAGAACTAGAGGATTATCCATGGAAGATTGGAGGTCATTCACCTTTGTTGTTCCATTGACTACTATAATACCCTAGACCATGTCTACCAAGTTGTTTAGTAGTATGGTGTAGGATGTCATTGAGATTCTTTTTACCAACTAATAATCTTTGTAAAGAAGATCTCAAATTGTCATTATCATGCATAAGAGAAGCAATAGTAGAAGACAAATGATTTATATTTTCTCTAGCATGCAAAAGATCATTTTCTAATCAAAGAGCTTTAGTCATGAAGGACTCTTTATCAATATGAAGAGCAGCAACATTACTCTCTCTACTAGAACAAGATTCTTGCACATTGATTTTAGAAATCAAGGAGGCATGTTTTGTTTCAAGCAAAGAAATCTTAGAAAGATAAACACCATTTTCAGATTTCAATCCTTGCAAAACATAATCTTTGTCCTTGTTTTCAGATTTAAGAACATCAATATCATGCATGAGAGAATCAACAATTAAAGTATGCTCTTCATTAGAACTAGGCATGAGAGGTTGTGCTTCTAAAATTTAATCTTATCAAGCAAATTAGCATTTTCAAGTTTAATAGAATCTACTTGACTAATACAATCATTTTTATCATCAAGAAAGCAAAAATTAGCATGTTCAAGATCATCTAATTATACATGCATATTATCAATCTAGCCAACTTTTTCTTTTTCCTTTTATAAGACTTAAGAGAGGCACAAATATCATGAATAATAGCAATCAAAGATTCTTTATCTAAAGAGTTTAGATTTACCTCACTTCAGTCCTTACTTGTTGATGCCATAAGAGAAAAATGGAATTATCATTCATCACTACAGGTTGAGCTTGATCCTTCACTTGAGTCTTCACTTGAACTTGAGTTGGAGGAGTCACTTGAGCTTGAGTGGCACTTATCTTCTCTTTTCTTGTGATGATGGGTCTTCATAACTTGTGGGTAATCTATCTTGAATTGACCCTTATTTCCACACTTGAGACACCAGATGGAGGAGGAATTCTTGCCTTTGTAGAATCTACCCTTGGAGTACATGGCATTTTCTTTAACTTGAGAGGATGGAGAAGCTTGTCCCATGATAGCTTCAATTTGAGCCTTCATTTCATCCTTCTTCATTCTCTTTAGCTCTTTCTCCTCTTGTCTTGCAACTTCTTCTCTCTTGTCAAGTGTGACTTTATGTGCTTGTAGATTTTCAATGAGCTCTTCAATAAGAATATCCTTAAGAGACATTGCTTCTTCAATGGAAGTCACCTTGGGTTCCCACCTCTTGGGGAGAGTTCTAAGGATCTTTGAGTTGATCTTTCTACTAGACAAAGGATGTCCTAGAACAGCAAGACCATTCACAATGGTGTTGAGCCTTGAGTACATGTTGGTTATATCATCTCCTCCTTTCCCATCTTGAAGTTCTCAAGAAGCCCTTTGAGCATGTAGACTTTGCTTTCTTTCACTTGATATGTCCCGTCATAAGAGATGCATAGATTTCTTCATACCTCATAGGCCGTATCACAAGAAGAAATCCACTTGAACTCGGTGTAGGTCATGGAGGCATAGATGATGTGCATGGCTCTAGCATTCAAGGTTGCTTTCTTCAAGGTAGCATCATCCCATTCTTCAATCTTTCTCTTTGGTAGCTTGTATGGGTTCTTCACCATTTGCCACAACTCAAGACTTGATCCTTGGATGTAGGATTGAAGCCTTCTTCTCTAATAGAGGAAATTTCTCCCATCAAATATTGGTAGGTTGATCAAGTATCTCCCTCCTTAGTAGTCACACATCTTCTCCTACTTGTTGAAGTATGCTTGGAGAAGCCCGCTCTGATGCCAATTGTTGGATCCTAGATGGGTGATTGGATGCTCTAGAGGGGGGTGAATAGAGCTGAATACACTTAAACAAAATTCATTAGACCTTCAAGATATATCACACATTAAGGTTGTTAAATAGGAAGTTTGAGTGCAACTAAAACATGCATAGAAAGGGAGAGAGAGATTGAACATACACCAAGAGACAAGCTATTTAGAGTGGTTCCAAACTTCAAACTGGAAGTGAGTCAGTCCACTACCTAGAGAGGTCAACCTCTAGGATTTCTTAACCTTGCACCTTCATTATATTCATTATAAGATATATAATACATGACCACCAAAGGACTTACCTATCCAATACAAAGAGTCTTCAACCTTACCAAGGACTTACCCACATTGCAAGGAGTCTTCCGCCTTCTTCCAAGGACTTACCTACTCTTGCACAAGTCTCCAGCCTTGCAAGTATTACCCACTCTTCTTGGATCTTTCGTCTTTGACTTCACCTTCACTCGGAGAAGCTTCCACCAAGGACTTACCCACTTAAGCAAGGATTCTTCTGCCTTCACCAAGGGCTTACCCACTCTTTCTCCAAATCTTCAGCCTTGATCTTCACCAAGGGACGCCTTCCCTTATTCTTCTTCACCTCTCTTAGCCAAAACAGAGAACCTTCATCTTCATGATTGAAATGAGAGATAGTAAGGTGGTGGAAGTGAGAGCCTCACAAGAAATACATGTAGGACGAGCTCTCTTACAAATCTCCTACTCACTCCAATGGATGTAGCAAGTGATTAAGCTTAGAGAGAGAGAGGAGGCTGTAGGAAGCACTCAACTATAGAATAGGAACATCACATAGAGTTTTCATTGAATGCTCAACCTTGGAATGAATCCCAAGGGGTCCTATTTATAGCTGGGGATGCCTCTTAGCCTTTGGGAACACTTGAGAACAAAAACTAGCCATTGTGTGGCTTGCAACAGATATATTATCACTTGTTGCAACTCCACAATTGCTAGAAGCACTTTTCTGTACTTTTCTATATAGTGCAATCGGTTGAGTTTCTATAAAGGTAACTCGGCCGATAGAGTAAAAGACAAAGTCAATATTCAGACCATCGGTCGAGTTTGTTCTGGGGAAACTCGACCGACCAATGAAAATTGAATTGGTCAGGTACTCCATCGGTCGAGTTTTGTGAAGTGTAAACTCGACCGATCAAAAGTCATTTTCAAGATCCGATCAGGATTGGTCGAGTTTGCAACTCACAGAACTCAACCGATGAACAACCTGATGTGAATTTTGGAAAATGGCTTTTGAGTGCTTAAACATTCGATCTAAGTGCTCCTAATTTTTTCTAATCTTAATTACAAGTCATACAATCATTACAAGTGATTTACAATATGATTCTAATGGATTTACATCATATTACAAAAACATGCACTAGTATTGATTTTAACTTGTCTTTTCTCCAAGTTGATATGCGCAAGTTAGGGCATTTGGAGTGTCTCTATACCTAATCTGAAATCACTCAAGTAGAGACATTAGACACCAATATGTGGAATGGTTAATCATCATCAAAACACGGGTTTAGTCAATTTAGACATGAGTCACCATTGACCAAATTGACCTTGAGTCAACATTCTCCCCCTTTTTGAAGATGACAAACCATTCCATAAATATATTGAAAGATTTTAAGTAAAAGCATACCTTCAGAGAAACCTAGGGGTTTCAATAGGATTGATCTCATATGCTCCCCCTCAATTGATGTGCATGGAGTTCTCATACTCCCCCTCAATTGATGTTATTTCTCCTGCATGGTTAGCTTTCACAACATTTATAGAAACTATGTCTTCTACTCATATATGTTCTACACATATATGTCTTCTCCCATTTACCTTCTCCCCTTTACATGGACATACTTCTCCTCTTCATGTAAGACATGCCTTCTTCCTCTTTTAAAAGAAGACATACCTCTCTCCCCCTTTGTCATTTCAAAAAGTGGGGGTATGAAGAAATAAGAAACACCACTTGTTAAGAGAAAGGAGATAACAAAAGTTATATGAGGAGAGTAGAAGAGCACAGATAGGATCTTATCCAAGCATAGAAAGAAATGCAAGTTAAAGCATGCACTTGAACAACCCAAAAAGTAAGATAAAGTGCTACAGAAAAATAATAAATCGCAATTTTGACCCTCAAGATGACAGAATTTGCCCAAAAAGCATCAGGGCTCATGGAAAAGTGATGAGTCTTGCTTAGAAGGTTGTTTCTGCATGAAAAACACTAGTCTTGCATCAAAAACTGAAATTGGAGCAGAATCTGCATAAAATCCAAAAAATACTCCAATTTCTACATATAATGTAGCTCTATGTACCCTGCATCACAATGTTATGCAAGCAACTCAAGATAGTAGATATGCAATTCAAGGAACAAGCTTAAGCATGTATGATACAAGATACAAGCATAGCATATAGATGAGCAAAGATGCCAATTATAAACAAGGTTAGAACTACATGTATATGAACTACTAGTAGATGTTATCACAAGTTAGGACTACTAGTAGGATCTAGATCATAGAAAGAGATACCAAAAGATACACACGATAGATCAAGCTATGAGTAAAAGTATAGATATATCAAAACAAAAAGATATGCAATTTTAGAAGCATGAAAGGATATAACTCACTAACAAGTATGCATCATTACCAAAAGATGATCACCACTAAGAACCTCAAGGTTGTATCAAAACAAGATATACACCTAGATAGATGTACCAAGTTAGAGTACAACGGAAGCAATTTTAGACACAACCAAGAGAACGAAAGGGATCATCATAAAAACCTACAAAACAACTCAATGCAAATAATTGCAAGATATAGATATACCAATTTAGAGCAATTAGAGAGATAGAGTTGTAAGCAAGATAGGAAATTTAGAACAAGAAAATATGCATATATAAAGGTACCAAATGAGAGTGCCAAAGAATAAGGCTATTGGTTGAGAAAATCTAGTTGAGAGGGAAATTCTCATTCAATAAGCCAAATGTATATTTTGTGCACAGTGTTATCGGTTGAGTTTTGTGCATTGACAACTCAATCGGTGACAGCTACTGGCAACACCCATTGGTGTCTATCGGTCGAGTTTCAAATAGGACTAACTCGACCGATAGAGCTGTTGTCAAAAGGCACATATATTTTATAAAAACATCTTTAAAGGCATGCTAAAAATATAAGCCATATCCAAATATGTGTAAGCAAGTTAGTAATGCACTATGAAAGCATTAGAAATAGTCTTTGAGGAAGAGTGTGAAGAGAAACACAAAATATCACTTTTGACTCAAAAACCATATGTATAGTGCACACTATCTTGACAAAAACAATTTGGGATTGGTTATAAGCAAGAGAAACATTACCTTTGTGCTTACCATTCCTTTTCGATTTTTTGTCACCTCATACACATCTCACCTTTCTTGTTTCATGTGGATTGAGAAGTCAATTTGTAATTCAATAGCTCTAGTCAATCCATTTGCAAGTACCTACAAGAAGAAAGATGAAATGGTCCCCAATCATGTTTTTTGTTCTGGAGGAGTTAACTTCGCAACCCAAGTCCTAGTGCTCTTGGGTAGTTTCCTAAAAGGACAACAAGTAGAATAATGACTAATTTCATTGCAATAGTTTCATGTGCCCATAGTCTTGGAACTAGAGGATTCTCCATGGAAGATTGGAGGTCCTTTACCTTTGGTGTTCCTTTGACTACTAAAATACCCTAGACCGTGTCTACCAATTTGTTTAGTAGTATGGTGTAGGATGTCATTGAGATTCTTTTTACCAACTAAGAATCTTTGTAAAGAAGATCTCAAACTGTCATTATCATGCATAAGAGAAGCAATAGTAGAAGACAAATGATTTATATTTTCTCTAGCATGCAAAAGATCATTTTCTAAGCAATGAGATTTAGTCATGAAGGACTCTTTATCAATATGAAGAGCAGCAACATTACTCTCTCTACTAGAACAAGATTCTTGCACATTGATTTTAGCAAGCAAGGAAGCATTTTCTATTTCAAGCAAAGCAATCTTAAAAAGATAAACAACATTTTCAGATTCCAATCCTTGCAAAACATAATCTTTGTCCTTGTTTTTAGATTTAAGAACATCAATATCATGCATGAGAGAATCAACAATTAAAGTGTGATCTTCATTAGAACTAGGCATGAGAGGTTGAGCATCTAGAAATTTAATCTTATCAAGCAAACTAGCATTTTCAAGTTTAAGAGAATCTACTTGACTAAGAAAATCATTTTTATCATCAAGCAAGCAAGAATTAGCATGTTCAATATCATCTAATTCTACATGCATATTATCAACAATTCTAGCAAGCTTTTTCTTTTTCCTTTTAGAATACTTAAGAGAGGCACAAGTATCATGAATAATAGCAATCAAAGATTCTTTATCTAAAGAGTTTAGATTTACCTCACTTGAGTCCTTACTTGTTGATGCCATAAGAGCAAAATGGCATTCTCCTTCATCACTGGAGCTTGAGCTTGATCCTTCACTTGAGCTTGACTTGGAGGATTCACTTGAGCTTGATGGCACTTATCTTATCTTTTCTTATAATGATGGGTCTTCATAACTTGTGGGCAATCTATCTTGAAGTGACCCTTCTTTCCACACTTGAGGCATCGGATGGAGGAGGAATTCTTGCCTTTATAGAATCTACCCTTGGAGTACATGGCATTTTCTTTAACTTGATATGATGGAGAAGCTTGCCCCATGATAGCTTCAATTTGAGCCTTCATTTCAGCCTTATTCATTCTCTTTAGCTCTTTCTCCTCTTGTCTTGCAACTTCTTCTCTCTTGTCAAGTGTGACTTCATGTGTTTGTAGATTTGCAATGAGCTCTTCAATAGGAATATCCTTAAGAGACCTTGCTTCTTCAATGGAAGTCACCTTGGGTTCCCACCTCTTGGGAAGAGTTCTAAGGATCTTTGAGTTGATCTCTCCACTAGATAAAGGATGTCCTAGAACAGCAATACAATTCACAATGGTGTTGAGCCTTGAGTACATTTGGCTATATCCTCTCCTCCTTTCCCATCTTGAAGTTCTCAAGAAGCCCTTTGAGCATGTAGACTTTGCTTTCTTTCATTTGATCTGTCCCCTCATAAGTGATGCATAGATTTCTCCATACCTCATAGGTCGTCTCATAAGAAGAAATCCGGTTGAACTCGGTGGAGGTCATGGAGGCATAGAGGATGTGCATGGCACTAGCATTCAAGGTTTCTTTCTTCAAGGTAGCATCATCCCATTCTTCAATCTTTGTCTTTGGTAGCTTGTATGGGTTGTTCACCATTTGCCACATCTCAAGACCTGATTCTTAGATGTAGAATTGAAGCCTTCTTCTCCAATAGAGGAAATTGCTCCCATCAAAGGTTGGTAGGATGATCAAGTATATCCCTCCTTGGTAGTCACACATCTTCTCGTACTTGTTGAAGTATGTTTAGAGAAGCCCGCTCTGATACCAATTGTTGGATCCTAGATGGGTGATTGGATGCTCTAGAGGGGGGTGAATAGAGCTGAATACACTTAAACAAAATTCATTAGACCTTCAAGATATATCACAAATTAAGGTTGCTAAATAGGAAGTTTGAGTGCAACTAAAACATACATAGCAAGGGAGATAGAGATTGAACATACACCAAGAGACAAGCTATTTAGAGTGGTTCCACACTTCAAACTGGAAGTGAGTTAGTCCACTACCTAGAGAGGTCAACCTCTAGGATTTCTTAACCTTGCACCTTCATTATATTCATTATAAGAGATACAATACATGAGCACCAAAGGACTTACCTATCCAATACAAAGAGTCTTTAACCTTACCAAGGACTTACCCACTTTGCAAGAAGTCTTCCACCATCTTTCAAGGACTTACCTACTCTTGCACAAGTCTTCAGCCTTGTAGGGATTACCCACTCTTCTTGGATCTTCCGCCTTTGAATTCACCTTCACTCGGAGAAACTTCCACCAAGGACTTACCCACTTGAGCAAGGAGTCTTCTGCCTTTACCAAGGGCTTACCCACTCTTGCTCCAAGTCTTCAGTCTTAATCTTCACCAAGGGATGCCTTCCCTTGTTCTTCTTCACCTCTCTTAGCCAAGAGAGAGAACCTTCATCTTCATGATTGAAATGAGAGATAGGAAGGTGGTGGAAGTGAGAGCCTCACAAGAAATACATGTAGGACAAGCTCTCTTACAAATCTTCTACCCACTCTAATGGATGTAGCAACTGATTAAGCTTAGAGAGAGAGAAGACGTTGTAGGAAGCACTCAACTATAGAATAGGAACCTCACATAGAGTTTGCATTGAATGCTCAACCTTGGAATGAAGCCCAAGGGGTCCTATTTATAGCTGGGGATGCCTCTTAACCTTTGGGAACACTTGAGAATGAAAACTAACCGTTTTGTGGCTTGCAACGGATATATTTTCACTTGTTGCAACTCCACAACGGATAGAAGCACTTTTCTGCACTTTTCTGTGCAGTGTAATCGGTCGAGTTTCTATAAAGGTAACTCGATCGATAGAGTAAAAGGCACATCCGATATTCAGACCATCGTTCGAGTTTGTTCTGGGGAAACTCAACCGACCAATGAAAATCGAATTGATCAGGTACTCCATCGGTTGAGTTCTGTGAAGTATAAACTCGACCGATCAAAAGTCATTTTCAAGATCCAATCAGGATCGGTCGAGTTTGCAACTCACAGAACTCAACCGATGAACAGCCTGATGTGAATTTTAGAAAATGGCTTTTGAGTGCTTAAATATTCGATCTAAGTGATCCTAATTTTTTCTAAGCTTAATTACAAGTCATACAATCATTATAAGTGATTTACAACATGATTCTAATGGATTTACATCATATTACAAAAAATTTGCACTTATATTGACTTTGACTTGTCTTTTCTCCAAGTTGATATGCGCAAGTTAGGGCATTTGGAGTGTGTCTATACCTAATCTGAAACCACTCAAGTAGAGACATTAGACACCAATATGTGGAATGGTTAGTCATCATCAAAACGCGAGTTTAGTCAATTTAGACATGAGTCACTATTGACCTAATTGACCTTGAGTCAACATTCTCCCCCTTTTTGAAGATGACAAACCATTCCATAAATGTATTGAAAGCTTTTAAGTAAAATAATACATTCAAAGAAACCTAGGGGTTTCAATATGATTGAGCTCATATGCTCCCCCTCAATGGATGTGCATGGAGTTCTCATACTCCCCCTCAATTGATGTTATTTCTCCTGAATGGTTAGCTTTCATAAGATTTATAGAAACTATGTCTTCTACTCATATATGTTCTACACATATATGTCTTCTCCCATTTACCTTCTCCCCTTTACATGGACATACTTCTCCTCTTCATGTAAGACATGCCTTCTTCCTCATTTAAAAGAAGACATACCTTTCTCCCCCTTTATCATTTCAAAAAGTAGGGGTATGAAGAAATAAGAAACACCACTTTTTAAGAGAAAGGAGATAACAAAAGTTATATGAGAAGAGTAGAAAAGAACAGATAGGGGCTTGTCCAAGCATAGAAAGAAATGCAAGTTAAAGCATGCACTTGAACAACCCAAAAAGCAAGATAAAGTGCTACAGAAAAATAATAAATCACAATTTTTACCCTCAAGATGACAGAATTTGCCCAAAAAGCATCAGGGCTCATGGCAAAGTGATGAGTCTTGCTTAGAAGGTCGTTTCTACATGAAAAACACTAGTCTTGCATCAAAAACTGAAACTGGAACAGAATCTGCATAAAATCCAAAAAATACTCCAATTTCTACATATAATGTAGCTCTATGTACCCTGCATCACAATGTTATGCAAGCAAATCAAGATAGTAGATATGCAATTCTAGGAACAAGCTTGAGCATGTATGAGACAAGATACAAGCATAGCATATAGATGAGCAAAGATGCCAATTATAAACAAGGTTAGAACTACATGTATATGAACTACTAGTAGATGTTATCACAAGTTAGGAATACTAGTAGGATCTAGATCATAGCAAGAGATACCAAAAGATACACAAGATAGATCAAGTTATGAGTAAATGTATAGATATATCCAAACAAAGAGATATGCAATTTTAGAAGCATGAAAGGATATAACTCACTAACAAGTATGCCTCATTACTAAAAGATGAACACCACTAAGAACCTCAAGGTTTTATCAAAACAAGATATACACCTAGATAGATGTAGCAAGTTAGAGCACAATAGAAGAAATTTTAGACACAACCAAGAGATCCAAAGGGATCATCATCAAAACCTACAAAACAACTCAAAGCAAGTAATTGCAAGATATAGATATACCAATTTAGAGCAATTAGAGAGATTGAGTTGTAAGCCAGATAGGCAATTTAGAACAAGGCAATATGCATATATAAAGGTACCAAATGAGAGTGCCAAAGAATAAGGCTATTGGTTGAGAAAATCTAGTTGAGAGGAAATTCTCATTCAATAAGCCAAATGCATATACTGTGCACAGTGTTATCAGTCAAATTCTGTGCATTGACAACTCAACTGATTATAGTTGCTGGCAACACCCATTGGTGCCTATCGGTCGAGTTTCAAATAGGACAAACTCGACCGACAGAGCTGCTGTCAAAAGGCACATATATTTCATAAAAACATCTTTAAAGGCGTGCTAAAAATATAAGCCATATCCAAATATGTGTAAGCAAGTTAGTAATGCACTATGAAAGCATTAGAAACAGTCTTTGAGCAAGAGTGTGAAGAGAAACACAAAATACCACTTTTGACTCAAAAACCATATGTATAGTGCACACTATCTTGACAAAAACAAGTTAGGATTGGTTATAAGCAAGAGAAACATTACCTTTGTGCTTACCATTCCTTTTCCACTTGTTGTCACCTCATACATATCTCAACTTTCTTCTTTCATGTGGATTGAGAAGTCAATTTGCAATTCAATAGCTCAAGTCAATCCATTTGCAAGTACCTACAAGAAGAAAGATGAAATATTTTCCAATCATGTTTTTGGGTCTGGAGTAGTTAGCTTAGCAACCCAAGTTCTAGTGCTCTTGGGTGCTTTCCTAAAATGACAACAAGTAGAATAATGACCAATTTCATTGCAATAGTTACATGAGCCCATAGTCTTGGAACTAGAGGATTCTCCATGGAAGATCGGAGGTCCTTTACCTTTATTGTTCCTTTGACTACTATCATACCCTAGACCATGTCTACCAATTTGTTTAGTAGTATGGTGTAGGATGTCATTGAATTTCTTTTTACCAACTAAGAATCTTTGTAAAGAAGATATCAAACTATCAATATCATGCATAAGAGAGGCAATAGTAGAAGACAAATGTTTTATATTTTCTCTAGCATGCAAAAGATCATTCTCTAAGAAAAGAGCTTTAGTCATGAAGGACTCTTTATCAATATGAAGAGCAGTAACATTACTCTCTCTACTAGAACAAGATTCTTACACATTGATTTTAGCAAACAAGGAGGCATTTTTTGTTTCAAGCAAAGCAATCTTAGAAAGATAAACACCATTTTCAGATTCCAATCCTTGCAAAACAAAATCTTTGTCCTTGTTTTCATATTTAAAAACATCAATATCATGCATGAGAGAATCAACAATTAAAGTATGCTCTTCATTAGAACTAAGCATGAGAGGTTGAGCTTCTAGAAATTTAATCTTATCAAGAAAACTAGTATTTTCAAGTTTAAGAGAATCTACTTGACTAAGACAATCATTTTTATCATCAAACATGCAAGAATTAGCATTTTCAAGATCATCTAATTTTGCATGCATATTATCAACAATTCTAACAAGCTTTTTCTTTTTCCTTTAATAAGACTTAAGAGAGGCACGAGTATCATGAATAATAGCAATCAAAGATTCTTTATCCAACGAGTTTAGATTTACCTCACTTGAGTCCTTATTTGTTGATGCCATAAGAGCAAAATGGAATACTCCTTTATCACTAGAGCTTGAGCTTGATCCTTCACTTGAGTCTTCACTTGAGCTTGAGTTGGAGGAGTCACTTGAGCTTGAGTGGCACTTATCTTCTCTTTTCTTGTGATGATGGGTCTTCATAACTTGTGGGCAATCTATCTTGAAGTGACCCTTCTTTCCAGACTTGAGGCACCGGATGGAGAAGGAATTCTTGCCTTTGTAGAATCTACCCTTGGAGTACATAGCATTTTCTTTAACTTGAGAGGATGGAGAAGCTTGTCCCATGATAGCTTCAATTTGAGCCTTCATTTCAGCCTTCTTCATTCTCTTTAGCTCTTTCTCCTCTTGTCTTACAACTTCTTCTCTCTTGTCAAGTGTGACTTCATGTGCTTGTAGATTTCCAATGAGCTCTTCAATAGGAATATCCTTAAGAGACCTTGCTTCTTCAATGGAAGTCACCTTGGGTTCCCACCTCTTGGGGAGAGCTCTAAAGATCTTTGAGTTGATCTCTCCACTAGACAAAGGATGTCCTAGAACAGCAAGACCATGCACAATGGTGTTGAGCCTTGAGTACATGTTGGCTATATCATCTCCTCCTTTCCCATCTTGAAGTTCTCAAGAAGACCTTTGAGCATGTAGACTTTGCTTTCTTTTACTTGATATGTCCCCTCATAAGTGATGCATAGATTTCTCCATACCGAATAGGTCGTCTCACAAGAAGAAATCTGGTTAAACTCAGCGGAGGTCATGGAGGCATAGAGGATGTACATGGCTATAGTATTCAAGGTTATTTTCTTCAAAGTAGCATCATCCCATTCTTCAATCTTTGTCTTTGGTAGCTTGTATGGGATGTTCACCATTTACAATATCTCAAGACTTGATCCTTGGATGTAGAATTGAAGCCTTCTTCTCCAATAGAGGAAATTGCTCCCATCAAAGATTGGTAGGCTGATTAAGTATCTCCCTCCTTGGTAGTCACACATCTTCTCCTAGTTGTTGAAGTATGCTTGGAGAAGCCCGCTCTGATACCAATTGTTGGATCCTAGATGGGTGATTGGATGCTCTAGAGCGGGGTGAATAGAGTTGAATGCACTTAAACAAAATTCATTAGACCTTCAATATATATCACAAATTAAGGTTGCTAAATAGGAAGTTTGAGTGCAACTAAAACATGCATAGTAAGGGGGAGAGAGATTGAACATACACCAAGAGACAAGCTATTTAGAGTGGTTCCACACTTCAAACTAGAAGTGAGTCAGTCCACTACCTAGAGAGGTCAACCTCTAGGAATTCTTAACCTTGCACCTTCATTATATTCATTATAAGAGATACAATACATGACCACCAAAGGACTTACCTATCCAATACAAAGAGTCTTCAACCTTACCAAGGACTTACCCACTTTACAAGGAGTCTTTTGCCTTCTTCCAAGGACTTACCTACTCTTGCACAAGTCTTCAGCCTTGCAGGGATTACCTATTCTTCTTGGATCTTCCGCGTTTGACTTCACCTTCACTCAGAAAAGCTTCCACCAAGGATTTATCCACTTGAGCAAGGAGTCTTCTGCCTTCACCAAGGGCTTACCCACTCTTTCTCTAAGTCTTCAGCCTTGATCTTCACCAAGGGATTCCTTCCCTTGTTCTTTTTCATCTCTCTTAGCCAAGAGAGAGAACCTTCATCTTCATGATTGAAATGAGAAATAGGAAGGTGGTGGAAGTGAGAGCCTCACAAAAAATACATGTAGGATGAGCTCTCTTACCAATCTCCTACTCACTCTAATGGATGTAGCAAGTGATTAAGCTTAGAGAGAGAGAGGAGGTTGTAGGAAGCACTCAACTATAGAATAGGAACCTCACATAGAGTTTACATTGAATGCTCAACCTTAGAATGAAGCCCAAGGGGTCCTATTTATAGTTGGGGATGCCTCTTAGCCTTTGGGAACACTTGAGAACAAAAACTAGCCATTTTTTGGCTTGCAACTGATATATATTCACTTGTTGCAACTCCACAATGGCTAGACGCACTTTTCTGCATTTTTCCGTACAGTGAAATTGGTCGAGTTTCTATAAAGGTAACTCGACCGATAGAGTAAAAGATAAAGTTGATATTCAGACCATCGGTCGAGTTTGTTCTGGGGAAACTCGGCCGACCAATGAAAATCGAATTGGTCAGGTACTCCATCGGTCGAGTTCTGTGAAGTGTAAACTCGATCGATCAAAAGTCATTTTCAAGATCCAATCAGGATCGGTCGAGTTTGCAACTCACAGAACTCGACCGATGAACGGCCTAATGTGAATTTTGGAAAATGGCTTTTGAGTGCTTAAACATTCGATCTAAGTGCTCTTGATTTTTTTCTAAGCTTAATTACAAGTCATACAATCATTACAGGTGATTTACAACATGATTCTAATGGATTTACATCATATTAAAAAAAATGTGCACTTGTATTGACTTTGACTTGTCTTTTCTCCAAGTTGATATGCGCAAGTTAGGGCATTTGGAGTGTGTCTATACCTAATTTGAAATCACTCAAGTAGAGACATTAGACACCAATATGTGGAATGGTTAGTCATCATCAAAACACGAGTTTAGTCAATTTAGACATGAGTCACCATTGACCTAATTGACCTTGAGTCAACAATCATAGGAGTCTAGATCCTCTTAGATCTTGTATGGCATTGGTTTCAACTTAGCAGTGGTCAGTTGGAGCATGAGTGGTATACCTCATCTCCTCAGGGCATAATAAAAGATGTAATACAGCCATGTAGTATATTTTCTTAGGGTCAAAACGATTCATATTAGATGACCCCTTGCCTTGTTTCTTATATTGTTTAGTTGATAATGGTTATACATGTTCTTCATATTCCTTCTAAAAGTATAAGAATTTCTACTCCTCAGATGTAGACGCTTAAGTTGCTTAATATTTGTTATTAGCTTTACTTATATCATTTAGTTGAATCTGGTCAAGAATTCTATCTTCCTAGTTTAGTATATATGTGCTTATAACAGTTGTTGGTTGAGAGTTATATCTCTCACTGGGACATTGGTCTCACCCCACGGGTTTCCACATCTTTTAGGTGGTCATGCACGACGAGGTAGAGATCGTACAGTTGAGGTTGAGCAGTAAGAGGAGCAGTAGTTGTTGAAGGTTGGATGTGTTGCTAGTGTTTGTAGTAGAGTCCTATGTGTCGTCCATGTATTCAGGTCCTTGGGGTGTTTTTTATACGTTGTATATCGATATGATTTTTTTGCAGTATACCATGGTTGTACATATATGACTTGTATATGTAAACAGGTTATCATATTTACATGTTTGTGGCATGTTAGCCACTGAACAGTGATATGTAATATCTCTTGGCATGATATATGATATAGGTGGCACAATTTGTGGACTTCAATGTAATATGTTTTCACTTTTGTGGTTATATGAAATCGGTTTTAATGTACCCTATTTTATGGTAATTTGTATGTTTAGTATTAGTTCAGCGCTTTATTTAAGTAATCTCATTTTGCTTTGATCAGTGTGTCATAATTGTCACCCTTTTTTGGATGCTTTTTTACATAGTCATAGTATTTAATAGACATTGACATCTAATTTATGATCACTCTTCAAATGACTATATATTAATGCTTCTAGGATATGTACATATTGCATGTAGCAAGCACAACTTCCTTTCTATGTTTGTACTTTAAACTTTTATTTCATGTTATATTTTGATTGAACAAAACCAATAACTTGAAAACAAAATTAAATCAAATTCTTATTGAACTCCTTAAAAAGTAATTCAAGAAATAAGTCTATTTTAGGTAAATACTTGGTAGTATTGGTTAGACCCAATTTAACTAAACTTGACCACACTTCTGCTTCCAAGATCAGTTTGGTCAAGACACTTCCAATGATCAATTTTGGTCTAGAAAATTTCTAGACCAATATAAGTAGTATGGTATGTGGTTTTAGGGTTGGACCAAACATGACTAGACCACGCCCACGCCTACTGCCAAGTGTGCACCCTATGGAAGGCAGCAATCTATTTTCAGTTCAAGAATATTCCATGCAAGTCCACAAACCCTAGTTATATCCTATAATTACCCCCTATACATGGCATATCATGTGCACCCTTTTGACCCTCCTGAAGCGAGAGAACCAATTATTTGCCCCCTTAGTTTCAATCATTCAAGTGACTAGACAATCCTTCCTCTAGAACAACCATTTTTCAAAATGTCATTAGGTTGCAAATGGTATTCATACCTACTCAGATCTATATATCTTCTTATATCTACATATGTTCTCAGAACTACTTATTTAAATTGATTCCATGTGATGCAATCAAATGCATCAAATACAATGCTTGAGTTAGTTAGTTGAATGAAATGAATCTTTTCATTTGGAATCACATTTTTGTACCATCTCCTTTTTTTTCTGAAACTCTGGTCCTAACAGTCCATAATGGATCTCTGTCATGGGGGATCCTGAGGCGATTAGGACCCCACACCTAAAAAATAGGATATTTAGGGTAATGATGGGAAAGCCATAGCCTCTCCAACCACAAAGATCTATAAACTAAAAAATATATGTTTGTAGCTTTCTTCTCTTTGTTTACTTTAATTTAACATGAAATTGTCATTTTTATTCGAGAGTGCCAAAAGTTTCAACACACGATGTGGGGGTGCTTACGCCTTTCCCACTCATATCAAGATTATCAAATTTACATTTTGTCAGATATCATAATTTTCCTTATCAGTTCTTGAGTGGAGTCAAATTTGTGTTTTCTCACATTATCCTGCTGATTTAGAGCATATTCTTTTATCCTTATTTTATAATTAAAATTGGAGGAAACTCTAAGCTTTATTATTTTATCATTTTATTGTGTTTTATACTACCATTGGTTAGCTTCACCGTGAGAATTATTAGGTGGGAAAAACACTCTTATCATTTATTAATCATTTTAGGGCCAGATTTGTGAAATTAATTACAAGTAATTGAACCAATGTGAAAGTATTGTGGATTTTGGTTTAACTGGGGTATTCTATTGCAAATCACTCACATAATATTAACATGGAGCAATTAAGTCCATAAAGCTAAAATGTGTCTATGTTAGTGTATCTTGGATTGATTCGAGGGAATTGGGATTTAGTTCATATTATAGAGTTAATTGAGAACTTAGAGCTTTATTTCTGCAAGCAGATTTGAAGTTTAAATATTAGGGCTCAAAGATATTGTGAAACGTTTGTTTTAACCTAAGTTATAATTTTGAGGGTCAATGCATCCTACCTACCTTATACGCACGATATCCTCAATCCCAAATTAGTCTACCCACCTTAGGAATGTAGTTCTGACCTAGATTACCATGCTATATTCCAATTATGAATTCTGACCTAGATATCAGCACATAGCAAAGCATAAACAACTTTACTATTCAAGGGTTGTACCACTATGTCTTTACTGGGGTTAAGGTTTACTTGCAAATCAATTCCAAGTCAAGCTTGGAGCACCACGGCCGTGCTGCTTTGCACGGTCGTGCTACAGAAGAATTACCACGACTATTTTACATCACCACGGCTGGTTTCTAGGGTTAGGGTTTCCTATTCAATTCAATTAGGGTTATCCAACCCCTTTAGCTTAAAATAGGCATAGTGAATCCTCATTTTATAATTCAATCATAGAGTTTCATACTTAAAAGCATAACTCAGAATTAGGGTTTACTATTCATATCATTACATTATCCTAGATTAGGGTTTACTATTCACATTATAATGAATTAAGATCATACCATCATCATGTATGAGGATTACTTCCATTAATGCCCTTAATTAGGGTTAAGATTCATTAACCATCATAATTAGGGTTTTCATGATCTTACTATCATGAATCATACCCCAATTAGGTATCCATCCATATTAGGAGTTCATTACTTGATTAATCATTCATATAAGAATTCTTCTCTCTCCTCTTTCTATAAGTTGATGTTTGCATCACTCTTGATTGGGCTAAGTCAATTCATCATTGACATCATGGTTTAAGCCATTACTATTGTGATCATTAGGTTTTACTCATCCAAAGAGTACTAATCACTCTATCCCATCAAGTGTATCTTTATAATAATCACCACTTATTATAACATGCATTAATCAACTAATTACTTGGTCCCTTAATCACTTTAGGTATCTATGAGGTTTAGGTTAATCAACCACTAAACCATCTTGACCACTAAGGCATCAAACGATCTTGACCTGTTTAGACCTCAAACGATCTTTCACACTAAACTTCCAAATGGTCTTGGACAGACCTTGAAACCGTTTGGTGTTGAATATCGTTTGATCTTGTTGACTTTTGAAACCGCATGGTAAAGTGCACACTCAAGATTGTTTGCCCAAGATGGGGTGAAGACCGTTTGGTAACCTTTAACTTTGAAACCGCATGGACATAACCGACCTTGAAACTACATGAGACCAAACGGTCTTATGACCGTTTGGTCCAAACCACCTCAAAACTGCATGGACCAAAAAGTGTCTCAACCACTTCAATTGAGTTAGGGTTTCCAATGTTGAACCCCTCAATTGATCATGCACTTGTTAGCCACTTCATCAATTGAGTCATTTAGGTCAACCCTCAACTGATTTGACACTCAATTGACCCTCAATTGATCATCAATAGAGCTTGGATCAATTGGATTAGGGTTTGAAATTGATGACCCCTCAACATGCTTCAATGTGAGTTTAATTGATTTGACATCATTGAACCATCATCCAATTTGATCATTACCTGACCCCAAACGGTCTTGGGATCATTTGGATGACCTCCAAACGGTCTTGATACCATTTTCTCAAGTCGTCATCAAAAACCAACTCATCCAATTAAGGTTTGGCTCATTGGATTGATCACTAGGTCAACAATCAATTGCACTTCAACTTGTTACCTTAAGATCTTCAACCACTTAACCATAGTCAACATTAGACCTCCAAACGGTCTTGGGTAACCCCCAAACGGTCTTGGGATCATTTGGATATCCTTCAAATGGTCTTGAGACCGTTTTCCCATTATTTTATCAAAAACCAAGTCATTCAATTAAGGTTTGAACCCTAGGTTTGGTCACCAAATCATCAATCGATTATTCATCAACTTGATATCATTGATCCCACAATTGGTCAACCCTACTTAATCCTAGACCTCCAGACGGTCTTGGGTGATCACCAAACGGTCTTGAGACCGTTTGGGTGATCCCCAAATGGTTTTGAACCCATTTGGGCCACTCAACCCAAACTTCAACACAATTCAATTATTGAAATCAGCAATTGACCCGATTAGGGTTTAGATGATTGATGGGCCTTCAATTGGTGATCCACTTGGAATTAATTGATGATTTTTGGTAGGTGATTAGTCTACATTATTCGCAACAGATATCCAAATGGTCAATGCCTGGTCAACTCTTCCAAACGGTCTTGGACCGTTTGCTTCCATGCGTTCTTGTGAAACCGTTTGCACTCAAACGGTTTGAAACCATTTGCTAAAGGTTGGGAGACCGTTTGCTAAAGTAAAATTCTTGGATAAACAAAGGAATTAACGTCATCATCTTCTACCTCTGTTCAACCAAGAACAGGGGCTGTTCTTCACGGAAATAATAACGAGAACACACAAAGGTGTCTAAAGAAGAATGTTTAAGCAACGATTTTAGGAAAGAAAGATGTATTAACAAAGCTTAAGGACTAGAGTTATAAAACCCACCTCTAGGACTGATCCAGAGCTCCAAGCTTCATATCTTTAATGGTGGCTTGAGCTCCAGTATTTGTCCAAGGTCTTTCCTCCACTTTTTGGATGAAGAAGATGGCTAGAAAGGAGAATCGTGTGAAGAATACCATAAATCTAACCTTATATAGTGATTTCCACCATGAATTCGAGGTAGATGGTGATCAATACTTACCAAGCTTAGTATGGTCATCCTTCCTCTGGTCCAGAGCTCCTTCTTGGTCGGTCAAAGTAAAGTGATGAGAAGAAAAGAACTAAGGAACGATCCTTTGAGTTGTTGGAAAGATACACTATATATATTTTTGGATATTTTCAAGGAAAGTGAAAGGAAGAGGATTATCTCCTTTTATTTCCCAACTAGAACCACCAAAACTTCCTCCATCCTTGGCCACATTTCCACCTCCTAACCTCATGAAAAACTCCTCCATTATACAAGGTTAAAAGAAACAAAACATCTTAAAGAGATGTATATTAATATCCACCTTTATTAAATATTACTTAATATATTATTATTTGTGAATAATTTTCCACTCCTACCATGATCATTCAAAAGAGGCGCCCTTCTCATTTTCTTTGCTCCACTTGATTCCAATAAACATGAAAGATCCTCTAGAGGGTATATTTTACATGTTGGACCCTAGGTTTTGGGTAAATTGCACATTACACCAAAACTAGGTTTTAAAGCACAAGGAATACTCTACAGGTTGTATCTTAGTACCCAAGCTTGTGAAAATTGTACCACTTCATCATATTCATTATTAGGATATCTCAACATAAGAGGATCATCTTAACATGTGCAATTTGCAATTTAACCCCTCTACTTGGGTAATTTGCACTTTAGTCCATTATTAACAAAACAATGTTTCAACATTATGCAAAAAGGACTAAAATCGAAATATAAGTTCCTTAAAAGCTTTAATTACTTTTCAAGAAGTATAAGCAAGCATCTAATCAACTTAATTAGGCAAAACACCTAGGGTTAGTACATAACCCAGGTCAGGGATGTTATAAATTATCCACCCCTTATAAGGTTTTCATCCCCAAAATCATTACAAAAACATATTATGAGAAAAGAGTAGGGTATTTCCTTCTCATCTCTTCCTCTAGTTCCCACGTAGCTTCTTCAATGCCACGGTGATTCCAGAGAACCTTTACAAGACTTATGTCTTTCTTTTTCAACTTTTTAATTCTTCTGTCAAGGATCGACACAGGTCCTTCAACATAAGATACATCATCATTCAATTCTGCTTCCATAGGTTGCAGAACTGATTCTGTGTTAGGATGACACTTCCTAAGCATGGAAATGTGAAACACTGGGTGTAACTTTTGTAATTCTGGTGGTAACTCTAGCTTATAAGCTACCTTTCCTATCTGTTCAATGATTGGATAAGGCCCTATAAACCTAGGAGCTAACTTTCCTTTCCTTCCAAATCTAAGAACTCCTTTCCAAGGTGAGACCTTGAGGTACACTGTGTCTCCAACTAGGAATTCTAAAGGTATATGACGCTTATCAGCATAAGATTTCTACATATCCTGTACAGTCTTTAACTGTTGTTGTATTACTTTAATCTTCTCAGTGGTCTGCTGCACAAGATCAGGACCTAAAAGTTGATATTCACCAGTTTCATACCAACATAGGGGTGATCTACAATGTCTATCATACAAAGCTTCATAAGGTGCCATGTCAATGCTATGTTGATAGCTATTATTATAGGCAAACTCTATCAAACTTAGGTGCAGATCCCAACTTCCTGTAAACTGAAGAACACATGCTCTAAGCAAGTCTTCTAAAGTCTGTATAGTCCTTTCTGATTATCCATCAGTCTGAGGATGAAAGGTTGCACTAAATCTTAACTTTGTGCCTAAAGCTTTATGAAGTCGATCCCAAAAATGACTCGTAAACTGGGGACCTCTGTCAGAAACAATGGTAACTGGGATCCCATGCAGCCGCACTATCTCATCTACATATAACTGTGCCAGTTTCTCAGTAGAAAAGGTTGTTTTGACAAGTAGGAAATGTGATGTCTTTTTCAACCTATCCACTATTACCCAAATGGAATCATAACCTTTGTTTGTTCTAGGTAAACCAACCACAAAGTCCATTGTTACATGATCCCACTTCCACTGTGGTATGGGTAAAGGTTGCATTGTTCCTGCAGGCTTCTGTTGTTTAGCTTTAACTTGCTGACACACAGGACACCGCATAACAAACTCAGCAACGTCCTTCTTCAAACTAGGCCACCAATACATATCTTTCAAGTTTCGATACATCTTGGTGCTTCCTGGATGCATAGCATACATTGAAGAATGAGCTTCTTCTAGGACTAACTTCCTCAAGTTATCCACATCCGGTACTATCATTCTACCATGATAACAAGCTACTTGATCATCTGAATCACGGAAACCTTCTCATTTCTCATTACCATACTCCGATCTAATTTGTTGAACTACTGCATTAGCTTGCTGTTCTTCCTTGATCTGTTGTCTCAGAGTAGGTTTTATATGTATCTCAGCTAACAATCCTGCTAACAACTATACTCTTAACTGGACATTATCTTTCCTTAAAGAGATAAGCATATCCCTCCTAGAGCATACCAAAGAATTCAGCTGTGCTCTATCTAAAGCTGGTGTTGCTAATTTCCTACTCAAAGCATCAGCAATAACATTGGCCTTTCCTGGATGGTAATCAATTGTACAATCATAATCCTTGATTAACTCCATCCAGTGGCGTTGCCTCATGTTAAGCTCATGCTGAGAAAAGATATACTTAAGGTTCTTATGGTCTGTGAAAATTTGGAATGTCTCTCCATAAAGATAATGTCTCCAGATCTTCAAGGCATGAACTACAGCAGCTCGTTCGAGATCGTGTGTCGGATAATTCTCCTCGTGTTTCTTAAGCTGTCGAGAAGCAAAAGAAATCATTTGCTTATCCTGCATCAACACACATCCTACTCCATTCTTAGAGGCATCACAGAAAACTACATATCCTTTCCCTTGCTCCGGTAACACAAGAATAGGTGCACTTGTCAACCTCTCCTTCAACAACTGAAACGATTGCTGACATTTATCATTCCAGGTAAAAAGAACATCCTTCCTAGTCAACTTAGTCAAGGGTAAAGCTATAGAACTGAAGTTCTTAATGAACCTCCTGTAATAGCCTGCCAACCCTAAGAAACTTCAAATCTCCGTCGGTGTCTTCGGTTGCTCCCATTGTAGGACAGATTCTACCTTTTCAGGGTCAACATGAATACCTGAAGGAGATATTACGTGTCCAAGAAAAGAAACTTCTGGTAGCCAGAACTCACACTTGCTAAACTTAGCATATAGCTTATGTTCTCTTAGCAAATTTAGAGTCTGACGAAGATGTTGTTCATGCTGCTAAGCATCTCTACTGTAGATCAGAATGTCATCTATGAAGACAACAACACATTGATCGAGAAAAGGTCAGAAGATTCTATTCATGAGTTCCATAAATGCAGCCGGTGCATTAGTTAGTCCAAATGACATAACTGTGAACTCATAGTGACCATACCTTGTTCTAAAGGCATACTTAGGTATGTCACCATCCTTAATACGTAGTTGGTGATATCCTGACCTCAAATCTATCTTTGAGAAGACGGTTGCACCACACAACTGGTCAAAGAGATCATCAATCCTCGGTAGAGGATACTTATTCTTTATTGTTACTTTATTTAACTGTCTGTAATCAATGCACGACCGCATTGACCCATCTTTCTTTTTAACGAAGAGTACCGGAGCACCCCAAGGTGAAGTACTCGGTCAGATGAAACCCTTCTCAAGCAACTCTTGAAGTTGTTTCTTGAGTTCTGCCATCTCAGCAGGCACCATCCTATATGGTGTTTGTGCTATAGGCTGCGTGTTCGGTATTAGATTGATTTCAAAATCAATCTCTCGAGGCAGTGGTATACCTGGAAGTTCTTCAGGAAATACATCTTTAAATTCCCTAACTATCGGAACTTCAGCAGGGTTAAGACTATCCATGGTAGTATCTACCACATGGGCTAAGAATGCATAACATCCTTGCCTCATCAGCTTCTCAGCAACCATAGCTGACACAAGACAGGTTGGTAGAATCTTTCTATCTCCTTGAAAGATCCATTTGTCACTATCATTAGCTAACACAGCTTGCTTGGACTCACAATCCAAGACAACCTTATACCTTTCTAAGGTATCCATCCCAAGGATTACATCGAATCCATGCATCTCAAGTGGTAAAAGATCCACTTGAATGCGATGATCAAAAAAGAAGAGAATGCAGGGAGAACATACCTCCTACAGCATAGCAGATCCCATCAACAGAGTTTCTAACAGCAAGCTATCTGCTCTATGACTTATAGTCATGTTGCAGTCAAGAATCACTCTTCGAGTGATAAAGGAGTGTGTAGCACATGGATCAATCAAAACAGATACAACACAAGATGTAGACATATCGGAATAAAACAACTCCATCTGACATGCCACAACACGAGGGTTGATCACTGCATCAGGTGGATTCATCGCATAAAATCTCGTTGTTGCCTGTGGTTGATTCGGTACTTGATGACTTGGTGCCGATGATCCATCTTGGGAAGCTTGTCCACGTCCTCTAGCGTTACTTGGAAACTGTCACCTTTGAGATCCTTGCTGACTCTGCCTTTGAGGTTGAGTTACACTCACCTCTCTGACTCTACAATCTTTCATCAGATGTCCCATCTTTCCACATATGTAACAGCTTTTGTTCAGTTGTTGTGGTATGGGTGGTCCTATAACTGACATAGATGATGAGCTACGAGCTCCTTCTAAAGGTAAGCTTCGTCCTCTACCCCTATTTGATGTCCACTGTGTCTGGGTGTTGAATCTAGGTGGTGGTGTAGGTACAGAAAACCTCGGTTTCTTAAAACCTTTAGATGAAGATCCTTGGAACTAGGGGTACATATTCTTGTTCTTAGTCTGTCTCTTTTCTGCCACATACCTCTCTACCCTTATGACAGACTCCACGAAGGTAGCAAACCTTTCTCTGTTCTCCAAAGCAGACACAGGAGTAGTCAACTCAGCATTTAATCCTTTCTCAAAACGCCTAATCCTTTCTTCATCTGTGGTCGCCATGTGCGGACAGAATCGTAAAAGCTCCATGAACTTAGTCGCGTACTCGCTAATGTTCATTAGACCTTGTCTTAACCTCTCAAACTGAGAGATTTTCTCATCCAGAAACGTCTTAGGGAAGTATCTGTTGATAAATTCCTATCGGAAAACTTCCCATACGATCTCCACACCTGGCCTTTTTCCTTCCTCCATGGTCCACCAGTGACCAACACTCCCCTTGAGAAGATACACAGCATGTCTAACCTTCTCAGCTTCTGGGATGTTCAGGATTCTAAAGGCCTTCTCTAGTTCAGTTAACCATAAGTCAGCGTCTGCTGGGTCAGCTGTTCCAGCATACTCTATGTCTCCAACTCGGCGAAGTCGTTCAAACGTCTTGCCGGATCCTTGTTCTTCTGGATGGGTAGGTGCCCAAGGTACAGGTATAGGCATCCTATCAGTCATATGTGTCATGGCAGTCATAAACTTCCCAAACATGGCTTGGACGGCTGGGTTCCCCATGTCAGTTGGATTGAACTGGGGTAGTTCAGGTACAGGTTCTTCTCTTTCTGGGTTTCTTACACCTTCTCTAGGTGCAGCGACACTACTCTCAGCAACATGTTCCTCGTGTGACCCATACATCTTTAGTTTTATCTTCTCCTCCTATATGAGTAGAGGACACTATCAGATATATTGGAAGGCACTAGAACAGACTCAACAACCTAAGTCTTATGTCTCTGTAGACTCAGCGAACCTAGAGCTCTGATACCACTACTTGTGGTGACACGTCTCGGATAAAACGTTATTAATGATGCGGAAGCGATTAATTAGCAGCGGAATTACTGAAAATCACTCAAAATTAAAACTTTTCGTAAAGAGATCTACAAACTGTGAAACTCTTTCATTAAGAAACAAGATAAGTTATTTACAAATTGATTCATTATTACATCTTTGTAATATCACATCTCGAGGGTTACAAGCGTCAACTGCCTTGTTAACTGTACAAGGCAAGATACAAAGATCTCGAGGCATTAAGCCAAAAATCTCAGATCTAAATCAAACCATCTATTGACTCCTAGGACCTGAGAGTACAAAGACGACACATAGGACTTTCTATCTATAAGACTTGACAGACAGTGTCTCCACCTGAGGATCACCGATGTCCCGGATGTTGTTGTTGTTGTTATTGTTGTTGCTCACCCACTGATGGGTTCCTTCATCCTCAGCGTCTACCTAAAAAGTTGAATCCCACGGGGGTGAGACAATTGAATAATTGTCCCAGCGAGAGTTATAACTCTCCGCCAGAAGCATTGTTATTGCGAATATTAAAATAACAATGAGCAGAAGAACTATCATTATTCAACAGTAGGCAATTCATTGAATAAGCTAAGTAGAGCAGTAATATCTAAGAAATCATTTCAATTATAACTTGAATGAATGACAAGACATATAATTAATGAGGAATATGAAGAACATGTATACTAGTTATTCAACTAGAACACTATAAACAATGTATCACCAAGCATTGTTCCTCGTAGATCAACCTAAGCAATTATGCTATACGGCTGATTACATTTTACAAACATATTTATTCCCTGGGGAGATGAGTTACATCGCTCATACTCCAACTGACCATTACGAAATTGCAATCGGTACCATACATAGGTCATCAGAAGAGCCAGATTCCTATGACCTCATCATCCTCAGTCAGTGTGAGGAACAACATGCAGGACATCTTGTGTCTCTGCTATAATAGCTTTCCAGGGTATTCTGGAAACTTCGCTATTAGAGTTACAGTGGCATGTTGTACTCTCTTCACCATCGAGGGATATCTTATTTATCTCACATCGATGCGGCATTAACAACATCATCGGGAGATTAGTGATACATCATCCCGGCATAAACATATAATGAAGGATTGAGAGATTAAATGTACATCTCACATCAATTCCCTCATTAGGACGTAAGGATATTCGCGTCCATAACCCCCACATACTCAAAAGTATGCTCTCCAGGAGTTCCCTTAGGAAAACCTATTTCACCATCATTTAACTTCTGACAATGATGGATCTATGGTCAGGGCTCTACATGATATCATTATACTTGATTATTTAAGTACATTATAGCATTCTTTTAGCATCAAGCATGTTTTCAAACATGAATCAATAAGACAAGTGCTATAAGGAAAGAGTACTAATTGTATCAAGTTCATTTCACATGTTATTAACATTGGGATATCAATCCCTAACCATCTCATCATTATGATTCAAGAACATGGATGTTCAAACCCTTTGATCATCAAAACACTTATTACCAAGTAACATATTGCCATCAAGTCATTTAATAGTATGAACATGATTGTAGCAATGCAGGTATTTCTCATGGCTCATACATCCTATCGATCTCATATGTTACCTCTCACTAGGCAACATAGCATATCATTACTTTCAAATCTTATAAAGTGTTTTCAATGAATATGACATCATATCTCTTAACTGGCTATGTTCCCTATTTCATAAGAACCTGCATGATTAATACAAATGATAATAGACACATTATCTCTATATCAGCACAATGCAAAGAATAAATAACTTTACTATTCAAGGGTTGTACCACTATGTCTTTACTGGGGTTAAGTTTTACTTGCAAATCAATTCCAAGTCAAGCTTGGAGCACCACGGTTGTGCTTCTTTGCAAGGTCGTGCTACAGAATAATTACCACGACCATTTTACATCACCACGGCTGGTTTCTAGGGTTAGGGTTTCCTATTCAATTCAATTAGGGTTATCCAACCCCTTTAGCTTAAAATAGGCATAGTGAATCCTCATTTTATAATTCAATCATAGAGTTTCATACTTAAAAGTATAACTCAGAATTAGGGTTTACTATTCATATCATTACATTACCCTAGATTAGGGTTTACTATTCACATTATAATGAATTAAGATCATACCATCATCATGTATGAGGATTACTTCCATTAATGCCTTTAATTAGGGTTAAGATTCATTAACCATCATAATTAGGGTTTTCATGATCTTACTATCATGAATCATACCCCAATTAGGTATCCATCCATACTGGGAGTTCATTACTTGATTAATCATTCATATAAGAATTCTTCTCTCTCCTCTTTCTATAAGTTGATGTTTGCATCACTCTTGATTAGGCTAAGTCAATTCATCATTGACATCATGGTTTAAGCCATTACTATTGTGATCATTAGGTTTTACTCATCCAAAGAGTACTAATCACTCTATCCCATCAAGGGTATCTTTATAATAATCACCACTGATTATAACATGCATTAATCAACTAATTACTTGGTCCCTTAATCACTTTAGGTATCTATGAGGTTTAGGTTAATCAACCACTAAACCATCTTGACCATTAAGGCATCAAACGATCTTGACCTTTTTAGACCTCAAACGATCTTGCACACAAAACTTCCAAACGGTCTTGGACAGACCTTGAAACCGTTTGGTGTTGAAGACCATTTGGTCTTGTTGACTTTTGAAACTGCATGGTAAAGTGCACACTCAAGACCATTTGCCCAAGATGGGGTGAAGACCGTTTGGTCACCTTTGACTTTGAAACCGCATGGACATAACCGACCTTGAAACTGCATGAGACTAAACGGTTTGGGATCGTTTGGTCCCAAACCGTCTTGAGACCGTTTGGACCCAAACGGTCTTGAGACCGTTTGGTCCAAACCACCTCAAAACTGCATGGACCAAAAAGTGTCTCAACCACTTCAATTGAGTTAGGGTTTCCAATGTTGAACCCCTCAATCAATCATGCACTTGTTAGCCACTTCATCAATTGAGTCATTTAGGTCAACCCTCAACTGATTTGACACTCAATTGACCCTCAATTGATCATCAATAGGGCTTGGATCAATTGGATTAGGGTTTGAAATCGATGACCCCTCAACATGCTTCAATGTGAGTTTAATTGATTTGAAATCATTGAACCATCATCCAATTTGATCATGACCTGACCCCAAACGGTCTTGGGATCATTTGGATGACCTCCAAATGGTTTTGAGACCGTTTTCTCAAGTCCTCATCAAAAACCAACTCATCCAATTAAGGTTTGGCTCATTGGATTGATCACTAGGTCAACAATCAATTGCACTTCAACTTGCTACCTTAAGATCTTCAACCACTTAACCATAGTCAACCCTAGACCTCCAAATGGTCTTGGGTGACCCCCAAACGGTCTTGGGATCGTTTGGATATCCTCCAAATGGTCTTGAGACCGTTTGACCATTATTTTATCAAAAACCAAGTCATTCAATTAAGGTTTGAACCCTAGGTTTGGTCACCAAATCATCAATCAATTATTCATCAACTTGATATCATTGATCCCACAATTGGTCAACCCTACTTAATCCTAGACCTCCAGACGGTCTTGGGTGATCATCAAACGGTCTTGAGACCGTTTGGGTGATCCCCAAATGGTTTTGAAACCATTTGGGCCACTCAACCCAAACTTCAACACAATTCAATTATTGAAATCAGCAATTGACCTGATTAGGGTTTAGATGATTGATGGGCCTTCAATTGGTGATCCACTTGGAATTAATTGATGATTTTTGGTAGGTGATTAGTCTACATTATTCACAACAGATCTCCAAACGATCAACACCTGGTCAACTCTTTCAAACGGTCTTGGACCGTTTGCTTCCATGCGTTCTTGTGAATTGTTTGCACTCAAACGGTTTGAAACCATTTGCTAAAGGTTGGGAGACCATTTGCTAAAGGTTGGGAGACCATTTGCTAAAGTAAAATTCTTGGATAAACATAGGAATTAACGTCATCATCTTCTACCTCTATTCAATCAAGAACAGGGGTTGTTCTTCACGGAAATAATAACGAGAACACACAAAGGTGTCTAAAGAAGAAGGTTTAAGCAACGATTTTAGGAAAGAAAGATGTATTAACAAAGCTTAAGGATTAGAGTTATAAAACCCGCCTCTAGGACTGATCCAGAGCTCCAAGTTTCATAGCTTTAATGGTGGCTTGAGCTCCAGTAGTTGTCCAAGGTCTTTCCTCCACTTTTTCGATGAAGAAGATGGCTAGAAAGGAGAATCGTGTGAAGAATACCATAAATCTAACCTTATATAGTGATTTCCACCATGAATTCGAGGTAGATGGTGATCAATACTTACCAAGATTAGTATGGTCATCCTTCCTCTGGTCCAGAGCTCCTTCTTGGTCGGTCAAAGCAAAGTGATGAGAAGAAAAGAACTAAGGAACGATCCTTTGAGTTGTTGGAAAGATACACTATATATATTTTTGGATATTTTCAAGGAAAGTGAAAGGAAGAGGATTATCTCCTTTTATTTCCCAACTAGAACCACCAAAACTTCCTCCATCCTTGGCCAAGTTTCCACCTCCTAACCTCATGCAAAACTCCTCCATTATCCAAGGTTAAAAGAAACAAAACATCTTAAAGAGATGTATATTAATATCCACCTTTATTGGATATTGCTTAATATATTATTATTTGTGAATAATTTTCCACTCCTACCATGATCATTCAAAAGAGGTGCCCTTCTCATTTTCTTTGCTCCACTTGATGACAAGAAACATGAGAGATCCTCTAGAGGGTATATTTTACATGTTGGACCCTAGGTTTTGGGTAAATTGCACATTACACCAAAACTAGGTTTTAAAGCACAATGATTACTCTACAGGTTGTATCTTGGTACCCATGCTTGTGAAAATTGTACCACTTCATCATATTCATTATTAGGATATCTCAACATCAAAAGAACATCTTAACATGTGAAATTTGCAAGTTAACCCCTCTAGTTAGGTAATTTGCACTTTAGTCCATTATTAACAAAATAATGTTTCAACATTATGCAAAAAGGACTAAAATCGAAATATAAGTTCCTTAAAAGCTTTAATTACTTTTCAAGAAGTATAAGCAAGCATCTAATCAACTTAATTAGGAAAAACACCTAGGGTTAGTACATAACCCAGGTCAGGGATGTTACAATCTATGTGATATCCCACAATTTTTTTGATCAAGAACATACCCAAAGATGATGTATCTTATTCGTTTACTCTCCCCAATCCAATGAGTGGATATGTCCAATACTTTATATAGTATTAAGATTTGAAGTGGGTGTAAATAATATGTACATGCAGACTAACTCCAGTCAAGATCTAAGTGGGGGCTCATGGAGAGAGGGATGAACGCCTACCCTTAGTTTAAGCAAAAAGAGGAACATTGTAGAATGCAGGTTGAATCAAAGAAAGTCTGATTTTTATATATTAGGGTTGTATTTAGGTTTTTATAGTTTTATTTCTATTTTCTGTTAGCTTAGTTAGTATCATTAAAAAAATATGAATATAAGTGTGTTATATGTTTGAATATTGTGATTTTAGTCGAACTAGAGCTTTCCAATGTGAATGATCCAGTTAATATTTGGACCAATTACGTTAATGTTAATATGTTTAAGCTAATTAGTGTGTTAAGGATTAATGGAGGGCAAATTAGTGCTTAATGTATACATTTAGAGTTAAATTGAGTACTAAGGGTTTTACTCATGCAAGTGGATTAGAAGTCTAAAAATTAGGGTTTTGAAATATTGGAAACATTATTCTTTGCCTAAGTTAGAATTTTGAGGGTTGTGATACTATGAAATAGATATTTTGATCGTATAATAGATAGAAAAAGTGACTATGAAACCAATATTCAAGTTTTTTTATCGGGTATCCATTTATAAATAATAAAATATGATATACCACTGCCAATGTTGTTGTATTGCTTATCATGATTTTGTAGTCATCCTTGGTACTTTACATTTATATATTAATGGCAAGTTAAGCTATACGTTAGTTTGATGAGGTCAGTGTCAGAAATTTGAGACCAACTCGGGAAAGCTAGGTGATGGAATTAGTGATAAAAGTTGAATTACAATCAACAAAGTTTGTTATGAGGATGTCAGTACATAGTGAAGCGCTCATCACCAACATAGATTTCCCAACAATATAGTATGGTGGAAAAACTACTACGTAGAACCTCAAATGCACCCACCGCCAACCTGGTACAGTTTTTTGCTCTTGTTGTTGGAATGGGGTATGATTGACGAGTACCAACATACCGAGTGAAAGTTTCGGACCGTTGCATTCTATCTTTGGTTGGTGTTACAATTTAATAGTGACCAACGCCTTGATAACATGGTACTGAGAGTACTTTTAGGTCTTAGGTTTCACTATAATAAAATATATGATAATATGTGAAAAATGATGCCATCAAACTTGTCTTTTCTTTCCCTTTGTCCTAAAAAGAAGTTGGAAAATCTTCTACCTTTAAACTTCACGAGCTTCCTTGGTAGTTCCACCAAAAAGTTCATAGATCATTCGCTTTTCCTTCCCACCCGAATGTAATGTTAATTAAGGGGCTCCAATGCTAGGTGCATGGACCATACAATTAGACATCAGATCGTTGCAGTGTTCGATTATTTAAGTGATTGGGGACTTCATTCCGAGCTCTTACAAAGTAGCTGTGGTGAGTCTTTGATTAGAGTATACGCTGTGTTAATTATGTAGTGCACTTTATGAGAGACCATATAATTACTATGCGCACACCAGCTAATCATACATCGCCAGATGCAGGCGTCAGATCATTTAATTCACTGTTTTCCATTCCAAGTGATTCCTTGGATGGCCAAGCGCATCGTTTACAGACCACCCAAACCTTGTTGGTCCTGATGTTGATGGATCTTCCAGCCACCCAGGCAGCTATTACCTGTGTATACAGCAATGGTGGCCTGCTCAACCAAACCTCATCAAACTCCAGATAGCGTGGATCAAATAGGCGTCACGTTTCCAAGAAACTGCCATCATTTGTATGGTTGCTGGGTAAAGTAGGCTCTACCCCAACATAGAAAAGATGCTCCTCTTGAGGAATGAGTTCATTTGAATAGGGACATATATGAACACACATAGCACACCAGCTAGAGTCTGGTGAGAAGAGAGAGAGAGAGATCGGCCCAGAGAGTATCAATAGAAACCAAAGGTCACATGATACGGCAAAGATGCTTCCCACCTTAGCTTTAGCCTTTTCTCACAACCAACAAGGAAAGGCACACATACAAGGTGGGAATGTGGTCCTTCCTCTCCTGTTACAACTATAAGTCTACAACAACAACAGAAAAACCCTAGTGAGCTGTGAACGTCATGATGCCCACAGACGACGGCAGTCCAGCCACTTTCAAAGTCCCCATCTTGTATATGGGAAGAGCGTCCGAACTTAGAAAGATATAGAATCACTAGCTCATGCATGGAGATGCATGAAAGGGACCCCCTCCTGCTCTCTTCTCTTTCTTCTCTCTATCTATTATATCTCCCCACTCCCTCAACTAGTAGAATTATATTACTGCACGCAACATTAAGAAATTCCAGGTCTGCATGTGGTGGCAGCATGCATTGCATGGATAATATTCGCGTTTTTATAGCTAGCTAGGGTTTTTGGGACCACCCGGCCACCACGCCAACACACCACCTTTCTTTTTCCATATAATACTGTAGGGTTTCTGTAAGCCGGCACCTAACAGCACCAAATGCTAATAGCTGATTAAAAGAGACAAAAATCCGCCCACGCCTCCTTACCCTTGGTCTCCTGTGTTCCCAACCCGCCCCACCTCCCACTCTATTTATGCATCGACCTCGTCTTCCTCTTTTCCTTGCCTATCAAGCTCCTCAGACGCTCTTCTCCGTCCCGTCCTTCTTTTCAATCTGGTCGTTCAGGTTATCGGTGTACCACGAGTGGATGAAGCTGCCAGCATGATCTGATCTTTAAACTGCAGTCAAGGGAGCTCGACTTTGAGGATGTGCGGATCAGATCATGTGGCAGTTTCATCCGCTGATGGGGCACAATGAGAAAAAACCCTAATTTGCCAGTAGCAGCAGTTCGCCGCAGTGCCTTGAGGGGAATCCCATGTAGGAGGACGAGCCAGTGCTGGTTAGTATGCTGGTCTCATAATACCAGCCCTCCAATTGTTTTACTTCTTTCTCTCAGGTAAAGATCGGTCGGTGTTGGCTGCGGTGATTAGTCCGGTCCGAACTTCGTTTCCTCCACATCAGGTATGTAAGAGTTCAAACTGGAAATCATTATCATGGCTACTTATGCAACGCTGATACCTACCCCCTCGCTAGTTTAACATACAGATGGACCGCTGGATATTTCATAAATAGAAGTTAGGTGACCGACTCTTTCTGGTAGTTCTATCCACATATTCTTCTTGTTTTCATGTGTACTATTTCATGTACCAGTCAGTTTCCTGCTATTAATGACCACTTGGGAACATATATACATGTCGGGGACGGCTAATTGATAAGGGCGTCTCGAGAGTTCTAGTACAGATATATGGTTATATATAGTCTTATAGACAAGACATTGGGTATGTTTTCTTGTCCTCTATCATACAGTTGCATAGGGTACAATTAATGGATCAATTTCTTTTTCTAATATACCATATATTATGAGATAGACGAACGTGAGAAAAGCTTTGACTCGTTCATTTCCACTGATCAAGAGAGGAAAATGCCAAGGAAATTAAATCTGGAACCTGCTAAGGTTTTCTGCGCTAATGATATGAAGATGCTGCGTTTGTATAAGTTATTGTCATGTTTTAGACAACATATTGTAAAGGAAACTAGTCAGTAAATATGTGAATATGAAATGATATGTGTCGAACCAGGAGAGCTTCTTTGTACTTCTCTTGGAAGAACTTTGGCAATATCTGATGAGGAAGTTGTAGCCATCGGATTAGAAAGATCAGGATAGTAGTACTGTTGTCTCCACGCAGGTGAGATACGCCTTCAGTAAGTGGTTAACTTGCATAAAATAAGAGGTTAGGTTGCACCTGACTACGACAGGCACAGTGGTTCAGTTTTTGCTTTCGGTCATATTCTGAGAGGATGACCTTTTCAATCCAGTTATAACCTGAATCTGACGATCAGTGATTGGTTGGGCTGTCAAATCGGCTGAGCTTAATGGATCGGCAACTGACGAATTGTATTAAAGATACCTTCTGGAAGCACATTTATGTCATATACGTCAATTCATGTGTACACTCTTTTTTGCTATTTCAAATTGGAAATGCTAGGTGAACACAACTCTTACACCAGAAATGAACACCAATTTTGTTTTTTTTGTACATAAAGCAAGTGACATGACGAATAGATCGTGTTGTTTTATTGATTTGTTCTTTGATTTGTGGCTCACAACAACTGGGTTCCATTTTTAGTCCCAATTCTGGTCTGCATAGTAGAACCCTTTTGAATATAGAAAACTTTGGGATTCAATACACAAACCTAATTTAATCTCACGCTTAGGCAGATCTGTGACTAGAAATTACAAAAATCATGCAGCAGTTGTTCCCCTTGATAATACATATAGAACATGCAGTAGTTTAGTTAAAAAAATTTCCATTGTGAATCTGTGATTGACTATTGTTTGCATTACTCTTGAAACAAATCAACACTGTTCCTGGGACATAAGAATGTTCTAGCTCTTACATAAAAATGTTCTAGCTCTTCAGGAAACCTTATCCTTGTTTAGCTCATTCCCTTCCTAATAATAAAAGAAGCTAATTAACCCAGAATGATACAGAGATGGCACGACTTAATTCCTAACAAAGAACTACTACACTCTAGAATACAAACTTGGGATGAGGATAAGCTTCTCAGTCGATGATGCTATTCACCAAAACTCTTCAGTTAATTAACATCTTCTCAGCAGAATGCAATGCATGTTAATCCACTGCTAGTACAATGATGTGCTCGAATCAAGATTTCTTGCCATGAAAAATGTTTGCTTACTGTGTGGTGCAAACAGAGTTCTCTTTTCTCCACTCATTGCTCTTGCTTTTCTTTTATGTCATGCTCATCGGCTTACGTACGCGTTCTGAAACACTGTACTTGTAGCTTCAGATCGTCCTCCTTCAAGGACGGGTCTGTGATCAGAGAGATTCGGAGGACAGCAATGGACAAAGTCAGAATTGGTCCATCAGATAGCCTCATCCCATATTCCCATGGCAAGAAGCCATGGCTACTGCAGCTCTGCACATGTATAATCCGAACTTTTGCTACTGAACGATCTGTGTACATGATGGGGTCGACGACAGTTGTTCACCCTTCTCACTCCAGCTGAGACTTTCTTTATTCTTTCGGACGTTGCGCTCCTCAGCTTATAGTTTAAGGTCATGGGCTCATGATGGACTGCTAAGCAAAACTGGATACGCCGGCGGAAAGGGAAAGCGCGCATGTGAAGGGGGAAGAAAGCCAGGAGGGGTTCATAGGAAAAGGTCCATTTGTGGAAATATGGCTCCCCCTTTGATGATTGTAATATGAATTACTTGAGAAACCTGCAAGTTGTAAAAAAAATTCATATGAACGATGTTCTTGTGTTTTGTGCCGCTTTCATTATAATCATTAATCTGTTTGTGGCAGTTGGGCATCTGCGGATGTTACCACCTGCAATTTGGTGCATTATGGAGAAGGGCGTGGCTATGTGTCTTTTCCTGCTTCGTTTCTGCTGCGCACGGGTCAATTTGTACTGCAGATGAACTAGCCGCAATGGAAGAGTAGATACAGCTGTTGGACACTGAAACTGGACCATTTGGGAAAACCGATGCTGACATTCTGAAATTTTGGCATAGATAAATCAGATAGTAGATGGTAACTAGCTACTCCTTTCTAGATGCAAGTTTTTAATGACATGCATCACGAGTCCTACTTAATTTTCACACGTTCTAGTAAATTTTAGACACGTCCAATCCAGTGAAGGACTACTTGATGTCTACCTGATGTAGAACTCTGTTTAGCATACTCAAGGTTTTTACTTACCAACTGATCACATTCAGGCGTTTATTTAACACCAATTTGTGGTCACTATTTTGAATAATTACTGAAACATGATTGCAGTATAATGATCTACTATGGACATTAAGTACTTCACGTTTTACTTAACCGACTCTACAATTTACCTGCTTCAGTTACACTCCATATGTACATTGTCAACTCATCTTGCATGTTTATTTAAGCACTTGTGGTGCGGCCTTCACAATTTTCTTAGCCTAATTATATAGATTAAACTAAACTTGGATTTTTGAAAATTTGTTGTATGTGTAGGATCTGTGGACTCAAAAGAGGGGGGTTTAATTGAGCTATAAAAACTTAAACCAAAGTTGTTAGGTCTTCAAGCTCTATTCCAAATTGAAGCAATAAGTAAAACAAGAAAGGATGAAAGAGATTAAACAATAACAAAGTGAAGGCATATATTTAATGTGGTTTTAGCTCTCAAGGTTATATCTCCTTTCCTTAGAGAAGTTAACCTTTAGGATTTTCAACCATTGAATATTGTCTTATATTTAAACAGAGCATACAGCAAGTGACTTCTCTTTTCAGCTCAAGAGTAACTAGCTTCATTTTCTAGGACAAGGAGTCAAAAATCTTATAAAAGGACTTATGTTTCCTTACTTAGGGTCACCTTCCTTTGCAAGAAACAACTTCAAATCACAATTTGTGATAGAATGAAATTGCAAGAAAGTTTTACAATAAATAAGTAGGACTATCTCTCTTACAAGTGACATATTCACTTTAATAAATATAGCAAGTGATCAATCTCAAGGGAGTGATTAGGGGCCTTGTGAGGCATTCAACTATATTACAGGAGCCACTAGGTAACTTTGGGAAGCTCCCATATAATATCCTATATATAATTGAGCATGCCTATTAGCCAGTAGACTTCATTAGGACGAATGATAGTCATGTTTTAGGGTGGGTGGGATGTCCCATAGATATAATTTAACTTTTTATCCCTAATTAAACTGCTACTTTGCACTTAACAAAAAGCTACAACTATATTGTGGTTAGTCAAATTTCTTGAACAAATTCTTAGTCGATGACACTAGTTGACATACCACACCTACGACAGTTGGTTGAGTTTCCAGTGTGAAAAGTCAGTTGGTGGACATCCCTACGCATGTGGACTTTTTCGGGTAGATTGAGTTTCCCCAAAAGGAACTCGATTGATGACAAAAAATAGATAATCCTTGCACAATGTCATCATCTTAGCATTCCTTGAGGAAACTCGATTGTGGACATTGTGTGAATGGATGTTATGATAGTTCTACATGCAATTGTAATTCATTCTAATTAAATTTAGTACATGTATGAGCTTAATCATAATTCATGCAATCATTTTAAATTATTTAGATCAAAGCACTATGGAGAAGTCTAAAATGTGTTTTTCAACTTTGAACTTTGAGTATGTCTGACTTAATTTTCTTCAATATAGGGTTTCAAAATTTGAGCAATTCAATGTGTCTATTAACTTGAAATGATCGCCATAGAATGTTAGACACATAAGTGAAGTAGTGAAGCTATAATTAAAATATGGGTAATGTAACGTGTGCAGTCAATGGTAAAGTTTCTCATGTTTAACTTTAGTCCTAAAAATATTGGGATTCTACTAGAGTAAATTTGTCAATGAAATTTGTGCTTAATCAACTTAGACGAGTGAGGATGACCCTAGAATTTCATATCTAATGATAGTTTTGTAGGAAAAATTGTATTTTTTTTAAATATATGGATGATTTCAGAGTTTAGATATGATATTATTGTACATCAGACATGAGTTCACCTTACCTGTCATTTTTCATGGCTAACACTAAACAATTGACATCTGCTTCCAACAACATGAGATTCTTCATTATGCAGCTTTGTCCTAAAAGGTTTTTTGGTATGAAAACATTAGAAAGGCAAAAATATAAGATATGAGGTTAAGAAAATTATGTGCTATATTTTCTAAAATAATTAAAGCTATGATACCATTTATACGCAAACATATGACTTTAGATAGTCCAACCTAAATCTATAGAAAAATTAATACAATTAATTATATTCACTAACCTTTTTGTATTGTCGGTTTTATGATCTTGAAGATGACTAGTAAGTAACATGTTATTATAATTTCTCCATATATCATGAAGTTAATTTTATATTTCATCTAAATACAACTTTCTACCTATAATATTGGTTTACATATATGTATAGTATTAGGATGAATGAGTTGCATGTCTTAGATTTCAATCACTACTCACATTCCTTGTCTAAGATAAATATTATATATATATTGTTGGATCGTGTAAAATGGATTCATAGTGATTCCAAATGTAAAATGTGTGTATGATACTTTCCATTTGTCCTATCATAAGATATATGTGATGTATGATATAGATTCTATTTTCAAGTGGAAACTTGGATGGTGTTATATTTGAGTATAAAATCACTTTAATGTTGTTGAAATGGTCTATGTCAGTATTATTATGTATATAATCGGTGATTTGTTAGATTCCAAAGGAAGCTCTTGTAAAAATCAATTGCATCACATGTTCTATAATTCAAGTTAAACCTCTTGTTAATTTTAGAACAAAGTTGTGCTTAACGGAGTTGTGTTTTTCTATTTGGAGAATGATGATTGAGAACTAGGTTTTTGAAAGAAGGATTCTTATAAAATTAAATCTTATGGTTAAATTTGGTCTCTTTCCAGTGTCCATGTGTGGTAACACAGAAAAACAAGAAGGATTTTGGTCTACTAAAGACCAAGACTACTACTTGAGCGCCTATTTGGATACTATGAGCAATGGCAGACACACAAGGAAGTCATTATGGCCTCACTCACAGTGCAGAGGCAGCCTCACCTAATAAAATATATCATTTTCATGACAATTTGTTAAAAGTGAATATGAGAATTATGGAGAGGTTATCGAGAGTGGAAGAGAATTTAAGATGAGAGAGAGAGCATGTAAGGAATGCGGGATCACCCCCTTACTAAAAAAATGAAGAATAAAATATACATTCCAAACACACTCAAAGGTATGTTGGAATAGGTATAAATTTTCAAATTTATTATAATGATATGCAAAAGACCAAAGTATAGCAGCGAAATAAAAATAATGACAATATTCAATTTTCATAAAAGATTACAAAAGTACATCATAATAATCTCGTAAGGGTTTACATGTATGATACAACAGAAGGGTCTAAGTATAGGGAAATCTAAACCATAACAACTTTGTCTCCAAGCTTTAACTCCTTAAGCTAGTCCAAAACTTCATGCCTTATCATCCAAGTCCTTCACCTAGGGTTGGAAGCATACCCTAGCAAGAAGAGAAAATAGATGACATCAGCAAAGGCTGGTATGTGCATACTAAATAAGAAATTGAGTAATATATGGAATAAAGGACATCAAGGTGTAAGGGATTCCCATGAAAAAGATAAGGACAACCCAAGTCGGCATCAAGAGAAATGATTTGCAATAACAAAAGAGATACTTGTCATAATTAAAACAAAAGAGTGGTGCCACATAAGCACATATCATAACCATCATCCTGCATGCATGTGAGATAAGCATAACACTAGAATATTATAAACACAAAGGCGGACAAGTCTCATAAACTTGAAACTTGATAAAGGAATACTACTAATCTACCAGATATATAAAACATGGGCCAAGAATCACACATCGTGTCCTGGGTATGAGGTTCTTTTCCATCCCAAAAGAGCAGGAAATATCACATCTGCTCGGTGGGAAATAACACATCTGCCATAAAAACCAATGCAATTACACTACTCTAGTGCTACTGAATCACATAGCATTTTAATTGTAGAGGCAAGTAGAAAGTATAGTCAGAATATATAAACTAGTCACCACATAAGTGACCAACATATACATCCACCTCAAGTGGGCAAAAGACATCACATGTCATCTTTTAGAGTTCCATCATGAACAAAGCATAAGATAAGAGTTCAAAAGAATATACATCATCACATGATCAATATCAAATAAGGTCGTTCACATGAACCATGATTTTCAAAAGAAAAGACATTGTGTATAGGATAATGTCCATAGGATAAAGAGAATGAATAAGCATAGGTGAATTTCTCAACATAGAAGAATAGGGGATACATCATACACCAAGAGAAAGAAATTTCTCAATATGAATAATTAGGGATGCATCATGCAATAAGAGAGAGAAATTGCTCAATATGAATAATCGGGGATGCATCATCTCTCAACTTCAGAGTATAAATAGTCTAAGTCAGTCCTAGAGTCAAGCCTAGGCCTCCAAAGAACCTCTAGGGAAGGTGGACAGGTCCAATAAGTAAGGTTCTCGATCTTAGAGAGGTTGGTTACTCCAAAGCTCCTATCTCGAGCAAGAAGCACTTTCTCCACTTTAGAGGTGAAAAACCCTAACAAAAGAACATGGAGATGAGGTATTTATGGGTTCTAGGTGGGGTTTCACCATGGAAGGCCATGGTTCTGACCTAGAGGAAGGTGGAAGGAAGACTAAAAATATGAAAATAGGGAAGGAAAGGAGGATACTTACTAGTTTTGGTCAAAATCACCGAGGCGGAGCTTAAGAAATCCTAAATAGAGAAATTTGGAACCCTAGGAGCCTTCTTCACCAAGGTAGGCACCTCCTTTTACCTTGGGATAGCACCTTCATGGAAAAACATAGTAGGAATGATGCTCTAAGATAGAGGGGATAAAGGAGAGCAAGATTTTTCGAATTGGGAGTTGGGAAGGGGTAGATATGGCTATATAAAGAAAGAGGTCAAGTATGAGGTGTCTATGAGACTTTCCATGTGTCATGTATAAGGGTGTTCATGGACATGCAAGCCTTTATGGATAAGTAATAATTTAAGCACGAGGTGTCAAGTTAATTTCCATGTGTCCAATGCTAAGGATGCCTATGGACATGCAAGCCTTTATGGATAAGGAAGAAGTCAAGCATGAGGTGTCCATGGAGCTTTCCATGTGATCCTTAGCCTAGGGATTTCATGGCCATGCAAGAGGACATCTCATGGTGTCTTCTTGAATATCAAATTTCGGTTTATGGACACTTATAGGCCATCCCAACCGACCTCCAATCAAAGAAATAACCCCATTGGTTGATAGCTTCTAAAGATAAGCTCATTTATAAAGAGGGTAATCCATATAATGCCCTTGGAAAGTAACACCTTCAAACCAAGGTGCAACTAGGTGCCTCATGGGTCAAAAACTCGAGAATGTTAAGGGAATATCTAAATATTATAATGCATGTGATAATTTGCAAAGAAAAACTCCGAATTGGGTAAATTGCAGAAAAGTCTAGAATGTACCTAAAATTGCATAACTTGCACAAACAACATCCAAATTGGACCAAACTTCATCCACAAGTTATATTTGATGTGTTGAATTCTAATTTTCAATTATTTCCATATTTCTAAGTTATATAATCATATTATTCATTACTTATGCCTTTTACTCATTTTCTCTCTCCTAAACTTATCTTAATATTTCAAAGTTGTCCAAATTAGATGAAATTGACATGTATGCTAATTTTGATATGTAGATTTTGAATTTGAAGTTTGTTTCCACTTTTGAGACTAATTATTATGAGATAGTTCATATGTCCCATTAACGTCTCGTTATCTAAATTATTCATACAAAATTAAGTTCCTTATCTTCATATTACCACCAAAATGAGTTATGTGGCATATTTTATGTATCCATTATAAACTTAAGATTAATGTTAAAACATTAGGTTATATTAAGGTGATCTATACATGATTAGCTCATTAGGGTTATACTAAACATCTATTTAGTTCTAACCTTCAACCTTATTTGGCTAAGTCCAAAATGTCAACTTCTAGGGTAGGGTCTGAGATCTAGTATGTTACAACACACCACCCCTTAAAGGGATTTCATCCTCGAAATCAAAACATAAATATATAAGAAAACAACTTATTCACCACCCCTTAAAGGATTCATATTATTAAGTCAAAACTATTCTTTAGGTACAAAAGGTTCAACTACACTTCCTTACATCCAACTACATAAGCATCATGCAAAAAAAATATAACTTGTAAAGACTAACTATGAACTATGAGTTAACTTGCTCTTGTCCATCCTCAAACAAGTCTTCACACCTGGGAGACTGGTTCTACATATTAGGGTCCCTAAAGATAAATCATATAGATATCTAAGGCTACTATTTCCTAAAAGCATGCTATTTTGAATAATTCATATCAGCTCAGGCCAGACCAGTATCATATGGATTCAGAAGTCCTCATAAACCAAGCTAGTGGTGCGGAGGAAAAAATTTCCAGCCCCCGAACCCTGATCCTTTCTAGATACCTTTGCTTTCAACTTCATATCCTAGTAGCTGCCTAAAGGCCAAGCTAAACAACCTCAAGTTACTATGGTAACTTAAGCATCTTTTACTTGTAAGTATTTTAAGGATCTATTCATCATTATTCTAATGTGAAAGTATATGATCCTAAATCAACCCTTCATCATCTATTGATCAACTCTAGGTCAAACATGTCACTTAAAGGTAAGGCAAGGATTCTAACTAGGGAGATAAAATTGAAATAGTCAGATTCTAACTACTATGGGCTCTGATACCATGTTATAAGGAGTGAGGGATCACCCCTTACTAAAAAAATTGAAGAATAAAACATCCATTCCAAACACACTCAAAGGTATGTTGGAATAGGTATAAATTTTCAAATTTATTATAATGATATGCAAAAGACCAAAGTATAGCAGCAGAATAAAAATAATGACTATGTTCAATTTTCACAAAAGTGCATCATAATAACCACGTAAGGGTTTACATGTATGATACAACATAAGGATCTAAGTAGAGGGAAATCTAAACCATAACAACTTTGTCTCCGAGCTTTAACTCCTTAAGCTAGTCCAAAACTTCATGCCTTATCATCCAAGTCCTTCACCTAGGGTTGGAAGCATACCCTAACAAGAAGAGAAAATAGATGACATCAGCAAAGGCTGGTATGTGCATACTAAATCGGAAATTGAGTAATATATGGAATAAAGGACATCAAGGTGTAAAGGATTCCCATGAAAAAGATAAGGACAACCCAAGTGGGCATAAAGAGAAATGATTTGCAATAACAAAAGAGATACTTGTCATAATTAAAACAAAAGAGTGGTGCCACATAAGCACATATCATAACCATCATCCTGCATGCATGTGAGATAAGCATAACACTAGAATATTATAAACACAAAGGCGGACAAGTCTCATAAACTTGAAACTTGATAGAGAAAGGAATACTACTAATCTACCAGATATATAAAACATGGACCAAGAATCACACATCTTGTCCTGGGTATGAGGTTCTTTTCCATCCCAAAAGAGCAGGAAATATCACATCTTCTCGGTGGGAAATAACACATCTGCCATAAAAACCAATGCAATTACACTACTCTAGTGCTACTGAATCACATAGCATTTTAATTGTAGAGGCAAGTAGAAAGTATAGTCAGAATATATAAACTAGTCACCACATAAGTGATCAACATCGACATCCACCTCATAAGTGGGCAAAAGACATCACATGTCATCTTTTAGAGTTCCATTATGAACAAATCATAAGATTAGAGTTCAAAAGAATATCCATCATCACATGATCAATATCAAATAAGGTCGTTCACATGAACCATGATTTTCAAAAGAAAAGACATTGTGTATAGGGTAATGTCCATAGGATAAAGAGAATAAATAAGCATAAGTGAATTGCTCAACATAGAAGAATAGGGGATACATCATACACCAAGATAAAAAAAAATTGCTCAATATGAATAATCAGGGATGCATCATACAATAAGAGAGATAAATTACTCAATATGAATAATCGGGGATGCATCATACCTCAACTTCAGAGTATAAACAGTCCAAGTCAGTCCTAGATCCAAGCCTAGGCCTCCAAAGAACCTCTAGGTAAGGTAGACATGTCCAATAAGTAAGGTTCTCAAGCTTAGAGAGGCTGGTTTCTCCAACAAAGCTCCTATCTCGAGTTAGAAGCACCTTCTCCACTTTAGAGGTGAAAACCCTAACAAAAGAACATGGAGATGAGGTGTTTATGGGTTCTAGGTGGGGTTTCACCATAGAAGGCCATGGTTCCGACCTAGAGGAATGTGGAAGGAAGACTAACAACATGAAAATAGGGAAGGAAAGGAGGATACTTACTAGTTTTGGTCAAAATCACCAAGCAGGAGCTTAAGAAATCCTAAATAGAGAAATTTGGAACCCTAGGAGCCTTCTTCACCAAGGTAGGCACCTCCTTTTACCTTGGGACAGCACCTTTGTGGAAAAACAGAGTAGGAATGATGCTCCAAGCTAGAGGGAATAAAGGACAACAAGAGTTTTTTTTAATTGGGAGTTGGGAAGGGGTAGATATGGCTATATAAAGAAAGAGGTCAAGTATGAAGTGTCTATGAGACTTTCCATGTGTCATGTATAAGGGTGTCCATGGACATGCAAGCCTTTATGGATAAGTAATAATTCAAGCATGAGGTGTCAATTTACTTTCGTGTCAAGTTACTTTCCATGTGTCCAATTCTAAGGGTGCCTATGGACATGCAAGCATTTATGGATAAGGAAGAAGTCAAGCATGAGGTGTCTATGGAGCTTTCCATGTGTCCTTAGCCTAGGGATTTCATGGTCATGCAAGAGGACATCTCATAGTGGCTTCTTGAATATCAAATGTCAGTTTATGGACACTTATAGGCCATCCCAACCGACCTCCAATCAAAGAAATAACCCCATTGGTTGATAGCTTCTAAAGATAAGCTTATTTATAAAGAGGGTAATCCTTATAATGCCCTTGGAAAGTAACACCTTCAAACCAAGGTACAACTAGGTGCCCCATGGTTCAAAAACTCGAGAATGGTAAGGTAACATCTAAGTATTATAATGCATGTGACAAATTGCAAAGAAAACATCCGAATTGGGTAAATTGCATAAAAGTCCAGAATGTACCTAAAATTACATAACTTGCACAAACAACATCCAAATTGGACCAAACTTCATCCACAAGTTATATTTGATGTGTTGAATATGAATTTTAAATTATTTCCATATTTTTAAGTTATATAATCACATTATTCATTACTTATGCCTTTTACTCATTTTCTCTTTCCTAAACTTATCTTAATATTTCAAAGTTGTCCAAATTAGATGAAATTTGACATGTATGCTAATTTTGATATGTAGATTTCAAATTTGAAGTTTGTTTCCACTTTTGATACTTATTTTTATGAGATATTTCATATGGCCCATTAACGGGTCGTTATCTAAATTATTTATACAATTATGTTCCTTATCTTCATGTTACCACCAAAATGAGTTATGTGGCATATTTTATGTATCCATTATAAATTTAAGATTAATTTTAGAACATTAGGTTATATTAATGTGATCTATACATGCATTGTCTCATTAGGGTTATACTAAACATCTATTTAGGTCTAACCTTCAACCTTATTTGGCTAAGTCCAAACTGTCAACTTCTTGGGTAAGGTCTGAGATCTACTATGTTATAGATTATGTGAGTTGGAGAGAGTGAGAGGAGTGGAAGAGTCTAAAAGAATATCAAGGGAAGAGAGTTTGAGGGTGACAAGAAAGGGGTACCCCCCCCATGTTTCAGCACTATATTATGAGGGGCTTGTATACAGATACCGCCTATGCTTACTCTTTTGACTTTTATATTTTTACATAATGATATATGGTCAGTAGGCACCTCTAGTGCAAAATTATCACCATATAATACTATTATTGGTATCGACACTTATCACTTCTATGTGGTTGCAAAGTGGAATATTTTATATAATCAAACGATTATCTCAAAAAAATAGAAAAAAAGAGAGCGAGAGATCTTAATGTATGGAGAGAGACTTCCCCAAAGTAAAGCAAGAATCATGTAGCATATTTATCCTGAGAGATCTTAATGTATGGAGACAGACTTCCCCAAAGTAAAGCAAGAATCATGTAGCATATTTATCACATTCAGTGCATTTAATATATGGAATAAAATATGTTAATTTACCTTGTGCTAACATAAAGCTAATTATATTATAGATATTAGCATGTTATTTGAATAGAGTATAAAAATGGTCAATCCAATATTTGGAAATCCATTATTTATTACTAATTAGTAATTTGAAGTGAAGTGGTACATTTGTAGAAAACTCATAGATCACATATATGGTTGGGAAAAAATTTCTCCTAGATGAACTCAATTTTTTACTTATATAATAGATCAACCCATGACTTATGCTCGAAAGAAATCTTAGACGGCACATCGTTGAATTGCATAACCTTTTCTTTAAAATATACCTCTCTATGACACATGCAAAATATTCAAGTTAGATCACAAATTGTATTGATCAATATAAGGTCTTATCAATTTTAACACACACACACACACACACACATATATAGAGAGAGAGAGAGAGAGAGTCAGGCTAGAATACACTTGAGTGTATTCGGAGCAGAATACACTCAAGTAGTTTTTTATGATGCAATATTTTTTTCAAAAATCTAATATGTTGATCTTCTTAAACATCTTGTGAACAACTCATACGCAAAATTTGAGCACATTTGGACATTTATAGGTCAAGTTATAAAGACCGCAAAAATTATGCATTTCAAATTAGTTCCGCGCGTCGGTTTTGTTGCCCTTGGATGAGTGACTTACATTCATCCAAATGGGCTCAAAATTTGTATGTATCCTAGTTATAGTATGACGTTGAATATCAATGGTTACATTTTACAAAAAATAGTCTTGATATGCAAACCCACTTGAGTGTATTCGTGCGATCTGTACACTCGAGTGTATTCTAGCCTGACTCTCTCTCTCTCTCTCTCTCTCTCTCTCTATATATATATATATATATATATAGAGAGAGAGAGAGAGAGAGAGAGAGTCGGGCTAGAATACACTCGAGTGTATCCGGAGCGGAATACACTCGAGTGTATCCGGAGCGGAATACACTCGAGTGTATCCGGAGCAGAATACACTCAAGTAGTTTTTCATGATGCAATATTTTTTTTGAAAATCTAAATCATTGATCTTCTTAAACATCTTGTGAACAACTCATATCCAAAATTTGAGCACATTTGGATATGTATATCTCATGTTATGAAGACCGCAAAAATTATGCATTTCAAATTAGTTTCGCGCGTCGATTTTGTTGCCTTTGGATGAGTGACTTACGCTTATCCAAATGGGCTCAAAATTTGTATGTAGCCTAGTTATAGTTGACGGTGAAGATCAACGGTTTACATTTTGTAAAAAATAGTCTTGATATGCAAACACACTTGAGTGTATTCGTGCGATCTGTACACTCGAGTGTATTCTAGCCTGACTCTCACTACTACAGAAATGGCTTATGAAGTCACTTTCCAGGCGTCGGTTAATGACTAATAACCGACGCCTAAAATCTACAGCGTCGGTTTAAAATACAAACCGACATATATCGGATAGGAGTGGCCAGACACGGGTATCACTTTCTATTTAGCGTCGGTTCAAGAATAAACAACCGACACCTAAAAACACCCGCCAAATCCAATTTATCCAACGAAAAAAATTAGGTCCAAAATTTAACTAACAACGTCGGTTATTAAATACACAACCGACGATTAAAACTTTTTCACGCGGGACATTTTTATCGTCGGTTATATTCCCAAAACTGACGTCGATTTGTTTACCCGCGCTGTCCGCGCCAAAATTTTTACACCCCTATGGCGTCGGTTTTTTCTTAGTGACTGACGATGTTATGTTTTAGCGTCAGTTTGTTAAAGAACCGATGCTTAAGGTTAACTTAACTGCACTCGCGCGAGGGACTCTTTCCCTTTCTCTGTTTCATTCCTGATTCTTCAGTTCGCGTAACTAGGTCCGGCGATTTCTTCTCTGTCGGTGCCGCCGTCGCTCGATTGCTTCTCTGCTGGTGTCGCCGCCGCTCGCTGCTCGTCTCCTCGCCGCCGCCCCCGCCAGTGGCTACTTTGGTCACCCATCTGCTCCTCTCCTCTCCTGCTAGGTCTCTGCTCCTGGTCGCCCGCTCACCGCCGCCGCCCGTTTGTTGCTTGCTGCTCTGAAAACCCACCCTCTCGCTCACTGCCGCTGCCGCCCTCTTTCCTGCTCGCTGCTCCTGCAGGTATATCATTTTCCTCCTCTTCTCCGCCATGTTGTGAAATTTTAGGTTGGCACGGCCGTGGTGGCTGATTTTGTGCTATATTGCTCAATTATGTGTGTATATTTGTGTATTTACTATTTTGTGCTATTTTGTGCTTGCATATATTTGTGTTTAGGGTTTAGGGTCACATGTGGGTCTTCTATTTCTAAATTGATTATGTAACCCTAATTAATACATTACAACAGAATTGAATCGTGTATTTGTGTTGTTGTAGGTGTTGTTGACTTACTGTTCAAATCTTTGATATATGGAATCATGGTTTATTTACTGTTTATTATTTACTGACAAGCATGATTAAATGATGTTACACAAAACTTAGGATATGAATGATGAAACTAGGATTGTAGGTATAAGAATGACAGCACATGTATTTGTTGGCCTAGAAACCCGTCCAAGATTTACTCATTAGGAGTAAATTTTGGATAGTCCCTGGTTTGGGACTGTTCTTGAACACCTAATCTCACTTAGGATGTAAGTGTATAATGTGTATTTGATTTTCAAGAAAATTTCGATAGCATTTCCCTGTTTGTTCTCTAAGTACATATGTACTTAGAGAACAGCGGGGAAATGCTGCCGAAATTTTCTTGAAAACCCAATACACATTATACACTTACTAGTGAGATTAGGTGTTCAAGAATGGGATAGGTGGTACACATTTATTATATATAAGAATGACAACACATGTATTTGTTGGCCTAAAGTTTTAATCATGCAAAAACTCTAATCTGTTAACCCTAGACCCTAATCTTGTTGTAATGTATATTTGATTTCTCTTTGATCATAGAATGGATAGATCATGGATGTCCATTTGCAATCGCTGCACCCCAGAGTTTATTTCTGGTCTTGACCAGTTTATTAGATTTGTCGAGGAACATAGGAAAAAACCTGGAGATAGGTTCCACTGTCCATGTTGGCATTGCGGTAACAACTTGAAAGTCAGCACTGGTGACGAAATCAAAAGTCATGTCATGTGCAATGGGATTATACAAGGCTATACAGAATGGCACTGGCATGGAGAGATTTCAAACTCAAAACCAGTGGATGTCGATAGAAGTGCTTGTGTGGAAGAAGAAATTGCCTACGATGACGTAGATGTGAATGAACCAGTTCCAGTAGACTTCGTTGATGCGATGCTGGATAGTTGTGGGGTAGAGCACACCGATCCATCTCCAATTTTTAGAAACATTGTGCATGATGCTGAGATATCGTTATACACAGGTTGTACTAAGTTTACGAAGCTTAGCGCTGTGTTGAGATTGTATAAGTTGAAAGCTAACAATAGATGGAGCGACAAAAGCTTCACTTCATTGTTGACTTTGTTGAAAGAAATGCTTCCTGAAGGAAACGAGCTGTCAATCTCAACATACCAGGTAAAGAAATTGTTGTGCCCAATGGGAATGGATGCCAAGAAGATACACGCATGCCCGAATGACTGTGTATTATTTCAAAAGGACTATGTGGATTTGAAAGATTGTCCAAAATGTGGTGCGTCACGGTATAAATTGACGACTTCGGGGGAGTCCAAAATTGGTTCTCCTACCAAGGTGATGTGGTATATACCTATAATATCACAGTTTCAACGCTTGTTTTCCAATCCGATAGATGTGAAGAATTTGAGGTGGCATGCAGATGTTAAGAAAAATAATGATGGGATCCTACGACATGCGTATGATTCCCCACAGTGGAAGAAGATTGATCTATTGTACCCTGAATTTGGTGAAGAAGTCAGGAATCTAAGACTTGGGATTTGTACAGATGGGATGAATCCGTATGGGACATTGAGCAGTCAACATAGCACTTGGCCAGTCATGCTTGTTATATACAATCTTCCTCCCTGGTTGTGTATGAAAAATAAGTATGTAATGTTGTCGTTGTTGATATCGGGCCCTAAACAATCTGGAAATGACATCGATGTTTATCTTGAACCTTTGATTGATGACTTAAAGAAACTCTGGGGTGAAGGTGTGATGACCTATGATGCTTCACGAAGAGAGACATTTTGTTTGCATGCTTTGTTATTTTGCATTATTAATGACTTTCCAGCATATGGGAATTTGTCTGGATATAGTGTCAAAAGAGCTAAAGCGTGTCCTATATATGAAGAGAACATTGATTCAACAAGACTAAAACATGGCGGTAAGACTGTATATCTCGGTCATCGAAGGTTTCTTACAAAATTTCATCTGTATCGTAGGAAGCGCAAAGCATTCAATGGATTGAATGAGGAACGGAGTGCACCTAAACCTATACCAGGGGTGGTTGTTTATGAAAGAGTAAAAGACTTTGTCAATGAATTTGGTAAGAGATCACAATGTACTATGGCCACACGGAGTGACAAATCTTTATTCAAGAAGAAGTCAATATTTTGGGATCTTCCTTATTGGAGTTCTTTGACAGTCAGGCATTGTATCGATGTCATGCACGTTGAGAAAAATGTATGTGATAGTGTCATTGGTACTTTGTTGAATATACCAGGTAAGACTAAAGATGGGATAAAATCCAGATTGGACCTACGTGAAATGGGAATAAGGTCAGAATTAATAGAATTTTTTGAAATGGGAAATCAGAGAACATACTTACCTCCCGCTTGTTACACATTGTCTAGAAAGGAGAAGAAAGCTTTTTGTGAATGTTTGGTAAATGTTAAGGTGTCACAGGGTTACTCATCCAACATCCGTAGATTGGTATCAATAAAAGATCTGAAGTTGATAGGTCTTAAATCTCATGATTGTCACACTCTAATGCAACAAATATTGCCTGTGGCAATTAGATCTATATTGCCTAAGTATGTAAGGTTTGCAATCATCAGACTTTGTTTCTTTTTCAACAGTCTGTGCAGCAAAGTTATTGACCCTGATACTCTCGATAAATTGCAAAGAGAAGTGGTTGTTACCCTATGTCAGCTTGAGATGTATTTTCCTCCGTCGTTCTTTGATATCATGGTACATCTTGTTGTCCACTTGACTAGGGAAGTGAAAATGTTGGGACCAGTTTTCTTGCATTGGATGTATCCCTTTGAACGATACATGAGCATTTTTAAAAGTGATGTTCGAAACCGTTATCGGCCTGAAGGGAGTATTATCGAGGGTTATGTGGCGAGAGAGGTTATGGATTTTTGCAATGACTTTCTCAGTGGTAATGACACTCCTGATAATGACAAGAATATTGATGAGCAATTTGGCAAAGGAATTTGGGGATCACGTGTGAAAGTAATCAGCCGTGAGCAGTTGGAACAAGGTCACTTGTATATTTTACACAACAGGGACGAAGTGAACGTTTATATCGAGGAACATACCAATTTCATCAAGAGACAATATCCTCGAGCCAATACAATGTTGCTTGCTAGAGAGCATAACAAGACATTTATTAAGTGGTTTGAAAATAAAGTCTTACATCAACTATCTCAAATACCAGATGATATTACTGAAACTATCAAATGCCTCGCCTTTAAACCAAAATTGACTGTTATGTCTTATGAAGGGTATGACATTAATGGATTCACATATTATACAAAGCGCCAAGATGATAAGAGTGTCGTCCAAAACAGTGGGGTCACCCTTCAAGCATTGACTATGTTTTTTGCAAGTGCAAAGGATAAGAGTCCACGTGAAGCTAAAATGTCATATTACGGTGTCATTGAAGACCTATGGGAGTTTGACTACATATATTTCAGAATTCCGCTCTTCAAATGTAATTGGGTTGATAACACCAAAGGAGTTATAGTGGATGAATTGGGTTTCACTTTAGTGAACTTTGAAAAGATTGGCGAGAAGGATGAACCATTCATATTGGCATCACATGCAGTTGTATGTGCGTGGAGATCACAATGAAGGATTGTTAATTGATAAAAAATCACAATATTAGAGGCATGTTTATATTTGTTTATATGTTTTATTTTTCTGAATGTGAACTATACAATGTGAATGTGAACTTTACAATGTGAATTACTTTATAATGTGAACTTTACAATGTGAATTACTTTACAATGTGAATGTGAACTTTACAATGTGAATTACTTTACAATGTGAATGTGAACTTCACAATGTGAGCTTTACAATGTGAACTTTACAATGTGAATGTGAATTTTACAATGTGAATTACTTTATAATGTGAACTTTACAATGTGAATTACTTTACAATGTGAATGTGAACTTTACAATGTGAGCTTTACAATTTGAATTACTTTACAATGTGAACTTTACAATGTGAATGTGAATTTTCAGATGGCTGAGCATTCTCCTGATGACCGTGCTGATGATTACCGTGAGGGTGAGGACATCAATGCACCACCTCACAATGTAAGTTTTAAAAATATATCATATATTTATATCTATATGTCCATTTATAGTTATATCTTGTAAATGTGTTTATTTTGTCAAATTTTAGGTTGATGATGCACATGTACCATCTGAAGCACTTGAGGCACTTGATCAGCAACACCAAAAAGTTGACAAGAGAAGGGGCATTACTATGATGAAGAAGTTAATAGCGCAAAAGGGCAATGGACCCAAACTTGTTGTGGATTTTGATAATGCAGGAAATGCATCTGGTGTGAATCGCAATTCATTTGTTTCATATCTTGGGTATGTTACTCGTAGCCATTGCGGTTGTAAGATAGATTCTTGGCATAAAGTTTCTAAGGAGAAGAAAGACGTAATATGGAAGGATTTATTCGTGAGTTATTATTAATTTGCAATTCTATTTTGTAGATTACTAATTTTTTGGATACTAGTTAATAGCAATTCTAATTTGTAGAGTATATTTGAATTGGATGAAAAGTTGCATCGTAAATGTGTGATGCAACGATGTGGGAGTGTTACGACCCCATCTGAGCTTAATTGGTAAACTAGGGTTTACCTAGACAATTGCAAAGATTAATTGGAATAATCATTCTTGAAATCTAATTAATGACGATAACACAATTAGGATGTTTTAACTATGATAAGAAGTCTAAATGTTCTTTTGTCTTGAGAATTAGGGTTTGAGAAGCATAGACCCTAATCGGCCCAAAATAGGGTTTTAATGACATATGAATACAGAATTTGATAAGTAGAATGTCAAACTCGACCGATCACAGGTCAGAACATTCTTCAAAAATTCTGATATTTTCCAATGTTGTTCACATTTTATATATCCAAATCATATACAAATTTGAAGTAAATCAGAGTTACACATAAAATACTAAATATCATTTAGTGAGACATTCTACTTATCAAATTCTGTATTCATATGTCATTAAAACCCTATTTTGGGCCGATTAGGGTCTATGCTTCTCAAACCCTAATTCTCAAGACAAAAGAACATTTAGACTTCTTATCATAGTTAAAACATCCTAATTGTGTTATCGTCATTAATTAGATTTCAAGAATGATTATTCCAATTAATCTTTGCAATTGTCTAGGTAAACCCTAGTTTACCTAGTTTACCTAGTTTACATAACAATAGAACTTTCTGAGCCGCATAAGTTGAGATAGTTGTATCAGAGTATCAGAGTTGCGCAGTGAAAGCGTGGTGGTTTATCTTTGCATTCTATGTTTGACTGTGGCATAAAGAATTTTCTTGATATCATTGAGAACTATTTGAAATATGTTGTGATTTAGTAAACAATTAAAAGATCTAATGTTGAAAACTACATTCAGGTATGAAATACAAGAATATAATGACATGGAAGGCTTTAGAAGCTTAGAATAACCTTGAATGTATCTTTCTTGTAGGTTTATGTTTCGAGGACGAAACATTCTAGGGGGGGAGAGTTGTTACGACCCCATCTGAGCTTAATTGGTAAACTAGGGTTTACCTAGACAATTGCAAAGATTAATTGGAATAATCATTCTTGAAATCTAATTAATGACGATAACACAATTAGGATGTTTTAACTATGATAAGAAGTCTAAATTTTCTTTTGTCTTAAGAATTAGGGTTTGAGAAGCATAGACCCTAATCGGCCCAAAATAGGGTTTTAATGACATATGAATACAGAATTTGATAAGTAGAATGTCTCACTAAATTATTTTTAGTATTTTATGTGTAACTCTGATTTACTTCAAATTTGTATATGATTTGGATATATAAAATGTGAACAACATTGGAAAATATCAGAATTTTTGAAGAATGTTCTGACCTGTTTATCGATCGAGTTTCAAACTCGACCGATCACATTTTCAGATTGATATAGCAGTGTGGTAATTGAATTTTATCTTTTTATTCGTATATATAATTGATCTCAAATTTTAGCTGTGCTTGAAAAACACAATTTTAGACACTCTGTTAAATTGGCGTAATTTTTGGATGATTTTTGATCTCTACAGTGAGGGTGTCGGTCGAGTTCTGTGCAGGACAAACTCGACCGAATATGCTGCAGACTGCAATATAGCAGTGCACTGTTTGATTTTTAATTATTTATTTGTAACTAGAAATGATCTCAAATTTTTACTGGAGGTCTGACACTTCATTAGGTATAACATATAAAATTTACAGAATTTTTAGAGCTTCTGTTAGCCATTCAGTAGGCGAATTACAGAAACTATTGTGAAACTGAATATTCAGCCAATATAATTAAAGTTGAGTGTTGGGTCAATATGCAATTGACCCAAGCAGCTCAAATTTGACTTATATGATCGACCACACACACACAGCTCTCATTCTTCGTCATCCACCCCAGAGAAACAAAAATCTAGAGAGAGAGGGAGAGTTAGGGCTTGAGTGGAGAAAGAGGAGGAATTGCTGACCTAGGGTTTTGCGGTCCGAGGAATGGTGAAATCAAGTAAGTTTGGATTCTTTGCATAGACTTTTATGGTGAATCTTCTCTCTCATGTCAAGATTCCGTCCATGCTCTGATTTGATCCAAGATGATTTCGAAATTCCCTCTTTTCTCACCCTTTCTTCATAATCCCTCATTTTCAAGGTTTCCGAGTTGAAGGCAAGAAGAATTGGGAGATTTGCTAGGGATTTGATATGAGTTCGAGATCCCCTGAGTTGAGCTGCAGTTTTGAGGTGTTTTCACACCTTAGGGTGAGTGGGTTCTTCCTTCAAACAGTGTAATGCACGAAATTTGATTATAGCATCCAAATCCCTAATTGCTTAGTATGTGATTTTAAACCCTGAATGTCCATTTGTTCTGTGTAGTTGCAATTTGATATGAAATGGGCTCCTTCTCTATTTGAACGACTCTCTAATGATAGATTCATATTAGAAATGTATACAACACATTCTAGAAAGAATGCCTTTCGGATTCATATTGTATGATGTAATTAGGGTTTAACCTAACTGAGATCTCACTAGAGTTTTAATCCAATTGAAGAGATATCTAGACTTAAACCAAACCTAGGTCTAAATGCTCTCAATCAAGCTTAAGGCTATCATATTTCAATATCTAAAACCTTTGGGATTCATCACTAAGTCTATGACTTTGATTTCTCTAGTTTAAGCTCGAATGACCTGTGCCACGGCCGTGGGGTGACACCACGACCGTGTTGGAGTAAATCCTAATTGAACACTTAAAGATCAAAGTTTAATAAAGAGGACTAGTAATCCTATAAGTGGTTAGGATGTAACTCATGGGATATCTTAATTGAATTTTATTCTTGTTACATGATATCTCAGTGAATGGTATGGAAAACCTAAATTTTGTTAAATTTCCATGGTTTCATATCTATATTGATTGTATATGATTTGTTGGAAACAATCTTTATTTAGTGAATGCTTATATCCTATGAAATCCTTATGAGAGCCATGTGACAAGTGAATGAGGCAAATGAAAAGGTGAATGAGGCGAATGAAACCCTAAGAGTAGGGTGTTAGCATGTGATGAATGAATAAGGCAAATGAAACCCTAAGGATAGGGTGTTCAATGAATCATGTTATGGTGATATGAAAGGTCTCGATATGAGATGTGGTGATGCTTAACTGTTGAATTGTATGTTTCTAGTGCATTTAACTTTATATGCTTGTTCTCTCTGAGTTGATATCTACATACTGCAGGGCTTCTTATTTTCAATACATATCTCGTAAATTGCAGGTGATGAGATATGACATGCCCTAGAAAGGGATGTTACTGAGACATGATATATGTTGAATGCATGAGTTATGATTTCTGTTTAAAATGTACCTATAATGTTAATGTTAGACTTAGGTGCCCTGAACACCGTAGAACCCCATTGCGCGGTCTGTACCTTTGGGGTAAAACGGTCAGCCCTGGGAATACGCCCAGGCATCGGAGACTCGTGTCCAACAAATACCGAATGTCTCGGTGACACGAAGTCTGAGAGGTAGGATCCCGGTCATCCCTGGGGATACGCCCAGGCATCGGAGATCCGAGAGAATGTCCCGGTCATCCCTGGGGATACGCCCAGGCATCGGAGACTTAGAGACCCTCCGCCTGTGTACTCAGGTAGGAGGAGTCTAGTTTACACTCTTTTGAGAGTGCAGTGAGGCCCTTGTGAGCCTGAGAGTCCTGTGCAGACCAGGACGAGAAGTCAGACTTAGCATTTCCCGGGTGTGTCGCTAAGTCTTGTACGGTGTGGCCGTAGTGCACTGCGAGTCTCTATGCAGAGTACACTGCATAGATCAGGGCATAAGCTAAAATATGATCATATAGGTTTACAGAGTTCCTTATAAATGAAAGAGTTAAGGAAGACTAGAGCATAGTCTTCTAGTAGTTATTCTTTGGATGCAATATTTACATTCTTTGTTATTTCAATTATATTGTTTTAGAACTGCTCAGTGTAGTATTTATTGTTGTTAAATTTCATATCGTTTACTCAAAGTTATATCTGTAATCACATTAGTGCCTTAGACTGTTTCTTTGAAGTACTCATTCACTGAGCGAGTAGGCTCACCCCTCTACTCAAACATTTTAGGGTTAACCGCGTGGACTTGAAGATGGTCAGAGCATCAGTGTAGATCTTCCACAAGAGTTAAGTACAAGATTAGTTGAGTCAGTCGGTCCTTGTCACTCTAGGTCCTCAGTAAGAGATAAGAGAGATAGTTGTAATTACGATGTGTAATATTATTCCTCTTTTGAAATTGTATGCTAATTAGTAGGTCTTATGTGCATAAGGTGTGAGAGACATCATGAATGTTTATACATGTATCTTTACTATTAAAGTCTGTTTAGTAAAAGAAATGTTCAGATTCCCTTGTTAAAATGATTTATGTGGTTCAATGTAAAGAAACAAGAGTTTTAAAGAAAGAAAAAAAAAGTTAAGGGTGTTCTTTGTATTACATATAATTCCTATCTTATGCCCTAATCTCATGATTTGAGGAAATTGTGAGATCGGGGTGTAACAGGGAGAGTCCTAAGGAACTATAGGACAAATCTCACCCTAGAATACATAAAGGAAGCTAACAAGAGGAAGAAGACAACCACTGAACAGTGGAACTTCCTGGACAAAGAAGAATGGGACATGTTTGTTGCTTCAAGACAAACTGATGAATTCAAGGTATTAGGCGTCAGTCCCAATCTCATTAATATATATTGTATTCACCTATTCAAGATTAACATTTACTGTTACTAAGCAAATCATTAATGTGCATACTAACTAGGCCCTCAGTGAGGCACAAAGATCAAGGCGTGCACTGAATGTGCATGACCACACAATGGGTCCAAAGGGGTATGCAGGCATTCGCCAAAGACTACAGTCTGAGGCTACTGCTCAGTCTGCTGCTACTCAGGAGTCCTCCACTATAGGTAGCACACATCTGCCTTGCCATTATGTCAGGATAGTTGGGAGGCAAAATAAGAAGGGAGAAATAAGGAAGCGCGCAACTGCTGAGGCGGCTGCAAAAATGGTAAAATGCAACTCTTACAGCAATCGTTCGAATATTGATTATTTGTGGTGTTTACTTAATTACAAATTTTTTTTGGTGATTAGCGGGAGTTGCACAAGCTGAGGAAACAAGGCAATTTCATCCCTGAGGGCACAAGGGATGAATTGACAGTTGCTCTGGGTAACCCAGAGCATCCTGGACGTGTTAGGGCTGCAGGCGCTGGTGTGGGCATCAAAGCTTTTTTTGGGCCATCCCAGCGCAAACATGTCCCAAAAGTGGGACTTTCACAAGAAGAGGTAACATATTTTTTCCTTGTAGATGTTACTGTAAAAGAGAATTCAATAATTAGAATTTGACGTTTCTTTTATCCATGTATAGGTAGATAAGCTATTTGATATGAAACTCGAAGAAGCAATGAAAAAGTGGCAGGCATCTCAGACTGCCACTTACCAGACAGTACCTATGGTGTATCCTACTACAGGCTCTACTCCTACTGCAGAGGTTGGGAGTAATCCTGTAGACCCACCACCTAGCAAATCCGTTGTAAGTATTTTTATGACATAGTAACTATTTTTTTAATTCAAGATAATATGTATATATGAAATTGTAGTCGTTTCAAAAAAAGATGATATGTATATATGTATATAACATTCTTTACACAAAAATTTGTAGGGGTTGAATCCATGTCGTCTAAAAGTTAATAAATATGTTGTTGCAGAGGCGTCGGCTTACCCATCCCTACCAGGGGAAATGTTTTACGGGTCTCCATTACCAGCTGGTTGGATTTGTGTGAGCCCGGTACATATATTCCCCAAGTGGATGGATCTTCCATTGCCATATGCCCACCCAGATTGTGAAACGTTTGGTGAGGAAGAAGGCGGAGTGATATTGTGGCTAAAAGCGGATGTCATCTTTACTGAAATTGTATGGTAAATTTACATTACGTTAAATTGTTACTGTGTGTATATGATGTCCGTTGATCTGAAATTATTATATATATACAGGTTAAAAAGAAGATACCCACAACATCTAGGCCTCCACTTCCACCTCCTACATTACCCAGTTGGGTTCCACATGACCTACCTGTCCCGTTAGGTCCTAACTGTAGGGGTATGGCAATATGGTTAGGCGAACATGATATAAATTGCCCTATAACTATTTCTATAGATTCAGATATTGCAGGTCAATCATACGAAAGCAAACTATTTATACAAGATATTTTGGAGTTGTTTCGATATGATTGGCTAAATACATCTGTGATAGAGCTATGGATAAGGTGAGATCTTCTTTATACATCCATATACCTTGTGTAGGATCTGGTGATCTGGTTTCTTATTTATTAATGCATGCGTAATTAATACATATTTTGCAGCTACTTAGACAAGATATGTGTAGATTTTGCATTCGAATATGTAGGATTTTTTATTCCATCTTTGATTAGTCTAGTAGCTAAAGATCCTCCGTCAGTTCAACAATACTGTTGTGAGGCTTTTATAATTTTTGCTCAAAATAAGAAGACGATGATAATGGCTCCATTCAATGTAGAGTAAGTTTACTTTGCTTATTATAATTTGGACTTAAGAAATTTATATTTTTATTGTGGATTTTGAGTTATTAATTTTTAACTTTTTTACCTCTAGTGGTATGCATTGGGAGTTACTGGTTATTGTCCCCGAGACGTTCACTGTCTATTATCTAGATCCTAAGGGGAGTAAATTGAATACAAAATATGGACACATAATGAAAATGGCATTATTCCGATGAGAAATATTTCATTTTCATATCTGTTAACATTTATTATTACATTACTATTTAATTATGTAATGTACTGTGTTACATTAACATGTAGGGGTTTTGATGAGTTCAAAAAGGTTGGAGGAAAGGTCCCCACAAAAAAGAACCAGCCAATAATTTGGAAGAACGTGAAAATAAGTTTCCGACTGCAATATATGTATATATTATTTATGTGAACAGTGCTTAATTAGTTGTATTTTTTAATATTTTGTATGTTTGAATTTATAGTATGCTACACAAGACAACGGATGGGCATGTGGATACTATGTGATGCGATTTATGTACATGATTATCAAATATGCTGCAATGGACATCGATTGTATTGCTGAGGTATTATATAGTCTCATTATATATATAATATGAAATATATCAATCTTATTTATAGCTCATTAATTATATATATACATCATTCTCTTTACAGGTGTTTAAAACTGACCACACTACAGGAACGGCCTTACCAGATGTACATGCTCCCTATACGACGGGAGAATTAAATGAAGTAAGAGAAGAATGGGCAACAGCCATACAAGTAGTGGGGGATTTAAGATATAATTGGGATGTTGATAGTGAATAATGACTAAAGAATGATATTTTGTAAATGAATTTCTAAATTATAATATATGTGTGAATGTTTCTACATGTCTAGATGTTTCTACATGTGTCTGAGTGAAAATGAATGAAACTGTTGGTTGCTATATGAATGTTTCTATATGTGTGAATGTGAAATGAATGGAACTACAGATTGCTAGCTACATGAATGTTTCTAAATGTGTGAAAATCAAATGGAACTGCAGGTTGCATTGCTAAATGTGTGAATATTTTTGTTGTTAATTTTGTAGGTTTGTGGCCTGTTGTTGGCTGATATCAGTGGATGTCGTAAAACCTGCAGTTCATAACTGAACTGTAGATTTCTCATCCTGCGACCAGCCATACAGCAGGTCTGTAGTTAGAAAAAAATAATAATAGGCGTCAGTTATTTGTATAAAACCGACGCCACATCGTTACGGTGTCAGTTTCTAATAGTAACCGACGTCTATTTCCTTAACACCACGGCCGTGCTGGCCAGCACGACCGTGTTGAGAGTGCACGGCCGTGGCAGCGGACCAGACACCACGGCCGTGCTGGCTAGCACGGCCGTGTTGGGGTTTATATGACGTCGGTTCTTATCTAATAACTGACGCCGATAGTGCCCAAGATGGTGCCCTTCTGTGGCACGAAGGTATATGGCGTCAGTTTCTTATCTAATAACCGACGCCTATAGTGCCCTGCTGGCGCATTTTCAGTGGCGCGCGAAGGGTTTTGGCGTCAGTTTTTGAACGACGCGTAACGACTGGGCTTTTAGCGTCGCCTACATAGGTGTCGATTAGAAACCGACACTAAAGGTCGGTTATGTACCAGTGTCTATATATATATATATATATATATATATATATATATATATATATATATATATATATATATATATATATATATATATATATATATATATATAAAAGTTGTTAGGTATATAATTTTACTTCTTGAAGAAAAACAATTTTTTTGCTAAGCAGATAAAAATGGTTTACTATGTTATGGTCTCACCCAACTTAAATTTCTATATTCACCACTAACTATGAGACTTTTCAAAGTAGATGACAAATTTGTGATAAATTTAAAATAGTGATGATTGGATTTCCATTTTAGAAAGGTACTTCATCATCAAATGTAAACAAATACCTTGAGTTAGAAATAAAGAAATCTAAACCAGCTCAATTGAACCCTTTCTTGAGCTCTCCAACCTACAATGGGAAGGAAATCTTGCATGGTCGGTTTGGATAGTCAACTTGGATAATGAAAATTGATTCTCCATATGGCATTTTTTGTTATATATGTGCATGTCAAGCATCTTCCTTAAACAAACATCTAGCGTCAAAATCAAAATGGCTGTCCTTTTTTTTAATACTTGAAAACTATTATCCTAAATTTACGCACCAAAGAAACCGTGTACCTCCTCATCTTACTGGGTCTATGTTTTGAAAATTATTTTCAACCAAACGTCTGTACCTCCTCGTTTGTCCTCAAGTAAAATCGTTTCCTATTGCTGCTAATAAAAGGTTCTCTCTTTTTTCTCCCTCTCGAAAAAAGAAGGCCCACCCTCTTATGAAAGAAGCATGCGGCTGCGTATTCGGAAGTAGACAAAAACGTCGTTTGAACCTTTTGCTATTTCTTACGATATCCTTGCAGTTCCGCAGCTTTTGATGCGGTGTTTGGTTGGTCGTACCTTATCACACATTCACATCCAGCCAAAAGCGTCGCTTGCAATTTGCAAAACAAGAAACAGCTGTTGGCTTTAGCACCCACGTGCCGTACACTCAGCCTGGCAGTTCGTGTCTTGAGATCGGTGGTTAGATTATAAAAGCGTGGAAGAACATATATAATTTTACTGTGTATGAGTGCACAGGGACTGGATTCTTTGGAATTATGTAAGCCACGAAGCGCAGCTGCAATTGCAGGCACTAAATAAACTAAATATAAGGCAGGCACTGCAGTGACCATCTGACCTTGTGAGTGCAAACTCATGTCTATCGTTGCCATCAAAGATTTGACTTTGAATGCAATAAACTAGAAGATGATCGGGCTAGTTTAGTCATTACTTAAATGCAAGAATTACATAGTTCAGTCACCCCGCTTCAACTAAGACTCAACTACATTGTACTGTAAGTTCCTTTGCTCTTCCATGAAAAAGATGACAGCATGCCTGTGATCAAGTACAATCAGCCAGCCGGTGACGGAATGTTGTATGGTAAACAAACAAGTTTTCTTAATTTAGGAAGTACAAGTGTAGACATTGCATCTAAGGATCAAATTGTTCGAATCTAGACACGGTTGTATGCGACCGACTTGCTGAACAGGCGGCGGATATAAGCTACTTGCAAGGCGCTGACACAGGCAAGCAACGCATACTCTGTCAAGGTGTAGAAAATGACACGCTTATTTGTGCTCTCATTCGCTGCATGAAAAAGTATGTGCAAAATTGGTCAGAGAAATGTGATAGAAAACACTAGTGCAGAGGCAAAAGGATAAACATCCATTAGGGATTTAGCTCAGTGAAGGTGAGCCTAGCCTGATTCACTATATAACTGGGTTCAAGTAAACAGTTTCTGAAGGAATTAGTAGCACACATGTCAACTTTCCCCACTTGCATATTATTGTAACTTGAAAAAGCTTGCATACAAGCCTTCTATGATTTGAATGCTATATCATAAATTCAAAAAATATACTAAGATGATATAAGTTGCAAATAACGACATTCTATATATCTAGCGCAATACAAAAAGGAGGATGGCAGACAACAGTTTCTGTGATATGTTTTTCTACAATTAAACAAATATACAGGCCAGATCGGCGGAACATTTTTCTTTAGTTTACTTGCCAAATAGCTTTTGTCAACTTTTGTTTGACCATTCAAATATCTACCAAAATTAAGAAAACATATGTTCATATACTTTTAACTTTTATCAATACAACATATCAGGAGCCAAAATAAAATCACGTTCCAAAAACATAATACGTGCAGATAAATAGTGAAAGTTTTTCAAAGATCTAATTCTCTAATGTTCATGCAGAAGCTCTTGTGTGTAGCGTGTCTACCATATTGAACAATTAATATCTAAGACACCTGCTCATACATTATAATTTCAACCATTGCATATTTTCAGCCAGAATTTTAATTTCAATAGAGATCAGATAAGAAATGGAGTAGGTTTTCCTCATATTTTGCCATGCATTTGCAATTTCAAAAAAACTGTGCAATTTCAATGAACTTTGTCCATTAGGATGCATTTCATGATATTTTAACAACTTTTATTAATTTTAGAAATTTATTTAGAAAAATGATCTACATTGACTGATGTATTTCTTATTAACTGATTGGAAAGGAGTTACTGTTTTATGGGCTTTCTGGCTTTTATCGAAGGCACACATAAGCCCTAACCCAGCCTAATTCTACTACCATATTTCACTTCTGCCATGTCGGATCAATTAAGTATAACTTTTAACCCGAAAATAGGTGATTTACAAGTTTTAGATCAACCCCAATTCGGGGGATCAACAACTATGCTCTAGATTAAGTAGTATCACATTTAAGTGATAATACCAAGAACTTACAGTAAATTTACAACTAATTTCACTCTTTATGTAATTTTTGGGTGTTGAAACATACAAAAAGCATATAACAAATGTTACAAAGATAACATAAGCTGGACTCAATATGTCAATCACATAAACCAACTTATGTTTGGACAACAACCAACTCCGGACTCCGGTTTCAGTTAGTTGTTTCAAATCTTATTTAAATAAATTGATATCCAATTGTGTAAGTTGTAATCTCAGTTAAAGTTGTAATAATTAAAAAATCAACGGAAATTGTTGATTGTAATAATAGTACATATATACACCACATCCCCCCTTAGTAGCACACATGAGACATGACACGTGATGAAGGCTCTCAGCCATGCCGTCTTTGATACGTAATATCATCACATAAATAATTGTTTTCAATGTATAGATTGTATTCAGAAGAAAAAAAACTTTACAATAATCCTTCAGTTTGCTAAAAATTAGCATTGAAACCTAATCAAAACAAATCGGATTCCTTTACTCACACATGTACGATTCCCCCCTAAAAAACATAAATATATGATATTATTCATAAATGTGCATTTATCTCTATAAATCATCTTGATAAAAGATTGCGACTTAATTCCATAATTTCCATTTGGACATCGAAATTGTTTATCAACAAGAACATCTCTATCAAAGTCTCAATCAAATATTGTAAATTTCTATTTCTTGACCATCAAAAACGGGGTCAAATCTCATTGAAGGATTACCAAAGCTACTTATGGAGAAGTGTTGGATAAGGTGGAGAGATGCATACTTAGTTATCAGGGAGCCAGACTGGCTTAGGCAAGCCGCCACAAACAGGCCGCTTAGCCCCTAAGATGACCTATGTGGCCGCCTAAGGCCATATAGGCCCAAATTAAGCCACTTAAAGGGTAACTCGGCATAAGGTAGATCTAGATTTAGTCATACTAGATCAAGTTGAGCCATTTTATGGTCGGAGTAGGTCTCTGATTTAGCCCAAATCAAGTCAAATTTGGGTAAATTATGCCTAATTAGGCAAAATTTGGCATAATTTGGCCAAATTAAGTCTCATTTTCATCAATATAGGGTAAATTAGGGGTAGTTAGGTTTGATTAGCTCATGTTATGCAAAATTAGGTTTGATTAGCGGAAATGTCGTGTCGCCTTGCCGTCTTTACAAGTATGCCACAGCCTAACCCTAAACCAATAGGGTGTAATTCCCCATCCCATTCCACCCCTTCTTTCCTCGTCTCTCATCTTTGCTTTGTTCCAAGATCATTGTTGTAGTCACACACTATCATGATGTGTGGTCTTCGTCCTCCTCTTCCCTCTTCATCCACTTCCTGTTGCTATTGTCCCAGCCCTTATTGCATATATTTATTCTCTTTCTCCATTGTTGTATTTTAGATCCTTTGTTATCCTCACTTGACGGGTCTCCCTCTCTTTTTTTCCCGTCCCAAATGATAGCCAATATGAAAGCATCATCATCTTTAGGAGCAACTGTCCAACTTCTTTAGAGGTGAGCATCGATATAGAATCAAAATGAACCAGACGGGACCGAGGACTGAATTAGCTTAAGTTGGTGGACCGTTGATTGAAATGTTTTCATGTAAACTATTAACATGAATATAACGTTAATATCAAATAATATACAATGCAGTGCTTCTATATGCGGTTTTTTTTGCTTTTGACTTGACATAACTACAATATGAATATATTTGATAGATAAATCGGTCCTCAATCCGGTCCGTGGTCTGACCTATCTTTGGACCGGACTGGACCAAAGACCAAACTTCCAAAATTGTTAAACCGCAGACCAGACCCAACCTGAAACATTCTGGTCTAGCGATCTGGACTGGTATATGCCCACCCCTAACTTTTGTTGCAGACGATTCAGGTTTCCTTGGTGTTGCCTAACCCCTTATCTCCACCATTCAGGGGGAAGAAACCCTATCGAAAGGGCCAGCTCTTTTCCCCTAGTTGAGGCTCGGCCACCACTATTGTACAGCAGCATTATAAGGCATTGTGGCCTTCCAAGCCACTTATCTCCCATGCACCAACTACTAGTAAGAGTCAAGCAGTGCCTACATCTGCCACTCTTTATACCCTCACAGGCGGGTCAGTCGTGTCTGTTTAGTCACAAGACGCCACATCGGGTCGGCTATGCCTATTTAGTCACCAGACACCATAGCAACTTGCCCCTTATTGCAATCAGGAATAACCCCGATCATCGTTGTCGTTGCAGGGACCAACTAGTAGTCAGAGCCAAGCAGTACCTACATCTGCCACTCTTTATACCCCCACAGGCGGGTCAGTCGTGTCTGTTTAGTCACAAGACGCCACAGCGGATCAGCTATGCCTATTTAGTCACCAGACACCATAGCAACTTGACCCTTGCTGCAATCAGGAATAACCCCAATCATCGTTGTTGTTGCATTGTGCAACAGGGACCCAACAAGACGTGTGTGCATGTGTGAAGTTGATTGAGTAACCAGCCACATTTGCAATAGTATATACCTTCTCCATATGATAATATAATTACAACCATTCAATCAGCTCATTTTATAAAATACTATGATAAGCAATTAATATAACCTATAAGTAATAATAATATGAAAAATTGTAACGGTTTGCTTGGTGTTAATCATTTTCAATCATGGGATTTACATACATGGTTGGTGTATATACAAGTGTTGTAATGACCTGCATTCAGAGACCCTCAATCCATCACAAGCTCCTAGTCCTTCAACCGCTATAGCTACATGGAAGGGGCCCACAATCACTATACATTAATGACCTCCAATGCCTACAGCCGCATCCACATTGGAATGCATAAACAACAACTGCATCATCTATTCTCAGACTCTTAGAATCTAATTGTAATGTCTAGCATTGCATTGCCACAACCACACAAAATGACTAAGATGACAATGATCAGCAGCAGAAAACGCATGTGGTAGCTCTAACACTCCAGAATATTGCATTCTATATCCTATCATCCCTGTATAATATTGTCTGTTACATGGACAAATGTTCAGGCCCATTACCCGATTTATTGGTGCCTCATCTTTCAATGCCCAGGAGAGTCAGCCCAGGGCAAGTTGTGTATCAGTCAATGTTCCAACCCAAAGACTCCCAAGAGTGGCTCATTAGGCTTGAATAGATACTTTCAATAATTATATTGCTTACATGGTTTCATTTGCAAGTTCTCACCATATAGGACTTATTTACAAAATTTTCAAGTGTTATGACTTGTGTATATCTATGTTATTAGTAGATTTTGGTAGTTTGTGAATAACCCATAGTCATTAGGGTTTTAAGTCATTAGCTGTAAATACCAACCCTAGGGACATCACCTATGGGGCTTGTATAGGCAAACGAATAGATTTATGAGAAATGAACTCATGTTATGTCCCAATCCCCCTGATTCTTTCACGACAATAGCCCCCAAGAAGGTTATGTGTTATATTTTGTGTCAAATCTGACTTTGATTTTTATCAGAAAGACATGTCGATATACAAGTATTGTAATGACCTGTAATATTACTTTTTTACTGTACCCTTTTGAATGGGACCACCACCACCAATAATTTACACTTCGGACCAATTTGTTGCCTAGATCCAATAATCATTATTTACAACAAATTGCTGAATTGGAAGCCATGATTTCCGACCTTTTCAATTCTTTTGTGCCAAGGGTGCCCCCCATGGTTATATAATGTACTAAATTAGCTTTGTACCATATCAGAAGTTATTCCAACTATGTATCCTTTATTAGGTCACTATCTTTAATTCACTTCATTTGTATTTCTTTCAAAGTATTGAAAATCGCCCTGTGTGCCTGCTTTTGTGTCTGCTTTTTGTGCCAATAGGTCTGGGCCGCCAAATATGGGCCAGAGGCAGACTAGAGGGGGATTCACATAAAGCGCCTGATTATTGTTTTTGCTTACCCCGCTTGAGGCCCACTTTTTTGGAAGCGTTGAGTGGCTGATTTATCCCGCTAAATTGCTGTGTAACTGAAATATGGCCCAAGTCATAGGCCCAGTTACTGACAGCCCAAGAGGGTTAAAAAATGATGTATTCATGCAGAGACCCCGCATCTCTTCAACTCCCTATCCCAACTACAGTGTTACTGACCTGTTGCGCTTGCTTTTTCTTTGTGATCCCTTCAAGTAGCAGACTTGGCCAAATTTTGCTCCAGAAGTTGCAATCTAGAGGTTCTTGTGGCACCACAAGAACTGCTTCGGAGGAGTATCGGCCTCTATCCTTGCACCGCAGCAACTGTCGCCTTGAAGGGAGCCCGTGCCAACAACATTGTTGGGTGTTTTGGACGTTGCGGAAGGTCTAGACGATCAAGTTTTTTGTTCACGCCACAGGAGGGGGCGTCCAAGGAAAGGTAAGCACTTTTTATTGTCATTTTTTAATTTTTTTTCTTGTTAACATCTTCCTTTCTTCTTTTTATTTACGGCAGCAGACCAACTAGGTCTGTTGCACATTTTTTTCTGAGTCACCAACTAGACAATCAACCGGAAGATTCTCATAGAGGTTACAATCGACATCAAGACCTAGACCACGTCTAGCCAAATTGTGTGCTACCACATTACATTCTCTAATAACATGGACAAACGTTAGTCATGGGATATTGACTTTCAACGCGTCGATGGATTTGAAAATTTGTTCTCTATGTCCTTTCAAGTCGGCATTGATTATCTGGGCCACTCCCAACGCGTTGCACTCCACAAGAAGTTGCTTGTAGTTGTACTTTATCTCCATCCTCAAGCAGAAGAGAATTCGTAACTTTCAGCTAAGAACGAGGTTCCAACTTCCGTGGAGGGTTTGGGCTGCTAACCTAACAATAGTCGAAGAGTGATCATTGAAAACCGCCCCAAAGCTAATTTTTTATGTTGGAGGGCAACAGCATCAGTGTTGGCTTTTATCATATTGATGGGAGGTGGTTGCCAGTAGATCCCAGTCCTGGGAAAGCTTCGCTCTCTGTTTTAGGCTCAAAGAAATCGTTTACTAATATGAAGCCCCCCATCTGGTTAGACCTACAGCTATGATCACAAGGTTTGGGTTTTGGTCAGCGAAGGATTCTAATACACCAGGTTGCAACACATTTGGCCAGAACTCAATCAATTCATGTAGGGATAGCTTGTTGAAAACCCAACACCACATCACCGATGGGTTAGTCTGTGGTATGTCGACCAGGAGGGGAGAAACGCACTCTCAGCCACATAGCTTCAACCATAGGGCAATGGAACAGGGCGTGGAAAAAGTGTTCCCTCTCCGTATGACAAAGGGCGCAGCTGGGATCATCTATGATATTTTTGTTGCACAGGCACTCCTTTGTGGCCATTTGGTCCGCACGGGGGGGGGGGGGGGGGGGGGGTTTAGATTGTGTTTCCATAAGTCATCCCATACATTCAAATTCCCAGGTGTTTCCACTGTTTGTCCTCCATCGTGCTAACTCTCAGTAGATAGGCCGATTTGAGAGAGAGAAAAAATCGTCCTTTATAGGTTATCAGTATAAGCTATATTTTCCGTCTGTACACACAAGGATTTCAAGGATTGCATTTATATCCTTCACAATGAAAATTCAATCAAGTTTTTCAAAATCACAACAGCTTCGCTCTTTGTTCATGATGTAACTGACAAAAGCCTCATCAATTACAAGCCACTCTTCACTTTTCTCGACTTCACCCTTGTTGTTTGGGAGCCATTTGTCTTTCCATATTCTCACCCTATCACCACTAGCAATTTTCCACCTAAGTCCTTCCTAAGCAGGGCCTTAGACCCCCATATGCTCCTCCAACTAAGACTTGGGTTATAGCCTCTATACGCCTCAAGAAAGTCATTGTTCCTGTAATATCTATCCTTTAAAACCCTACCGGCTAGAGAGGAAGGATTGACTTTAAGTCTCCATGCTTGTTTAGCTAGGAGTGTTGTGTTAAAAGTATGGAGGTCACAAAAATCCATACCCCACTCAGCTTTAGGTCGACACATATTCCTCCACGCCGTCCAGTGAATCCTCCTGTAGGTATCAGAAGAGCCCCACTAAAATTTGGCAATCAGCTTGTTGATGTCATCGATCAAGGTTTTTGGGAGTTGAAAGAGTCCCATAGTGTAGGTAGGTATTGCTTGAATGACAGCCTTGATCAAAACTTCTTTGCCCGCCTGGCTTACACATCTTTCCTTCCACCCTTTGAGTTTACTCGAGACTATTTTTTATGGTTCTAAAGACCACTTTCTTTGACCTTCTAGTTATCGTTGGGATCCCAAGGTACTTCTCATGTTTGTCGACCTGCCTCACCTTGAGAATGTTGAGAATTGGTAGCTTGGCCTCCTCTTGTGATATTCTTGCTAAAGACCACGTCCGACATGAGATAGTTATTTTCTGACTTGAGGCTCTCTCATAGCAGATGGTAAGATCGACAATCAAGGACGCCTCCTATGGATTCTCTGGTAAAAAAAGCACTATCGTCAGTAAAGAATAAACGTGAGATACTTGAACCTCTCTTGCTATCCCGGACACCAAGGAAGAAAATGTCCGATTTCGACGCCGTTTCGGTAGCCACAGAAACAGAAATTTCGACAAATTTCGACGGAAATTTCGACATATGCATTCCTGGCGTTTCGACGACCAAATGGTCGAATTATTTAGCGAAATTTTACCAGAACAATCTACTAGTGTAGATCTACTCAAATATGCAATAATATTTCATATTGGATAAGTGAGGGGGTGGGGCTCCTCATGTGTGAGAGAAGGAAGTTGAACAATTTCGATGGCCATTCCGATGGAGATTTTGAGGTCAATTGAATGGCGAAATGAATGAATAGTCATCATAGTTTGCAAGCACAATATATAGGCTTAAAGACACAAATTTATGGAAACATAGCATGATCTAGGATGGTAGGACCTCTCAGTAGGATGACATGATGTAGTACATAAACAATGTCACGGTGGTATGTGAGTACTGAGGTTTATGCATCTAGTTGAACCATGATGGTTGTCATCCTTCTTGTTAATTATACCTACAAATTGGCTCATGTTTTTTTGTTTTATACAAGCATAGATATGTCTCACTGTTAATCTCCGTATGCTTACAAGTGATAAAATACATACTAATGGATTAACTCAAGCTTTGTTCATCGTCGTGTGCTTTTGTAACGAGAGCCTATAGGAGGCAATCATGTAGTTAGAGATGTGATTGATAATGGCATACATACAAAATATCTCGATAGTCATGCTAATTTTGCGCACTATAACATAAATCATGTGACCTCAAAAATGAAAGTTAGTGGGTCATCATAGTCATAGATATCACTCCCACACACATTTTTAAATATTTCCTTTGTAGATCTTTATAGAAGTGAGAGAAATAGGAAAGAGAGGTAGAATTAGGTTAGGAAGAGAAGAAACATAACTTAGATTGCCCCTAACAGGCCCAAGGAATCACATAGTAAAATCTGCAAACATCGTACCCCATTTCTCGAAATAATAGATGTATTTTTCGAAATTTTGTCGAAATGCAGACCAAATGTGCCTTTTTTCATCGAAATTTACCTAATTTCGTCAAAATTCGAAATAATTGTCGAAATTGAAATTTTTTCTGGCGAAATTCCCTACGTACAGACATGTAAGGCCATTTCTATGTCCGATCGTTGGCGGCATCGAAATAATTAGCGAAATTTCGCCAATTTCGACGAAATTTTGAACATTGTCGGACACCATGGGTAGTTCCCTCCTGACTGGCCTTTTCTAAAAGAGTAGAAAATGCATCTGCACAAAAGAGTAAGCGGTAAGGCGAGATGGGGTCGCCTTGGCAGAGCCCTCTTTTTGGTTTAATAGAACCATGTTTACAACCATTAACAGTGTAAGAAAAAGAAGTGGAGCTAAAGCACTCCTCAATTTCTTACACCATATTGCCCAAGCCCCATATTTTCCATAACCACTTTGAGAAAAGGCCACTCTACTCTATCATAAGCCTTACTCATATCCAACTTCACTCCCATGTACATGTGCTTACCTTTCTGTCTATTCTTCATCATATAGACACTTTGTATGCCACCAAAGCATTATCAGTTATGAGTCTCCCGGGGATAAAAGCGTTCTGGTTGATAAAAATAAGATTTTGTTGAGGAAAGGCTTTTGTTAGAATATTAGCCTATTTAGTTAATTGGTTAATTGGTCTATTCTGTACATGGGCACGTTGCCCATGGCCCATTAGGGTTTAGTCGCTTCCTTTGTGCTTCTTTGTAATTGTCTCCTCTCCTATATATAGGACAGGGTTGTATATATCAATACAGCAACACAATATCATCATATACACTTGTTCACATGGTACCTGAGCAATAGTCCTAAAAATAGAAACCTAACCGCCGCCTCCCTTCCCTCTCCTCTTGGCGCCCGCTCCAGCCCTAGCCGTCGTCGTTGCCCCTCTCGTAGAGAGAGAGAAATAGGGTGAGATCCCGCCTGCGGGCGGCTACCACCTTTCCTTCCACGTCTTAGGTCGGCCGCCCGTTAGGCACTTCCCGGCCTCCATGGTCGCATCATCTTCCCCTTTCACATAGATCTACATCTATGCATTGGCGCTATCATTCCCGACAATATTTGTCCTTTTCAATCTATACGAGTCTTTGGGTGGCACCATCCTTCCCATCCAGATCTATATGTCAGTCGTCACTTTCCCCAAGATCAGTATGTCACGCAGCTCCAGCCACAGCCATGGAAGCAGCCACGCCAAAGCAGATCCACCTTCTGCTCTAGCAACTGTCTTCACCGTCTTGTTGCCTTGTCATCTCCTTGTCGAGTCGTTGCACCAGCCATCAAAGCGTCCATCCATCACTCCACCGCTACACCACTTCTCTGGACCCTCGACGGCGCTAATTCTGTTCAAATACGGTCGTGGTCAAGCAAGGAGTCACCACTTTTCATGATCAAAGGAGTACATTAGACGGTGCTAATTCCCATCGACCCATGGTGCTATTTCTCAGGGTACTTTGTCTCCTTGACGGCGCAAATTCCCATCGAGATCCTGCATCAGCCGTCGCCGACACGGCGTTTTGTCAAAACAACACGGCGTGTTGCGCTCCAGAAATCATCCTGATGGCGCGGAGTTTCGCTTAGATCGCAATCGACATGGCGTGTTGATCAAACAACACAGCGTGTTGCATTCCAGAACTCTTCGTGGCGGTGCAAATAGCATCAAACATGGTGTGTTGCATCTCCAACACGGCGTGTTGACGAAGATATGTTTGACGCCTCCGACATCAGATACGGTGTGTCGAACCTCCACACGGCGGTGTTGCTGGGAGCCTATCATCATCGACCGTCAAAGCTACACGGCGTGTCAACATTCTTACACGACGTTTATCAGGAGCCTGCCTCTCACCCCCGACAATCTACACAGTGTGTCCATTCACAGACACGACGTGTCAGAACCAGCCCGTACACTTCCAGATTCAGTTATGATGTCCTCCGAAGATCTATCTCTCCTCCAATACTTGATGATAATTAGTTCCTGTTATTTTTTGACCTAGCCAAAAAAATTTGCGGGGACTGGCCGGACAAATGTCCTTTCCGGCTCAAGAAAATATTCATTTCATTTTTCTATCCGAATCTTAAACGGATTGTTTTGCTTATTGATTCCAATTTTCGATTTTTCTGCCGAGAGCCATTCCGACAATGCCACTTCTTTTCCTACTGAGTAACATTCTGGTAGTGTATTTCCTCTTTCTACCGAGTTTCCATTGCGATAGTTTTTTTGTTCTTCTCTACATTTTACACCTCTCATTTTACCTTTTCTCTTTCCACCCTCCCATCCATAATGTGTGCGTCTTTCCACGTGTGGAGGGGTCATATTTTCCTTTTTTGACACCATCTACTCACTCTCGTCATATTTAGTATGTGTGGGGAATATAGAGAGAGAGAGAGGAGGTATGAAAACATGAGAGAAGATATGAGGGGCGAGACATGAGATGAGATGAGATGAGATGATATTCCAGGCTATCTTCATGAAGCTTCATATTGTTCAACACATCTAGTTTCCTGAAGTCTTTGTGGCGTGTCATTCCCACTTAGCATCACTTTACATTTTAGACAGCATTGAAGGATCACTTTACATTTTAGACAGCATTGAAGGATCTCACAATTACAGCATTGACACCAAGACTTTCGCATTCGTACCGCATTATGTACGTCAGGATAAGAACTGTTGTGGCTAATTCAGGCCTCTTGCCCCTTTGGTGTTGATGATGTTCCAATTGATCATCCATGTTGCGTTAATGGTGTTCCAGATGGTTACTTTTTCATCTCTGAAGCTCGTCATCTTCAAATATGTGCAAATTTTGTATCTACAAGGATTCCTCCAGAGTGATCTTCACTGAGCTAACATTCCAGGCTATCTTCATCACATCTTCTCCGAGTTGCATCTGCTACTTCTACGTTTTGAGACGACACGTCAGCACCTCATCCAACGTGTTTGTGCCGCGTTATGCTGGCTACACTTCTCATACAATTCAAAGACACCTCTACAGCTACATTGACATTGTTGTCTTTGTGTTCGTGCCGCGTTATGTACGTGGGATGTGTTGATGTGCGCTTATTCCATTCCACATTCCTCTCCAGTGAAGATGGAATCGTTGCAGTACTCATGATTGTCTACTTCAGATGTTCTACATCCCACATGCACTTCAAAAGAAAGACCTTCAAAGCTCGAGCTTCTCCAACCTGCTAAACACATCTCAAAGAGGTGTCATCATATACTTTTAGTTAGGAAGTACTGTTTAAGGGGGAGTAACAATTTTTGTATGGGGAATGACACTTCTATCTTTAATTTATCGTTTATTTCTTATCTTTCAATCGAGTCATGTAACTCCAAGTTTGGACATGTGTTCACCCATGCTCCAACTTGAGGGGGAGTGATAGAATATTAGCATATTTAGTTAATAGGCTAATTGGTCTATTCTATACATGGGCATGTCGCCCATGGCTAATTAGGGTTTAGTCGCTTCCTTTATGCTTCCTCGTAATTGCCTCCTCTCCTATATATAGGATAGGGGTGTACACATCAATACAACAACACAATATCATCGTAAACACTTGTTCGCAACTTTAATCTATTGGACATCATTTTAGAAATCATGTTATCGATGGTGTTACAAAGGCGAATAGGCCTAAAATCATTCATTGTATCGGGATTTTTAATTTTTGGAATCAGCACAATATTGTTGGTATTGATATCATCCAGGTTGCAATCCCCTTCCCACCATTTCAGCACAAAATTCAGGACATCATCCCCTAAAATGTCCTAGAAATGTTAGAAGAAGCTTGTATGGAGGCCATCTGGCCCAGGTGCCTTTGTTGGACGCATTTGAGAGTGTGTACCAGAGTTCATCTTTAGTACAGGAACGTTAGAGGGAAATGTTTCATACTATCTGTCACCAGCTTTAGCAAACCACTGGTAGCTTAGTCCGGATCATCGATGTCGCCTACGATGAAGAGACTTTGATTGATAATATTTGCAATCTCCTCTGCTTCGAACTTAGCATTTCTACCCTCCTCTTTCAGCAATTTTATAATGTTTCTTTTCTTTTGTTGTGACGCTTTTTTGTGAAAATAATTTGTATTGTGATCACCCTCCCTCATTTCATTGGTCTTAGCCCTCATAAACCAGTGGCTCTCACTAAGATTATGCAAATCTGCTACTTCTTCACTTGCCTTCTTACATTTCTCTATGTTCTCATTTGTCGTCTGTTTCCTTCAATCCACCTCCAGTTTCTTTTCAGCTGCTTTGAGCTTTTTGTTGATGTCCCCGTAAGTGTTATTGGCCAAATACTTCAGGCATTCCGGGCAGGCTTTGATTTTTTTAGTTATAGATTCACTGCAGTTCTCTTTCCAAGTTGTGTCAACCGTCTTTCTACATTCATCATTATTAAGCCAGTAGCTCATGAATTTGAAAATTGGAGGCATCGGCCTACTCACTTTTTTCTTGTTCGAGTCCATCGGAATAGGGTCGTGGTCAGATTGAATGATCGGGGTGTTTCAGGCCTGCACAGGGGAACATAAGACCACCCATCATTTGCTAGGGCTCCATCCAACCTCCTCTGGGTTGTTGTATTGTCATCCAGTCCCTTTCTCCAGGTAAAAGGGTTGTCGCTATATCCTAGATCCACCACGTTGCAATTGTCCACCAACTCCTTGAAATCATCAATGTGACACATTGTTATCTGGACCTCCCTCTTTCTCAGCCCAACTAAGTATTTCATTGAAATCACCCATCGATAGAGTAGGCGAATTGTTGTTTTCAACAATCTCTTTAAGGAGACTCCACGTCTTGTGCTTTTGGTTTGTTAACAGGCCATCCATAGATACCCGTCATCTTCCACTTGGTGGCACCACTTACACCTTCAATCTCAATGAGGTAGTAATGCTTTGGGTAGCATATGGTATTGACATTGATATCACTCCACCACATACCCATGCAACCTGATCGGCCTTCACTGCACGCAAACCCCGTTCACAAAGCCGCACTTTCTTGTAGTCTTCTCTAGGTCTAAGTGATTGATCATCGTCTCCATCACAAAGACTGCATCTGGGCATTTTTTCTAACATATCGGTTGGAGAGTCTAAACTGTCAGGCAATGACCCAGCCCCACACAATTTCACGCAAAGATTTTCATTACCCTTCACAATGATGGTTCTCATCCATCATCGCTACTTGGCAGTAAGCCTCCCACAACCATTGACATCCCCTTACTTTTTCCCATCTTCCAAGTTCTTTGGTCATCTTCCTTCACTGCTATTTTTGCTTCTTCTGCTTCACTTATCCTCCTTTTAGCTTTCCTAGTTGGTTCATTAATTTTTTCGTGGATCACAGTTTTTCCGATTTTGTGATTGCTTCTCCTCTTCCTTTCTTTGCTCAGTAAGTTTTTTCCACCTTGACATGCTTCTCCTTCATTTGGTTTATTGTCATTCCTTCTTTTTTCCGCCATTGGTTGCCCTCCAACCACCTCCTCCCTGACATCAGTGGACTTTTGTCTTCCCCTTCTTTTGATTGGACCTGCTCATGCAACGAGCTCACTATTTCTTACAGCAATTCACCCACTCTATGTCCACCCACCACCTAGTTGTCTTGGTCTCAGTGCTCCTCCCATTTTAGATGTTGCTCCCCTTGTATTTTCAGTGTGGGATAACATAGGTGGTCACTATTGTTTTATCCCTGCCTTCTTTACCCCCCTTCTCCCCTCTTGTGGCATGTGTGATTTCCTCGTGCCCTTGTCCCTTTATCTTCGTAGCACTTTCTGGTACATTTTCCATGTTGCCAGAGATAAAAAGATTCCCCTTTAGTCCTTCCTAGGTGCTCCCATAGCTATTATTCCTTTGGGTCCATTTTGGCGACGCTTTAAGCCAACACCCCCATTTCCTTTGTACCTCCAGATTCTCTTCCTCTATCCAATGACATTCACGGTCAGGGTGCCCTATCCTTCCACAATGGTAGCAAAAAGTTGGCAGCCTTTCGTATCTCAGCTCTAGTGCAACGATCTCCCCTTCTGTATCTTTCACTCTTTGGATCATCTTGAGAGACTTCTCTATGTCGATCATCACTCTAACCCTTTTGGCTCTGCTCCATTCTTCGTCAACTTCCACCTTTATAATAAGCATGATCTTCTCTACAATCTTCTTCACCACTTGTCTTCTTGTACCCCAGTGGTATATTGTACAGGCGGATCCAGAAGGGAGCTTCTCTAAAGTTGATCGTCGATGGTTGTGTTCCTGGAGTCGTCTCTTTTAGTAGGAGCAAGTGGTTATCAAAGTTCCATGGTGCCTCTTCAACGACTCTCTCCTTGTCCTTGTGTTCAAACTAGATGATTATCACATTGTGCTCGATCTATATAAAACTAACTCTTCTTTGGAGTTTCCAGCTTTGTTCCATCGTCCTTTGCAGAGCATTCAAGTTGTAGGGCTTTTGTGAGTACAGTCTAGTCGCAAGGATCAGCTCTGCATGCTCATCCACCCCTTGAACGTTGTCGTCTGTGAAGTCCGCTATTTCTTCTTCATCTTCCAGGTTGAGTCCTTTGCATCTCCTAGTTGTCTCATCCGCCATCGAGGTGGGGGGCTACACCTCAAGGGAGGGAGGGCGCCCAAAGGAGGCTGTTGGGGAGGAGAAACCCTAATCGCCCTAATCGCGCTAAGTGATCGCCAAAGCGGGCTTAGACAGAGGGAGTACTAAATGATCCTATTAGGTATGTTGTACGTTGTTTCTTCTTTTTCCTCTTCCTTTCTTTTTTTTTGACGGCAGTAGACCATCTTTATTAGTTGTGTGTTGTTTCTTCATTTTTTCCTCTTCCACTATTTTTACTGCAGTATACCGTCTAGGATTGCTGCACGTTTCTTCTTTCTTCGTGATATCCTCTTTTTTTCTTTTTTTTTAACACAACAGTAGGCGAAGTTATACATATTTTTTTGTTTTTGCGAGATTTTTTGTTGTACAATGCATCTATTTTCCTATTCCTTGTTGTTTTCCTTTTTTCCACATTATATTTTTTGTCTTCCTTTTGAGACCTTTTTGTTGTGTTGTACATGTTTTTGAATCATTTGAATTTTTTTTTTTGACATCCATCCTTTTTGTCCATTTCCCACAGTAGACACGAGTGTCATGTACATGCTTTCCATTTTTAAAATCTTTTCTTTACAACAAATCAACAATAGACCATGTATCTATTTTCATGTTCGTTTCTATTTTCTGTTTCTTTTTTCTTTTTTCTTTTTTCAGACATCTTGAAGCATGGAGGGTGTGGTGTACATAGTTTTTCTTTTGTTATCCCTGCTTTTTGTCCATTTTCCATACTACAATAAACCATTATAATATTAAGTATCGAATATTGAGATGTGCTTTGGTGCAGGTGGCTGATGTTGTTATACCTCCAACCGCTGAAATCCCGCAACAAGATGCTATCGATATTAGGTCATCTGACCCGGGAAGAAATGTTGTGAGGTTCCCGACCCTGCTTGAAAAGAGTGGTTGAGATGTGTCTTCTGCAAACACACATCGACTAGCAGCATTTATAACTGAAGAAGCACCTTGCGTGCAGGAGGGGAGACATAGATGCATGCATGTGTACCTCCAGAAGTAAAGGGAGATTGGGGAGTGTTTAGACAACATGGCAGCAAAAAAGGTAAAGAAAAGGCAACAGATGAATGATTTCAGGGTGGAGGTGAATATCAAGCAACCATCGATGATGATGAGGTTGTGATGATTGGTGCTAGTGGTGTAAATGCAAAAAAAAAGGGTGGTGGGTCAGATTGACACATTTTTTAGAAGAAACATTAATGAGAGGAGACTATCAAAATAGGAAAGCCTCAATAACAAGTTGAAGAAAGAGGAGAGGAAGAACACTCTACAGTCTATACTCTATAGCACATTGGTTTTACCAAGCGAGTAAGCAGTTTTTAATATTTATTCAAATCTACCCTTCAATTCTTCTTTATTGTATTATTTTTACAGTCTAAATTGACCTTACATAATCATTGTAGGTATACCCATGAATAACGTAACACTACAGAGCTTTAATCCAATGCTAGAGACAGTTGGGCATTTTGATCCAGGGTTGGAGGGATCTTCCATGCACGAGATGCGCAAGCCTCTTTTGAGGAATATAGTAGAAATGACTAAGAAGTCATTGGAGACGCACAGGGAGGAATGAAGGATCAACAGATGTTCTATTATAACTGATGCCTGGACGGATAGAAGGGGAAGAAGCATCATGAACCTCTGTGTAAACTGCAAAAGAGGCACAAGCTTTTTGCGGGCAATTGATGCATCTGCCATATCTATAATGCTGAGTTTATTTTCAAGCTGGTGGACAGTTGCATTGAGGAAGTCGGGGCGGAAAATGTTGTGCAGGTAGTCACTGAAATATGTACTTCAAAAATGTTAAAAAAAAATCTTTATCGTGTCATTTCAAAAGTACTAAAAAATGTTACATGAATAATGTAGGTAGTCACTGGCAATGCCCCATTAAATCTTGTTGCGGGTAGGCTTCTAGAAGACAAGAGGTCGGGGATATTCTGGACTTCCTGCGTTGAACGTTGTATTGATCTTATGTTGGAGGCTATTGGGCAATTGATTAAGGTGACAATGTGATTCAGAAGAGTAGGAAGTTGGTGATCTTCATCTACAATCACCATAGCACCCTAATTCTGATGAGAAAGTTCACCAATGGTGATTTGGTAAGACCTAAAGTGACACGGTTTGCCACTGCATATCTTCGCTTGCAAAGTTTGCTAGACAAGTGAGCTTACGAACATGTCATATTCTGCTGAGTGGGAAGAATACAAGTATGCAGGCACAGGAGAGGGGGAGCAATATTCTACCATAGTAACAAATCCCGCATTTTGGCATGGGGTTGTGCTTGTATTGAAAATCTTTAAGCCAATGGTTAAGGTATTACGTCTTGTTGAGAGTGAGAAGAAACCTGCCATGGGGTTTATACATGCCGCTATGCTTAATGCTACAAAGGAGTTGTCAGCAAATTTGAGTGATGATCAATTATTCCTGAAGGTCATAGACATTGTTGATGAGAAATGGGACAAAAGGTTGCACCGTCTAATGGAGAACCTAATGAATAAAATTGAATACTAATTATCAAGATCTAAACTAATCTAAAATAATGAAGAAAAAGGAATAAATATTCATCAAAAGCTTTCATTCATCAAGTCTGCTTTTGACGAAAGCCTTACAAAGACTATATATAGGTGTTTAAACCCAACTCACTACACAACTAGCCAATGTGGGACTAAGCCACAGGCTTTAGAAGACAAACTGGGAAAATATCAAATAACCCCTAAAATGTAAGGAAAATGATAAAACATAATAAAACTACTAAAAAGACCATTTAAAAGGCTACGCTCGTCCTACATCACCGTCCCTTACATGTGATAGGTAATTTAAGTTGCAAATTTCATTTTTATTGTTTATTTTGTCAATATGAATCCTAATGTAATATTTAATCCTTGTAGGCAACTAGTTGAATCCCTATTACTATTGGGCTGATTTTGGGGTAAACAGCACACAAGTTGTCATGAGGGGTCTAATCGAATGCATGCATATCTTTTTCCCTGAAATGGACATTCAGGATAAGATTGTTCTGGAACAGGAGAAGCCAGGCATATAGCAATCCCAAGGGGGCATTTGGGAAACCAAACGCCATTAGACAAAGATCCAGTCCTAACTTGGACCCTGGAAAATTGTCATCCACTTCGTTGCTTACATTACCCAGTCATTATTTTCTAACGAATTAATTGAATGCTTTATTGATTTCTTAAAATAGTGGAATGGTGGACTAATCATGGGTATCAAACTCCGCATTTGCAAAAGATGGCAATCAAAGTTCTTAATCTGACGTGTACATCATCTGTGTGTGAACAGAGTTGGAGTACGTTCGAGCAATGTATTAAAAAGCGGGAAGCGGGAGGCATGCGGACGGCACCTTGTAACCGATTAAGCGGTAGGCGGGCGATTTTTGAAAAAGCGGGTGTCTGAATGCTTATATATTTTACACAAAATTACACGTGTATATAAAAATTATATTTCTAAGGAACTTTTATACATATCTAATCAGCAAATCAGTAATTAACTAAGTATTAATCAATGCTTTTCTACTACTCAATATTTCTAATCACTATAATCAGCAAACAGATCAGTAATATTGTAAATAACAAACTATCAATTATTGATTTTATACTTTACTAGGAAACAATTAATCAGTATTGCACCAAAAAAGTAATGCTAACCAGTAGTACCAATCAGTAATCACTGAAAGCAGCACGGAAATCAGTAAAATAAATCATGCTTTAGAAGTATAACAGACTAATATGATATTTACTTAGACACATTACAGAAGTACCCTATTATTAGGGCTTACACACAATGTATGCATTCTAAATTAGGACTAGGTATATCATAGAACACTTAAATGCATACAAGTTTCATAAATTATAGTCAACACTACTTGGACCATGTAATTAATTAATGTTTCATGCTTCCAGTAGATTTTTTTTAAAAAGTGGGCAAAAAGCGGGAAAAAAATGGACAAAAAGGGGGAAAAAAGCGGGAAAAAGCGGGTGAAGCGGACAAAAAGCGGGCGATTTTCTTCAAAACGATTAATCGGGCGCTTATAGGCTAAATTAAGCGGTTGAGGGTGTTGGCCGATTAAGCGGCCGCCTGGGCCGTTTTTTAATACAGTGTGTTCGAGATGGTTATTTTCTGCCCTACTTTCAGTCTTTGTGACTCAATCAATTTTGCATAAGACATTAAGTCATCAACTAACTCTTTTACATTTACCCAAATTCACACCAAAAAAAGGAATCGATTAAATGTGCGGCGACTAAACAAAATCTCGTTTTGAGCAATTCAATGTGAAGCTAAGAGATAAAAGGAAAATTGTGATTTGGAGAAGGATCCTTTGGAGGCAGAATATAAGGATAAGGCAAAGGACTGTGTTACAGACCTTAATCCAAAGGAGGATGAGGCATACCCTGGTGCTGGATTGACATGGGGACAAGTGTCTGGAGTTGCAGAAAGAGTTTATACTAGAACCAGAAGACATGGGCAGCCCACCCACCCCTCCTGGTGCACAAAGTGATAGAGAAGATTCTGAGCCAGAGCAATTCACAAGCAAGAATAGATTTGATGGCTACTCCAATGCAGAATACCTTGAGGGGGATTACTAGGTAATAGGAAATAGGGTTATGAATTATGATTATCTTTCTAGGGGAACAGTAATGACATTGTAGAAAAAAAAAATTTGGCTACTTGGGCATACTTGTCGATTGTATTGTTTTGGATTTCTATCATCTATGCTTTGATTTAGCTGTTTAGATGTCCTATTATTTCTGTACTAGAGTTTTGGATTTCTATCTTTTGGATGTTCATATCAGCTTTTAGATTTCAGCAACATAATCATGTACTAAATTGTGAATATTACATTAATATTGTACTAACTGTTTTGTGCTTCATGCATTTTCATGTGGGCACATTACTTCCCTTATACAACGGGTTGTCTACCCGTATGATGGTGACCATGCTCCACGTAAAGGTAACCAACTAAATTCAATTTATATTTTTGTTCATGCCTGAAATTGTTTACGGATACATACATTTTTATCTCTAATTGCTGAATCTATTAACTGTTGAGTTCTGATACATAGTATTTATATTAAAGGAATAAATAGGTTTAGTTATGTAAAATAGTCACACATTATATTATGTATGTATCTATGTCTATAAATTGTGAAAAATTGTCTACAAAAACTAAGCATCGGTTTTTTTAAAAAGCGCCCCCGTAATTGCCTGTCTGGCCATTAATCGGCTACAAGGTCCCTTCTGCATGCTTCCCGCTTTGCGTCTTTTAAAACATTTTCTTTATATGTTTAGCTAATATATTAGATATTTACGGAGTTTAGCTAAGAACCAGTTTTTTCCAAGAAGTAATGTAGTTCTTATATATAAATAAGGTGCAGCCCCTCGCTTACGGGGTACCTGAATATCAATTAATTATATCTGCTAGAAACAGAAATTTTCTAGCTAATCTCGTCCTAGATTAATAGTCTTAGCTTTCTGCAGATAAGGGATAAACACAGCATTTAAATGGTCCTCACTAAATAACAATTTGCATGAAGTTATATCTGATGATGCTATTCTCGAGCTTCTTACTATGCCGGTGGCGTGTATCACGAGCCTTCAGATACCGTTGCTCTGCAGTGACATTTTCTAATGCCTCCCTAAGCTCAGCAATCTTGACATTTATAGGGTCCAAATGCTCTAAGAATCAAAAGAGAGAGAGAAAATCAACTTTCAACTATATGTTTTTATGTATATAGTAAGTAGAGTTTTACTCCAGTAGCAAATATGAGTTGCAATATAGTTAACTAACCATCTTTAGCGAGATCATGCTCTGAAGGGATATGACCAACATGAATATAAAATGATACACTTTCTGGTGTTGAGTGTGGATTGTGAAAGCAGAATTGATACATCCCACTTCTTGGAGCTGTAAACTGAAACTTGTCCCCAGACGTTCCCTTCAGCGAGTATACAACATTACCACCAGGAGAAGTGACCTGTATAAGTGTATAGATTAAAATTGGTTATAGGAATTTTGTGCCATGGATAGAATGATATGGTTTTAGAAAGAAAAAAAATAAGAGAATGCTATGATAATTAGGAAGAGGTAAAAGTAAGGATGTGGCATGAACAGAATTCTATGATTTTAGAAAGGAAAAAACATAAGAGAAGGTAAAGAAATAATACTATGGCACTTATCATAACCGGAAGAACTTCAGAAAAATATTAAATTTTTCAACTATAAACCAAGTTTTACCAGACCAACGAGATGAGAAGTAAACTATTGTAATAAACTTCTGAACCAAAAAGCTAAAGTCTAAATACCAAGTTCGGAAAGTTAACATCCTAAGAAGCATGTATAAAGGGTGTTTGGTACAATTGCAACCTGCAAGGCAGGTGCTGCAGCTTTATAGCCACATATCCAGTGCAGGTATTTGTGAGTTCTTGTCATGAGCATCGCAGGGAACCTGGTGGAATGTCAAACAACATTAATGCACTTATCATAATGGCGATTACATTTTCAATGTTCATCTTTGTCATTTTCATCTCTAATAAGTCCACTCCTAACCAAGTTGGGTAGGGTGGTAGTACTTTTATTTCATTGAACATAGGCAACTGGCTTGGGTGGTGGTTTCAGAACACTTACAATTCATCAAACTGGGATTTTGATATCACATAAAGATCTTCTCACAATTCCTAAATCATCGTTTGACTTCGGTTCATGCTTCATATCATATTAACCTCTACATCTGTTTAAATGATTTGATCAAAAGATTAACAATTACCACATTTTATTATTTTCTTATTATCCAAAATAACATGTCACCCTACTCGTATCTCCATTGCGAATAAACTTTAATGCATACATTGTAGCTTTAACCAGATAAAAACCTCATTCCAATTTTTATATTTCTAAACCAAAATGCACTCATCAGTCACATTGAGTGTATGCCAACTTTTCTGAAGGAAAAAAATTGCATGATTCATGTGCAATCAGCCATGGTCATTAGCGTCTTCAATATATATATATAGAGAGAGAGTCAGACTAGTGTACACTCGAGTGTACCGGAGCACCGTACACCTCAGTCATTTTTAAAGATGCAGTAACTTTTTGAAAAATCTAAACCGTTGATCTTCTTAAATATCTTAAAAACATACTATATAATAAATTTCAGCTCATTTGGACACTTATAGATCGTGCATCTAAAGGAGGCAAAAATCATGCATTTTAAATTAGTTTTGTGCGTCGATTTTGTTGTCGACCTCAAATTTTGTATGTGGCTCATTATTATTGTAACCATGAAGATCAATCGATTAGATTTTGGAAAAACATGGTCCAGATAGGCAAACACCATTGGGGTGTACGACGTGATCTGTACACTCGAGTGTATTCTAGCCTGACATATATAGAGTCAGACTAGTATACACTCGAGTGTACCGAAGGCACAGTATACCTCAGTCGTTTTTAAAGATGCAGTAACTTTTTGAAAAATCTAAACCGTTGATCTTCTTAAATATCTTAAGAACATACCATATAATAAATTTCAACTCATTTGGACACTTATAGGTTGTGCAACTAAAGGAGGCAAACACCATTGGGGTGTACGACGTGATCTGTACACTCGAGTGTATTCTAGCCTGACATATATATATATATATATATATATATATATATATATATACATATATATATATGTATATATATATATACATATATATATATGTATATATATATATATATATTGAATCAGATAGATATTGACCCAAAAGCCCTCAGCAGATACCTACAATTTAGCAATTTCCTTTCCAATACTACTAGTACTTTCCTAGTAACTACAAAAGCGCTAGTAAGGAGTGGTTGTGTTAGTTGGGTCTCAGTTTCCTGCAGACGCAGCTCCAAGGTTTGACCCTATCCCCCCTATAGATTTACCTATCGCACTCGCACCCACATCTCAATGAGTTAGTGGACCCTGACCCCCCCCCCAATAGATACACAAGAACATGCACAGATCTTCATTTTTGTTTTTGCGTGCCACATCCTTGATCCAAGTGGCATTTTAGAGATGTTTGCTTTTCACAAAGCCACCAAATAACTTTGCATTGGTTGAGATTCATGAATTGCTTATAATTTTCCTTAGGCATGACTATGAAACAAAGTCTTTGTGTTAAACTTGTTTATATGTAACCATATTCTGCTCACCATTTGTGAACATTATTGTGAACCAAAATATTAGCTAAAGGCTTTAATAAGCCTAGTCCATTCTTCATTCGCGACTACTACTTTTTAGAAGAAAAAAATAATAATCTGTCTCATGAAGCTTGCATTCAAATATACATCAATCTTCAAATACAAATGAAATTGAATTTTGTAACCATATTCAAATGTCTAAACTGCTCCCCTTCAGAGAGAGGTATTCCTCTCTTATGTTTGACGTGCTCGTATAGCACCCCCCTGTCGTTTTATATATAACAGCACTCATTCCTAATAGGTTAGAATTGGCCTTGACCAAAATATTATTTTTTTCATCCTTGATGGATAGCTTTATTCAAATTTATTTTTAACTTTTCTGTAATTCAAGACATTTTTTGTCTTTTTGTCTTATCCTATATCAAGCAGTTTCACAGACCGCAAATAGAAGAACAATAACAATAATCAATTCCATATTTTGCCTATAGGGGGATCCAATGCCCTTTGCTCCTTGGATCAGGACTATCAAGAACAACACCTACCGATACAAGGAAAGTATCATTGGTGAACCGTTTCTTACTTTTTCACACTACAGTAGGTAAAGGGTCATTGGAGAAGAGTATCTTACTATTTATGCTACAGCGCACTTATATGCAGGACAGAGCAACGAGAAACACATACAGCAAAAACATATGAGTCAAATAACTATTACCCTAATGCCACCCCCACTCAGAGCATATATATTCAACATGCCAAGATTATCAATCAATAAGCTGAATTACTTTTTGGTGAAAGGCTTGGTGGAGATATTGGCAATATGATCCTCATATTTCAAGCAGAGAGTAGATATGCAGTTTCTCATGAAGCTTCATACATAACATGGCAATCGGCTTCATCAGAATTGTCCTATCGTGTGAGACAAATATGTTAAATATGACAGCATTGTTGTCACGCTGCATAGGAATATAATCAGAGACATGAAGACCAAGGTTCTGCAATAGGACACAGACACGGAAAACCATGTGTGCGTGCATCTGTAATGTGTATAGTAAAACAATATGAAGTACAGTGAACTTGCATAACTTTTCAGTACAAGTGGAAAGTTTCAAACTAATAAATGAGTCCCCATTCAATTAATCGATGTACTAGCATAGTCATCTAGGCGGTTAGGCAGTCCTTCCCACCCAATGGAAGCCTAGGCACCTAGGCATTCTTCATATTTTTTAATATTTTACATATATATTTAAATGATTTTGCATATACATTCATTTATATTCAAATACATACATCACTATGTACGTTTGTATTGGTTATCCCTATGCTTAATAAATCATAACTTCACTTGCATCACACTTGTCATGACCTAAACTGGACCTATTCAGCTATAATTTGACCTAACATGATCTAAATTGGGCCTCATTTAACTTAGTCTGCCTTAATTTGCACTACGTTAGACATTTTGGCATAACATGGCCTAATCAGATGTAACTCCCCCTAGTTTGTCCTACATTGACCTAAATGAGCCCTAATTTGGCAAAAACAGACCTAATTCCCCTAACCAAGGCATTTTTCCCAAAATCAGACCTATTTCCCTCAAATCAGACCTAATATGTCCAAATTAGATCTGATTTGGCCTAAATCAGATCCATTTCTTTCCAAAAAAAACTAAACTTGGTCTAGTTTGACCAAATCTAGACCTATCCATGCTAATTTGGTCTTTGTGTGTCTTAATTTGGGCCTAAGATGCCTTAGACATCCACTTCGGTTATCTGAAAGCCTAGGCTGCTAATTTAAGGCGGCTGACCTAGAGCCTAGTGGGCCTAGGTGCGCCTAGACGGAGTCTAGACAAGAGCCTGGATAACTATGTTTACTAGACCGTAATGAGATACTTTTTTTGTGTGTCTTAAGCTCTTTTCTCTCTCTCTTTGTGATTTTTATATATTTTGTATATGTAACTTTACAAGCTACTACTTTAATCAACTTGCCAGCACCGAAAGGCTGGCAATCAAGAATAAACAGCAAGAGGCTTTTAACAGTAGCCACCGCCAGCAGAAGAAAAAAAAAAGCCAGCAGCAAATAGCTCAAACACCAGGCTATTAAGGCATATAGAATCCCAGAACAGGGTCATGATTGTTTTCTGAAGAACAAGTTTGCACTGGTTAAAGGAACAAACACAGGCACCCCCAGCTTCAATATAAGACAAGGAGCCTGAACTTTGCATAAGCGATCAGGGACCCTTAAGGCCAGCAACTTCTGAAAATGAACCAAATTTTCCAGCAAACAGAAATCAACAGGAAAATTATGCCTCAGCAAGCCAAATAGGCAAGAAAGGCAGGCTTCATCCCATAACAGAACATGAATACAAGCATGAGTCTGCAAGGAATAGAGCTCTTCTAAAAGAGAACAAACAGAACAGCAAACTGAACTGGAAATCAAGGACATAACTCACCATTTCACAAACTGAGTAAATCAACCACATGCAAACAGAACATAGCACAAGAAAAAATCTACATAGCATAGGTGGCAGGTTCGAGAGCAGTCAACCATCCAGGCCAAAAAGCAAGATCAATCAACAGCACAAAAGTACCACTCCATAATCAGAACAAAATCCTGACAAGCATAGCAGATCAAGCAATCTGGAAAGGACCCTTTTATCTTTCTAGTCTCAAATAATTCTCTTCAGATACACTCAGAAAATCCATTCAAATAACGTTCTAAGCTTCTCGGATAGGGATGGCAAAATGCGTAAACCACACATCCACCACATGTATCCAAACCGCAACGTATTTCCGTTTCACCCACTACCATGTGGATGGCAATGGATGTGGGGGGGATGGTTGATTTTGTTCGGGGGACCGTGGATTCCCATTCATCCGAGCTACTACACATGTACATGCAATTAACATGAATCTCACGCTATTCATCAGCTTGTGTGGATGCTTCACGATAACCACGTTGCGAGATAGAATATTCATCCAAAAAGATTTATCACTCTCATTAAGAAGAGCACTTCTAGTTGTCAACATAGTTGTACAACGTGGATTATGTCACCAACAATGGAGACGACTGGGGCCATAGAAGGCACACTGCCATCATGGACACTCACCAACACCATGTTGCAGTGGAAGACAAATCGTTGTTCTTTAGACTCACAGGCGCTAGGCCGCAGTGAAGGCACACCGCCGTCATGGAGGCTCGCCGACGTCAGGCCAAGTAGAAGGAACGTGCCCTCTCGGACTGTCACCAATGTCGGGTCGCGGCAAAAGGCAAGTTGCCGTCCTAGAGACTACGTAGGACCATGGAACAGGACTTCGACTTCGAGACGACTTCGACAGGTGTGGACACAGAAGTTTTGGAAATGTCGAGGAAATGTCGAGGATTTTTACAACCAAAGTTTCGACGCAACTTCGACAAAAATTAAGCTAAAAATGGCCATTTTGTGATGAAAATCAACATATTTCATCAAATCTAGCTTAAAAACACAATATATGTTTACATATAGCCATCCATACAGGTTTACATATGTAGATAAATGCACGCTTACATACAGTCGTCTCCAAACTACAGAGTTCTTCCATATATAAAGTTTGTGACAATAAACAAACTACATAAAAATAGTGTAAATCTATGGTAGATTTAGCAGAGAGAGGATCGGTCTATTACTGTTAGCTTAGAATAGTAAAAGATAACATCAAAATCATCTTACCTCAAGCTCCAACACTTTTTCTACCTCACACAGCCAACTCCACAAAATCCCTGAAATATGTCGCCAACTTCGACGACTTCGATAAATGTCGAGGACATTGTGGAATTTTTGTATGGACTTGGGCCAACTTCGCCGACATATGGGGAAATGTCGACATATTTGACGAAATGTCGAGGATATTGTAGAATAAAGATGTTTACATGCATTCGACGTCGCTGACCGTCGACATCGACATTATCGGCAAAATTTCGCCTAATGTCGACGACATTTAGATCTATGCGTAGGACACGCTGCATGTTGGCAGCCGACCAGGTCGCTGAAGTTGACGTACTACTAGAGATGTGGTCTTCTAGATCGGTTGGTAGTTTCCATCCAGTATCGTTGTACTTGTCATTGTCGCCCACTCTAGCGCAAGGACCAATGTTACATCGGAGACCGCCTACTGCTTGTCGGCTCCCCAGACACGAGCGTCACTCTGGCGGACGTACGCAACTGCCGATTGCACATACTAGGATCACACCAGCCACCACCATGCATACAAGTGACTACGGCATGCCAAGAAGATGATTTATGTTGTTAGGTACTAGCAGCTTATGCATACCTAGCGTTACCACATTTGTTCGTTCGCAAGCTCTGTTGGTTAATGTAGGACATAGACAAAGTACTACATGCATGAGTCGAGTGATTGATATTAACCACCACCTTCCGTAGTGAAATTTTCTATCACTGGACCATTCATCCTGGAAGACATGGTTATATCATGCAATGGTTTGGATCAGGGTGGTTTGGTTTAGGTGATGGAAGCACGGATAATTTTGCCATCCCTAGACTCTCGGAAGAAATATTTTATCATTGTGCACTTTGGTTTCTTTCCCTCCAATCCAGTAAAGAATGATCAAGCGGCAAGGTGCTTCTCCCTACTAGTAGCCTTAGAAATATCTTCCATAGAACAAGGACTCAAAATAGGCATGAGAGACTTGAAAGCTTTGTCCCATAACCCTTTGCTATAGGGGCACTCAAAATAGATGTGAATAACACTCTCACATTGATTCTCACAAAGAAAGCAGACAGAGGGCGTCTGAACACCTAGTCTTCCAATACAGTGCAAGGTCAACGGTTTGTTGTGGCACACTTTCCAAGTGCACACTTGATATCTTCTAGGAACTTTGAATTTTCATATCCATCTACAGACATCTGAGGAGGCAACTTTAGATCTAATTCAGACCCAGATATCTCTTTGCTTTTCATTTCTCAAATCAGCAAAAAGGAGGTAATCCTCAACAACAATAGGATATGGGACATCATGAAGGAAAAAGATGAGGGGAGAATGAAGCCTAGTTTCAGAAATAGGCCAGGCACCCTGATGTTGATAGTACTCAGCTAACTACTCAAAGGAAAACCAATTTTAATAATTCTTTCCTATACGATTGCATCAAACAAAAAAAGTGAAATTGCATATCTATATTAGCATTAACACTATAGATAATGGAGTTTTTCTCTTCATGCACACTTTAGTGGCAAGAGAGAAGTTCTGAAAAGAGATTTTAGGCATTTGCCATTCTCCTCAGTGACCTCCATGAAAACCATAAGATCATCAGCAAAAATAAGATGAGAAGCTTCCAAACCTTTAGAGGCCCTCAGGGGAAAAATATTATTGCTTCTGATGCCTTTGGCAATAAGTTGAGACAAAACCAATAATAATAACAAACAAACATGGAGTTGGAGATCTCTTTCCCTCACACCATTAGTAGACCTTAAAGGACTTATATGTTCACCGTTAAAGAGAATTTCATAAGAAGTAGAGAATATTTCTCCAGTCCAAACAATCCAGCATTTAGGAAACCCCATAATAACAAGAATTTTAGAGAGAGCACTCCTACCACTGAGTCATAGCTTTAGTGAGGTCAACTCTGACACATCCTCGATAAAAGATAAATAACTAGAATCGGGCCGGGCGGGCGTGTGTTTTTATTATTTTGACAAAGCTCAAAAGAAACAAGCCCAATCAACCTTGAAACTTCAAGCCCATTGAAAGAACCACGACAATGAGATTCATGTCGTCTATTTCAACTCAAATTATAGAACATTGACTATATTTCAAAGATTTTTTTTCTTGTTGAAAAAATCTCAGTCTTGAAGTACATTCTCTCAAGGCAATATGTAGTCATATAGTGTTGTTTAATATGTAATTATTACTCTTAAATAACCCACTAAAGCAACTCCTTCCTACCATATCGGTGTGTCCAAGAAGTATCATGGACGTGTTCAGCTGCATCCGGGATGCAAAAAAAGAACAAAAATGGACCAGACATGTCCTAGCTATGTCGAAAACATTTTGTGTTGCATCCGACCCATGTATGTGTCGAACGTGTGGCATGGTTGTGAGGACTATACATAAGTGTTTGTGGTCCTAGGTCATAATATTTACCTAAAGTAGATTCCCTATTGACGCCGCTTCCAACACAAATTAAACCAAGAACCAAAATAACCACAATTCTTTATATGTCCAAGACCGATGAACAGCAAACCCTAAGAGCATCTTCTCGATATCTATGCAATGTGTTTTGTGATAATAACATGGCTTTTCAAGATACATTACCTAGTTAGATAGATTAGTATTTAGTCATATGTATAGCTTAGTTACCCAACTAACTAGATGTATCTCGTTTTGTCAAGAAAGGGATGCGATCTTCCCTCCTCACTCCATGGGTAATGAGGTCGAATAAAGTATCAACTATCATCATTAGAAATAATGATGACATTTACATATACAATTAGAATAATGGGCTCAAAGTTGGATTTCTTGATGAACACAGGTGACTATACTAAGAGTATGAGATCTACATAAAAGGAGGTTAAAGTAGAATTCAACTCGTCAAAACAAGTTTTAGGACTCCACTTAACAGCATAAATAGCCTTATGTAATGAGAAAACCTTAGAGAACTCCTCCAATCAATGCATTCCTCACATCAAATTGATGTACATTCCAATCATGGTTTATTGCCACATAGATGAGGATGTGTGTGGAGTTCAACCAAGTGATGGGAGAGAATGTCTAAGTCATTGTCTAGCCAAAAGAAAAGAAGCACGCCTTTGAGATGTTGAATAGAAGCATTAGACTAATGTTTAGCATTGAAGACCCCACGACATCCAACAAGCACAATTAAACAAATGATCAAGAAAAGACATGTGTGATCACATGACAGTATGTGCATTTACCGCTTCATTGACGTGAGCCAACAAGGATTACAAAGAGCTTCTTCTGCCTTTCTTAGAAGGCCACAAGAAAATAAAAGCAAAAAAGATTAAAGGAAAGTCCATAAAAAAGTAGTAGCACGGAATGGACAAGACGTGTGGGATCGAGTACCTTTTTGCGGTGACATAGGGACATATTACTTTCTAGGTGGCTAGGCGGTCCCCTCCCACCCAAGGGGAGCCTAGGTGTTTCTAAGCATTTTTCATATTTGTTTATATTTTACATATATATAAAGAATATACATCTATATTAAGCTATATTCAAATATATACATTATTATGTACATTTATATTGGTTATTCTTAGCCTTAATCAAATGATGACTTGCACCTACATCACACTTTTCATGACCTAAGCAAGACCTAGTCGGCCCTATATTGACCTAACAGGATCTAAATTTGACCTGATTTGACTTAGTTTACTCTAATTTGGCCTAAGTCGAACCTAATTTTTCATAACATGAACTAACTAGGACTAATTTCCCCTAATTTGCCCTAAATTAAATTAGAGCCCTAATTTGGCAAATCAGACCTGGTTTTTCCAAACCATACCTAATGTCTCAACAATTGGAAATGGTTGAAATGGAGGAGTGCAAATGGAGTATTATGTGAAGAAATAAGGTCTCAACAAGATGAACGTGGTTGAAATGTGTATGTTGAGATGGATGTGTGGGAAGACAAGAAAAGATCGCTTCAGAATTGACAATATCATGAATAAAGTGGGGGTGGCGAGCATGGAGGACAAGTTGAACGAGGACTGACTCAGATGGTATGGACATGTGCGACGCAGACCGACTAATGCGCCTATACGAAGCAATGCTATTGAGTCAAGCACAATTAATAGAAGAAGAGGAAGGCCTAAATTTTAACATGGGAAGAGCGTATAAAGAGAGGTTTTGAATCTCTACATCTCAACCAGAATATGACCCATTATAGAGCTAAATGGAGACGAAGGATCCATGTAGCCGACCCCAACATAGTTAGGATTGAGGCTTAGATGATGATGATGACATCTAATGTCTCCAAATCAGACATGTCCCCCCCAATCCAAACCTAATTTGCCCAAATTCGACTTGATTTGTCCCAACGAGACACATTTCTTCCCTAAAATGATTGACTTGATCTAGCTTGACAAAATTCAGACCTAATCCATGCTAATTTGGCTTTGAGTGTCTTAATTTGGGCATAGAGGACTTAGGCGTCCACTTCAGTCATCTGAAAGCCTAGTCGCCCAATTTAAGACGACCCACCTAGAGCAGTGTAGGCAGCTTAGGAGGGCGGCTTGATAAGTATAAGGCACATGAAGATCAAACATGTATATTCTTGTAGTAGAAGCACTGCTAGAAGGATTTTCACATAAGTAGATGAAGTGGTGGAATGTATAGAAGGGCACCAATGAAAGATCAAAAGTACTCCTTTCTTTTTATAATGCCCTCAAGGACTTCTCTAGGGACTTCAGGAGAAAAATTGGAGAAAATAAAGAGAGGGTTTGAGAGGAATAGACACTAAAAGGCTCAATAAGAAGCGCATAAACCAAAGTACACCCTAGCTCGAAAAATATAGAGCATCCTCAAAAAAAAATTGTGTTCGCACACAAACTTTGTACAAAGAATCCAAGTACTTGTACCCCTTCTAAAAGTGAGGAAACTAAAGAAACACATTTGCTCCCTCTAGGAGATAATCCAGAGCCAAGCAAGAGAGATTCTTCACAAGCATGTTATGCCAAAACCCTGTAAGGAAGAGACGAGAAGGCAGTAGAGAAGAGAATATAGAGTTGAATTTGATTTTTAAGGGTGGCAAAGGACATTAATTAATGAGGTAGCTCGTTAAGTCATCAAGCGATAGCTTATTAAGAACATGAGAGTGAGCATAATAGTTTTGCCAACATCTAAAAGATGATGATTCAAGCGCTTTCTAATACCAAATATTAGGTGTTTAAGCATAAAAAATTTGATGAAGATATGCTAATCTAAGAGCAAAACAAGGTAAGATCATTTTAAACTAACTCAAGCACAATCGGTGTGAAGTACACAACTATGCATAGTAAATAAGTTTTGATTTCTTGAAAGAAAAGTAGTTAGTCCCAACTACTTGTGATTCACTTTATCACAAAAAAGACAGAGCTTGTCCTTGGAACCTGCAAGATCCCCATACATCCGAATCAGCTAAGTCAAGAATAGTGTTATTACGATCCCAAACTTGTTTGGAACAATGGCACCAAAAGTTCAGCATACTATCATGACCAACACTTTAAAAGAAACAAAAATATAAGGAAAAGTACATCATAATTTGACAGTCGAGTGAAAGACATTGAGAGCATTGAAGGAGGATTCATGCAGCGAATGCAAGAGGCAATTCAACTTTGAGGAGAAGACAAAAGCAAGTTGTAAGGATGAAATTCCATAAACAACTGCAATCATATGAGGGGCGTCGAGGTAGTAAAGTCCGTCTGCTATTTTGGTCCTTCAATTTCCCCACCAATTGCCGTCCTAGTGTAAAGGTCATAGAAAACACAAGGAAAGAACATCATGTGACAATTCAAATCCTTTGTAATTTTACTAACAATTCAAATCCTTTCTAATTTTACTAACAATTCATCTGTTAGGAAAGGAAAATTATATATCACCAAAGATGGAGGAGATGTCTTTGGCATCCTCAATACCAACCACAATCAGCTTGGAGCCATCTAGTAGCCTACTACAATTTAATTACATACCTAGGGAGATTTTCTTAAACATTGTAGAAACCATGAATTCCCAAACTATGAGCAAATGCACCAAAATTTAGCATCTTAATAGGAATTGCTATATTTAGAGGATCTGAGGATGTAAAGAGCAAATATGTTGTAATCCTAAGGACAGTTCTCTCTCAACAGGGCGACTCTATGGTAGTTGTTGTAGCTTTGTCCAGCTAATGCCTAATAGTATTATTATCACCAAAAATAAAGTGAAGGAGGCATATTAATAGATGAATCCGCGTAAAACAAACACCCAATTATCCCAAGTGCGCTTTTTATATTTATTTTAGCACTCATAACCCATTTGATCTAGGAAGCACGGACACTTCCCGAGAGGTGATGTGGCCGTGTCTGCTGCGTGTCGGACGCGGACACGCCGTGGACACGGCCCCGGAGTGTCCAACTTTTTTTTGAAGAGTTGTTGACTTGGACACGGCTGGGACACGGCTTGGACACGGCTGACCCAGCCCAGCCACATCCAGGTCCAGTTATGTTAGGAAAAAAGACTAAACCCGTCCATGTTCCCTAACCCACCGATATTTGCTCCCCTTCTCCTCAATTTCACTCCAAATTTTCGTTGTTTTCTTACTGTAATCCTGCCCCTCTATCAATCTATGCCCAATTTTTCTAATAAGTCTTTTTCTTCTGTTTTGTTATAATGTTAACAATAATTGCTGTTGTTGGTTCAGTTATGTTATACAAATCTGTAGTATTTACGGTATTTAATCATACATCATTCTGAGTTGGATTTCTTTATTGTTGAATTGGTCTAATTATTGTTTATTTACTGTTCAAAAGTCATTGCGTTATGATTTAAATTGACAATTTGATTTAATTGATTGGAAGCATGGACATGAATGCGTTTACATAAATTTATAAATATCACTAGGCCATGCTTGTTGTATCTGATGGGTTTTTCCTATTTGGATGAATGTGTTTGATGGATGATTGTATGTCTTTTAAGTAAATGAAATGCAAACTCCACAATTAAATTTCTATACTAGAATGTGTTTATACATCAATAATGCATACATATATATGTGGAAAAAACAATTTGCCGTGTCCGGCCCCGTGTCCGTGTCCTACATTTTTAAAAATTGTCGTGTCCCGTGTCCGTGTCCGTGTTCGTATCCGTGTCTGTGTCCGTGTCCGTGCTTCCTAGCATTTGATTATTTCACCCCATCACCGAGTAGTTTTACCTAAAGCATGGCTATGACCACAACGACCTCCTCACAAAAAAATGGAAAAAGAGAAGATCCATTAAAAGGTACGAGAGAACCAAAAGGTGGGCTATTGTTGGAGGCATTGATAGACATCATTTAGCCAAAGCAGAGGATCACTGGATACAAACTCTAGCAAATACACCATGTAAACTAGCAAAAAATGTATCAAAATTATCCCATGTTGCTAAAGAGTAACGAGGTTGGTGCTCAAAGGGTAAAAAGCCCAACTCATTATGTACATTAACATACTAGAAAATGTGGTTCCCTATCTCTTCACTAGGGCAAAGACACGGACGCAAAATTCTATAAGAAAAAAATCACACACTTTCTCATTATTCTTCTTATTAAAATGGATGTGGCATATATAATCCAACATGGTATTTGTAAGAGAAAGGTAACAGTAGTGCAATTAATGCGCTATTTAACACAATAAGCCATAACATAACAGTCAAAGCACTAGAATTCCATGTATATGTTTGCATAACTCTAGCATCAGCATCATCAGATGGCTTCTCATGTGGATCATCATTTATATGATGATACTTGCCTAGGAGTTCACATAAATAAAGAAAGATCGAATCTAACCATCATTGTTTTTCTCATCAAAGTTGACAGATGTAACTTGTAGGTGATCTAAAGTGAATCCAAAGAATGAGTCACATTATATTAGCATCAGGAAACTAGGTGCTTGGGAAGATCAAGGCAGAGTGAACACGTATGACTAGAAGTAGTCTTCAAACAAATAAGAAGGAATGTTGAAGAAATCCCTCAACAAAAGGTACAAAACAATTAGCCAAAATAGTTGAAAAGGTTGTAAGGCACAATGTTGAGGCTTCATATTTGTAAGGAGTAGCAGCAACACTGTCAGGATGGTGGTCATTCCTATTCACCACTCTAGTTGATAGGTGACCCACAAGAAACCAACCACAGCTCATCTGGAGTCGAGGCATTCTTGCGAAGGCAGAGCTATCGGGCCAAGTGCCTGAATAGTCACAGCAACCAGTTCCTCCTGGACGCTGATGGGAAGTCTTCTCCTCATGGCTAAGCACACAGGGAAGAAAGAAATAGAGAAAGAGGAAAATAAATGAGAGAAGGTGAGAGATGTCAGTGGCAATGCAGGGCCTGCAACCCTAGCCACATTTTTATACCATGATATGAGGAAAGCTTGAATAGTGTGCCAATGTTCATGCAAACAAGGCTGGAAATGGGTGAGAGAGAATTGACTAACTAGGTTCTAAATGTCATTGATGTTGATACCAGAGTAGCTACAAAGACATACGCTTTGTATGGATCCTATGCCTACAATCACCTCGTGAAAATTGAAAGTTCTAGGAAGCTGTTCATAATACCTTCAGGGTTGGGAAAGCCAAATCTAGCCATCAATAAAGTTCCACGATGCTTTCTACCAATTAAGAAAGTTGGCATCTCTGCTATCATGCATAAAATATATCCATAGAAAAGAAAGGAAGAGACGATCCACTTCAACAACAAAAATCCTTTTGTAGATCATAGTCGTGTCTGAATTCTAGAACTCAATGGGTGCATCAATTATTGCATTCTGTAAGCATCGGCCCAAATCTCAGGGGGTCTATAGATCATAAATCAAAACCAACGAGACAAGTGATTTATGGCTCGGCACTTAAGTCTATTAGACGCCCTCAAATTTAATAAGGAATCCACGGTCAGCAATCAGGAACCACCTATACCCAGCTCTGGCCAACCAAGCATATTTAATAAATTCCACGATAGCCGCAGTACAGGAAAAAAATACAAAATTTATACTAATTTTACGAACTGACTTGTTCTACTGATTGGCCGGAGACCAAACCAAAGCACAATTAGTTATAACCCTCAGCGGATCTAAGAAAAAAGACAAAGAAAATTAGTATAATCTGGATGAGAACTCACGTCGAAGTTGATACCGGGGTGATCAGAGCTCCAGAAGATGTCATGGTCAACAACAACGAAGTTCCCCGAAACAAGATCTCCGTCGTAAAGCACGTACTCGTAGACGCACTCTCTATCGTTGACGGTGACGGAGAGAGCGGAGAGGCGGCTGACGCCGCTAGCCAGAAGAAATAGGAAAAGGTAGATCGCCGGCTGCGGCGGCCACTGCCCCCGTCGACCCATCAGCGGGTTCTGGTCAACTGGCGATTACGATCTAGAGATGACGACTTGCAGAGTCGGGGTGGCGATATGGTTTCGACCTTGCAGGGTCATTAATCTGGGAATATTGTCCGGAGCTTTTATTTGTGTTTCAGAAACCGTCCAAGACTGTTCACGAGGATCTTACGCTATATTGTCCTACCAGGCATAAAGGTTAAACTTTGAGAAAAAGAAGATGAAATAAATATGAAAATACATAGGTCTTTTTATACACACAGACAACAATATGTAATTTTAAAAAATAATAGAGACAATTACATTCAAACGTCTGATGAGTTTCCTAATATAATATATAATTTAAAAAATTAAAGTTAAAAGTTTAGTGTACACATACAAAGACCAGTATGTAATTTCAAAAAATAATGGAGAAAAATTTATCCAACCCCCTCTATAGACTTTTTTATATAGTATAGGTTACTTAACCTGTTTTACCCATTCAACATTTTCCCACGATGTGCATCGTGTGACTAAAAAAGAACATTTTGCCCGATTTGAAAACGTAAAACCTAATGACAATGTTGTCATTCTGCTCTTCATTTTTTACAATAATTATTTCAGAAAGAGAGAGAGTGTGTGTGTGTGTCACACACTCAAGTTAGTGGAGGCATATATTACACTTAAATCATTTTGCATCATTCAACAATTACTTTAAAAATTCAAAGCATTAACCTCCTTAAATATATTATTTGGATTATAATATGTCATACATCTAAAGACAACGAAAATGATGCCACTAATCAAGAATGGAAGTCTTAATCAAAAATAAAAATGATGCATTTGAAAGACTTTATGTACATGAATTTTATTGTATTTGGTTTAGTATCTTACAGATATCTAAATAGCTCAAATTGTGTATATAATCTTTATTTTACTAAAGTCAATTTGAATCACAGTTGCCGCCTTGATTTATCACTCTCTCGGGTGTTCGGCTTCTGCCAGGAGCATAGGAGAGGGGGAGAGAATGCTTCCCTTAATCCCAAAAATAAGAATCAGTGGTTTGGATTTTACAAAAAAAAATGGTGTTGATATGTAAATAGTACTTGAGTGTGTTGCATGATCTATACATTCGCATGTATTCTGGCTGGAATATATTTACACACACACACACACACACACACACGCACACACACACACATATATATATAGAGAGAGAGAGAGTCAGGCTAGAATATATTCGAGTGTACAGATTACGCCGTACACCTCAATGGTGTTTGCCTATCTAGACTTTGTTTTTCCAAATCCAATCTATTGATCTTCATGTTTACAATAATAATAGGCCACATACAAATTTGATCTCATTTGGATGAGTGTAAGTCACTCATCCAAGGACAACAAAATCAACGCACAAAACTAATTTGAAATGCATGATTCTTGCCTCCTTTAGATGCACGAACTATAAGTATCCAAATGAGCTAAAATTTATTATATAGTATGTTCTTAAGATATTTAAGAAGATAAACAGTTTAGAATTTTTTAAAAAATTACTACATCTTTAAAAATGACTGAGGTGTACGTTGCCTCCGGTACACTCGAGTGTACACTAGTCTGACTTTATATATATATATATATATATATATATATATATATATATATATATATATGTGGGTATATCTTCGCTACCCGTGTGGGTAACTAAGATTCGCTACCCGTGCATCAATTTTGTAATAGGAATGTATGCATTTGTAATGAGACAGTCCAAATTGTAATAGACATACTCATTTTATAAATACAGCGTGATGTTTGTATTCTCCGTCTGGAAACAGTAAAATATATATTTATGACTGTAACAGCGTTGTAATACAAACGAGTCTTTGTATTACAAATTTGATCGTCTCATTACAAATTTGAACTGTCTCATTACAAATGTATGTCTTCCTATTACAAAATTGATGCACGGGTAGCGAATCTTAGTTACCCGCATGGGAAGCGAAGATATACCATATATATATATATATATATATATATATATATATATATATATATATATATATATATATATATATATAGAGAGAGAGAGAGAGAGAGAGAGAGAGAGAGAGGACGTTTATACTACTAGTTTGGGTATTGTAGCGTTAGCTACCCAGCGTAGCAATTTGTGGATCCCATGATTTTGAATTGAAATTTGCCAATCTTTAGTAGAATCTTTCTTTTGAATACACGTGCAGCATACCAAAATATAGATTTCATCTCCCAAATTGGGTAAACCATCGTGCGTGATTTTTCTGCCCATAGAAAACCCCAAAATTTCACCTTTTGTTCTCCACGTGCGCGATTCTAGATTCGACCTCGCTCTCCCACTCCACTCCTTAATCATTGTGTAAACCGTGTTCATTTCAACCAATTTGTATGCAATTTTCATGTTATATCATGTTCTCTGCTCTAATAACCGACTGATGGGGTGTTTGAGTTGGTGCAGTCGTGCTAGGTTCACTACCTAGGTTTGTGTAGTCGGGTGCTATTTTTGTGTTGTTGCATTTAAATAGCAAGAACAAAAGGAGCAAATGCAACTACTAAGAAGGTAATGAAGAACAAGGGCAAGGAGAAAGTAACAGAATATGAAGATAATATAACAAAGCATTATGATGATGTTGACATTATCCAAGAAGATGGCATTATAGAGACTATACAGAAAGAGAATGTATTGAAAGGAGGTGTTGAAGAAGATTAGAGGATGTGAAGAAGACTGCAACTAAAGGAAATAAGAAGAAGGGTAGCAGAAAGACAAAGAAGAGTACTAGTGTTGCATAGGAAGGTAATGAAGAAGAAGCAACATAAAAAGAAAACGAACATGGAGAATGGTCTACTGAAGATCTATGGGATGCACGAATGACAATGAATAAGGAAAAATAAGGGGTTGAAGTTGATCATACAAAGGTTGACGAGGAGACTTATGTGTCTTATATTGCTGGTGAAGAATCTGGGAGAATATCAAAAGATGATGAAACCCAGAAGGGAAAGAAGCAAATGATTGTGAAAAAGATCATCAAAGATATAGGCGAGGGCAAATGTGTGGAAGGTAACATCCCTTTACATTTTAGTATTACACTTGATTTTATTAGAAGGGGACGTATATGATATATAAATAAACACCGTGGAATCAAAAGTAAACTCTCTACATCAAACCACATCTATTTAATACAAAAAAGTAGGATTTGATGACATAAAGTCACAACTAAAAACAAAAAGTTATCGATTGATGTATAAAGTAAATATCCATACAGAGAATGTAACTATTTGGATAAAAAACTATTAATCAATACAAAAAGAAATGTATTTAGTAGAAAATGTAAAAATAGATTACAAAAAGTAATTGTTCATTGGATAATGTATCAAGTACATATAAAAAGTGATGTATTAGATAAAATATATCACTTCGGTATTGTATAATAAAAACAACAAAAAGAAAATAATAAATATTTACAGTTAGTATTGAATTGAGTAAGTAAAGAATGAATACAAACAATAATTGTTAGCTTGGAAAGATAATAATTGAATATGAAAGGTAACTATTAAATATAAAAAGTAGCCAATTAAGACAGAAATGTAAAACTTGGAATGAACATACTCATTTACTATGAACAATTAACTCACATGTTAACAAAAGTAGTAAATAAGTAAGCAAGTAGCATGATTGTTATTGTTAGGCATCGTGGATGGTGCGCGAGGTATACCTTGTTGTGGGAGTAAGTCCGACGATGTCCTCCTGACATTGTGGTGTATATCGCTCCTCGTATACACAGACGGTCCTCATCGATGTCTTCCTAACATAATCACATGATACTTGTATCTATATGTAGTCCACACAAGTGGAGTGGAACTCCTCATCGCACTGATTGGGTCGGTGAGAAAGAGAAGCTTCTCACTTAGTGACATGCTAGAGTCGTGATCTCTCTCCTTCTCCCTCTCTCGGGAATGATGACGACTAGGTTTCATGTAAAAGAGTGTGTTTGATGATATGACCATCATGTCCCTTCAAATAAGAGAGGAAATAAAGCAGTGTTTCCTAAAAACCTTAGAATACAAAAGGTTATGGCTGCATCTAAAATGGGCCGCTCTTGGACATCCAAATAGATACTTAGAATATTCTGGAATCATGTAAATAATTAATCAATTAACTATTTTTTTATCACCCAACTGTAAACTCTAATTGATCGCTCAGGGTTAGTCAGTCGACTTATCATATACGTGAATAATTCAAATCCAATCAATTGGCTTAAAATCTTATAACCAAATATCTTGGATTATATTCCAATATTATTATATTTGATTACCTAAACATTTCAGTAATCAATTTGAAGTGGAACATTTTCAATCATATCCACAATTATACTCATGTTCCAACGCATCTTGTGTGTGTGATCCTATAGGCTCCAAATTATGTTGGCAGTTATGTTCATAATAAATTTACACTTCACAAGCAATTATTGGTATCTAGCAAGACTTCACTGCTATCCAAGTAATAGGAGAAGCTGGATAACAACTTAATCTAGTATTGTGACCAATTTTATAGTGATTGTATAATTCCTTTGTCTCTAATATCCAGATTGAATATGAGGCATGGAAACATCATCCTCTTAATGTTCAATCTTTATTTCTGGTTCTAGAGTAGACTATTTAAGATACACATGACATTAAGATCATATATTGACTAATATGTGCATGGACATGCATTTCATTGTCGCACTCATCAAGTGGCCATGATATCACTTCAATAAGAGGGTCAAATTCCATCTACATCACTCACAATAATCCACGTGTGTCATAGTGCACCTAAGCACTACTTGTACCACAACCCTTTTCAAGGTCACGTTGGGTAGTGTTAAAGCACATTGAACAACATGCAATCACTGTAGTTACTTTAGGTCTAAGGACCACAATCACCATTGTCACATTGAGATGTCATTTTAACCACCATTATTGGCTTCCATGTATCTCGCAAAGTGGGTATGTCCAGTACACTTGTTCATAACAAGTACCTATGTGTTTGATTTAAAATCTAATATCACGACTAATGGATGTAGTCATCAATCAACACATATACTAGTCTTAATGTATAACAACTCGATATGATGAGAGAAACTGTATTTGCAAATTTGACAACAACGCCTCATTTAACTTTAGATGTGGCATTTTTAGAGGATCTGATAGAAAGGTATATATATGATGATAGATTCATGATCTCACCAGGACTTGAGTCTAGGATGACTGTAGGGATGTTGCAATGAACCTAATCTTACCAAATAGTGGTATAGAAATTGTACCACAGAGGAAGTCACAAATAGCAAAAGAAGTTTGGGAAGATATGTTTAATGGATGGGAAATCTAATGAGAAAGGAAATAAAAATGCACATGGAAGTGGTGAGGAGGTTAAGACAAAAAAAATTGATGAGTTGCATAAGGAGAACTTGGGAAATCTATGCAAAGAACTTGCAATGAATGATGTAGAAGAGAACTACTAAAACATGTGTAGAGAATGGACTATGTACTTGTTGGGTGCCCCCCAACTTCTATTCCACTGGATGATGGATTGCAACCAGGTAGTTAAATTAGGCTAAGTTAGTCCACATTCACATATTCAATAAGATGAAAGATCTAAGCAAAATTTTGAAAAGAAAGAGGAGGGGAGATTAGTATAAGCACATTCTATACTAATGGATGTGTTATGTGCCTACATGTAAGTAAATTCATTACATAAACATATATTTTTTTATTGTAAGAGTTTATGATTGATTATGGAGGATACATTTTATATTTATACATATATAGGCTTATAAGATTACAGGAATAGAAACTCACACGTTCAAAGAAGAAAAAACAAGGATAAGTAAATGAGCTGCTCCAATTAAGAGTAAGGAACTATAGAACTTGAGTATTGGCAAGTATATATGATAAGAATATGAATGAAGAGTATCACATTTTAATGCACATGAGATATATAGGAAAAACTATGTTTCTTATCTTAATTAATGTGAACATGTGTTGACAAAGATGACCAAGGATGGCAAAGACAATTGGGAGGTTGCAAAGATGATTAAATAAATACCATACTACCTTGTAGCAAATTAGGCAAAGGGTATAGTGCCAAGTTCAAGGATGGTTGACGACTTGGAGAAAAGGGTGCAATTTCTAGAGGATGAACTCATACTTATAAGGAAGTATGTAGCAAAATTGCACTTGAGACATTTTCTGCATTAAGAGAAGAAAATGAAAGTTTGAGGCAAAATTGGCAAAAGATGGAGAAGAGAACTAAAAGTACATGAGAGGAGTTGGAGATGACTAGCTAGCAGTAGCTGCAAATATACACAACCCGATTTTCAGTGACAATGAAAGGTGAAATTCCAGTAGATGTAAATGAAATAATGAAGAAGACAGACGAGTTGAGAAGAAAATTGGTAATCACTGATCAATCTGATACTCATTGGAAAGAGGGTTTGCAGAAGATGAAGATGAAACTTGATGATTCAGTGAGTAAGTCAACAACAAGTGAAGTTGAAATGCAGGTAAATAAGACATCGAGGAAGCTTCAGCTCAGAAGGACGTTCATTGAAGACGATGAAGTAGTTTAAATGTCTACTGAAATATTTAATGATTTTGAGGAAGCTACAACAAATGAAAAAGACACAAGAGAAGATCAACCTACAACAAAAGTTGCAGCACAAGAAAATTAATGTGAAGAATAGAACATATAGATGCATGTGGGAATTTAACACATACAAACACAAGTAAAATGAAATGATACATAAAATGAAGAGAATATTGAAATTAGTTCTGATGAAAGTAAGAAGAAGACGTCAAAAGTATTAAGAAAGCAAAAGAGGAACCGAGGAAAGATATAGGAATCACCAAAGAAACTATAAAAATAAGGAGACATGGTCTAGTAAGGGTAAAACGAAATTGATTATTCATATTTTTATGTATTTGAAAATGCTTTCAAAAATAACTAACAAATGTTACTTAAAATGCAACAAAAAGCATCCATGTTCATAGGATTGGATGATTTCAAGACAAAAGATATGAAGGAATATGTACTAGATTTCATACAAAAAATAGATTAAGTGTAAGACTTTTGTTTTTTTATTATAATGATTTTCACTAAAAAAATTTCCCTTTACTATGCAGACAAAATAGTTACATTCAGCAAATAATAGTTACTTAATATACAAAATTGTTACTTTAGTTATGCAACAGTTACTTTCTAGATACAACAGTTGCAATACAAACACAAAGGTTACACACTATACATGAAACTTACATTTTAAACACAATTGCTAGTGTCCCAGAAAATTAATTACAAATCAAAATACGATAGATACTTAAAAAAAATAATGGTTACAAATCATATACAATTATTAATTTCTATTTGTGATTTGTGTATGTAACTTCTTTTGTATGTAATGTTTGAAAACCCAACAATGAATAAGTCTACAAGAGAATGGAGTTATGGAAAAAAAAATATTGCACGGGAAAAGACCTCTATGCACTATTGCTTAAAGATAAAATGTTGCAATCCCCAGTAAGGATGGGCTTAATAACGTTTTATCATCTTATTGATACTAATTGAAAGATCTAAATTTTTTCATGTTATGTATTGCTTTGCGGAGATGTTAAAAATGACAAAAAGCAAAAAGAGGAACAAGGGCTTATAATGGCATTGTTTGAGTATTTATGTTCCCGTAACCAATCTCGCATTAGACTACAACAAAATAGTGCAATACAATAAACACTAAATCTATATACTCTTAATATTGTATTGCAGCAAAAGCTGAATATGAATGTAGTTGACATAAAAACAAAAGAGATCTATATGTTTTCTCCTTTTTACAATGTCCTTGACAAGGAGTTTATGATAATGGGTTTAGTGTTTACAATATTAAATAACGACTATCATTGTTACTTGTTGGAAGCAAACTTCCAAGATGGGGTACAGAGGTCAAGTAACTCAATATTGGGAAACTCCATTTCTAGAATACAACATGTTAGATGGGTAAGAAAAGTTAGACAATGATAATACCTTAATGAACAAAATTGAATAAGAATGCATCGCATTGAATAAGATTTTATTTTGCTTGTAGGTAGGTTTTTGTGAGACTCGTGACCCTGCTTTTTGGTTGAACATGCTTGCTTAGAATAATTATATGCTTAAAACATTATTCAAACCTTGTGATGTGCTTTGATATCATGTGACAAGCTTATGTTTTGAGTTTGGTCCAGTTTGGATGTTGTTTGAGCTAGTTATGCCTTTATATGCTTATTTTGGACCTAACTACAAATTACCCATATCTAGGGTTTTAATTGCAAATTGTCACATGCTTTTTGTACCTTACATGCTTTGACATCATGTTTGATGTATTTTTTCTTTGGGACACCTGGGGACGCCTTGGTTTGAGTGGTGACATCTCATGTTGAGATTAGGGTTTGCATGGATGCGCTAAGTGGATGGTTGACCTTGAAGTGTATTAACCGATGAGCCCTTATTTTGGGGATCACCAATGTTCTTGTGATCCTATCTTTTGTTGGTTGATGGAGTTTTGTGTGTTACATCTAGGTTTGGTGGTCAATGAGGTCCATAACCCATCTTGGTCGCCAAGAATCCCTAGAGTTGGCTTTGGCGGTCGTTTGAATTTTTTATCAGCTGATTGCCAATTTTTCTCAGCGGTTGTTGGTTTTTCTAATGCCTCTTGGTCGATGGATTTTCTTAGTAGGGTTGCCCTAGTTTCATGTATGAGTGTGGTGCTTGCATGGATGAGATCTCTTGGACACATGGCATGTTTAGCTTGACACCTGACCCCCTTTCTTTCTCTCCATACCTATGTTATATATTCCCCTCTTTGCATGCAACTAAACCCTTTGAACCCTCTTATTTATCTTGGAGCTCGTACTCTCTTGATTGGTGGTGAATTAGGAGCTCAAGGTTGGAAAAAATGGGTCGATCCTCCTTGCATGTCGAGGTAGGGTTTGGATCTACCCTTCTTTTGATTGCTTGGTGCAGTCTTACTCTTCTTCTTGGTCTTGGTAAGTGAGATCTCCCTCTTTACTAACATTTTCCTTACTGTCCTACCCTTCTTCTTTATCTTCTTGTCCAAATCCATGGTATTCCATGGTAGTGCTTGAGTTCGAGCTAAAAGAACATCTTCTCTCTTGCCTTTTCAACCCAGGGTTTGCTCTCTTTTTGGTAGAGGAACTAGCTTGACTGAGAGGAGTGCTCAAGATTGGGTTCCTACCTTTCTTCTTTGAGCTACCTTTCTATTTGGAGTTGCTCCATCTTCTTTGAGGTGATTTATATAACTTTCTCCATGATTATTGCTCACTTTAATCTTGCATTCACATAATCTTGCCCCCAAAACGTGGTTCCAAGTAAAAGGATAGTATGTTTTGCCTAGGGTTTGTCTTGTATGATGATTATGAGTAGATAACTCTTCTTAGAAGAACCCTAAACCCTTGTGTATTAATATTGCATGATGATGAAGTTTTTTCATTCTTGTATGCTTGGTTTTGCTCTCTCATGATGGTTGCTAATTAGGGTTTTGAGTTGATCTTCTTCCTAGTGATGCAACTTGATGATCTTTCAGTCTCTTGAGGATAACCAACCTATTTTGGATTCTTAGTGGTTGATGATATTTTTGTCTCTTCATGTCCGCCAAGGATTTGATGTCATGTAGGTTGCTAAGTTTTGATCTATATGGTCGATGAGAATCTTGATGTAATGTGGTCGCCAATGTTTGGTTTCCTTGATTTGGTCGCCAAGTTTGTATCTCCATTGGTGGCCAAGTTTTTGGACCTCTGGGGTCATTAAGATCTTGGACCCTCAACAGTCGTTGAAGATGGTGAAACCCTAAGTGGTTGACAATGCTTTATGTTTTTTTTCAGTTGCCAATATGACCTAACCCTAGCGGTCATTGATGTTTCTGACCCTTGGTCACTGAAGTGGCTAACTCTAGCGGTCTCTAGAGATGGTTAACCTCAGTGGTCATTGAAGATGGTGAACCTAGTTTCAGTGGTCACCAATCTTTCTGATCTATGGTGGTCACCAACCACCTTGTTTCTTAGCGATCGATTATATCCCTAACCTAAGTGCCCGATGAAGATTCTTGACCTATGGTTATCATGTTGTGTTGACTTTATGATGATGATGGTTGACTTTATACATTCATGATTGATGTAGATGATAAGAATTAGGGTTTACCTTTAATTGTTATTTTGAAACCCTAATTCACTTGACCTCATTGAACCTAACCCTAATCCAAGTAATGATAATGCTTAGCTTTTTTGAGTAATTATCATGTTGATGAAGTACTTTCTCTCTCTATGTTATTGTAACCTAATTTGTTGTCATATGAGCATCATGGTTCTTATATGTAATGTTGTACCAGCATATGATTCACATGTATGGTGATGGAATGATGAGCCTTGATGAGGCATGGAAAGACGATGATTATATTGCAAGGAACAATGTGAATGGTCTTATGACCTTAGACATGGATTTGCACCTTAATTGAGGTGATATCCTCTGTATGATGTGACAAGAATTTGACCCTAAGATCAATGGTGATGGTCTCATGTATGGTAGTGAAACGGTACTATGTGATGATGTGATAAGTTTTATGTTCCGTACATTTTATATCTTCTGAAGCTTCAATCCACCCATGATTGGTAGAACTCTTTTATGGTTCGTATGTAAGTTGATTGATGTAGTTAAAATATACCAATTGAATTTAACTAATCAAGTTAAACCTTAATCATGTAGTGCCTTGTGCCATAGATCCATTCCAATGTCAGGACTTGTTAGATCGTGAAACGAGTATTCCTAGGGGAAACTCGGAGTGCATATTGTTGAGTATGTGGAGTGTAAGAGACTATGTGTCCTTGACATCCCGATCCCGAGGTTTTGAGGATGGTTGCAGTCATATCTCGGCAGGAGAACAAATGTGATCGTATTTTAGATATTTTTATATATGTTGTGATTGAGGAGAGTTACAATTGTACCTTGGATGATAGGGTTTTGTATACCCTGGTTACTAGTATCATGACCTATATACCAATGCAGACTAGGTTGTTTTGCAGTTTGACTATATATGTCATTGTGGCTAACTCGTACTGACCGAGGCGGGTGAGATCATAGGAGTCCGGCTCTCCTAGATCTTGTATGTCACTGATTTTTGACTTAGCAGTGGTCAGTTGGAGTCTGATGGGTATACCTCAAACTCCTTAGGGCTTAATAAAAGATGTAATACAACCATGTAATATATCCGTTTAGGGTTAAACATGATTTACATTGGATGTTTACCCTTGCCTTGCCTCTTGTACTGATAGTTGTTTTATTCTTATGATGTAGTAAGAGTAGTCAACTGCTTAGTAATGATAGCCTTATCTGTTCTTTTATACATAATGTTAATCATACTTGTTGTTTTACTTATGAGTTTAGCTTGCTTAATCTTCTAAATCTGCTTAACCTATTTAATAATATATTTGATGTAATCAATAATCGTTACTTGAGAGTTATATCTCTCGTTGAGACATCGGCCTCAATTTGTGGGTCACCGCATCTTTTTAGGTGGTCGTCAGCAACGTGGTAAGGCTTGTGGTGTTAAGGAAGAGCAGCTTGGAGAGTAGTAGAAGCAGAATGTTGGATTGTTGTTAGTATAGTCCTAGAGTCATCCTTGTATTCTCAGGTCTGGAAATGAGATGTTTTGTAGATGATATGTATAAATACATGTGTGTTGGAAGTATGCAGATGTTTGTATACTGATGTTCGTATATGGCATGTATATGTGGAAGAAAATCTTTTGTATAAAGGTTGTAGTTGAGGCCACTAAACATATATGTAAATATCTGATATGGTATGTGCTAAAAAGTAAGTTGTTGGAACTTTATGTAATGTTTCTGCACAAGTTGGTAATGTTGAAATCGATTTTAATTTACCTATTTTCATGGTATGTGATTAGTAATTGGTCGCACGCTCTATTTTTGAGTAATCTCGTTTAGCATGACATGTGTCACCGTTTAAGTTGATATCAAAGATTTAGGTCCGTTGTGTCTATAGGAACATAGGACTAGGGTTTGTGTTTATTCTTACGCAATCCAACATATCTGATTATAGCTTATGCTTATGTAGATATGTTTGGAGAACATGAAGAACATGATGAGAGTAGTTAACTTGTGCTAGAAGGTGGCACTAGGAGGCAAGCATGTGATGATAAAGTGCTAGAGATGGGGTCGGAGTAGCCCACGGTGCCACAATTCGACCCTGCAGCCATGGAAAACCCTACCTTTTAGTCCATGTTTGGATAGTTGATGGTGATGATTTTGCATATAGATGATAGAGCGCTCGTACCTCAAGCTAGGGAAGTTGTCCCTAATGTGGAAACCTAGGGTTCTAGGAAGATGTTTGAGAGGTCATGACATGTTGGAGTTGTCGAGTATGCGGGTACAATAGACTCGACTGACGCTGATATGTAGCTGACAGAGCTTGAGAAGGCTTTCAAGATCCTCAATCTCTCAGAAGAGCATCAGGTGAAGCACATTGTGTACCTACTAATGGGTAGTATTGTTCATTGGTGGGCCATTGAGGAGGAGGAGTGACCTAGAGTTGTGATATGTTGGGAAGAGTTTCGGGGGGAGTTCTCAAGTTGGTACTTCCTGGAGACGTATCTAGATGAGAAGATAGTTCAGCTTGAGAAGATATGACAAGGCTCGATGTCTATTAACGAGTATGAGGCCAAGTTTATGGAGCTTTTGAGGTTCTGTCCTCACATGGCAGCGATAGAGAAGGAGAGAATCCACAAGTTTGAGAAGGTTTTGAGCACAGAGTTGTCGACGACAGTGTCTGCTTTGGAGAACAAAGAGAGGTTCTCTAACTTTGTGGAGTCGGTGAGGGGTATTGAGAGGTCTTCTATCAAGAAGTGTGAAGCCAACACTTAGAAGAGACCAACTCAGTTTCAGGGACAGTCATCTGGAGGATTAAAGAAGCCAAGGTTTTTTTCACTCTAGTCATAGAAGAGGTCAGTTTTCTCTGAGTTGAGATCAGGAATGTCGTCACACTGGTTCCTGAGTAAGGGTTTTCCGTCAGTAGGAGCGAGCAGTGCAACATCTGTGTCAATGACAGGGCCATCTAAGCCATAAATGATTCAAGGACTTACCACAAGTATGGAAAGGTAGGTCATATCAGGTGGGCTTGCCCTATGAAGAATGGAAGTGACACGTCAACTGAGGTAGAGTTAGTGAGGTTCCCAGAAACAACAATTCAACAGTGGTAGTGGCAGAGGATGCAGTCAGGCATCATAGGTGGGGTTTTCTGGACCGGCTAGAAGAGGACTTGGATGACAACAGGCGATGACCATATTGTATGCTATGAGTCAGTTAGAGGGAGTGGTCAATCCACAGGTCATGACATGTCAGATGGAACTTTTTCTTTCTGATTTGTATGCCTCTTCTTTTTATATGTTTTGGTTAACATGAGTACGATGCACTCTTTTATCACCAGAGAGGTGACAGATGTTGCTATCTGCCTGTTTGTAGTAGATCTAATAGCCTTTTGCTTGAAACCCCTCTTGTTGGTTCTATCGAGTTGTAGGAGGTATGTCCATCTTGCATTCTTTATTTCTCAGGACGCAACATTCAAGTGGGTCTTATGCCACTTGACATGCATGAATTCAATAAGATCCTAGGGATGGATATCTTGGAGAAATATAAGGTTGTTTTGGACTGTAGTTCTAAGGTGGCGACATTTCATGATCGAGACATTTCATGGATCTTCCAAGGAGATAGGAAGATTCTTCCTACGTGTTTGGTGTCTGTAACATACCGAATTCTAAAATTTTGTCTTTTGACCCTCTTTCCCATCTTTTCCTTTCATTTCTATCTTTATTGGCCTTTCTATTTAATTAATGGAATTTATAGTGGTTTAGTGAACATTTATTCACTAATTATACCAATGGAAGGGTTTATGCACAAATACCTCAGTGAAAGCTTAATTACCATAATTAAGTGCTCTAAACCTTAATCTAACTTTTTGACGTGATTTGAAAACATAAAATATGCCACATAACTCATTTTAGTGGTAATATGAAGATAAGAAACTTAATTGGATGAACAATTTAGATAATGGGCCGTTAATGGGCCATATGACATATCTCATAAAAAGAAGTCTCAAAAGAGTAAACAAACTTCAAATTGGAAATCTATATATCAAAATTATCCTACATGTCAAATTTCATCTAATTTAGACAACCTTGAAATATTAGGATAAGTTTAGGAGAGAGAAAATGAGTAAAAAGCATAAGTAATGAATAATGTGATTATATAACTTCAAAATATGGAAATAATGATAAATTAATATTCTACACATCAAAGATAACTTGTGGATGAAGTTTGGTCCAATTTGGATGTTATTTCTGCAGGTTATGCAATTATATGCACATTCTGGACTTTTATGCAATTTACCCAATTGGGAGGTTTTCTTTGCAAATTATCTCCTGAATTTAATCCTTAGATATTCCCTTACCATTAACTAGATTTTAAACCATTGGATAACCTAGTTTCACCTTAGTTTGATGGTATTTCTTTCCAAGGGCATTATAGGGATTACCCTCTTTATAAAGATGCTTATCCTTAAAAGCTATCAACCAATGAGGTTATTTATTTCTTGAAAAATGGTGGGGATGGCCTAGAATAATCTATGGGCTCTTAGAACTGACTTTTGATATGCATTAAGCCTCTATGAGATATCCTTAAAAGCTATCAACCCTTGTGTATGAATCTTGCTTGATGATGAAGTTTTCAGTGCTTGTATGCTTGGTTCTGCTCTCTCACGATGGTTGATAATTAGGGTTTTGAGTTGATGTTCTTCCCAATGATGCAACTTGATGATATTTTGATTTCTTGATGATAAACAACCTGTTTTGGATTCTTAGTAGTTGATGAGATTTTAGTCTCTTCATGGTTGTCAAGGATTTGATGTCATGTATGTCAGCAAGTATTAATCTATGTGGTCGATGAGAATCTTGATGTTATGTGGTCGCCAATGATTGGTTTCCTTGATTTGGTCGCCAAGTTTGCATCTCCATCGGCCGCCAAGTTTCTATACCCCTAGTGGTCGTTGAGATCTTAGACCCTCAATGGTCGTTAAAGATGGTGAAACCCTAAGTGGTCACCAGTGCTTAATGTTCTCTTCGGTTGCCAATATGACCTAACCCTAGGGATCGTTGATATGTCTGACCCTAGTGGTCGTTAAAGATTTATAACCTAGTGTTCGTTAAAGTTGCTAACCATAGTGGTAGCCAGAGATGGTTAACCTCAGTGGCCATTGAAGATGGTGAACATAGTTTCAACGGTCACCAACCACCTTATTTCTTAGCATTCGATGATATCCCTAACCTAAGTGGCCGATGAAGATTCCTGACCTATGGTTATTATGTTATGTTGACTCTATGATGATGATGGTTGACTTATACATTCATGATTGATGGAGTTGATAAGAATTAGGGTTTACCTTTAATTGCTGTTTTGAAACCCTAACTCACTTGACCTTGTTGAACTTGACCCTAATCCAAGTAAGTGATGATAATGCTTAACTTTCTTAAATAATTAACATGTTGATGAAGTAGTTTCTCTCTCTATGTTGTTTCAACCCTAATTTGTTGTCATATGAGCATCATGGTTCTTAAATGTAATGTTGTACCAGCTTATGTATCACATGTATGGTGATGGAATGATGATCCTTGATGAGGCATGGAAAGATGATGATGTTCTTGCAGGGAACAATGTGAATGGTCTTGTGACCTTGGATATGACTTTATGCCTTAATTGAGGTGATATCCTCTATATGATGTGACAAGAATTTGACCCTACGATTATGTGATGATGGTGATGATCTCATGTATGGTAGTGAAACAATACTAGGTGATGATGTGATAAGTTTTATGTTCTGTAAATTTTATATCTTCTGAAGTTTCAATCCACCCATGATTGGTAGAACTCTTTATGGTTCGTATGTAAGTTGATTGATGTAGTTAAAATATACTCAATTGACAACAACTAATCAAGTGAAATCCTAATCATGTAGGCCCCTCTGCCATAGACCCATTCCACTGGCAGGACTTGCTAGATGGTGAAACAATTATTCCTAAGGGAAACTTGGAGCACATATTGTTGAGTACGTGGGTGCAAGATACTATGTATCCTTGACATCCTGATCCCAAGGTTTTAAGGATGGCTACAGTCATACCTCGGTAGGAGAACAACTACGATCGTTTCTCAGATATTTGTATATATGATGTGATTGAGGATAGATGTAGTTGTACCTAGGATGAAAGGGTTTTGTATACCCTGGTTACTAGTGTCATGACCCAAATACCAAGGCAGACTAGGTTGTTTTATAGTTTAAGTATATATGTCATTGAGGCTGATTCGTACTGACTGAGGGCAAACAAGATCATAGGAGTATGTCTCTCCTAGATCTTGTATGGCACCGATTTTGACTTAGCAGTGATCAGTTGGAGCATGAGGGGTATACCTCAAACTCCTCACGGCTTAATAAAAGATGTAATACAGTTGTGTAGTATATCTATTTAGGGCTAAACATGATTCACATTGGATGTTTACCATTGCTTTGCCTCTTGTAGTGGTAGTTGTTTTATTTTTATGATGTAGTAAGAGTAAATAATTTCTTAGTAATGATAGCCTTATCTGTTCTTTTATACATCATGTTAATCATACATGTTGTTATACTTATCAGTTTAGCTTGCTTAATCTTCTTAACCTATTTAAAAATATATATTGTAATAAATAACTATTGGTTGAGAATTATATCTCTCGCTGGGACGTTGGTCTCACCTTGTGGGTCACCACATCTTTTAGGTGGTCGTCAATGACGTGGTTAGGATTGCAGTGCTGAGGAACAATAGCTTGGAGAGTAGTAGAAGTAGAAGGTTGTATAGTTGTTAGTAGAATCCTAGAGCCATCGTTGTACTATTAGGTCTGGGAATGGGATGCTCTATAGATGATATGTATAATGACTCATGTTTTGGCAGTTTTTCGATGTTTGTAGATGGCATGCATATGTGGAATGTAATCTTTTGTATATAGGTTGTGGCTTAGGCCACTGAACAATTATGTAAATACTTGATATGGTATGTGCTAATAAGTAAGATGTTGGACCTTTATGTAATGTTTCTGCACATGTTGGAAATGTTGAAATTGGTTTTAATTTACATATTTTCCTGGTATGTGGTTAATTAGTAGTTATAGCGCTTTGTGTTTTTGAGTAATCTCGTTTAGCATGACAGGTGTCACAGTTTTGTTCATGAGTTTTTCAGGGAGTGCCAGAGCATGGAAGTCGGATGTCACAATGGACAATCGAGTACCATGAATGCCCTCAACAAGAATATGATGATGTTGATTTTCAAATCTATTTTATGAAGTATCTAGACTATTTGGTGAATGGGAAAGAGATGACCTTCACACGTGAAGACATACCTACAATCTAGGCAAACATCTTCCAAAGGATGACGAAGAATGGAAGACTATAAGTAATTCAAGAAATTGATCACGATCAAGGAGAGAAAAAGAAAGGAGGAGGTGACAAGATAAATGAAGACAAGTTGGATGATAACATGCCAAGTATGAATTCATGACTTATATCAGACTAGAACCACCTTTTCCAATTGGTTGTTTTTCTATGAATCCTAATAGAACAACATTTTACAAAATGTGTATGTATATTAAACTATCATATTACAATGTGATGTGCTAGGTGATGTATTTGATGTGTATCCAAACTCTAAGCATGTGCCATGATCAAGCTTAGCTATTTATCTAAACTCATATGTGTGATGTTCACCCTTAGCGGTGTATCTAAACTTAAAAGATACATTTAGAATATGAATTACATTTTCTATTTACATATTTCAGTAAATTTAGATTATGATGTTGATTTGCATATGAATTGATGTGCATATTATGTTTTATTTGTGGGCTTGTAAAATATATAAGCTAATGTTCACATTCTTTTCATATATAAGTAAATGTGGAAATTGTTAAGTCTGAATGCAACTGCTGATTTGGAGTTGATTATGATAAGCTAATATGTTGGTCAGATGTGATGTGTTAGGTACTTTTTTAGGTGTATATGATACACAAAAGGATGATCTATTTCAACTAGTTCAACTCTCTGAATTGCATTAATAAATTAAAACTAAGGGAAAGTAACTATTTGAAATATATTAAAAAAGTAACTATGTGAACTTGAAAGTAGCTATATGACATACAAACTAACTATGTGTCCACAAAAGTAACATAGGTTCTACAATGTAACTATAAGGGAGGCAGTGTAACTATTAATCGTAGAATGTAAATAATTTAAACTAAGTCAACATTAATTTTGTAATGAATTACATGGACCATATTGCTTGTATATTTTTGAAATAGATGAAAATGAATGGCTTTTGCATAGTTAGAATGCCACATCAAAATAATTGAAGTTTATGGATCACACGTAATATGCAGTAGTGAAAACTATATATTAGAACAAAAATGTAACAACAACGACAATGAAGTAAGCATTTGACCTAAAATGTAAATACTAAACTGAGAAAAGTATGTGTTTGATTCTAAAATGTAACATATGACTGAAAATGTAACACACAACCGAGAAAGGAAAAAGAAGATACTTCCTCAGTAACAACAAGCATAGAAGATCATCTTTTCAAGAAATAGCATTTCCCACTAGAAATCCCAATAAAGAGCAAGAACATAAGAGGACAATCATGATGGACTGTATGGACATGCCAAGAAAGACCCAACATGGCTGTGTAGCCAGCCATGGCCATGCTGCGAAGACTTCAGGAAGCTCACGACAATCAAAAGTTCTAATAAAACTATTGAAGACATCTCTTTTTGGAATATGATCAAAGGTGTTGTAATTAGTTTGATTCAGTAACTCATGATCCCGAGTCACAGTTGTGGTGTGCACCATAGTGGTGGGATGATGGTGGAACATGTGTGTAATAGTAGAACCTTAGTACTGACTAAATTGTAAAAAGAAGGGATATTTGATAATGAGACTAGAGAAGCTGCAAAGGGACATATAAAAATGTAACCACAAATCCAATTATGTAATACAAAGTGCATATATGTATTACATTCTACTCTATAAGATAATGAACCTCATTACATAATCAATAGACATCCAACACACAACTAGATTTTTAAGAATGAACTATGTTGCATCTTAACATAAATATGAATTAAATAAACACAACTCAATAGAAATAGTTTCTATAAAATTGAATTGAATTAGTTGTGAATTACAACTAACATGATGTGGATCTCATCTATTACTTTTACAGTGCATTTCAACATGACTCACATAGGAAATAATTAGATAACACTATATCAACAACACAACTATAGCAACAATTTAGTAGCAATAGAAAAAATCGACAAGTGAAAGTCAATAACAGAAGAAACAAGAACAACAGTAGCATTAAAGATCCAACAACATTGTTATAGACCAAGCAAAACCATTACATACCAAGCAAGGCCATTACAAATCTAGCACCACCACCAAAAATCTAACAACATCACTATAGATCTAATATCATTGGAAAATAAGTATATAAGTCAAGTCCAAGAAAAAATTCTTCAACATGAAGACCTTATCAGCTTCCAAAATAGAATCCTACTCAGTTGAAGCACATCTACAAAAAGAAAGATGACAATTATGTAAAGTTATAATAGATATTTGTAAAAAAAGTAAACACACACACCTTTCTTTTTGAAGGATAGTTCATATTGTCATGATAAACACCATTTTTTTCAAATAATTTTTTTTATTGTCTCACTTTAGATAGGGAGGTTTAATTTCCAAATTATACCATACATCAACTACTCTAGGTCTTCCTTTAGTTTTGCAAATACTAGGAACATGAGCCTTAACAGTAGACGTAGAAGCCATACTAGAACCACTTACACCAAAATCATTATTGTCTAATTCCAAAATTTCATTTTACAAAAGTAAGAAGCTTTCTTGACATATGTGATGACAGACCCCAAACATCGAATAATGATTAATGCGGAAGAAAATATTAGCAGCGGATTAACAAAAATCACTAAAAATTAAAACCATTTGCGAAGATATTCATTTCCAGGAAATTCTTATAACTAGAACCAAAATATTGTATATACATTCTGATCTGAGTGTAGCGGTCGCTACATATGGAAGCCTAACTGCTGCAAAAACCATGTGTTGGGGAGAAATCTTGAAGAATATATGTCTTTTCAAGTTCAGTGCTTGCATGTCCCAAAATTGACTAGTTGAGAAACTTTATCTTCAAAAGATATATAAATTATGAAAAGATAAGTATCTAGAGGTATTTTTGGCATATTAAGTCTATAATGACACAAAATCATAAATAAGTAGTTAGTGTAAATACCTGAATTTGGGTGTTAGCAGTAAACTAGAGCAAGAAATTCTAATCATAAATAAATTTAGTAAAAGAAAGCATTACATTGTAATTGAGGCAGGAAGAAAGTAACTGATATCATATTTTAAAGAAAGAGAATGCCCCAATAGAAATATCAAGAAAGAACAAGCACGTAAGAGCACAATCGTGCAAGAATGATCTAGCATGTCTGTGTATCCAGCCACGACCATGGTGCCAAGACTCCAACAAGCTTGTCGCAATCAAAACTTCAAATAAAACTATTGAAGCTCCATCTTTTTGGAATATGACAAAGGCGTTGTTATGGGTGTAAATCAGTAACCCATGATCATGAGTCATAAATATTGTACATGTGTTGCAAAGTTGATTAGAAAGATATAAGATATCATGCACTACAGACATACATTTAAGATGTATTAGTTACTGGATTTGGCTCTCAAATTAGTACAACACAAATTGGTGCATTTTTTATTGAAAAGATACAAGGAACAACCACTTATACAATTAATAACAAACACACATATTCTAGAATCAATTCACATGTTTGTGATAATGTAGATAACATGCATATCAAGATTTATGATAATGTAGAAAAACCACATAATCAGTTAAGCTTTAATTCACTACATACAAGGGACAACCACTTATACAAGTAACTACATATACAGATTACCAGGAAAATAGGTTTATAAATATAACAGCACTCGCAAGGTATGTAACCAGTTCAACTAAAATATTAATACCAGACTGTAAGCATATTGTTAAACCCTCACTTCTTGTAAGAATATATTGATTACCTAGTGCTTCTGCTTCCTAAAGATGTCATCTGACTTCCTCTAACTTTGTAAATTCAAAGGTACCTTGTATGAGTGTCCTTCACAACTAGCAACTTCCTCTAACTTAAATGTTGTATCCAAGAATCTGCAGTGGCAAAAGAGAGAAAGATAAATAGGGGAGATAACAATTCCAATGGGTACGTATTATATTGGCACTGGTTTGGGTACCATAATAGTGGATTGTAGAACTTAAATAATGAAGGAATTGATGTCATTTATAGGAATATAAATCTATAGAGTCCTATCACCGTGACATCTTCTCCTCTGAATTCTTTTCTGTCTATACTCTCTTAGCACTTACAAAAATCTAATCCGACGGCGGTGGGTCACAATGGGGAAGAAGGTGTCGGTGGCTTAAAACAGTAAATATTTTGAAAGTTAAAAGTCATGGGGTTGGAATCAATTAATTAAGAAAGTTATTTACATATCATGCCACCGTATTTTCTACCACGAGTATTATAGCTAATCTCACGATACACTCAAGTTTAGTTCACATGTCAAGGCTAGGTTTTCTGAAAATCATAAACATCCATATTCATTATTATGATAATATAGGTTGCATCCAAAATTGAGCACCTTATGATACTTGTCACTCATCTAATTTTTTTTTAATGAACATAACTAATTTTAAGTGCATTGTTTTTGTTGTCTTTATATGCATACCTATACGAGTTCAAATTTCATATATAGTTAATTCATAAGCTATTTATAAGTATCAGTGGTTTGGATTCCCAAAATAGTTTTTGTATAATCAAAACTGACTACAGTGTATTGTGTATCCCGTACAATCAAGTTCATTAGAGTCTCTCTCTCTCACACAAACACATGCTCTTTCTCTTATATATGTGTGTGTGTCTCTTTCTATATATATACATGTATATAAAGAGAGAGAGGTTGGGGAGAGAGAGTGAGAGAGATATAGAGAGGAAGGGAGAGAGCAAGGCTACATTAGATCGAGTGTACTCAATACACAATATGTTCCAATTATTTTTTTATCCTAGAGAAACTATTTATTTAGAGAGAAAGAGGTGTTGCCACTCAATGTACTTAGAATTTTTTTATTACTACATCCAGTAACATCTGACTCCCAAGCAATCATTGTCATACCCCTTACAGATTATATTTCTACCATGTTGAACAAAAAAATACTCTAGTCCAATGACAAAACAACATGACAATAATTGCAGGGCTCCCACTGCATCGAGGATCAAGGCCAAAATGCTTTGCACCACATCAAAGAGAGGGATGAGAATGGTGTTGTACAACATCTACATCGACATGTAGACCACAAAACTGATGTATAGCTTGACATTTAATATAATTTTAATGAATATATATATATATATATATATATATATATATATATATATATACATGCATGAATACATACATATTGATATCAACAAACAACATGTGATAGTACAATTATCTAATCGAATTGTCACCAATAATGGGTCCCAAGCTTGAACAACACAAACAAACATTTCTCTATTTACCACCCTTTTGGACGTTCAACCTCCATCACATCTTGTGGGAGAGGGGGAAGATATCTTTCTATATTTATCCCATTTAGATATACTCTTATTTTGTTCATGGGATGAAGTCATAAGCCATCTCATTTTTACTAATGATGTGCTAGCTTTTGTCGAAGCTAAACCACACAACTATAGGGGCTAAAGAATCTTCTTAATGAGTTTGGGAAGCAGACAATGATTTTTGGATATGTAAACAATACATAACTCCTTCTCTCAAAAATCTACTTTAGCATGCAAGACAGACTACCAAAGTCTAGGGAGTTATATGTGGAAGTTGCATATTTTAAATTTAGGATTATCGCTTGTAGGTGGAAATTTATTGGTGAAACATTCTTCTCAATGAAATGACAGTCTAGATGAAATGCTGAATAAATGGTCAACACAAATGACATCTATGGAGAGAAGAACAACATTTCTAGAAAAATTCATAGAAGTTCTTATTGTTTTTTGGGAACCTTAAGGTGTTATTCCAGACACCTTTTTATTAACTGAATAGACATTTGAATGTCAAATTTTCTATGGGCTAGAAATATCTTCTGATGAGATATGAGAAAATGGCTTTTTCTAAAGGATAAGATGTACTAGATCTGGAAAACAATATTGCAAGACAGGTTGTGCTAAGGAGTATAATCAAATTTCAAGACCCTACAACAATATGGGTAAATGGTTGAGGAACGACTATACAAGAGGATTGGAGTTCAAACCAAAAGTAAGGGAGGATACTCCATAACAACAAATGTGATGATGTCTACATGCGAAGAAGTTAAACCATTATTTATGTGTGTGTAGAGAAGAATGGAAGATTAAAGATACTGAAATTGATCTATGGGAGGGTACTAGAAGAAAGACATAGAGACACGATGGGTGAAACATGTATGGTTTTGAAATCATGTGAGAAAAAGGGGATTTTGTGTTTATAAAGCTATGTATGGAGCATGTCCATGTTGGACAAAATTCATAGTTAAAATACTGACATGGACATGATATGCTTGCTCTGTGGAAAGCAGATTGAGTCGTGAAATTTATTTGGCATGACTTCGTGATAAAGTTATGGATGATTCAATGACAAGAATGAGACTAATTTTATAGCTATTACAAAGTGAAAGCTACATTGACAAAGTGTGTCAATGACAAAGAAAGACTTATCTTCTCAACCTCATAATTTTACATTAACAAGCATGGAGGCCAAATTTTGAAGAAGTTAGAATGGCAAAGAAAATATTTAAATGTGTAAAGTACAAGATACATAGATATGGGGATGTTGTGTCCTATTTTGTAAGAATTTAGCATTGTTTGTATTGTATGATTTGACCTTTTGAATTTTATATGGAGGATGTTAGAATGAAGTTTACCTGATTCCTATACATACACACACAACACACACGTATATATAATGCATGTACATATGTATGAACATACGTACACACACCTATATGTATCAACGATATTCAATTACATTGGACTAGCGTAGGGAGGACTAGTCAAGGTGGATTCTCATACTTCCAAGCAAACATGAAGTATGTTTTCTAGGTTAGCAATCGACATTAACACCAAGAAAGATTTCATTCCGTCGATCCTCATCAACGACCTGAAGTATGAAGTCGAATACGAAGGCTTTCCCTATGCCTGCTTAACATGCAACAAAGAGGAACACATCTCTAAGAACTATAATGAATTCCCTAAACCTCCACCATCTAGGGAGAATAAGAAGATCAACGAGTAGGTTGAAAGGTAGTTGCCCACTTTGAATATTAATGATGAGTGGCAAACTCAGGGAAGAAAACATCATGCTAGAAAAGCCAAGGAATGAAGAATCTTTCAAGGAGATAGTTATAACACAACTAATAAGTTCGCTAGCCTATTTGAGGAAGATGAACAATGAGTGTTGGAGAAGGAGCATCAGATGGAGGAGAAGAAAAACACCATCCCTAGACGAATTCCTAGATCTGCTAAGGTATGGAAAAAGAAAAAGGCAATGCAGACATACACCACTGATTAGAAGAGAGATGTTTTGAAGGAAACTCTGAATGAATCTGAAACTAATAAGGTCCAGTAAGTGTTGCATGCAGAAGGTTGCTACAAAAATACAATGCAATACTCAGTTGTTTCCCCCGTAATATATGAAGTGACAGAAATCATTGAAGAAAATAATGATGTTGAGATGGGCGTAAGCATTGAAGCTATCTTGTAGAGCCTCCCATTCACAGAACCATCCAATACCATGAATAGACCTAAAGGCAGGAAAGAAAACAAAAACAAAACAGTAATTCGAGCTATTAAAGGAAGTGGCACTCACATGAAAAGAAGTGGTAAGGTCAATACCAGCCATGAACAACTCAGGAGTAGTCCCTGATTGTTAGAAAAATTAGTAGAGGACCGACATATATAGTTGAGAAAGAGGGCATGAGCAAGGAAAACTAGGACCCCAACCAGGTTTGAGAAACTTTACCAACCCTCTTCTTCTCATTGATATGATCAGATTGTTGAGTTGGAATGTCCGAGGTATTGGTAACCTGGACACATGCTGAACGCTTAAGGAGTACATAAGAGATCATAAACATAAAGTGGTTGGAATAATTAAACCTTGCATCAGTTCTAACAGTGCATTGACTACCATTAAATGGCTAGTGTTTTTGAATTCTCACTGCGTCGAAGCATGAGGTTTTCCAGGCAACATTTGGATTTGCTGGAATGCATATTATTGCAATGTCAGAATTATCAACACTCATAGACAGTTCATCACGTATTTGATTGATAACACCATCATAGCTACCTTTATATATGACAACCCACATATCTCGGTGAGATCTTTATTATGGAAACATGTAATCAACACGAGCAACAAGTATACAGACCCCTGGATAGTGCTAAGTGTGGGGTCCGACTCGCAAAAATAGGATTAACCAAAGTGGAAGCGAATAATTTAGCAGCGGAATTATTGAAAATCACTAAAAATAAAAACTTTTTGTAAAGATATTTACAAACGATAAAACTCTTTCATAAGGAAACATGATAAGTTATTTACAAACTGATCCATCATTACATCTCTGTAATATCACATTTCGAGAGTCACAAGCATCAACTGCTCTGTTAATCTATACATGAGCAGATACAAAAATCTTGAGGCTTTACGCCAAAAAAAACTCAGATCTACTTTAAACATCTACTGACTCCTAGGACCTGAGAGTACAGAGACGACACATAGGACATTCTATCTACAAGACTTGACAGACAGTGTCTCCACCTGAAGATCACTGCTGTCCCTGATGTTGCTGCTGCTGTTGTTATTGCTCACCCACTGATGGGTTCCTTCGTCCTCGGCGTCTACCTAAAAAGTTGAATCCCACGGGGGGGGGGGGATACAATCGAATAATTGTCCCAGCGAGAGTTATAACTCTCCACTAGAAGCATTGTTATTGCAATAATGGAATAACGTTGAGTAGTAAAACTATAATTATTCAAGAGCAGGTAAAACATTGCATAAGCTAAGTAGAACAGTATTTCATAAGCAATCATTTCAATTATAACTTGATTGAATGACAAGACATAACTCAATAAAGAATATGAAGAACATGTATACTAGTTATTCAACTAGAGCACTATAAACAATGTATCATTAATCATTGTTTCTCATAGTTCAACCTAAGAAAATATGCTATACGACTGATTACATTTTCAAACATATTAATGCCCTGAGGAGATGAGTTACACCTCTCATACTCCAACCGACCATTACGAAATCACAATCGGTACCATACATAGGTCATCAGAAGAGCTGGATTCCTATGACCTCATCTCCCTCAGTCAGTATGAGGAACAACATGCAGGACATCTTGTGTCTCTGCCATAATAGCTTTCCAGGGTATTCTGGCAACTTTGCTATTAGAGTTATAGTGGTGTGCTATACTCTCTTCGCCATCGAGGGATTTCTTATTTATCTCTCTTCGATGCGGCATTAACAACATCATCGGGAGATTAGTGATACATCATCCTGGCATAAACATATAATGAAGGATTGAGAGATTAAATGTACATCTCACATCAATTCCCACATTAGGACGTAAGGATATTCGCGTCCATAACCCCCACATACTCAAAAGTATGCTCTCCAGGAGTTCCCTTAGGAAAACCTGTTTCACCATCATTTAACTTCTGACAATGATGGATCTATGGTCAGGGCTCTACATGATATCATTATACTTGATTATTTAAGTACATTATAGCATTCTTTTAGCATCAGGCATGTTTTCAAACATAAACCATTAAAACAATAGCTATAAAGAAAGAGTACTAATTGTATCAAGTTCATTTCACATCCAGTTATCATTGGGATATCAATCCCTAACCATCTCATCATTATGATTCAGGAATATGGCTGCTCAAACCCTTATATCATCAAAACACTTGTTACTATGTAATATATTGCCATCAAGTCATTTAACAGCATGAACATGATTATAGCAATGTAGATATTTCTCATGGCTCATACAACCTATCGATCTCATATGTGACCTCTTACTAGGCAACATAGCATGTCATTACTTTTAAAACTTATAAAGTGCTTTCAATGAATATAGCATCATAACCCTTACCTGGCTATTCTCAATTCTTTATAAAAACCTGCATGACTAACACAATTGATAACATGCACATTATGTCTATATCAGTACGGCTGGTTTCTAGGGTTAGAGTTTCTTATTCAATTCAATTAGGGTTATCCAACCCCTTTAGCTTACAAAGGCATAGTGATTTCTCATTTCATAATTCAATCATAGAGTTTCATGCTTAAAAGCATAACCCAGAATTAGGGTTTATTGTTCACATCATCACATTACCCTAAATTAAGGTTTACTATTCACATTACATCACATTACCCTCGATTAGGGTTAAGATTCATTAACCATCATAATTAGGGTTTTCATGATCTCATTATGAAGGATCATACCCTAATTAGACAAATTCATACATGTTGGAGGTTTATTACTTGATTATCATTCATATAAGAAGTCTTCTCTCTCTTCTTTCTACCAGATGGTGTTTGCATCACCTTGATTAGGATAAGTTAAATCAAGCTTGACATCATGGTTATATTATTACTATTGTGATCATTTAAAGCTCACTTGATCATAGGGTATTGGTCACTCTATCCCATCAAGGTTCCTTTGTAAAGATCACCACTGATCATGACATACATTAATCAATCAATTACTTGGTCCCTTAATCACTTTAGGTGTTTATGAGGTTTAGGTTAATCAACCACTAAACCATCTTGATTACTAAGGCATCAAATGATCTTGACCTTTTTAGACCTCAAACGGTCTTGCACACTAAACCCCCAAACGGTCTTGGACAAACCTTGAAACCATTTGGTCATGTTGACTTTTGAAACCGTTTGGTAAAGTGCACACTCAAGACCGTTTGGTCATGAAGACCGTTTGGTCTTGAAGACTGTTTGGTCATGAAGATTGTTTGGTCAAGTTTGACTTTTGAAACCGCATGGACATAATCGATCTTGAAACCACATGAGATCAAACAGTTTGAGATCGTTTGATCCCAAATGGTCTTGAGACCGTTTGGTCCCAAATGGTCTTGAGACCGTTTGGAATCAAACAGTATTGAGACTATTTGGTCCAAACCACCTCAAAACTGCATGGATCAAAAAGTGTCTCAACCACTTCAATTGAGTTAGGGTTTCCAATGTTGAACCCTTCAATCGATCATGCACTTGTTAGCCACTCATCAATTGAGTCAATTAGGTCAACCCTCACCTGATTTGACACTCAATTGACTCTCAATTGATCATCAATTAGGGCTTGGATCAATTGGATTAGGGTTTGGAATCGATCACCCTTCAACATGTTTCAACATGAGTCTAATTGATTTGAAACCATTAAACCATCATTCAATTTGGTCATGACCTGACCCCAAATGGTCTTGGGATCGTTTGGATGACCTAAAAATGGTCTTGAGACCGTTTTCTCAAGTCAATCACAAAAAAAAACTAGCTCAACCAATTAAGGTTTGGCTCATTAGATTGATCACTAGGTCAACAATTAATTACACTTCAACTTATTGCCTTTCAATCTTCAACCACTTAACCATAGTCAACCCTAGACCTCCAAATGGTCTTGGGTGACCTCCAAACGGTATTGGGATCGTTTGGACATCCTCAAAACGGTCTTGAGACCGTTTTCCCATCATTTCATCATAAACCAAGTCATTCAATTAAGGTTTGAACCCTAGGTTTGGTCACCAAATCAGCAATCAATTGTTTATCAACTTGATATCATTGGACCCTCAATTGGTCAACCCTACTTAACCTTAGACCTACAAACAGTCTTGGGTGATCACCAAATGGTATTGAGACCGTTTGGGTGATCCCCAAATGGTTTTGAAACCATTTGGGCCACTCAACCCAAACTTCAACTTAATTCAATTATTGAAATCAACAACTAACCCGATTAGGGTTTAGATGGTTGATGGGCCTTCAATTGGTGATTTACTTGGAATTACTTGATGATTTTTGGTAAGTGATTAATATACTTTATTCACAACAGACCTCGAAATGGTCAGCGCCTCCAAACGGTCTTGGACCATTTGCTTCCATGCGTTCTTGGTTGAAACTGTTTGCATTCAAACAGTTTGAAACTGTTTGCTCCCAAACAGTTTGAAACTGTTTGCTCCCAAACAGTTTGGGAAACCGTTTGAGCAAGGGGTTAGAGACCGTTTGCTAAAGTAAATTTTTGGATAAACATTGGAATTAACATCATCATCTTCTACCTCAAGAACAGGGGCTGTTCTTCACAGAAATACTAGCAAGAACACACAAAGGTGTCTAAAAAAGAAGTATAAGCAACGATTCTAAGAAAGAAGGATGCAAAAGCAAAGCTTAAGGGTTAAAGTTATAAAACCCACCTTTAGATCTGATCTAGAGCTCCAAGATTCGTAGATTTAATGGTGGATGAAGCTCCAGTGGTTGTCCAAGGTCCGTTCTTCAATTTTTGGATGGAGAAGATGGCTAGAAAGAAGAATTGTGTGAAAAACACAAATAAACCAACCTTGTTTTAGGGTTCCCACCATGAATTCGAGGTAGATGACGACTCATACTTACCAAACCAGATTGGTCATTCTCCTTCTGCTCCAGAGCTATCCTTTGGTTGGCCAAGGCAAGAAGATATGGAAGGAAACTAAGGGAAACGATCCTTTTCTTTGTTGTTAAGGATGCTTTATATATTTATGGGTATTTTCAAGGAAAGTGAAAAGAAGAGGATTATCTCCTTTTATTTCCCAACTAAAACCACTAAATCTTCCTCCATTCTTTGGACACGTTTCCACTTTCTATACACATGAAAAACTCCTCTACTATCCAAGGTTTAAAGGAACACATCATAATAAGCTGTATATATATAAAAGGGCCATTTGCTTAAATCTTGATTATTTTAATATCAAGATTATCTTTCCTTCTTGATCATTCAAATGAGGCACCCTTCTCATTCTCTTTGCTATAATTGATGCCAAGAAACATGAGAGATCCTCTAGAGGGTATATTTTACATGTGGGACCCTAGGTTTTGGGTAAATTGCACTTTACACCAAAACTAGGTTTTAAAGCACAAGGATTGCTCTACAAGCTATATCTTGGTGCTCAAGCTTGTGGAAGCCATATCACTACATCTTATTCATTCTTATGATGTCTCATAATTAGAGGAATATCTTAACATGTGCAATTTGCAAGTTAACCCCTCTAATTGGGTAATTTGCACTTTAGTCCAAAATTAACAAAACAATGTTGCAACATTATTAAAAAAGGACTGAAATAGAAATATAGGTTCCTCAAAAGCCTCAATTACATTTCAAAGGATAAACACAAGCATCTAATCACTTAATTAAGCAAAAAACCTAGGGTTAGTACATAACCCAGGTCAGGGATGTTACACTAAGGGACTTTAACACCATGCTCACCCTAGAAGAGAAGATTGGGGGCTCATCGTTTAACTTCTCTGAGGTGACCACTTTCAACAATACCCTCCTTGAAGCATGACTTCTGATCTGGGGTTTTCGAAATAGAGATTCACTTACCGACATGGACTCCTTCATGAACATCTTGACAGGGCGGTGGCTAACAATAGCTTCATTATTAAGTTCACACACATGGTAGTCACACACCTACCCAAGGTGGAGTCTAACCACTACTCATTGTTGGTCACGAAAATTACAAATCTGAAGCACAAACAATGTTTTCCAGACTAAGGCATACTGGAGGGCTGACTCTAAATTTAACAACATATTGAAAAGAACGTGGAGGAATGACAAGGACTTCTCTGAAGCCTTGTCTATCTCACATGATAGTTTAATGATATGGGACAAGGAGCAAATGTGTAAACATCACTACAACAAAGAACGGCTCCTACACAATATAGATATGATGAAGGCTGATCTTGCAGAGTAGTATAACTTAGTTACTGACCAACTATGCATTAAGATGCAGACCACCCTTACACATGTTCTAAAAGAGGAGGAAGAGGAGTGCAAATTATGAAGCCATGTCAATTGGCTCACTAACGGACACTCCAATATGCATTTCTGATAACATCTAATTTTATACACTTTTTGTATATATTTTATACCTCTCCTAACATATCTTTCATAGACTTTTTCCACTTATTTTAGCACTTTATGCCAAGAATCTCATTTTACACACCTTTTTCATCATTGTAGGGTCACATCGAGCCACATCCGCGATTAGCACCTCGACTGTGGCTCATCGACCACTAGGGACCCTCTCACTGTGGTCGATGTCCCCAAGGTCACACCGATGCTTCATGACCGCGGTGCCTCATGCCCTTTTTGGTCGCGACCTACAACTCGTTCATCTCAACCCCGATCGACCTCGACTAAGGTAGTGCCACGATTGAGGTGGTGCCATGCCTCGAATGAGGTGGGACTGCGACCGAGGTGGCGCCATGCCTCGACCAAGGTGCTGACTCAACCAACCACTATGGTGACCTCGAGTGAGGAGGGGCCTCGATCGACCGCAATCAAGCCTCAACTGATACCAAGCCACGATCGTGGTATGGATGGTCAAGTCAGTGGGAAACATCTATAAATAATAGGCCACCCACCTCAACTTGTCACATCATCTGATCATCAAGGACCACAAAGTGCTGCCAAATTCCATACCCACTCTCATCCATCTGATTAGTCTTGGATATCTGAAAGCGAAAGCTAAGGAGAGAGAAGACTGAAGGCCCCTCTTCCTTAAAGGAAGGAGAGCTTCCACACCGTCCATTCTAGATCTAGATTTGAAGGAGTATATTGGTGTATCACCACTCACTCTCTCTCTCTCTCTCTCTCTCTCTCTCTCTTCTAGATCTATCATATCCATTATGTTGTACCCCTTCCCTCTTCATGGTTATGATGTATCTATCATTTTGTAATGCCGTTATGCTGCTCGTTAACATGTGTGGCTAAACACTTAACTCGAGTTGGGAGTAGCCACTAAGGCTCTCCCAACATGTATATTATTGCTTCCCTTTGAATATATATATATATATATATATATATATATATATATATATAAATATAAATAAATAAATAAATAAATATATATTTATATATATGATCATATCAAGATTATCTCCATACACTTGCTCTTAATGCTTCACTTGTATGCTTAGCTACCATCTTGTGATGTTTGATCGTTGGTACCTCGAATGAGTAGTATCTTCTTTATCTGGTGTTATGGAGTAGTATGAATGCATGAGAATGTTGGATTGCTAAAGCTTATGGTCATATGGTTTGCTTTGTGGTTGTAAGGTTGTTATCTCAAGAGGGAGGTCACCTTAGATCCTAGATCTATCCTTATCTCAAGAGAGGAGGGAATAGACATTTCTATGATTGCTTGTAATCTTGATAGGAATATGCAAAGGGGAGTGAGTTTTGCATGTTGGGGAGAGACCTTAGTAGGTGAAACTCAATCTGAGTTCCCTTCCATATCTTTGTTTCTTATCGTTCATTCTTATTTTCTCTTGTTGTTGTTTTCTTACTTTCTTTTGACTTTCTTTGTTTTGGTTTGAGCACCATCGTTCCTTAGGGAACAACCTTTTTAAACCCTCTATTTGTTTGGAGTATACGAGTGTGACACTCTGCGTACTTAACACCTGCCGACCTTGTCCCTATGGTTTGACCCCGATTACTACATCTGACCCCGTATAATAGTTTTGGGGGCTTGAGTGTCGAGTTATTATCTTAAGAGTCTTACTACTTTGGATCCGCTCTATTTTGGATGCACTATTTAGGCCGGTCAACTTTTTGGCGTCGTTGTCGGGGACAAGGCAAAATGACACTATTAAGAACTTGAGTCCACTTGCTATACTCCCATGCCTCAAGCTTAGTAATAAGCTTGACTGCATGAAAACCTTAAATCTGCTACCCTGCGATTACGTAGAATAGTTCGTTTTAACACGTCAAATTTTCTAACCTGACTGTGCAGTCTATTTAGGGATCCCATAGGGAAGCAGATCTGTTTGATTTTTCACCTTAACCTCGAGTCACCATGCCGCCTTGTGTGGACGGTACTCTCACTGGGGATGAAAAAAATGTAAAAGTTCAACATAACCCCCACCACCTGGAATGGATGAAGATAGAGATGGCCATTACTCAGATGGTCGTCAACGTGAGGAAGAATGTCGTGAAGAAGAACAATGTGAAGAAGAATAAAGCGATGAAGAATGACACTATCGTCACCGTAGAAGGCACCATCGCAACCACCATGACAACGAATGGGAGCGCGATGACCAAGACAGTAGAAGCAAAGATGATGAAAAAGGGAAAACTCTTAGAGAGTTGGCAACAACTAGGGCCAACGAATCCAGATGCCCAATTGTCATTTCGCACTTCAATACTACAAATCTTGAATTGAAACCAGCTGTAATCTTAATGATTCAAAACAAACCTTTCTGTGGGAATTCAAGAAGTGAGAATCCATACCATCACCTCGATGTCTTCAAGAATATCTACGATACCATCAAGATGAGGGGAGTTCCTCAACAAGTGATATATTGTAAGGGATTCAACTTCTCCCTTGAAGATAAGGCTTTGTCTTGGTACCTCAACCTACCCCACCAGTCCATAGATGGGTGGATACCCCTTGTAGATGTCTTTGTTACTAAATTCTATCCTACTGAGAGAACTATCCGCAACATGCAGAAGATCACTTATTTCACACAAAATTCAGGAGAAAACCTTCACAAGGCATGGGAACACTTTCAAGAGTATCAGAGGGATTTTCCACACCATAACTACCATAAGGGGTTCATAGTGACCACCTTCTACAATGGGTTGACTCCTACTAAGAGGACTTCGCTGAACGTAGCAGCTGACAGTGACTTTCTTGGAAAGAAGCCAAGCATAATATGAAGATAATAGACAACATGGTTGAACTACAAGAAGGCATGGATTATGACAGAAATGATAAAGGGTTGGTGAATAAAGCAGGGTCTAAAGGAACATCAGTCGAAGTCAAAGCCTTGGAAACTATTACAACCCAAATTCAGAAAATCACCACCAATATCAAACAACTGAAAGATATTGGAGTCGAAGGCAAGAAGCATAATGAGAAAGCCATGAAATGTGTTACCTATGGAGAAGGAGGACATGGAGTTGACAACTGTATCTATACCCGACCAGAGGAGAGCGACGAAAGTGAAAGTGAAGAAGAAATTGAGAATGTATCCTATGTTAACGTCAAATGACAAGACCATCCTGGGTTTAGTTATGGCAACAAGGAAGCTGCGGAGAACGCACATCAACTGGGTAGTTCATCTAAACCTCCTCCAGGATTCGAGAAGAAAGGAGGGTCAACTCAATACACCAAGACTACCAATTACCAGTCAAACAAGAAAAACTAACAATGTCAGAATAAAAATGTGAGTCGAAAAGGACAAGGACAAGGCCCAGGGCCGAGCCATGCCAAGGACAACAACCAAGTTGATATGATTTCTCAACTATTCAACTTCACAAAAAGGCAAGCTTCAGTGAACGATCGACTCTCTCAAAGTGCTCTCACAAATTTAGGTGCTAACTTCCATGCAAACTCAAATGGTGGACATGCAAACTCATCAGAGGAAGATTGATCAGCAACTTGCACAACTAGCTGAACTCATGAAAAGTCCTTCAGGGAAGATTCCATCAAATAATGAGACTGCAAAAATGGCCACTCTCCGATCTGGGAGAATGTTGGAATGCTAATACTAACAACACCAAAGAAGGAGAAAGCCATATTATTCAGTAACCTGAGAATGATAGGGCAACAGAAGAATCAAAAGGGAAAGATCAAGCTGTAAGTGGCAAAGAAAAAAAAGAAGGAGGAAGAAGAAAAGAACTCAGATCCTATAGGAGACATCCTTTTGAAGAAGAATCCCTATGCCCCAAGAGTTCTTTTCCCCTACAAATTGATAAAAGCACAGTTGAAGAAGAGATATAAAAAAGTTCATGGAAGGTGTAAAGAAGCTATAGTTGGATGTGCCCTTTCTCGATGCAATAGAAGAAATGCCAACCTATGGAAAATTCTTCAAGGACCTGATCACAAAGAAAAGAAGAGGTGATCACATCGAAACTGTCCAGTTGGTGAAAATGTCAAGTGCTTTTGTTCAAGCTGAGTTACCAACCAAGAAGAAAGACCCCGGAGCATTCAACATACATTTCTACGTCGGAGACAATGTGGAGAGGAAAGGATTATCCGACTTGGGAGAAAGCATCAGTATAATGCCCTTGACTCTAGCACAAAGGCTTGGATTGACAAACATGGTAGAGATGGGGATTAGGATCGAGTTGGTTGATCATACCTTCATAAGACTAACAATAATCATCATATTTCAATACTTGAACACATTCATCAATTCCTAAGAGTTGGTATTACCAACTCCAAAGTCATTACTACCAACTTTTGGAGTGCTTATCATGTTAGAATCATAGGTAGAGTTGGTACTACTGACTTCAAAGTTGATACTATCAACTTTTGGAAGATTGGGCAAATTTTTTACTTCTTTTATCGATTCCAGATGCATTGTCAGTACCACTGAGATGTGGCCAGTGCCAACAAAATTTGATGTTTTCTTTCTAATTTCCCTACAATAAACAAGAAATTGTTAGGCCAAAGTTATAAAGATAAAATATGCCTAATTATGTAAAAAATGAAAGATTGATGTACAAACTATGATTTCCTAACTTGGTGGAATATGAACGAAAATCTATGCAATTAAGAGAAATAAAACAACCCAATAAGAACATCAAGTAACAACAAATTATATGTGCATCAAAGCCCCTAAGCTATAATATCACCCATACTCAAGCAACATTACTCTCACCTTTGGTTTGAGTCAATAAGAAGACAATTACAAATGAACTTAACTCTCCAAACCGCCCTCTACCAGTCATTCCCAAACCATCCCTTGCTAACAGTAGATCTAGTAACTACTCTACAACAATCAATAATTCTTATGAAAGATTTCTATGACAGGATTAGTGAAAACATAATTAACTTGAGGTAGCTAAATGATGCACCTAAATGATGAATATAATGCATGTCCTCTAATGTCTGCTTTTATTATTTTTGGCAATAAAATGTATGCAAAAGATGTCTCATCCTAATAATTATTACAAGTGAAAAGGTTTATGTATAAATAATATTTCTACTATCTCTTTTTTTGTTTAGAGAGAGTATGATATTGAACTTATAAATATTTTCTTCCTTTTTTATCCTTTATTTTTGTTTCCTTTTTTAAATACTCTTTCCCTACCCTTTATAGAAAAATAAATGGTTCATGCTTGGGAATTTTATCAATTTTTGGAGAAAGGGTAAGGATATACATTTATCTATCCTTTTTTAATGGAAAAAACAAAAGTGGACAAAAAATAACACCTTATGCAAATATGCAATGCAAAATGCAATCTATAATCAATTTGTCATGCAAAACTAAATATGATCAAATGATATGATATGCAACGTGGAGCCGTGGAGGTGGTCGTGGTTTTGGACGGGGAGTTCCCCGTGTTTCCACTGTCGAAAGCAACCCAGATGCACCTATTAATCCATCTCTTGTTGATCGTGCTCCTGAAGAAGGCGACGTCGAGATGGACGCTGCCGTCCCACCCCCGCAGCAACAAAGCAAATCGTACAAGGACACCATGGCGGGGCGGACGTCCAAACCCCCTGCAACCCTGACCCCGATCTCGTCGGACTTCCTGACGTCTACAGATATCCGCATCGACCGTGCAGGGGTGCTCCCGACCATCTCCATCAACCCGACTACGTTGCCGCCCCTTCTTGAACCTTAGAAATATGCGGTTGTTATCAAGGTCATTGGCACCTCCGTGAATTTCAATGCCCTAATGAACTAGATACCAATCATTTGGAAACTGACCGACGAGTTCCAAGCAATAGATCTCGACAAAGGATATTACGTCATTCATCTAGCCAATAACGAAGACTTCGTCTGTGCCCTTACTGGAGGTCTGTGGATGATCTTCAACCATTACATATCGGTGCAGTCTTGGTCAAAAGATTTATGGCCCTCTGACCCGATCCCCAAGAAGTTGGTGATCTGGTCGCGGATCCCCGACCTCCCAATTCATCTTTTCTAGAACCATCTCCTCCACTGCGTGGGCCATTTGATTGGTAAGACGATCAAGATCGACACCATGACCCAGACTAGGAACCGGGGTAAGTTTGCCCGTATAACGGTTGAAGTCGACACGACCACGCCGCTGCTACCGGCGATCATGCTCAATGGAGAACGTTACCGCCTGGAGTACGAGAATCTCCCCACTTTCTATATGAAGTGCGGCCGGCTCAGACATGCCGAGGGGGACTGCAAGTTCGTCCCGACATTTCTGAGCACCCCCCCCGTGAACCCGTCAAGTACAACGACGCTACCAGTAGCTACGCAATACACAACGGAGATTCATGCAAAGATGCCTAATAGAAGACCCAACAACAACAAAAAACATCCTACCGCTACCGATACTAACATGGATAGCAATACGAAGGTGCCGCAAGCCGAAAAGGCTAAACCTGCTCTGGACCTCCTGGTGGTCGACACTGATAATGGAGGTCCATGGGAGACGGACTCGTCCTGCAAACAAAAGAAGAAGGCAAGCATACCTCCCCCCGTGGCTGAGACACCGGGGGGAAGCCGCTCGCCACCTGCCCCGAAGTCGGCCCAGGCCGTAACCACCACGGGCGGTGACAACTCAGTGGTCATGCTTGTGGGCTCTGATCTCCAAACCACGATATAAACATGATTTAAACTTAGCGGAAGCGAATCGATTAACAGCGGAAGACAAAAATCACAGGAAATTAAAACTTTTCGAGACAAGAGCTTGAATCCATAAAGCTTCATTCATAAAAGGGGATAAACTGTTTACATCTCATGATAATTACTTCTTGAGTAATTATATACAACAAGATACAAAATCTCAAGAACTCATAACCAAAAGACTCCAAGACCTGAGAGTACAGAGGACACATAGGACTGACTCTAACTACACCACATGGCAGGCTAAATCTCCACCTGAGATTTACTGCTGCTCCTGGTGCTGTTGCTGCTGGGACTGGTCACCTGTAGACCTGTTCCTCCGTCTCCGACGTCCACCTAAAAAGTTGAAATCTACGGGGTGAGACAATTTTACATAATTGTCCCAGCGAGAGTTATAACTCTCCGCCAGAAGCTTTATTATAATATCAAAGAATAACTTAAGCAGTAAAAGCTTACAAAGTATTCAATAGCAGATACAGTTGTATACAAGAGCTCAACATTTATCAATCATGAAGAACATATGCACTATACATTGTAACATCAAACAATTAGCTCATAGTTACCTTTAACAGGTATACTACGCTGTAGATTATGTTTTTCAAACATTTTTATTATTATGCCCTGTGGAGATGAGGTTTACCACTCATACCCCAACCAATCACTGTTAAGTGCCTTAGTATCATACTAGGTCATCGAAAGAGCCGGATTCTCATGACCTTCACCTTCCTCAGTCAGTAAGAGGATCACTTGTAGGACATCTTGTGTCTCTACTATTATAGCTCACCAGGGTAATCTGGTCCTTCGCTATTTTAGAGTTACAGTGGCGTTCTGTACTCTCTTCTTCATCAGGAGATTTCATGTTTATCTTCACTGATACAGATATCTATGTTTTCCTCGTCATCAGGAGGTTTCATGTTTACCATCCACTGATACGATATGAGTTTTGTAGTGAAGGATTGACGGATTATACATCTACATCAAATTCCTACACTAGGATGTAAGGTTCTACACATCCATATACCCCACATACTCAACAATATGTGATCCAGGAGTTCCCTTGGGAAAACCTGTTTCACCATCATTTGATCTCTGACAATGATGGATCTATGATCAGGGCTTCTACATTACACTTGATTAGTTAGGCACATTCAGTATTCTTTTAACATCATACATTGTTCTTCAAACAATAACAGTAGCACAATAGCTATGAAAGTAGAATACTAAATGTAACAAACCTAACTCACATCAAACATCATTTCTCAGAATACTCATCACAAGTCATCTCTAAAGCATGACCTTGATGGTATTCATGGCTCTTACAGCCCATTAAAGCATAGGATGCCACTGACAAGGCATCAAGATATTTTACTATCCATAAAGCTAACAACATGCTTTCAATGAATATAGTATCATCATTCATACCTGGATATGATCACCTTCATATCCGAACCTGCATGGTTAATTCAACTGATAAAGGTAATTGAAAACAAGAATATACTTTCCACTCTTGTCATAAGATTTAAGTTCTCTGATTCTCATTAATTAGAGTTTGCTACTCATTTTGCATGTCATCACCCTTGAATTAGGGTTTACTATTCACATGTCATCACCCTTGAATTAGGGTTTACTATTCACATTACATGTCATCACCCTTGAATTAGGGTTTACTATTCACATTACATGTCATCACCCTTGAATTAGGGTTTACTATTCACATTATGGTGAATTGAACTCATAACATCATCATGTATGAGGAACATCATCATTGATGCTCTCAGATTAGTTTAAGATTCATCATTTATCATAATTAGGGTTCCTTGATCTCACATAGGTGGATCATACCCTAATCATGCACATTCATGTGTATTGAAGATACTTTAATTGAATTTCCATCATAAAAGGGTACTTTCTCTTTCTTAAGATACTTGCTCTCTCCTCATACTTGTAGATGGTGATAACACCAATCTAGATCAGGTTGGGTTAAGTCCTCTTTGATTAACATAGACCAAATCACCACTATTGAGTGATTAGGGTTTGATTAGAATAAGGTTTCACTCAATTGAACCTTTCAAGGGTATTATGGTAAATTACACATTGATCATCATCATGGTTTAATTTACTAACCACTTGACCCTTAATGTCTTTTGGTATCATTAGGGTTTAGGTTGAACAACTATTAAACCAGTTAAGCCTTCAAGGCATTAGGCATACTTAACTTCAAAAGTCTCCAATAGGTTTCACACCTTCAACCTTCATACGATCTTGAGGTCGAATGCCCTCATTCAATCTTGAGGTCGTATGCCCTCACTCGATCTTGAGGTCGTATGCCCTCATTTGATCATGAGGTCGAATGACCTTATACGGTTTGAGGTCGAATGACCTTATACGGTTTGAGGTCGTATGATCTTATACGGTTTGAGGTCGTATGATCTTATACGGTTTGAGGTCGTATGATCTTATACGGTTTGAGGTCAAAATTCCTCATACGGTTTGAAGTCGAATGCCCTCATATGGTTTGAAGTCGAATGCCCTCATATGGTTTGAGGTCGAATGCCCTCATACGGTTTGAGGTCGAATGGACTTCCAAAGTGGTTCAAAGGGTAAACTCGATTAGGGTTTCCTATGTTGAAGCCATCAATTGGTCTCAAGCTTGCTAACCACTTACAAATTGAGACAATTAGGGTTAGCCTTAACCACTTGGTCACTCAATTGACCCTCAATTGATATCCAATTAGGGTTGGAGATGGTTCAATTAAGGTCTATAAACGTTCAACCATCAACACTCAACAATGTGAACCAAATCGAAGTTGAACCCATAAATTGACCTCCAATTGGGCTCAAACTTGGCCCAAACGGTCTTGGGATCATTTGGATATACTCCAAACGGTCTTGAGACCGTTTGCCCAAGAATTCATCAAAATCTAGATTGATTTGATAGGGGTTGAACCTTAATTAAGTCACAAATCAGCAATTTGATTATTTCAATAACCCATTGTAATTGGGCCCTCAAATGATCAAATTACCTTAACCCTAGACCTCCAAACGGTCTTGGGTTGACACCAAACGGTCTTGAGACCGTTTGGATGAGTTCCAAACGGTCTTGAGACCGTTTGCCCATCCATCCTTTGGACTCTAGTGAAAATTCATCAAGGTTTGATTTATTGAGTTGATCATTACATCAATACTTAATTGCAATGTAATTTGGTATCTTTGTACCTTCAATTGGTCAACTATACTTGACCCCAGACCTCCATACGGTCTTGGGTGATCCCCAAACGGTCTTGAGACCATTTGGATGATTCCCCAAACGGTCTTGAGACCGTTTGGGCTAATCAACCCAAAATCTCAAATTAGCTCATTGTGATTTCAGCACTGATTTCGATTAGGGTTTGCCCTAGTAATCAACCTTCAACTCTTAACTCGTTTGGAATTAGTCCATAAAATTTGGTGAGTCATTAATTAACATCATTATGAACAGTAATATCATACGTTCAATGCTTAGTCAACCATATTATACGGTCTTGAGACCGTTTGCCCAAAAAGGGCAAGTTAAGCAGATTGAAAATCAGAACTAAATTCAATTGAATTTGCTAATTGTTTTGCCGATATATCACTATTCCTTTGGAGTTAACCTCTAAAATTTTGTGGGTGATTAACCTACATAATTTTGAACAGGATTCCCATACGGTCCACGCTTGGTCAACGCGGCCATACGATCTTGAGACCGTATGCCTTCATACGACCTTGAAACCGTTTGCCCATCAAACAGTTTTGCAAACCGTATGGGCACTTGGTTGAGGTCGTATGGAAAAGTAAAAAACCGTGGATAAGCATAGGAAATAACGCCCTCATCTTCTTCCTCAAGAACAGCAACAGTTCCTCACGGATTTTCTTGCAAGGAAGCAAGGGAAGATAGGGAAGAAGAAGAACTAGCAACTAAAAGCATAGAAAAGATGTATATAACAAAGCATAGGTTTAGAGTTATAAAACCCGCCTAAAGCTTGCTCCTTGATATCCAAGCTTTCGAGCTCCAAGCCTTTAATGGCGTCCTAGAAGCTCCACAGGTCGGCCAAGGTGAATCCTCCAAGGAAAGTTGAGAAGAGATGGCTAGAAAGATAGAGCTAAGTGAGCTAGCCATGAATTTGACCTTGAATTCGAGTTTCATCCAAGAATTTAAGAAAAAGGAAGGATCCAAACCTACCTTGCACTCCCCTGGTCGTCCTCCTGAGCTCCAGAGCTCTCCTTAGTCGGTTTGAGCAAGGGGAACAGTGAAAGAAATGAAAGAAACATTCCTTTGCTAAGTGAGGAAAAGGGCTTATATACTTGGGGTGGAATTTCAACATAGGCACATAGGTTTTCCTCACTTTCAACTAAGTCCCTCCTTTCTTCTTTGCTCATCCCTTCTTCTTATTTCTAAGGACAAACTTCTTCTAAGGTCAAGAAATGAAGGCAAAGAAGACTAACCTATTACTAAAGCACACACATAAAAGGCTATAGTACTTACACCTTGATTATTCAATCATAAAGGTGTTTTTCATTATATGATTATTCAATTGAAGTGACTTCTTCATCATTTCTTCTCTAAATGATGACAAGAGTCTTACAAGATATTTTAGATGGTGTATTTTACAAGTTGCACCCCTCAAATTGGGTAAATTGCACTTTACTCCAATTTAGGGTTTCAAGCACAGTGATTGCTTCCACAGCTGCACCTTGGTGCTCAAGCTTGGGAAATCCCTCAAACTTTACCATAATCATTCTTATGATGTCTCAACATCATAGGAACATCTCAACATGTTCAAATTGCAAGTTAACCCTTCTAACTGGGTAAATTGCACATAGGTCCCTGTATTACAAAACAATCAATTCAACATTGTTTAAAAAGGACAGAAAAGGAAAAGTATGTTCCTCAGGAACTTAATTACATGCAAAAAAGATAATCACCAGTATCTTAATTACATAATTAGGCAAAACACCTAGGGTTAACTCATAACCCAGGTCAGGGATGTTACAAATTATCCACCCCTTACAAGGATTTCGTCCCCGAAATCGATAAACATATTAAGAGAAAAGGGCAGGATACTTCCTTCTCATCTCATCCTCTAGTTCCCAAGTGGCTTCTTCAACACCACGGTGGTTCCAGAGGACTTTCACAAGGCTTATATCTTTCTTATTTAACTTTTTAATTCTGTTATCAAGGATTGACACCGGTCCTTCCTCATAAGATATATCATCATTCAATTCTACCTCCATAGGTTGTAGAATTGACTCAGTATCAGGGTGACATTTCTTTAGCATAGAAATGTGAAACATAGGATGTAACCTCTGTAACTGTGGTGGTAGCTCTAGTTTATAGGCTACTTTTCCAATCCGTTCAATGATTGGATAAGGCCCCATAAATCTAGGAGCTAACTTCCCTTTCCTTCCAAAATGAAGGACTCCTTTCCAAGGCGAGACCTTGAGATACACTCTGTCTCCAACTTGGAACTATAAGGGTCTACGATGTTTGTCAGCATAAGAGTTCTGCCTATCCTGTGCAGTCTTAATCTGTTGTTGTATTACTTTAATCTTCTCTGTGGTCTGCTGCCCAAGATCATGACCTAACAACTGATGCTCACCAGTCTCAAACCAACACAAAGGTGATCTACAACGTCTACCATATAAGGCTTCATAAGGTGCCATATCAATACTATGTTGATAGCTATTGTTATAGGCAAACTCTATCAAGCTTAGGTGTAGATCCCAACTTCCGGTAAACTGGAGAACACATGCTCTCAACAGGTCTTCTAAGGTCTGTATGGTCCTTTCCGACTGTCCATCAGTCTGTGGATGAAAGGTCGTACTAAACCTTAGCTTGGTGCCTAAGGCTATGTGTAACTGTTCCCAAAAATGACTTGTAAACTGAGGACCTCTGTCAGAAACTATTGTGACAGGAACACCGTGCAAACGCACTATCTCTTGCACATACAACTGTGATAACCTTTCAGCAGAAAAGGTTGTTTTGACAGGTAAGAAATGCACTGTCTTAGTCAACCTATCTACAACTACCCAAATGGAATCATGTCCTTTGTTTGTCCTGGGTAGGCCAACAACAAAGTCCATGGTAACATGATCCCACTTCCACTGTGGTATGGGTAAAGGTTGCATTGTTCCTGCAGGCTTCTGGTGTTCAGCTTTAACTTGCTGACACACAGGACACCTCAAAACAAACTCTGCAACATCCTTCTTCATTCCAGGCCACCAATACAGTTCCTTTAAATTACGATACATCTTGGTGCTCCCTGGATGCATAGCATACATCGAAGAATGAGCTTCTTCCAGGACTAACTTCCTCAAGTTATCCACATCTGGCACTATCATCCTCCCATGATAACATGCTACATGATCATCCGAGTCATAGAAACCATCTCGCTTCTCATTTCCATACTCTGACCTAATCTGTTGAACTTCAGCATCAACCTGTTGTGCTTCCTTAATCTGCTCTCTTAGGGTAGGTTTAATATGCATCTCAGCCAACAACCCGGCTAACAATGACACCTTCAACTGTACATTGTCTTGCCTTAAAGAGATAAACATATCTCTCTTAGAGCATACTAAAGAGTTTAGTTGTGCTCTATCCAAGGTTGATGTTGCTGATTTCCTACTCAAGGCATCTGCAACAACATTGGCTTTGCCCGGATGGTAATCAATTGTACAATCATAGTCCTTGATTAACTCCATCCAGCGACATTGCCTCATGTTAAGCTCATGCTGAGAGAAGATATACTTAAGGTTCTTGTGGTCTGTGAAAATCTGGAATGTCTCTCCGTAGAGATAATGCCTCCAGATCTTCAAGGCATGAACCACAACAGCTAACTCCAGATCGTGTGTCGGATAATTCTCCTCGTGTTTCTTAAGCTGTCGAGAAGTAAAAGAAATCACTTGTTTATCCTGCATCAACACACATCCAAGTCCATTCTTGGAGGCATCACAAAAGACTACATATCCTTTTCCTTGTTCAGGTAGCACAAGCACAGGTGCACTTGTCAATCTCTCCTTCAACAACTGGAAAGACTGTTGACACTTATCACTCCAAGAAAAAGGAACATCTTTTCGGTTCAACTTGGTCAAGGGTAAGGCTATAGAACTAAAGTTCTTAATGAACCTTCGATAATAGCCAGCTAACCCCAAGAAATTTCGAATCTCCATCGGTGTCTTCGGTTGTTCTCACTGTAGAACAGATTCTACCTTTGTAGGGTCAACATGAATTCCCGAGGCAGATATCACATGTCCTAGAAAAGATACCTCCGGTAGCCAGAACTCACACTTGCTAAACTTAGCATACATCTTGTGTTCTCTTAGCAAGGTCAAAGCTTGGCGAAGATGCTGCTCATGCTGCTGAGCATCCTCACTATAGATCAGAATGTCATCTATGATGACGACAACACACTGATCAAGGAAAGGTCGGAAAACTCTATTCATGAGTTCCATAAATGCAGTTGGTGCATTGGTTAGTCCAAACGACATAACCGTGAACTCATAGTGACCATATCTTGTCCTAAAAGCAGACTTGGATATGTCACTATCCTTAATACGAAGTTGATGATATCCAGACCTCAAGTCTATCTTTGAAAAGACTGTTGCACCACGCAACTGGTCAAAGAGATCATCAATCCTCGGCAGAGGGTACTTATTCTTTATTGTTACTTTATTGAGTTGTCTATAGTCAATGCACAACCGCATTGACCCATCTTTCTTTTTAACAAACAAGACCGGAGCACCCCAAGGTGAAGTGCTCGGTCGGATAAAACCCTTCTCAAGTAACTCTTGAAGCTGTTTCTTGAGTTCTGCCATCTCGGCAGGCGCCATCCTATACGGAGTCTGGGCTATGGGTTTCGTATCTGGGATCAGATTGATTTCAAAATCAATCTCCCGAAGTAGTGGTATACCAGGAAGTTCTTCAGGAAACACATCCTCGAATTCCCTGACTATGGGAACTTCGACAGGATTGGAACTTTCCTTGGTAACATCTACCACATGGGCCAAGAATGCATAACATCCTTGCCTCATCAGGTTATCAGCAACCATAGCTGATACAAGACAGGTGGGCAGAATCTTTCTTTCACCTTGAAAGATCCATGTGCTGCTTTCATCAGCAAACACAGCCAACTTGGACTCACAATCCAAGACAAATCTATACCTCTCTAAGGTATCCATCCCGAGGATTATATCAAATCCTTGCATATCAAGTGGTATAAGATCCACTTGAATGCGATGATTAGTAAAGAAGAGGATGTAGGGAGAGCATACCTCCTGCAAAACGGTAGACCCACCCAACGGAGTCTCCAAAAACAAACTATCTGCCCTATGACTAACAGTCACATTGCAGTTACGAATCACTCTATGAGTGATGAAAGAGTGCGTAGCACCCAGGTCAATCAGAACAGATACAACACAGGATGTAGACATATCAGGATATAAAAGTTCCATCTGACCTGCCACTACCCGTGGATTGACCACTGCATCTGGTGGGTTCATAGCATAGAACCTCGCTGTCGCCTGGTGTTGAGGTGGTGCTGATGATCCAGCTTGAGACGCTTGTCCACGTCCTCGAGCTGCTCCTTGAGATTGCATTCTCTGAGATCCTTGTTGATTCTGTCTCAGAGGCTGTGTCACACTGACAGGCCTAGAACGGCAATCCTTCATCAAGTGTCCCACCTTACCACAGTTGTAGCATCTCCTCTCGTGTTGTTGTGGTCGGGGTGGTCCAGTAACTGACATCGATGCAGAACTGTGAGTCCCTTGAAGCGGTTGACTCCGTCCTCTACCTCTGCTTGGTGACCATTGAGTTTGAGAACTCGATCTGGGTGGTGGAGGGTTAGGTGTAGAGAATCTAGGTTTCTTGGAATCCCTAGATGAAGAACCCTGGAACTATGGATATCTTTTCTAGGTTTGCCTCTTCTCAACCACAGATCTCTCTATCCTTCGGACTGACTCAACGAAGGTAGAGAATCTCTCTCGGTTTTCTAAGGCAGACACAGGGGTTGACATATCAGCATTCAAACCCTTCTCGAATATCCTGATTCTTTCCTCATCTGTGGCAGCCATGTGCGGACAGAACCGCAGCAATTCCATGAACTTAGCTTCATACTCGCTAATGTTCATCATGCCCTGCCTCAATCTCTCAAACTGAGAGATCTTCTCATCTAGGAAGGTCTTTGGAAAATATCTATTGATAAATTCCCGACGAAACACTTCCCACGAGAACTCTATTCCAGGTCTCTTCTGCTCTTCCATGTTCCACCAGTGACCAGCACTGCCTTTGAGAAGATAGACAGCATGTCTAACCTTCTCAGTCTCCGGGATAATAAGAATCCTGAAAGCCTTTTCCAACTCTATTAACCACAGATCAGCATCTGCGGGGTCAGCAGTCCCAAAGTACTCAGTAGTGCCGACACGACGAAGTCGCTCGAACGTCTTACCGATACCTTCTCCTTCGGGCTGGGCAGGTGCCCTAGGTGCAGGCATGGGCATCCTGTCGGTGATGTGTGTCATGGCAGTCATAAACTGCCCAAACATCGTCTGAACTGCTGGGTTACCCATATCAGCTGGGTCAAACTGGGGTGGCTCAGGTGCAGGCTGTTCTATTTCTGGAACCCTTGCACCGCCTCGAGGTGCACTAGCACTACTCTCTGCCACGTACTCATCATGTGGCTCTGCCATCCTTATGTATCTTCTTCTCCTGAGGAGCAGAAGATTCTATTAGATAAGGAAGAGTTACTAAGGGTAGACTCGACATCCTAAGTCATATGCCTATGTAGACTCAACGGACCTAGAGCTCTGATACCACTAATTGTGGGCTCTGGTCTCCAAACCACGATATAAACACGATTTAAACTTAGCGGAAGCGAATCGATTAACAGCGGAAGACAAAAATCATGGGAAATTAAAACTTTTCGAGACAAGAGCTTGAATCCATAAAGCTTCATTCATAAAAGGGGATAAACTATTTACATCTCATGATAATTACTTCTTGAGTAATTATATACAACAAGATACAAAATCTCAAGAACTCATAACCAAAAGACTCCAAGACCTGAGAGTACAGAGGACACATAGGACTGACTCTAACTACACCACATGGCAGGCTAAATCTCCACCTGAGATTTACCGCTGCTCCTGGTGTTGTTGCTGCTGGGACTGGTCACCTGTAGACCTGTTCCTCCGTCTCCGACGTCCACCTAAAAAGTTGAAATCTACGGGGTGAGACAATTTTACATAATTGTCCTAGTGAGAGTTATAACTCTCCGCCAGAAGCTTTATTATAATATCAAAGAATAACTTAAGCAGTAAAAGCTTACAAAGTATTCAATAGCAGATACAGTTGTATACAAGAGCTCAACATTTATCAATCATGAAGAACATATGCACTATACAGTGTAACATCAAACAATTAGCTCATACTTACCTTTAACAGGTATACTACGCTGTAGATTATGTTTTTCAAACATTTTTATTATTATGCTCTGTGGAGATGAGGTTTACCACTCATACCCCAACCAATCACTGTTAAGTGCCTTAGTATCATACTAGGTCATCGAAAGAGCCGGATTCTCATGACCTTCACCTTCCTCAGTCAGTAAGAGGATCACTTGTAGGACATCTTGTGTCTCTACTATTATAGCTCACCAGGGTAATCTGGTCCTTCGCTATTTTAGAGTTACAGTGGCATTTTGTACTCTCTTTGTCATCAGGAGATTTCATGTTTATCTTCACTGATATAGATATCTATGTTTTCCTCGTCATCAGGAGGTTTCATGTTTACCATCCACTGATACGGTATGAGTTTTGTAGTGAAGGATTGACGGATTATACATCTACATCAAATTCCTACACTAGGATGTAAGGTTCTACACATCCATATACCCCACATACTCAACAGTATGTGATCTAGGAGTTCCCTTGGGAAAACCTATTTCACCATCATTTGATCTCTGACAATGATGGATCTATGATCAGGGCTTCTACATTACACTTGATTAGTTAGGTACATTCAGTATTCTTTTAACATCATACATTGTTCTTCAAACAATAACAGTAGCACAACAGCTATGAAAGTAGAATACTAAATGTAACAAACCTAACTCACATCAAACATCATTTCTCAGTATACTCATCACAAGTCATCTCTAAAGCATGATCTTGATGGTATTCATGGCTCTTACAACCCATTAAAGCATAGGATGCCACTGACAAGGCATCAAGATATTTTACTATTCATAAAGCTAACAACATGCTTTCAATGAATATAGTATCATCATTCATACCTGGATATGATCACCTTCATATCAGAACCTGCATGGTTAATTCAACTGATAAAGGTAATTGAAAACAAGAATATACTTTCCACTCTTGTCATAAGAGCTAAGTTCTCTGATTCTCATTAATTAGAGTTTGCTACTCATTTTGCATGTCATCACCCTTGAATTAGGGTTTACTATTCACATGTCATCACCCTTGAATTAGGGTTTACTATTCACATTACATGTCATCACCCTTGAATTAGGGTTTACTATTCACATTACATGTCATCACCCTTGAATTAGGGTTTACTATTCACATTATGGTGAATTGAACTCATAACATCATCATGTATGAGGAACATCATCATTTATGCTCTCAGATTAGTTTAAGATTCATCATTTATCATAATTAGGGTTCCATGATCTCACATAGGTGGATCATACCCTAATCATGCACATTCATGTGTATTGAAGATACTTTAATTGAATTTCCATCATAAAAGGGTACTTTCTCTTTCTTAAGATACTTTCTCTCTCCTCATACTTGTAGATGGTGATAACACCAATCTAGATCAGGTTGGGTTAAGTCCTCTTTGATTAACATAGACCAAATCACCACTATTGAGTGATTAGGGTTTGATTAGAATAAGGTTTCACTCAATTGAACCTTTCAAGGGTATTATGGTAAATTACACATTGATCATCATCATGGTTTAATTTACTAACCACTTGACCCTTAATGTCTTTTGGTATCATTAGGGTTTAGGTTGAACAACTATTAAACCATTTAAGCCTTCAAGGCATTAGGCAGACTTAACTTCAAAAGTCTCCAATAGGTTTCACACCTTCAACCTTCATACGATCTTGAGGTCGAATGCCCTCATTCGATCTTGAGGTCGTATGCCCTCACTCGATCTTGAGGTCGTATGCCCTCATTCGATCATGAGGTCGAATGACCTTATACGGTTTGAGGTCGAATGACCTTATACGGTTTGAGGTCGTATGATCTTATACGGTTTGAGGTCGTATGATCTTATACGGTTTGAGGTCGTATGATCTTATACAGTTTGAGGTCGAAAGCCCTCATACGGTTTGAAGTCGAATGCCCTCATACGGTTTGAAGTCGAATGCCCTCATACGGTTTGAGGTCGAATGCCCTCATACGGTTTGAGGTCGAATGGACTTCCAAAGTGGTTCAAAGGGTAAACTCGATTAGGGTTTCCTTTGTTGAAGCCATCAATTGGTCTCAAGCTTGCTAACCACTTACAAATTGAGACAATTAGGGTTAGCCTTAACCACTTGGTCACTCAATTGACCCTCAATTGATATCCAATTAGGGTTGGAGATGGTTCAATTAAGGTCTATAAACGTTCAACCATCAACACTCAACAATGTGAACCAAATCGAAGTTGAACCCATCAATTGACCTCCAATTGGGCTCAAACTTGGCCCAAACGGTCTTGGGATCGTTTGGATATACTCCAAACGGTCTTGAGACCGTTTGCCCAAGAATTCATCAAAATCTAGATTGATTTGATAGGGGTTGAACCTTAATTAAGTCACAAATCAGCAATTTGATTATTTCAATAACCCATTGTAATTGGGCCCTCAAATGATCAAATTACCTTAACCCTAGACCTCCAAACGGTCTTGGGTTGACACCAAACGGTCTTGAGACCGTTTGGATGAGTTCCAAACGGTCTTGAGACCGTTTGCCCATCCATCCTTTGGACTCTAGTGAAAATTCATCAAGGTTTGATTTATTGAGTTGATCATTACATCAATACTTAATTGCAATGTAATTTGGTATCTTTTTACCTTCAATTGGTCAACTATACTTGACCCCAGACCTCCATACGGTCTTGGGTGATCCCCAAACGGTCTTGAGACCATTTGGATGATTCCCCAAACGGTCTTGAGACCGTTTGGGCTAATAAACCCAAAACCTCAAATTAGCTCATTGTGATTTCAGCACTGATTTCGATTAGGGTTTGCCCTAGTAATCAACCTTCAACTCTTAACTCGTTTGGAATTAGTCCATAAAATCTTGTGAGTCATTAATTAACATCATTATGAACAGTAATATCATACGGTCAACGCTTAGTCAACCATCTTATATGGTCTTGAGACCGTTTGCCCAAAAAGGGCAAGTTAAGCAGATTGAAAATCAGAACTAAATTCAATTGAATTATCTAATTGTTTTGCCTATATCTCACGATTCATTTGGAGTTAACCTCTCAAATCTTGTGGGTGATTAAACTACATAATTTTGAACAGGATTCCCATACGGTCCACGCTTGGTCAACGCGGACATACGGTCTTGAGACCGTATGCCTTCATACGACCTTGAAACCGTTTTCCCATCAAATGGTTTTGCAAACCGTATGGGCACTTGGTTGAGGTCGTATGGCAAAGTAGAAAACCGTGGATAAGCATAGGAAATAACGCCCTCATCTTCTTCCTCAAGAACAGCAACAGTTCCTCACGGATTTTCTTGCAAGGAAGCAAGGGAAGATAGGGAAGAAGAAGAACTAGCAACTAAAAGCATAGAAAAGATGTATATAACAAAGCATAGGTTTAGAGTTATAAAACCCGCCTAAAGCTTGCTCCTTGAGCTCCAAGATTTCGAGCTCCAAGCCTTTAATGGCGTCCTAGAAGCTCCACATGTCGGCCAAGGTGAATCCTCCAAGGAAAGTTGAGAAGAGATGGCTAGAAAGATAGAGCTAAGTGAGCTAGCCATGAGTTTGACCTTGAATTCGAGTTTCATCCAAGAATTTAAGAAAAAGGAAGGATCCAAACCTACCTTGCACTCCCCTGGTCGTCCTCCTGAGCTCCAGAGCTCTCCTTAGTCGGTTTGAGCAAGGGGAACATTGAAAGAAATGAAAGAAACATTCCTTTGCTAAGTGAGGAAAAGGGCTTATATACTTGGGGTGGAATTTCAACATAGGCACATAGGTTTTCCTCACTTTCAACTAAGTCCCTCCTTTCTTCTTTGCTCGTCCCTTCTTCTTATTTCTAAGGACAAACTTCTTCTAAGGTCAAGAAATGAAGGCAAAGAAGACTAACCTATTACTAAAGCACACACATAAAAGGCTATAGTACTTACACCTTGATTATTCAATCATAAAGGTGTTTTTCATTATATGATTATTCAATTGAAGTGACTTCTTCATCATTTCTTCTCTAAGGGCATGTTTGGTAGGGTGTAGCCCGACGACAAAGTGCGTGTTTGATGTATATTTTTACATTGCGAACTCACATAATTACACCCTACTACACCCAACCAAATTATCCCTAAATGATGACAAGAGTCTTACAAGATATTTTAGATGGTGTATTTTACAAGTTGCACCCCTCAAATTGGGTAAATTGCACTTTACTCCAATTTAGGGTTTCAAGCACAGGGATTGCTTCCATAGCTGCACCTTGGTGCTCAAGCTTGGGAAATACCTCAAACTTTACCATAATCATTCTTATGATGTCTCAACATCAGAGGAATATCTCAACATGTGCAAATTGCAAGTTAACCCTTCTAACTGGGTAAATTGCACATAGGTCCCTGTATTACAAAACAATCAATTCAACATTGTTTAAAAAGGACAGAAAAGGAAAAGTATGTTCCTCAGGAACTTAATTACATGCAAAAAAGATAATCACCAGTATCTTAATTACATAATTAGGCAAAACACCTAGGGTTAACTCATAACCCAGGTCAGGGATGTTACAACGCTGGTGGACGACGAGATCAGCGAAGGAAGGAACACAACCTTTGCCAATTATTTCCGGTTCCAAGAAGCCAACCAAAGCAATGTCCTCTCTTCAATCCGGGTTCTCTTTGGGAGTCCATGAAGCCGGTGGTGGGGTCATCCTCTGCAATAGACGCGTTGTGTACCAAACAGTGAGTCCAAGATGTGAGTGGAAGAAAGGCAAACTCACTATGATTGTGGGTAATGTCGACAATGCAGCTAATGCAAAGAAGTGTCGTGATTTAGAGACCGCTGATACAGGGAATGATGAGTCCATGGATGCCTCCTCTGAGGCATCCGAGCTCCTCGCCGCCATCAACTAAGCACCTTTTGGTGTTGCCACTTCTACCTACTGTTGTTTTAATGACCAACATCATCTGTTGGAATATCCAAGGAGCATGCTCTAAGGATAAACTAGTTCTTCTCAAAGAATATAAAAGGAAGTACAAACTCCACATCCTTGTAATTATTGAGCCTCGTTGTAGCGGCAGCAAAGCTTATGACATCATCACCAAGCTGGGTTACTCTTCTTCTCATAGAGTTGAAGCGTCAGGCTTCTCGGGAGGTATCTGGGTCCTTTGGGACAATTATAGATGCACTGTTGACATCCTGCAAAGTCACCGCCAATATGTGCACTGTCGTATTAATAGCTCTTGGTTGCTTACATTCGTTTATGGTAGCCCGAACCCACAGAAGTGTAACCACCTATGGCACTACCTCTCGGGCCTCTCCTCCCTCATTACTGATCCTTGGGCACTGGTTGGCGACTTCAACACTATGCTTGATGCCTCGGAGAAACAAGGTGGGAGTGGTTTTGACAGGCACTCTAGCCTAAAATTCAACTCCCTTCTTGCAAACACAGGTCTTAAAGACATGGCCTCCTTGGGACACCGGTTCACATTCACGAAAGGTAGGCTGCTGGAAAAGCTGGACAGAGTTATTGCTAACATTGGTTGGACAACTGTGGAAGGTGGCATGAATATCCAAGTTCTACCACGCCTCCACAGGGACCATAACCCCATCCTTCTGACTAGGCAACATCACCGACAAGGAAGCCACCACTTTAAAACCAAGATGAGTTGGAAGCTTATACCTTCTTTTAAAGCAGACCTTCTAAATGCACGGGATAGCTCTCGACCTTATTTGGATGCTCTCCCTCCCTTCAAAGCAGCTGCTACCACTTGGGAAGCCAATAGACTCAAGCAACAACATAAGCAAAAAGATATCCTCCTACGCAAAATTGGCACGTGCCAGGTAGCTTCCACTTTACCCTCTCCTCCGGTTTCAATACAACTTAAATGTCTAACCTTGCAAGAAGAACTCAACACCATTCTCCTGAGGGAGGAGGCCAATCTGCAGCAGCACTCTAATATCAATTGGTTATAGTACGGTGATGGAAACAATAAGTTCTTTCATGCCTTTGTCAAGTCACACATGCAACATAGCAAAATCACACGGCTACGTGACACCAATGGTGTTTGGATCACGGAACCGGACAACATCAAGCTCCACGTACGGGCCTTCTTCATGGAGTTGTTGTGCACCTCATCGTCACCGCCTCCAAACCATGAAGCTGTCCAGAACTACATAGGCGTGTTCCAACCTGCTGTGATAACCTGGATTTTATGGTTTAGATACCCCGTATAGAAATTCAAGACCATGAATGATTATTAGATCTAATTGACTTCAATTACAATGAATAGCTTTTTATTCACCGACTTGGGAACTTTTGAGTGCAAGAGGTCCATTTGGTAGTCATAATAAAATCAAGTGGCCAATTGATGACACTTGAGGTATATAGGAATCCAAATGGTTCAATTATGAATACTAAAGCACATCATGATCAAGATCACGAGATCAATATTATTTCATCAAGGTTGGTGAATAATTGATTCATAGTTGAGGTTTACACACTTATTTATGAGACTATTCGAGGAATTAAGTTAGATGACCAAATGTTGTAAGCATGGGTTCAAACTTGGAAATACAAGGATTCATGTGAAGAGGAACACCTGGATTAAAATTCCATCTAAATTGGGGCTTCCTATTAGGAATATAAGAGCTTGAGTTATGAAAGATTATGATTAAATGAGTATCTTGAGACTTGGCCGTATACCACTCGAACAAAGTCCAAAATGGCAGGTTATTATATGCGTCACACAGCCCATTCATTCTAATGCATTGGTCATGCTCACAATCCTAATTGTCCACACAAACCCAGGACCTAGTCATCTCTAACCTCCGCATATGGAGGAACAGAACGCAGCTGAGGCATCCCCGAGATCCGATGGAGGTGGAGCGGTCTAAGTGGATTCATTGGTAAACCCATGACCTACACAACACTCGGAGCAGAATTAATTTCTCTTGGAACTAGAGACCCACATCGCGGAGAGAACGAAGTGCCTTCTTTCAGGTGTTACCCTCCGTAGGTTGTAGTCTAGATAGAGGAAGATGGCAATCTCAGGGAGGATCCCAGCTTGTCCTGCCCAGCTTGTCTTGCCCACCTGCCAATACCTTTTCCATGTTCTGGAGGAGGCTTCCTCCTTGAGGCCTCGCACCCCAGAATCGGCCACCTGCTCTACCGCGACCTCCATCCTCATGGCGGCGCCCTGCATCTTGCACACAGAGAAGACCACAAGACAAATCTTGCTTTCCCTTTCTCTCACCCCCCCCCCCACAACGGCAGATGCGGCGGAGACGCCTTGAGCTCCTGAGGCTGGGCGATGCGCCTAATCATAGGTGGAAATAAGGCCCACCTCGACTCGTTGCTCGCTGAAGAAAAGGCTCACAGCATCGACATCTTCTTGCCGATCTCAATCAGATAGGTGGCGGCACTGGCTTGGAGAGGCCAACGGGCCAAGCAGAACCCAGATCTCGACGCTGTCCAAGGATCTGATGATGTCGGATGTTTTCCATGGAACCTGCCGGTCTGCCCAGGGCAACAAGATGGACCCCCGTCAGAGTGGTAGTGCAAGCGGCACCCATCTTGGAGGGTCGTGAAGCATCAAAGTTGGTCCATGGCCATGCCGCAGTCCTCCCAGAGGCGACGACTCTCACGCACACAGGGATCGGAGGACGCGGGGGTGAGGGAGAGGAATGTTGCCACCAACCTAATCCACATAGGAGCAGGATGCCAGCGGCGGCGCTCCCCGGACGGGCGCTGAGCAGAAGGATTAGCTAGGAGGAGGAGAACCTAGTCGATCTCTCGTTGGGGGTCCAACCCTCACGGCGGTGACTAGGAGGCAGGACTCCCGAGCAATGGGCAAGAACACCGACGCAATGACAAACGAAGCAGAGGGCTCAGTTCGTGTGGACCAGAGAAAGGGGGGGGATAAGGTGGACTGGGTCCAGGTAACGAACCGACCACATGACCAGTGAACCGGAAAAGTACAGGATGTGAGCAAGTTGTTCAGGTTGTACCTATTGTGAAGATTCTAGTTAGCATACATGTTCTTAGACTTGTAAATCATCTTTCAATATGTAATTGTAATTCATGTTGTAATAAGTCCATTTTGTATAAAAATACATGTTGAATGTTGGTGTTGTTATTTTGAATGTTCATGTATGTGCATTTGCTTCCACAACACACTTTGATACAATTGCCTAACGTTTTCAGATTTTTTCTTCTCATCTCCATGGGGTTTTGAGAAGGTGAAAATCCGGGGACGTTACAGTTGGTATCAGAGCATGAACAATAGATACACCTAACAATTTCTCACCATGAAACATTAAATCAAAATCTCACCTTTCACTTTAAACCTTAGAAACTTCGTAAGTTGTTCTATAGGAATAAGGTTTGACTTAGCCTCTAGATTAGAACCTAGATGTTCGAGAACTAGGTTTAGGCAAGTGTATGAAACCCTCTCCATATAGAGCTCATATGTATTGGGTAGCTACACTAGTCTACATCTTGTTCTCACCATTTCACTAGGTGACATGGCACTAGACTATCTACTGTGTGTGGGATACTCGTTTTGCTGATTTGGTTTTGTTTTCCAATCGGCTCGAGCCTCGACAATTTTCTCTGACGTCTGCCTTCTCGGAGAAAAACTATATAATATTTTATTACCTATATGTAAATATGAAAATGTGTCCCTCACACTATAGAGTAGTTAGTGTTCATGTAACCTAAGTGAAAGGGAGTGACATCAGTCTAGAAGAGAGAGTAGTCTAGATTAGATGTCTAGAGCCTTATCAAGATATGTGATCCATAGAGTAGATGATAGAACGATAGTTGAAATAAGCATGTGGAATCTTATCTAAGTTTGATCTCTGATGGTATACGTTTCCTTATAAAGATTTAAGTTGTATATTTGTTGAATCCAATTTTATAGAATTCATGCAAAATCTTGATGATGAAAGTACATTCCCTTTTCCTACTTAAGATAAGCTAAGTTAAGATAGAGATGAGTGTGCATGAGCCTCAAGCTCTTATACAAGGAGGATATCTAGTGGTAGGATGATATATGTGGTGAACTCTAGAGAGAGTAAGACCCACAGGGAGAAGGTCATAGGACCTAGCCTCCAATATATGATATATGTGTTAAACAAAAAAATGTCCTAAACTAGATTACTCTTGAGTGTTGAGTTGAGTCCTTATGCATGATTCAAATCTATATGTGAGAATTGGGATAAAAGATGTGAAGTGAGCACTGTTCAGGTTGTACCTATTGTGTAGATCCTAGTTTAGCATACATGTTCTTAGACTGTAGAATTTTCATTCAATATGTAACTGTAAATCATGTTGTAATAATTCATATTGTATAAATATGCATGTTGAATGCTGAGAAAAGTTATGGTGTTGTTAGTTGTATGTTCATGTATGCGTATTATGCTTCCGCATCGCTTTCTGATATGATTGGATGATGTTCTCAGATTTTGAACTCTCATTCCCAATAGGGTTTTGAAAAGGATGGGTAGATGACCCATATGGTAAAGTCAATCATTTGGCTGAGTTAAATCCTAGCTGGAGTGACATATTTTGTGAATCTCATCATTAGTTGCAAGTGAGGTAATATATGAACTCTAGTTATGAGAGTATGATGCTTTGTGCAAAAGATACTCAATATACATGTTCTCCCTTCTTCTTCTCTTTCTTAATATATGATGATAGAAACCTCACTTGAGCTATATAGATGATTTAGATATGAGGAGTCACTCGCATAAGCTTGACCTATTCTAAATTTTCCCCCCTATATCATACATGTAGCACCCAAGATTGAAATCATGATAAGTTTGAATTTAAAATATTCTCTTCCCCTTAATATGAAACATGAAATATATGATGATGAGATCATGGGATAAACTTAGTATATTCTCCTTTTCCCCTTCACATAATACATGCAAGACATAAAAAGTTGAACTCATGAACTTGATATAAAGATATTTTTGGATCATGGGATATATGATCATAAATATAGTTCATCACTTTGATCCTTCTCAATGTATGCTTCTAGATTGAGTATGAATATCACACCATAGGGTGAAACCCTAATGGTCAAGCATGTTACGTAAGCCCTTCTTATGTAGAAAAATCCTAATATCAAGGATGAAGATAAATCTCCTTTAATGCTGAAATCATTGTAAGATGTTGATCATAAGACATATTAATGATGATTAGATTTGAACGATTTGAATATCATGGCATTTAAATGAATCCCTCCAGAACTTTAAAAGCATGAACAAAACATGTACCCTTAGGGGTGATGTAATCCTAAGATATCATAAGGCCATATTATGGCTAAGACATTAAATGATGTTTTGACCTATATAAGGTGGGGTGGGTACCCCTACATGCTCAATAACCTAAGATGACAACTTAGGGTTCGTTAAGAGCTATGATAGTCTTGAAACTTATTTTGACACCCCCAATTTCCTATTAAATAGGATATTAGTTGAATTTCGAGGACGAAATTCCATATTAGGTGAGGTGAATGTGATAACCTGGATTTTATGGTTTAGATACCCCATATAGAAATTCAAGACCATGAATGATTATTTGATCTAATTGACTTCAATTACAATGAATAGCTTTTTATTCACCGACTTGGGAACTTCTGAGTGCAAGAGGTCCATTTGGTAGTCATAATAAAATCAAGTGGCCAATTGATGACACTTGAGGTATATAGGAATCCAAATGGTTCAATTATGAATACTAGAGCACATCATGATCAAGATCACAAGATCAATATTATTTCATCAAGGTTGGTGAATAATTGATTCATAGTTGAGGTTTACACACTTATTTATGAGACTATTCGAGGAATTAAGTTAGATGACCAAATGTTGTAAGCATGGGTTCAAACTTGGAAATACAAGGATTCATGTGACGAGGAACACTTGGATTAAAATTCCATCTAAATTGGGGCTTCCTATTAGGAATATAAGAGCTTGAGTTATGAAAGATTATGATTAAATGAGTATCTTGAGACTTGGCCGTATACCACTCGAACAAAGTCCAAAATGGCAGGTTATTATATGCGTCACACAGCCCATTCATTCTAATGCATTGGTCATGCTCACAATCCTAATTGTCCACACAGACCCAGGACCTAGTCATCTCTAACCTCCACATATGGAGGAACAGAACGCAGCTGAGGCATCCCCGAGATCCGATGGAGGTGGAGCGGTCTAAGTGGATTCGTTGGTAAACCCATGACCTACACAACACTCAGAGCAGAATGAATTTCTCTTGGAACTGGAGACCCACATCGTGGACAGAACGAAGTGCCTTCTTTCAGGTGTTCCCCTCCACAGGTTGTAGTCTAGATAGAGGAAGATGGCGATCTCAGGGAGGATCCCAGCTTGTCCTGCCCAGCTTGTCTTGCCCACCTGCCAATGCCTTTTCCATGTTCCGGAGGAGGCTTCCTCCTTGAGGCCTCACACCCCAGAATCGGCCACCTGCTCTACCGCGAACTCCATCCTCATGGCGGCACCCTGCATCTCGCACACAGAGAAGACCACGAGACAAATCTTGCTTTCCCTTTCTCTCGCCCCCCCACAGCGGAAGATGCGGCGGAGACGCCTTGAGCTCCTGAGGCTGGGCGATGCGCCTAATCACAGGTGGAAATAAGGCCCACCTCGACTCGTTGCTCGCCGAAGAAAAGGCTCACAACAGTGACATCTTCTTGCCGATCTCAATCAGATAGGTGGCGGTGCTGGCTTGGAGAGGCCAACGGGCCAAGTAGAACCCAGATCTCGACGTTGTCTAAGGATCTGATGATGTCGACTGTTTTCCATGGAACATGCCGGTCCGCCCAGGGCAACAAGATGGACCCCCGTCAGAGTGGTAGTGCAAGCGGCACCCATCTTGGAGGGTCGTGAAGCATCAAAGTTGGTCCATGGCCATGCCGCAGTCCTCCCAGAGGCGACGACTCTCACGCACACAAGGATCGGAGGACGCGGGGGTGAGGGAGAGGAATGTCACCACCAACCTAATCCACATAGGAGCAGGATGCCAGCGGCGGCGCTCCCCGGACGCGCGCTGAGCAGAAGGATTAGCTAGGAGGAGGAGAACCTAGTCGATCTCTCGTTGGGGGTCCAACCCTCACGGCGGTGACTAGGAGGCAAGACTCCCGAGCAATGGGCAAGAACACCGACGCAATGACAAACGAAGCAGAGGGCTCAGTTCGTGTGGACCAGAGAAAGGGGGGGGATAAGGTGGACTGGGTCCAGGTAACGAACCGACCACATGACCAGCGAACCGGAGGCTCACTTGAGGCCAACAACAAGGAGCCGCGCCCCCACAAGTGCCACATGGCAGCGCCAAATTGGCCCGACAAGGTAAAAATCCCAGAAATGTTTAGATCTTACAAACTTCATAGTAAATAACCTGTTGATCAGAAAAATACAAACAAGGTATCAAAACGTTCAGAAAAATGTGTAGAATGCAATAGAACTATAATAAAAGGCTTTTAATTATTATATATTAGTGATATTGTGTAAGATGAGTAATGCTTGTTTGATGCATGATAAATAGCAACCAATGGTCTAAAATTATAGAAAAATGTCAGTAAATCCATATTCATACTTATAATCCATTTGATATCAGTAATTATGATGTTGATGCACACAATCTTGTAATTTTCTCAATATGGATATTTAGGGCTAATATCCCTAAAAAATGTAATAAATACATACATGCTCAATAAATTATGAAATCGTACCAGACCTTAATAATGACTTTTAGATTAGTATAAAAATATTAGAAGCCAATTAAGGTCTGTTTGAACCTAGGTTTGACTAAAACCCTAATCTGGACCTAAATACCATTAATAATGGTGAACCTTGTATTAATGATGAATATTTATTATTAATCAGGTGATGACCAGATATGTAGATGATCGAGAATGTAAATAGGAATCTCTGAATTCAGGTATGTGGGTTTTATTTAAGTATATGACTATGGTTTTCTTGCTTGCAATCATGATATGTATGTATGCTCTCTTTTATTTGTAAATATTGGATGTAGTAGCACTATATAGTACTCGATGTTTTATCACTTGTAAACATAAATGATAAGTAGATGCTTTGTAGTTATTTAAGGTGTTCATTATCCCCCTTACGAGGGAATGGATTAATGTTGGCTAGTACACCTCCCTAGAGCACACGGTGTACGGGGAGTTTCCCTAGAGTACTTGGTACACGGGGATGGGCCCAATATTTATGTTTTAGTACTAGTCCACCTTGATAATGCAATTCATCTAGGAAAATGACTTAAATTGGTGTATTTCTCTTAATAAAGAAGTGTTTTCTATGAATTTCTTTCCTTCTGCAAATCTTTTTCAAAAATTATGAAAGCCATAAATATATGTATCTTTCTGCCCATGTACACAACACCTTGTGTGTTGATTTGTTGTTTCACGTATGTTTTAGGTTCAGAGATAGCATGGGAGGAAAAGTAAAGGATGTGAGCAAGTTGTTCAGGTTGTACCTGAACGATTGGATTTCCACAACCTAGTCTAGCTTCATTCCGGACCATCGTATCAGCGACAATATTCTTCTTGTCCAAGAGGTAGTACACTCTATGAAACGGAAAGTTGGAAACAAAAAATGGGTGGCAATCAAACTGGACCTCTCCAAAGCTTTCGATCGTATGAACTGGTTGTTTGTCAAGGACACTTTGGAGAAAGTTGAGGTCCCTGCCAACCTTTCTAAGTTGATTATACAAATCATCTCTCAAGGCAACACCTCAATTTTGTGGGAAGGCACTCCTATGGAGCCCATCAAGTCCATTCAGGGTGTGCGACAAGGGGACCCTATCAGTCCGTACCTATTTGTCTTGTGTATGGAATGTCTAAGTCAAGCCATTTCTAATGTCATAACTCTTGGACATTGGAAGCCGATGAGGCTTACTAGAACCGGCCCGCCACTCTCACACATTATGTTCACTGATGACATCCTCCTCATGGCCGAGGTCTCCTTAGCCCAAGCCTCTAGCATCAACAAGATCCTTAACGAGTTTGCCGCCGTCTTTGGTCAGGTCGTCTCCAAAGAGAAGTCGTGTTGTTATTTCTCATCTAATACCTCCATTGCTGAGCAGAGAGCTTTCAGCCGCCGTATGGGCATACCAAGAACTACTGATTTGGGCCGCTATTTGGGTGTCCCCGTGCTTCATCACCAAATTAACAAGGAGATACACTCACACATCCTTCACTCTATCAGAGGCCGCATGGATAGCTGGGCAACTCACACTCTATCCCTTGTAGGTCACATCACGCTGGCTAAATCTTCCCTGCAATCCATCCCTTCCTACACCATGCAATCGGTGCAACTTTCCCCAACTATCTGTGATGACATCAACAAGCACATCCGTGACTTCATTTGGTCAGGTGGCCGAGCACAAAAGAAAATGTTCCTTGTATCTTAGGACAAAATCACGAGGAGCAAGTCCCTTGGCGGGCTAGGCATCAAGGATGCAAGGACTCAAAATGCAGCCCTAATGATGAAGAACGTTTGGCAGTTCATTAACAACTCCCCATCTCTTTGGGTTGAATTGATGAAGAACAAATACATTCGCAATGGTGTCATCTCAAAGAAACCCGGTTCTTCTGCTTGGGCCTTCATCAAGTGCAATATTCCCAAGATGGAAGGCATGAGTCATACGATTGTCAACTCCGGCGAGAGCACAAATGTCTGGCGAGATAAGTGGTTGCTTGGTAAAGCTATCTCTGACCTTGTCCCTAGCATACAACCCCCTTAGGATCTCAAAGACCTCACTGTACAATCCCTTTCCCCTTCTCTGGGCACGTGGGACTGGGACTTTATCTACGCCTATATCCCCCAAGCCGCATGGGATATTATCTGCAATATCAATCCCCCATCGGCAGATGCCGGTGCCGACACTTGGGCTTGGCCCTTTGAATCCCGTGGGGAACTCACTGCAAAGAGTGCTTCTGCATGGATCAAGAATGAACAACATCACCCTCATTCCTCAAACTAGAAAGCTCTCTGGTCCCTGCCTCTGCCTCTGAGGCTTAAATCGTTCCTTTGGCTGCTTAAACACTGGGCCATCTTAACCCATTCGGAGAAGGTACACCAACACATTATTATAGACGACACCTGCCCGGTTTTCACCTGTGAGCCGGACACCCTAGTTCACTGCCTCTGCGATTGCCCCGATAGTCATAACATGTGGCAGCTGCTGAATGTGGAGTCTCCCTTCTTCACCACTCCGGGGGATGAATGGACGAATGACATCATACATGGCACAACCTCCACTGAAGATAGAATCCTACGCTGCTTCGGTTGCTGGACCATCTGGCAAGCTCGTAACGACCTGCTCCATGGAGGTAAAAGAACCCCACTGCAGGTGCTTACGACCCACATACGTGCTGCGTCTGCTGCTGTATCTTCTTGGCACAACAGGATCTCCCGGCCACCACCGCCCTGCATTGCTCACCTAGCTCGTCCATCTGCTCACAATCAAATTGTTTTTGTCGATACTGCCTTACAATGCCACACTCTCAAGATGGGTATCGACATCCACATCACAGACAGCTCGGGAATCTGCCTACTGGGCCATGGCTCTTTTGGCTATGCTACCTCAACCCTAGAAGCTGAAATGCAAGGTCTCATCCTTGACCTTAACATCTATCTTCTAAGGAATTGGAAAGCCCCTGTGCTTCTTTCTGATTCCTCCTCGGCCATTGATGTTTTCCAACATGCAAACACACCATCCTGCAAGCTCACGCCTTTGAGGAGAGCATATTACCACGCCCTATCCTATCTTCCAGATGCCCAACTCTATTTTATTAGCCGGAGACACAATCTTGTGGCAGATATCATTGCCAAACATTCCATGTATACCACTTCTACGAGTAGCTTCACCACTTGTAAGCCTCCTTGGCTAACAAAAGACATTAATTTACAGCTTTCTATGATTTGGCCCGAACTAGAGATCGGGATGAATAATAACTAGTCTCTATGTTGTTTCAAAAAAAATGATATGATATGCAAAATGATTTGTTTCTAATGCAAAAGAATATGAACTAACCATTTGGATCTTATCATGTCATGTATTATAATCAAGAGGAAAAAAATTGGATTAGTACTGCTCATCCTAAGGTGGTGAATGAAACTGAATGAAATTGGATGGGATCACATGACTAAGAGATAATGTCTTTCCCAATCATGATATGTCCCTCGCCTTCTAACTTGTACGAAATAGGGTAACCTTAGAATCTATTTAAAATTCACATGAATGGTCATGTTACTGTGGTTGGTTTGGACTCAAACATCATCATCACTACACAAACCTTAGGATTGAGTTAGGTTTTTCATTCATTAAGTATGTATTCATGGTGTCTAATCCAAACATATCCTCAAGTTTGTACACTCTTGAACTAGCAAAAATGGCTTACAGAGCAAATCTTAAGGGCACATTCACGTTCCAAATATTCACCAAATGTATACCACATCATCCAAGAATGACGAACCAAATGAAATTATCCAATTATTGTACAACACTAGATAGGAGTGGACCCCAAAAACTAAAACTAATTTTTATGAAATGAAAAATAATGCAAACATATGATACAAACTAAAGATGCAAGAGAGGGTAGAAGCACCATGTCATTCCTTCCCCCTAAGATTGAATTTGACATTATCCCCAATGTCAAAAGTAAAGGAAGAAAAATGGAACGGAGGTACCAACGTGTGATGCAATTCTTGGGCCAAAGGTGGGTGAGTGGGATCCACATGAAAACATGACCTCCAATGAGTGCTCGAGCTCAATGAGGAATTTCCAATGAAGCACTTGAGTCTGTCTACTAGCACAATCATGAGGAATTTAGATCATAGCTCGAAGAAGCACTTCCTCAAACTCTTCATACTTCAAATGGTGTCTTGGTCAAATAGCTTTTGTTAGTGCCATTGAAATGTAGTCAGTGGTACCGACTTGGATCTCGATAGCTTCTCTCGATGCATGTTGGGTTATCAATACTTGTATTTAGGCATCAATGTCAGTGCCACTGATTAGCCAGTCAATGGTACTGAGCTAAACTCTAGAGTTTGTTTTTGAAAATGGCCATCTGAGCCAATTCCACCAACACATCTGGTGGTGTCACCGATATATATAAATGAAGATAATGGTATAAATTTTGAATGAAGTTGGTGGTAGTGATGTTTTAATGTTGTTTCTATAGATCATCAACTAACTATCAATGGTACCGACTATGAGGTTGGTGCCATCGAGTATGTGAAATTCATATCATGTGATAATGTCGTGATGGTATTGGTGCCACCAGCTAGGAATTGGTGGTATCAACTAGCACATCTTCTACTCATTGAACACACATATCATTGCACCTTCTTTACTTGCATCAAAACTAGATATCAACAAAATATGAAATAAAACAAACTAATCCTAACAAGAACATCTTACTAATGAATAATAATTTATCAAAGGAAAAATTTCATCTAGTTATCCTAATTGGTGGGTTGCCTCCACAAAGCACCCTTGTTTTATGTCCTAGGCTTGACATGATGCTTACCTCTATCCTAGGTTGTTAGGAGTGGGTGGTGATAAATGACTTGGTAATCTGTACTCCACTCTATCATCATCAATTTCAAACATCATGTATCCACGACCCATGGTAATGATCACACCTATAGTAGCTTGACACGACTGCCCGATAGAAATTTAAATCCATTCATGCATATACATCACAAAAAATTTGACATGATATTGAATTTGTTGAGTTTTACCATCACATCTTCATAGATCCCCACTAGACTAACAATGGACTTGTTTGCTACTAGTATCATCATGCAAGTCTTGACCAGGTATTTAACTCCAAGTTTCTTGAAAGTGTCAAGTGACATCAAATTGATGCTCGTGTCAAAGAGTTTCTTGAAAGTGTCAAGTGACATCAAATTGATGCTTGTGTCAAAATCACACAATGCCTAGTTGAAGTCCTTGCTTCCAATTGAACAAGGGATGTTGAAGCATCCCAGATCCTTTTTCTTTTCTGTGAGTTGTCTTTGAATCAATGCTCCAATGACTTCATTAATAATAAGGTGATACAAATATTTGATGCACTACCTTTTGTTGATGATTTGCTTCAAAAACCTTCCATAAACCAGAATCTTATCTATGGGCTCCATAAATGGGATGTTGATGATGTTTTCTGGAAGAGGTCTAAAATTTCTTCAATGGCTTATCTTTGTTTCATGGATTTAAACTTTCTAAAAATGGAACATGAGATGTATCTACATGGATGACGTGGTGGAGTGGAGATAAAAATATGAGGTGGAGCATATAAATCCTTGGGGGTATCCTCCCCTAGGCTTGAAAACAACATCCTCTGTAATGGGTTCTGGCCTGACTAGACTTTCTTGTGGATGTTCCTTCCCGAGTGTAGGTGTGTTCCTCTTAGCTATGATTATTACACTATAGAGTAGAACCTTCACCTGATTTTTATTCATGGACACCTCCTCTAGAACCATGGGAGTAGACATGGTGGTATTGGAATCTTTCCATGCATTCCCTAGTCAAAAATTGGTGTGGTTAAAATTTATTTTCTACTTTTCAAAGTCCCTAAATTGGCTGAAGAGATAACATGTGTATGATTATACATGTCCTAAGATTTCCCTTTGTCATCCATACAAGATATTGGGAATAGGAATCATAGGAATTTGTGGCACACAAATATGTTGAGCTTAGGGAACAAATGGATCTAGGTCTCTTCAATGGGATACCCCTTTTCATTATAGATAATAATACTCTTGGCATGTTGGTGGTGGTGTAGCGTCTCTGTGCTCCCAAGGAAAACTTCAGGTGTTGGTTTCTTTAAATCCTAGACATCTTGACCATCTACAAGACTTGAATCCCTTAACTTCTAATTTGAGACCCTTGGTCTTACAATGTCCACCTTGATTGATCAAAATAGGGTCATACATTGAAATAAACATGCCAAAGAGAGCCTTCAACATGTCTAATTTGCATGAGTTTTCATATCCACCTTTGTTCTACTATTGTGGTCATTTGTGTTTGTACATATACTGCAAAAATAAGTTGGAGCCCTCTAAAACAAATCGGGATTCCTATGCCAAAATAGACCGATGGGCCTATAATTGTTATGTTGCCCCCATACATATGTAATCTTTATCGACTAGTTTTCTTTTGGCATTCAAAGGCACAAAAAACTTGGCATGTGTGCACTATGTGCGCAAAACAAAAGTTTAATTGTTGAGTAATATAAAAAAAAAGAGCTGAGTTATTGAAGGTGGGAGATTGTGAAGCTAGCGACTGCTACTAATTAGAATCCAATAAACTAGACTAAAGAAAAGTTAGATTTGATTATTTAAAATAAGAACAAAAATAAATAGATCCATGAATTAAAATTAGTTGTAAATAGTTTTATGGATCTTGAGGATTAAAGTTTTACCATGATATTAATTCATACATTATTTTCATTACCAAAAAAATATCTTTGCTTTTAGAAGTAGTCCAATGTAGCCAATATTACCTACATTTGTGGTGTAATATACTATTCAATCTAATTACAAACCCACTTTCACAATGCTCATATATAAGATCAAAGACACTACATTCTTCTCTAGATATTAAACCTCATAATTGTTATTCCGCTTTAGGAGTGCATTACCAATTATGGTAGTGATAACTTTTCTAGACACGCTTTCACAATGATTAAAATTTGTAGCGTAGTTCAGATTGATAAAGCATGAACATGGTAACTTGAAGTAGTTGTTATTATTAATAAATAAAGCAAATAAGTCATCTTAAATACATATAGTCATGTATAAATTAATACTAGGATAGTCTAGGGTCCCAGAGAACATGGAATTAGCCCTGCATTATTGGCATGGTATCACAGAGAAATTTTGAGAAGAAGAAAAAATTGAAGTAATATGATAAAACCAAACAATTATGATTAATGGAGATCCGGTTACAACCCCAATTTTTGGGTTCTTTTGGTGAGAAATGCAATTTATCCTATTAAAGAGATATGAACAAATAATGGTGTGAATTGTTTGGAATGTACGAGTTTCATTTGGAATAGCCTTGTTTGTTTGTTTGTTTTGTGGGCATTGTTGGCTATTGAGACCAATAACAAGAAAAAGAAAAAGAAAAGAAAAAGGAATTTAAATAATAAAAGGAAATAAAAGATAATTATAGAAATATGGAGGAAAAGAATATTCCAAGAAATAATGGTATTGTTTTAATGAGATGTCTAAAAGGGAAAGTTGTGTATATATAAGACAAACCAATGGGTTTTCTTTTCGATTTGCCAAGGAAGGAGGATAATTAGACTAAAGAATATACCAAAAAGGGAGACGAATCAACAACCTAGATTTCAAGAATATATTGAGAAATAACTCAATACGTGAATCATAGTTATATGCCTTCCCTGATAGATTCCGGATATATGACCTTTTGTGAAAGGGTCGAGTTTCTCTTTGAGAAAAGAATAGAAAATACCTTACTATAAGTGGCTTTCCCAACGTGGTAATAGTGGGAGTTAAGCTTTTTCTTTTTACATGTGTTGTTTCCTAAAAAGAAGCAACAACTGATGCTCCCTAACTCGGTCGTTCCTCTCCTTCAAACCCTAGGAGTTTTTGCTCGCACCCTATATAAAGGAAGTGATGGTTACATGACCAGGGCACCCTAAACCCTATCCTCATCACCAATCAGGCAAAGGGGATGCCTTTGACCCTAGTGCAACCCTCACCTCTATCCCAGACTCTAAACTTGGCGTCTGAGTAGACCCTAGCAATTCCGCAAGAGGAACCATGGTCGCTGGAAGATCTGCCGTGGTAGAAGACCTGCTCTTGCGTGAAGAACCAGACCTAACATGGAGGACCTGCTCAGAACGGTGTCCTTCAGAGGTTCCTAGCTCCCAGAGAAGCGTCAGAGGTAGCAAAATCTCCTTTCCCCTCTTCCTTTGTCTGCTACAGCCTCTGCCAAGGAGGTCATCCCTCTGCAAGTGCAGCCGTCCTTGTCTCTGGTCCCCACCGTTCAGACCATCTCGAATCCAACGTACAACCCTGAGGAGTGCGGTAGGGGGGGTGGCGGAGGGGTAGGAACCCTCAGGCGGCCCTCTTTCACCCCAAAAGAGCCACCTGCATATGGTAGAAGCACACCATGGCGGTAGCAACGTACAGTCGGGAGGAGGAAGACGACCTAGGTCACATTGGACCAGAATGCCCCTTTGGCGTGTAAAGGAGAAACCAACAATGTGGGGGTATTTTGGACATTTCGTTCTAATTCAAGACGACGACGAGGTATGTGCATGAAGAGTAAGTTGCCTACGTGGCAGTACTCTATTGGTCCAATTACATTTATTTACAAAAATCATAATTAATTCTAGGAAACTCGGATTGAGGCAAGTCTTATATGAAAATTGATCCTCAGAACGAGAGGAACACAAATAAATTATATTTGAAGCTTAATTCTTCTTGAAATTCAAAAAGTATGTAAAGATGCTATCTTTAATGGTATAATTAATGAAAACCCCTAATCTTTGGTGATTAATGAGTTAGGAGGGGTTATATAAATGTTTAAAGTTGATATTAACCTGTTGTTAATAAAAGGGCAAATTAGACCCAAAAGGATGATCTTTATGCAAAGTTGGTTTAATTTAGGGTTCCATGTACATGAATATGCTTTAATGGGCCTTGAAACCCTAATGTCAGTAATTATGATTCTTAATGGATTTAATTGTTCGAATCCATGGATAGAAATGAGAATTGATGATTCTAAGCTATTTTAAGTATAAAAGTTTCTAATTGTGAATAAATACCCTTAACTTTGTAATTAGGGTTTTCTAGTAGATTAATGTGAAATTAGCGATAAATAGGGTTCATATGTGAATTCCACCATAATGAAATGTGAGTTGTCAATTCGAAAGGAACCAAAGATGATAATTGGGCCTAATGATCTTGTCATGAATTAAAAGGATAAAAATGGTAGTTTTAATGTAAAAGAGGCATAATGGACTTAATTGATGTTTAATTGTGCCTTTAATCCGAAATTAAGGTTATATGTTGTTAAAAGGTAGCCTTAATATCTTTCATGAGGAATAGAGGAGATAATTAGGGTTTGTGAGTAATCACATAAAATTAGGGTTTAAAATAGTAAAAATGAAGTGAAACCCTAATAGCAATGGAAACCCTAAAAGTGGACTAGAAACCCTAGGAAGCGAGCTAGGTTTAATAGATCTTTATGGCATGATCAATGATAGGAAATTATATGCATATTTCATGATCTCTTTGAGTGCTTTCTTGCCTATTGTATTTCTTGCATTGATTGGATTAATTCTATCTCAAATCAGCCTGACAGGTATGTGGTTACACTTATGGTTAATCGCTTTAGTTTCACTGCGATTCCCGAATGTTTTATCGGTTGCTTGAAAATAACTGCTTGGATGACTTTTATTTCATGCAACTATAAAGTGACTATGATTATCACCATAAATGTATATACATGACTGGCTCAAATCCTAGTCTTCCTCTGTGGCTTTGCTAATGATGAAAAGGGTAACCTAGTACAGGGCCTACTTGTTAAGTAGGACATTAGGTTATCATGAGTTAGAAATTGGGCTACCCACGTGTAGTGCCATGAGACTCTTTAGTACACCATGAGTTAAGGAGTGGGCTACCTATCGGTAGTGCCATTTGACTCAACCCTAGAAATTGATTCACCTGTTAGGTAGGATCATGAGGGGTTTAATGGGGATCTACCATAAGGAAGGTAGCATCCAGGTCCACTACAGGGACAACACAGAGGGTAGGGTATGTATGGATTGAGCAGTTATGTTTAAAACACAAAGTTGTTTGTTAAATTATAATTGACTGCAATATGTTGTTACCATTAATTTCTCGATTATTGTTTCCCCCACATACCGACATATTCTTTTATGCTGACCGACGTTTTATTTGTCGGCGTTTTAGGTACAAAATTGAAAAGGACAAATGGTAAATTGGCATATTGTGATTACATGAATTAAAGTACAAGGAGAATTAGTTAGAATAGTTTCCATATGTGGATAGAAGATTAGAAATCCAAGTTTTTCAAAAGGTATGCAAAATTTTATTTTAGTACAGCTTTTTAGTATAGTCTGGTAGAATTTGATAATTATTATTGATTATTTGCTGAACTTTTGATCCAAAAATTGGGATAACGTCTCTGAACTCTTTGTCTCCCTTAATTGGGGGTTATCGAGAGGTGGGGTTGTTACATTTGGTATCAGAGCATAGGTTCCTCATTTAATCTTTAATAATTATTAAATTTTACAAACTCTGTAGAACCCAAGGGAGTTATTAGAGGATTTTCCGAAAGATAGAGGTGTCTAGAAAAGGATCACGTCCAGGGGCTGGCAATATTTTCCTACGCACCGCTAGTCGGAATACGAGGACTCCCGGATCTGTGTGACTGCCTGGCCAATGTCTTAGCATCTGACTCAAAATAAGATACCTTTAGGACTCTCTCATATATTCATCCCTTCTCAACCCTAATTCTATTAGGATGATAAGGATTAGGGTTTTCTCTCTCTTCCCCACCCTCTTGAGGATAGGGTATGCATGATAAGGTTAAGGAACCCCCCACTAAAATTTAATAAAAAGCATGTAAATAAGATGTCATGGACATAAGCTTAATAGTTAAGCATAAACTAAAGAATAGTTGCATGGTTAGGTCGTATGACAAAGGTTGTCATGCCCTCAGGAGAGACCTAAGGCTAGACCTTCTTGTCAGGAGGATGAGTAGAGAGAGTTGGTCTTGGAGGAATAGATCTCCATTAAAGGTAGAGACCTGGCACATCCTTATAGGATGATTCTAACCCTAACCCTAAGTGGTGGTTAGAGAGAGATGACAGGATGAGCTAGGTGTCATGGTAGACCATGTGTGTGAGTGGACATGCTTTTAGTTTGGGTACCCATGATGATATGAGCCATGTGAGGTTGGATGGCCTAGTACCTTGGCGATCCAACCCTATGAAAGGTCATGCCCATTAGGATGAAGGATAAATCCTTCATTTATGAGGTTAGAGAAGAACCTATAGAAACCCTACGAGCTGATATGAGTAGGGCATAACATGCACCCAGAGTACGTCAGTAGCGCGGGCAGTAGGTTGAAACTCTAGCCAGGAGAATATGTTGGATAGCTTATGTGATAAGCATAAAGAGATATGGATAACCTTAAGCAAACATAAGTTGAACATTGGCTTCACCCATGTAGGTGTATGCATATGAGCTTGATCCACCTTAGAGAGAGAACCTCCAGTGGCAAGGGTGTTTGTAGGGTTAGCTCTAAAGAGGGAGAGTAAGACTCGAGCAAGAAGGATGGAAGCTTAGACTCCGGGATATGAGGAACCCTGAGGAGTTGAGTATGTTATGACCTAAGTGGATGGTTGTGGTTGCCTTGTGCATGGTCCTTGTGGTTTCTTGAAGAACTAAACCCTAGAAGAAGGATGAGGCTGCTGGTACCTATGTGCCTATGGTATAGGTGTTTACCTTCTGAGTTAAGTAGAAGAGTTCCTTAAGACCATTAAAAGGTTTAGTAGCAAGTTGTGAGGCCTTTTACCTAGTTGGATGTCCTTGAGGAGGACTCAACTCTAAGGTGTTGGTTGAGTAGAAAGATAATAGGAAGTGCATGCCATACCCTATACATGCTTGGCTCATGGTTTAAAAGTTGAGCAGACAGTTGGACATCAAAAAAGTGAACCTAGGGCTCCTAGGCCTAAGAGGGGAAGTGGTGCACCTGATGCTCATGATGAGATTTGTGTTTCTATAGATTTGAGCATGACACTCCTCATGATTAAAGGAAAGGGAAACCCCCTTAAGCTTAAGGTATGTTTGTTGAACCCCTCACAACTAAGTTGGTGACATGGGAAGGTATGATCTTGATCCAATATGGAGGAATGAGAACAAGTATCACTACTACAGAACATGCCTTTAGCATCGGTTAATTAAGGGCTTTAGTGTTGGTTTCCAAGCGACACCCAAGTGGGTGCCGCTAAAGGTGGACCCCTTCGGTGTCGGTTCCCAACCGACGCGAAAATGCTTCCCGCCACCGAAAACACGCCAGCAAAGGGACTATAGGCATCAGTTGTTTAAGAAAACTGACACTATAAAATTGTTACAGACATCGGTTATTGACAGAACCGACGTCAAAATGCTTCCCACCACCGAAAAATGTGCCAGCAAAGGGCATATATGCATCAGTTTTGAAGGATAACCGATGCCATATCAGATGAAACAACATCAGTTTTGTGCTAATAACTGACGCATATCCCTTGCCTACCACCACGGTCGTGCTTCCCAGCACGACCGTGGTTCTTGGACACATAGACGTCAGTTTTTTGTCAAAAACCTCTGCCATATGTCTTTGGTGTCAGTTTTGTTCAAATAACCGACGCTTATGTCATGATTTTTTTTCTTATCAGTTTGCAGGCCTGCTATATGGCTGGTCAGCAGGATGAGAACCTACAGTTCAGTTCTGAACTGCAGGTTTACGACATCCATTGATATTGGCCAACAACATGCCACAAACCTACAAAATTAACAAGATGGATAATATTATATATATGTGATTCACACACATGTATAAGCACATTTAATTCATATTATCTTTTCATCACACACATGTAGAAACTAGTAGCAACCTACAGTTCCATTCATTTCATCTCTTTTCACATTCATACATATGTAGAAACATTTATGTATTGATCATCTTCACACACATATGACAATTCATAAAAATTCATTCACATTCACACAAAAATAATTATGAGAACGAACTTATTCTTTATTCATCATTGTCATCGTTTTCAATAAAATTATATCTAAAAATTCCCACTCTTTGTAGGGTAGTTGCCCATTCTTCTCTTACAACATCTAATTCATCTCTCGTATATGGAGCATGTACATTGAAATGCTTTCCACGTGTGCTGAAGTCAGCAGTTTTAAAGACCTGTAAAGAGAATGATGTATATATATAATTAATAATATATAATAAGATTGATATATTTCATATTATCTAATGAGACTATGTATAATACCTATTGTATCTTATCAATTTCCATTACGACATGTTTGAAGATGGTTGCAAAGGTTCTACAATTAGGGTTTTATTGGCCAACACTCTTCAAGGATGCTGTGTCATTTGTCAAAACATATAAGGAATGTCAACTTACGGGGAACATAAGCCGAAGAAATGAAATGCCAATGTCGGATTGGGTGGAAGTGGAAATATTCGATGTATGGGGAATCAACAACATGGGGACTTTTCCATCTTCGAAAGGGAATCAATACATTCTTATTGCAATAGACTATGTTTCTAAATGGGTTGAGGCAGTTGCTACCCAAACACGCGACTCCAAAGTAGTCATTAAGCTTTTTGAGAAAACTATCTTCCCACGCTTCAGAGTACCACGCACTATCATAAGAGATGGAGGGTCACATTCAGTGAGAAGCAGTTTGAAGCTCTGCTAAGGAAGTATGGGGTGAAACATAAGATTGCAATGCCTTATCACCCCCAAACATCAGGGCAAGTGGAAGTATCAAACATGCATATCAAACAAATATTAGAAAAGACTATCAGTCGTACAAGGAAAGACTGGTCCATGAAACTGGACTATGCACTTTGGGCGTACCACACAACATATAAGACACCAATAGGTACGACACCCTACATGCTAATCTATGGAAAGTCTTGTCATCTACCGATCAAACTCGAACACAAAGCCCTATGGGCTATAAATTTTTTGAACATGGATCTCGACAAAGCTGGTCAGAAAAGATTCCTTCAGTTCTAAGAGCATGAAGAGTTGAGGCTGCACGCCTATGAAAATGCAAGGATTTATAAGCAGAGAACAAAGGTCTGGCATGGTGCCCACCTAAAGAACAAAGATGTGCATGAAGGAGACAAAGTCATTTTGTTCAACTGCAGTATCAAGTTGTTTTCAGAGAAGTTGAGAAAAAGGTGGTCATGCCCTTTTTCTATTGTGAAAATATACCCACCAGGGGTAATAGAGATAGCAGGAGAAAAGAAAGGAACATTCAAAATGAATGGACAAAAAGTGACAAGATACTATGAAGACCAAGCCTTTGTAAGGAGAACAAAATTCAGTTTGGGGGAAACCAACTCAGCAACAAGTGGAATGAATGAGGAAGAAATTGCACTTGTTGAAGGAGAATGAAGACAAGATGATAGAGAAAGTTGAGCTAACAACTTTAAACAAGCACTTCTTGGGAGGCAACCCAAGTTTTTGCTATTTTCCATAGTTCATGTTTTTCTTTATCTCGTACTTTAGTATTATGAGCTATGTACCTATCATTTTCCTATATCTCATATTCCCTTTTTCTAGTAGGAGTGTAAATATTTAATGAGTTTTAATACTTCTCTACCTAAGAGGGTTTGTTTGGAAGAAAAAGTTTCTTTAATTAGTTTCATGTTATTTTGGTTTGGAAGGACCGCGGTCGCGGTTTGGACCACAGTCATGGTATGAGCATCGGTTGAGGAGGGGTACGCCGCAGTCGCGGTACCCGCTCTTTGCAGCAATGGGCTGCGTCCACAACATATGTAAAGAGGAAGCACGACTGTGGTCGCGACGATTCTCACGCCGCAATCGTGGCACCCTAGGGTATAAATACTTAAACCCTTCAGAATAGGGTTTTTCTTTTGCTCAAACTCTGCTATTCACGAACTGTCAAACGAAGCTCCTCGATGCAAGTGTGCGAGATGATAACGAATCTGATTCAGACCCTCGACAATGAAATTGTGTTTCCACCACTGTAAGCCCATCCTACCTCCGCCTTCAATGCCATTTAGCGCCGTTTAACTTAACCAAGGTATTCGCCCAATGCTTTCTTGACTATCGATTGCTAGTTGGCATTTTTCTCGTGCCTCACTGTTTTCTCTTGCATTTAGTGACCCGTCGGTCTAAGAATGCCACGACAACTGCCGCGGCTCCGCCTCATTTAGCTCGGCGATGCTCGCCAGCATCTTTCCCTCATTCACGATTCCTACGGAATTGTTAAACCTAGGTTAGGGTTTTAGGGTGCGATTCGATCGCGGAACCCCGCCGCCATGGCCTCGTATGGTGGCCTCTCGAACTAGGTTTCATACCTCAATCACCATCCCCAATTGAGCAGTTGTTCCGATGTCACGATCATGGCACCCTATCCTTGGATGTGATCGCGGCATCCCTTAAGCACAAAAAAATTAGTCGAGTGATGCCGCAGTTGTGGCATTGCCTTGGTCACAGTGCCTTTTGGCCACAGTCGAGGTACCTCTTGTTTGCTTCTTGGCCACGGTTGCGACATCTCTCATTTTGGTGTAATCCACCACGGTCGCAGCATATCGTTTTCACATTTGACACTTACACTCAGTGATGCCGCGGTTGCGGTACACCTCTTGTTTAAGGCCGTGGTCGTGGCCCTAGGAAAAATTGAATAAGATATATGTATACACATACAGATATACATAACCAATGATAATAAAATAAAATTGATGATGATGAATTAAAAGATAATATAATTATTCTAACAATAAAATTAATGTGGAATTTTTCAGAATGTCGACCTCAACTGAAGACACACTGATGAAGAAGGCAACCTCACTGAAGGGGGTAGAGGAAATCCTCGAGAAGATAATAAATGCCCTAAAAGACAATCCACACCTCTCCCTAACAAAAAGACTTCAGTTGCAGTTGATGAAAAAGAAGTATGACTACATCCTGGCCCACAAGACGCCAGAAGAGTCAGAGTAGTCCCCGAACACATCTTAGACGGAGACTTTTGAATACCAACCTTCAAAAACTGAGCTGAGGAAACTGGAAAAGAGGAAGGTTGAACCCAAGGAAGAAAAGAGCAGCAACAAGAGAAAGGTGAAAGCTACAGAGAAGATAAAAGGGTAGGAGAAAGAAACAGCCCGTGAGGAGGTACAAGAAATTGAGGATGTGGCCCTAGACCAGAAAAGGCCGGCATTCGGGCCAAGAGACCCTACACACCAGTACCAGTTTGACTAGATTCTATAGACCAAAGGGTTCAGACCTACCAGATACCTAGATGTGGAAGACTTCAAGAAGATGGGAGTCTATGACAGGGTAATCAGATTCCTAGAGGGTGCAAATATGCATACCCTATGCACCTCTGAAGCCCCCTCCCAACACAATTGATGGCAGAATTCTTGTTGTCATTGGAGAAGTATCCAGTCAGCGATAGCGAATGCAAGAAGGGCGACGGGGACTTCAAGATGGAAGTGAGACTGGGAGGAAAGTCTCACACAATCACATAGGACATGCTTAACACTATCTTCACAAGAACAACTGAATAAGCACAGGCCTGCTCCGCTGTGTCTGGAGAGAAGGACACGACCAGGTACAATAGCTACAGGATGTGGGAAAAGCTTATGGGGGAGCAGGAACACAATTCTAAGAACTCCAAGACGACCCTCATCACCTCGTGCTTTATTAGGGTGATGCAGAAGATAAATACCAACACCATATTCACAAGGTCAGAGACCGGAGGTGTCACAAAAGGAGACCTCTTCATAATATGGTCCATGTTGAATAAGAAGTTGGTGAATATAGGTAGAATTCTTATCGAACAGCTTGAGGGGAGGTGAAACAGACGAAAGAGTTCTACATGGGAGGCTAAATCATGAAGATAACATATCATTCCATGGATGAAAACCAGTTGATGCGGTACAAAAAGATGAAGGGGAACACGAAGATCGATATAAAGTCCCTCATCAACACATGGATCTTGGCGCAGAAGGGAAACATGCTCTTCTACAAGCAAAGCTACTCCAAGATGCCCCCCCCAGAAATGGCGTACTATGACGCCCACAAGCTGAGGCCCTCCCAAGAAGATGCTGACAATATGTGCTCGGGGGCCATCCACATTACAGCAGACCGATCATCTGTTGTTGGTGAGGAGGGTGATAAAGATAAATCTCAAGTGATAGAGATAAAGAAGCCATAGGAGAGAAAGAAGCTGGCAATAAAAAAGAAGAAGAAGAAGACATCAGAAAGACTGTCACCCCAAGCCCTCCCTCGCCGCGCTTCCCAGCCGAGACAACAATGAGTGAGGGGTGCCAACCTGAAGCCACAATCATAGAAGAGGTCGAACATGCACGCCTTGAAGCTACAACAATGGAACAACATGTCGAGGCTGAGTAAGAAATCAACTAAACACATAAGGACCCTGAGGCTGTACCCGATCACGTAATCCCAGACGTGATCTTAAAAATGCCAGGATAGCTAGAGGCAAGCACCCCCAGTCCAGTAACGCCAGCTCCACAACCGAGGGAGCCCAGAGCCTCCACCACGCCTGTAGACCAACAACACCGCCCGTACAAATTCAGTGAGATTTTAGGCAACAAGTTTGATGTCATGTGGCAACACATGCATCAAACTTCTGAATTAAATGTAAGTATTACCTCCACACTCTATACGCTAACTACGTAGGTACAAACGTTGAATGAGAGAACTGAAGTGCTTCCCCAGTTCATGCAAGGGGTGATGAGCACCCAGAATGCACTGATGGGGGTGCTAAAGACTCTCACTGAGGAGATGGCAGACCTCAGGAAGGAGTAGGACGCCATGTGAGTAGACAAGGATCTCATAAGGAAAGGGTACGAGGAAGCGTTGGATGACCTCAAAAAGGAGCGTCCATGCTTAGATGAAGAACACCGACAACTAGAAGCCGAACGCCAAGAAATTGATGGCTAGCGGCAGAGAAAGAAGATCAAGTGTCTGGTGAGTCCTTCCACATCACACACTTCCTCGAGCCCTTCAAGCCCCGACAAAGATGATGACAACATGGGGGGACCGGTACAAGAGCAACATCGAAAGATGAAAGCACCAACATAAAAAATTCTCCGATGGTTGAACCACAAGCAAAAGAAGCACCTATACAGTCGTACACTCATCAAGACAACGAGACAAAGAAGACTAACACGTTGTCAAAGGGCTTTGATCTGAACAGTAGCCCAGAAGAAGATAAGGCAATACCAGAGGATCCCAAGCAGGCTGTCATCGCCAGAGCAGAGAGCATAGCAATAGAAGATTTCATATCACAAGAAATCAGAGATCTAAACAAGTTCTTGGATGACCTGACTTTTGGGATGGACATCTGCTTGTGCTTCTGTGGGTGGTGCTTCGAGTGTATTCTAGCCTGACTCTCTCTCTCTCTCTCTCTCTCTCTCTATATATATATATATATATATATATGTGACGTTCATTTAATACCCGCGCGGGTAACCTGGAGTTCGCTACCCTGCAGCCAAAAAAGTAACTCTTCTGGTCAGAAAAGTAATCATGCTATCAAAAAAGTAACTATGCGACTAAAAAAGTAAATCCGTGAAAAATACACAGCATATATGTATACAACCGTATTTTTGAATTTGCTGTTGCAAACCTAACTATCTATGCATGAAACTTTACAGTTTGCAAGGTAAAGTAACCCTCTACATGACAAAAGTAAGAGACTAAAAAAAAATTAACCAAAATAGGGGATGGGTAGCTACCCACGTTGGTATTAAAAATGGACCCATATATATATATATATATATATATATATATATATATATATATATATATATATATATATATATATATATATATATATATATATATATATATATATGGCATTCATTCGTTACCCCACGGGTAGCCTAGATTTTCGCTACCCGGCAGCCAAAAAAGCAACTCTCCTGGCCAAAAAAGTAACTCTGCTGTCAAAAAAGTAACTATGGTGAACAGAAAGTAACTATACGAATAAAAGAGTAACTCTATACAAAATATATAGAAGATATATATAAGGACGGGTTTTTTGATTTTGAAGGGGCAAATGATATTATTTTTGGCTAATTTTTTTTGGAGAGCTAGCAAAATAGTCCTCTACACTTGCAAAATTGTTTTTTGAAAAAAAGTGGTTGGAAGGGTGGGCTGGTAGCTACCCGCGCGGGCAATAAATATGGGCCCATATATATATATATATATATATATATATATATATATATATATATATATATATATGGAGTTAGGTCGAACCTCGATAAATGATGAATGGAACACCAAATTTCTAGAGACAAAGCTAAAGTCGTTCACTTACAATATTTCAACTGAATGTAAATCAGAGAGAGATGATCAAGAAGAAGAGGTCATTCTACTTTTATATTTCTAGAAAGTGTAATGAACTAATTGAAAATACATTGAGGTCTTCTATATACAATAATATCCTTTATTGCTTCAATCAAAGATTGAGGCATGCCAAGGAAGATTTAAACCGGTGATCTAGAAAATATGTCAACCTAGAAAACCTACTATCTAAAGAACACCAAGAGATGTCTGATAAATGTATGATTCTTATAAGGAACCCACATGATGATGAGTTGATACAAGCTGAAAGGGTTACAAATGATAGAATCATTTTTTTAGAAAAGACATATGAGAAGTATTATTGGCAAAGGAGCTAACTGACATGCATAAATTCTGTGTGCAAAATGCAAGTGTGTGCATTAATTAATATAGAACAGAAGAGTCTCAAGTTATCAAACATAGGTAATTGTAAAGATAGAGACTACTACTATCTAGAAGCCAATCATCTAGATCAAACAAAAGTTAGTTTGATTACTTAAACTAAAAATTGAAATTAATAGAGCAATAAATTAAAATGGATAGTGAACAATTTGATGGAATATATAGGATTACAATTTCACCAAAATATTGACCCATATATGATTTATCCTTATAGAAAAAAAATCCTTGCCATTAGAATTTGTTATTTGTAGCCAATATTGTCGCTTTTAGAGTGTAATATACTATTAAATCTAATTACAAATCCGCTTTCATGACACTCATATAGAAGATAAAACACATTAGATTCTAAGATGAATATTAAACCTCATAATTGTTAGCCCACTTTCGTAGTGCATTATTAATTATGATGATGATAATTTTTCTAATCAATAGCCCCATTTTCATAGTAACTAATTTTTTAGGTTAATTTATGCTGGTTAGGATGAACATGGTAACTCAAAGTATTTGCTATCTTTAATATTTTAAGCAAATATGTATATTCTTAAATATAGATAATCATGTAGATCTTAATATCTGGCAACTCCAAATCCTAGAGAAAATGAGATTAGACTTGCTTTGTTGACTTGGTATCATAGAAGAAACCTTGGTAAGAGAAAATAGAAAAGTCATCTGATAGTGCTAAAGAGTTGTGATTAAAGGAGACCCCCTTTGAAGATGGTCATAAACAGACATGGTTTTGGCAGCCAAATCGCTCCTCCAATGTATCAGGATCAACACTTCTCACTTTGTCCTCTCTCTGATCCTTTCCTGCAACCATCAAGGTATGTCTGGAATAATTATAAATCATTTCTTAGTCATCATCCCTTGGCCTAGGCCATAAGGGAGTAAATCCTTAGGTTATAACAATAATCATCATATTTCAATACTTGAACACATTCATCAATTCCTAGGAGTCGGTATTACCAACTCCAAAGTCATTACTACCAACTTTTGGAGTGCTTATAATGTTAGAATCGTAGGTAGAGTTGGTACTACTGACTTAAAAGTTGATACTATCAACTTTTGGAAGATTGGGCAATTTTTTTACTTCTTTTATCGATTCCAGATGCATTGTCAATACCACTGAGATGTGGCCAGTGCCAACAACATTTGATGTTTTCTTTCTAATTTCCCTACAATAAACAAGAAATTATTAGGCCAAAGTTATAAAGATAAAATTTGCCTAATTATGTAAAAAATGAAAGATTGATGTACAAACTATGATTTCCTAACTTGGTGGAATATGAATGAAAATCTATGCAATTAAGAGAAATAAAACAACCCAATAAGAACATCAAGTAACAACAAATTATATGTGCATCAAAGCCCCTAAGCAAGAATATCACCCATACTCAAGAAAAATTACTCTCACCTTTGGTTTGAGTCAATAAGAAGACAATTACAAATGAACTTAACTCTCCAAACCGCCCTCCACCAGTCATTCCCAAACCAGCCCTTACTAACCGTAGATCTAGTAACTACTCTACAACAATCGATAATTCTTATGAAAGATTTCTATGACAGGATTAGTGAAAGCATAATTAACTTGAGGTACCTAAATGATGCACCTAAATGATGGATATAATGCATGTCCTCGAATGTCTATTTTTATTATTTTTGGCAATAAAATGTATGCAAAATATGTCTCATCTTAATAATGATTACAAGTGAAAAGGTTTACGTATAAATAATATTTCCACTATCTCCTTTGTTGTTTAGAGAGAGTATGATATTGAACTTATAAATATTTTCTTCCTTTTTTCTCCTTTATTTTTGTTTCCTTTTTTAAATACTCTTTTCCTACCCTTTATAGCAAAATAAATGGTTCATGCTTGGGCATTTTATCAATTTTTGGAGAAGGGGTAAGGATATACATTTATCTATCCTTTTTTAATGGAAAAAACAAAAGTGGACAAAAAATAATACCTTATGCAAATATGCAATGCAAAATGCAATCTATAATCAATTTGTCATGCAAAACTAAATATGATCAAATGATATGATATGCAAAATGATTTGTTTCTAATGCAAAAGAATATGAACTAACCATTTGGATCTTATCAAGTCATGTATTGTAATCAAGAGGGAAAAATTGGATTAGTATTGCTCATCCTAAGGTGGTGAATGAAACTGAATGAAATTGGATGGGATCACATGACTAAGAGATAATGTCTTTCCCAATCATGATATGTCCCTCCCCTTCTAACTTGTGCGAAATAGGGTAACCTTAGAATCTATTTAAAATTCACATGAATGGTCATGTTACTGTGATTGGTTTGGACTCAAATATCATCATCACTACACAAACCTTAGGATTGAGTTAGGTTTTTCATTCATTAAGTATGTATTCATGGTGTCTAATCCAAACATATCCTAAAGTTTGTACACTCTTGAACTAGCAAAAATGGCTTACAGAGCAAAGCTTGAGGGCACATTCACATTCCAAATATTCACCAAATGGATACCACATCATCTAAGAATGACTAACCAAATGAAATTATCCAATTATTGTCCAACACTAGATAGGAGTGGACCCCAAAAACTAAAACTAATTTTTATGGAATGAAAAATAATGCAAACATATGATACAAACTAAATATGCAAGAGAGGGTAGAAGCACCATGTCATTCCTTCCCCTTAAGATTGAATTTGACATTATCCCCAATGTCAAAAGTAAAGGAAGAAAAATGGAACGGAGGTACCAACGTGTGATGCAATTCTTGGGCCAAAGGTGGGTGGGTGGGATCCACATGAAAGCATGACCTCCAATGAGTGCTCGAGCTCAATGAGGAATTTCCAATGAAGCACTTGAGTCTGTCTACTAGCACAGTCATGAGGAATTTAGATCATAGCTTGAAGAAGCACTTCCTCAAACTCTTCATACTACAAATGGTGTCTTGGTCAAATAGCTTTTGTTAGTGCCATTGGAATTTAGTCAGTGGTATCGACTTGGATCTCGATAACTTCTCTTGATGCATGATGGGTTATCAATACTTGTATGTAGGCATCAATGTCAGTGCCACTGATTAGCCAGTCAATGGTACTGAGCTAAACTCTAGAGTTTGTTTTTTGAAAATGGCCATCTGAGCCAATGCCACCAACACATCTGGTGGTGTCACCGACATATATAAATGAAGATAATGGCATAAATTTTGAATGAAGTTGGTGGTAGTGATGTTTTAATGTTGTTTTTATAGATCATCAACTAACTATCAATGGTACCGACTATGAGGTTGGTGCCATCGAGTCTGTGAAATTCATATCATGTGATAATGGCATGATGGTATTGGTGCCACCGGCTAGGAATTGGTGGTATAACTAGCACATATTCTACTCATTGAACACACATACCATTGCACCTTCTTTACTTGCATCAAAACTAGATATCAACAAAATATGAAATAAAACAAACTAATCCTAACAAGAACATCTTACTAATGAATAATAATTTATCAAAGGAAAAATTTCATCTAATTATCCTAATTGGTGGGTTGCCTCCACAAAGCACCCTTGTTTTGTGTCCTAGACTTTACATGATGCTTACCTCTATCCTGGGTTGTCAGGAGTGGGTGGTGATAAATGACTTGGTAATCTGTACTACACTCTATCATCATCAAATCTCTGTATCCACGACCCATGTTAATGATCACACCTACATTAGCTTGACACGACTGCCCAATAGAAATTTAAATCCATTCATGCATATACATCACAACAAATTTGACATGATATTGAATTTGTTGAGTTTTACCATCACATCTTCATAGATCCCCACTAGACTAACAATGGACTTGTTTGCTACTAGTATCATCATGAAAATCTTGACCAGGTATTTAACTCCAAGTTTCTTGAAAGTGTCAAGTGATATTAAATTGATGCCCGTGTCAAAGAGTTTCTTGAAAGTGTCAAGTGACATCAAATTGATGCTTGTGTCAAAATCACACAATGCCTCGTTGAAGTCCTTGCTTCCAATTGAACAAGGGATGTTGAAGCATCCCAGATCCTTCTTCTTTTCTGTGAGTTGTCTTTGAATCAATGCTCCGATGAATTCATTAATAATAAGATGATATAAATATTTGATGCACTACCTTCTTTTGATGATTTGCTTCAAAAACCTTCCATAAACCAGAATCTTATCTATGGGCTCCATAAATGGGATGTTGATGATGTTTTCTGGAAGAGGTCCAAAATTTCTTCAATGGATTATCTTTGTTTCATGGCTTTAAACTTTCTAAAAATGGAACATGAGATGTATCTACATGGACAGCGTGGTGGAGTAGAGATACAAATATGAGGTGGAGCATATGAATCCTTGGGGGTATCCTCCCCTAGGCTTGAAAACAACACCCTCTGTAATGGGTTCTGGCCTGACTAGACTTTCTTGTGGATGTTCCTTCCCAAGTGTAGGTGTGTTCCTCTTAGCTATGATTATTACACTACAGAGTAGAACCTTCACCTGATTTTTCTTCATGGACACCTCCTCTAGAACCAGGGGAGTAGACATGGTGGTATTGGAATCTTTCCATGCATTCCCTAGTAAAAAATTGGTGTGGCTAGAATGTATTTTCTGCTTTTCAAAGTCCCTAAATTGGCTAAACAGATAACATGTGTATGATTATACATGTCCTCATATTTCCCTTTGTCATCCATACAAGATATTGGGAATAGGAATCATAGGAATTTGTGGCACACAAATATGTTGAGCTTAGGGAACAAATGGATATAGGTCTCTTCAACGGGATACCCCTTTTCATTATAGATAATAATACTCTTGGCCTGTTGGTGGTGGTGTAGCGTCTCTGTGCTCCCAAGGAAAACTTCAGGTGTTGGTTTCTTTAAATCCCAGGCATCTTGACCATCTACAAGACTTGAATCCCTTAACTTCTAATTTGAGAACCTTGGTCTTACAATGTCCACCTTGATTGATCAAAATAAAGTCATACATTGTTATAAACACGCCAAAGAGAGCCTTCAACATGTCTAATTTTTATGAGTTCTCATCTCTACCTTTGTTCTACTATTGTGGTCATTTGTGTTTGTACATATACCGCTAAAAATAAGTTGGAGCCCACTAAAACAAATCGAGATTCCTATGCCAAAATAGACCGATGAGCCTATAATTGTTATGTTGCCCCATACATATGTAATCTTTATCGACTAGTTTTCTTTTAGGATTCAAAGGCACAAAAAACTTGACACGTGTGCACTATGTGCGCAAAACAAAAGTTTAATTGTTGAGTAATATAGAAAAGAAGAGAGCCGAGTTATTGAAGGTGGGAGATTATGAAGCTAGTGACTGCTACTAACTAGAACCCAATTAACTAGACTAAAGAAAAGTTGGATTTGATTATCTAAAATAAGAACAAAAATAAATAGATCCATGAATTAAAATTAGTTGTAAATAGTTTGATGGATCTTGAGGATTATAGTTTTACCAAGATATTAATTCATACATTATTTTCATTACCAAAATATAAAATATATTTGCTTTTAGAAGTAGTCCAATGTAGCCAATATTACCTACTTTTATGGTGTAATATACTATTCAATCTAATTACAAACCCACTTTCACAATGCTCATATATAAGATCAAAGACACTACATTATACTCTAGATATTAAACCTCATAATTTTTATTCCGCTTTCGTAGTGCATTATCAATTATGGTAGTGATAACTTTTCTAGTTAGCAAACATGCTTTCACAATGATTAAAATTTGTAGCATAGTTCAGATTGATCAATCATGAACATGGTAACTTGAAGTAGTTGTTATTATTAATAAATAAAGAAATTAAGTCATCTTAAATACATATAGTCATGTATAAATTAATACTAGGATAGTCTAGGGTCCCAGAGAACATGGAATTAGCCCCGCATTATTGACATGGTATCATAGAGAAATTTTGAGAAGAAGAAAACATTGAAGTAATATGATAAAACCAAATAGTTATGATTAATGGAGATCCTGTTACAACCCCAATTTTTGGGTTCTTTTGGTGAGAAATGCAATTTCTCCTATTAAAGAGATATGAACAAATAATGGCGTGAATTGTTTGGAATGCATGAGTTTCATTTGGAATAGCTTTGTTTGTTTGTTTGTTTTATGGGCCTTGTTGGCTATTGAGACCAATAACAAGAAAAAGAAAAAGAAAAGAAAAGAAAAAGGAATTTATATAATAAAAGTAAATAAAAGATAATTCTAGAAATATGGAGGAAAATAATATTCCAAGAAATAATGGTATTGTTTTAATGAGATGTCTAAAAGGGGAAGTTGTGTATATATAAGACATACCAATGGGTTTTCTTTTTGATTTTCCAAGGAAGGAGGACAATTAGACTAAAGAATATACCAAAAAGGGAGATGAATCAACAACCTAGATTTCAAGAATATATTGAGCAATAACTCAATATGTGAATCATAGTTATATGCCTTCCCTGATAGATTCTGGATATATGACCTTTTGTGAAAGGGCCGAGTTTCTCTTTGAGAAAAGAATAGAAAATACCTTACTATAAGTGGCTTGCTCAACGTGGTAATAGTGGGAGTTAAGCTTTTTCTTTTTACGTGTGTTGTTTCCTAAAAATAAGCAACAACTGATGCTCCCTAACTCTGTCATTCCTCTCCTTCAAACCCTAGGAGTTTTTGCTCGCACCCTATATATAGGAAGTGATGGTTACGTGACTAGGGCACCCTAAACCCTATCGTCATCACCAGTCATGCAAAGGGTATGCCTTTGACCCTAGTGCAACCCTCACCTCTATCCCAGACTCTAAACTTGGCGTCTGAGTAGACCCTAGCAATTTCGTAAGAGGAACCATGGTCGCTGGAAGATCTGCCGTGGTAGAAGACCTGCTCTTGCGTGAAAAACCTGACCTAGCATGGAGGACCTGCTCAGAACGGTGTCCTTCGGAGGTTCCTATCTCCCAGAGAAGCGTCGGGGGCAGCTAAATCTCCTTTCTCCTCTTCCTTCGTCTGCTATAGCCTCCGCCAAGGAGGTCATCCCTCTGCAAGCACAACCATCCTTGCCTCTGGTTCCCACCTCTCAGACCATCTCAACTCCAATGTGCAGCCCTGAGGAGTGCGGTAGGGGGCGACAGAGGGGTAGGAACCCTCAGGCAGCCCTCTTTCACCCCAGAAGAGCCACCTGCATGCGGTGGAAGCACACCGTGGCGGCAACAACGTGCAGTCAGGAGGAGGAAGACGACATATGTCACATTCGACCAGAACGCCCCTTTGGTGTGTAAAGGAGAAATCAACAACGTGGGGGTATTTTGGACATTTAATTCTAATTCAAGCCGGCCACGAGGTATGTGCACGAAGAGTAAGTTGCCTACGTTGCTGTACTCTATTGGTCCAATTACATTTATTTGCAAAAATCATAACTAATTCTAGGAAACTCGGATCGAGACAAGTCTTATATGAAAATTGATCCTTAGAACGAGAGGAACACAAATAAATTATATTTGAAGCCTAATTCTGAAAGAAATTCAAAAAGTATGCAAAGATGCTATCTTTAATGGTATAATTAATGAAAAACCCTAATCTTTGGTGATTAATGAGTTAGGAGGGGTTATATAAATGTTTAAAGTTGATATTAACCTGTTGTTAATAAAAAGGGCAAATTAGACCCAAAAGGATGATATTTATGCAAAGTTGGTTTAATTTAGGGTTACATGTACATGAATATGCTTTAATGGGCCTTGAAACCCTAATGTCAGTAATTATGATTCTTAATGGATTTAATTGTTCGAATCCATGGATAGAAATGAGAATTGATGATTCTAAGCTATTTTAAGTATAAAAGTTTCTAATTGAGAATAAATACCCTTAACTTGGTAATTAGGGTTTTCTGTAAGATTAATGTGAAATTAGCGATAAATAGGGTTCATATGTGAATTGGACCATAATGAAATGTGAGTTGTCAATTCAAAAGGAACCAAAGATGATAATTGGGCCTAATGATCTTGTCATGAATTAAAAGGATAAAAATGGTAGTTTTAATGTAAAAGAGGCATAATGGACTTAATTGATGTTTAATTATGCCTTTAATATGAAATTAAGGTTATATGTTGTTAAAAGGTAGCCTTAATATCTTTCATGAGGAATAGAGGAGATAATTAGGGTTTGTGAGTAATTGCATAAAATTAGGGTTTAAAATAGTAAAAATGAAGTGAAACCCTAATTGCAATGGAAACCCTAAAAGTGGACTAGAAACCCTAGGAAGCGAGCTAGGTTTAATAGATCTTGATGGCATGATCAATGATAGGAAATTATATGCATATTTCAAGATCTCTTTGAGTGCTTGCTTGCCTACTGGATTTCTTGCATTGATTGGATTAATTCTGTCTCAAATTAGCCTGATAGGTATGTGGTTATGCTTATGGTTAATCACTTTAGTTTCATGGTGATTCCTGGATGTTTTATGAGTTGCTTGAAAATAACTTCTTTGATGACTTTTATTTCATGCAACTATAAAGTGACTATGATTATCACCATAAATGTATATACATGACTGGCTCAAATCCTGGTCCTCCTCTGTGGCTTTGCTAATGATGAAAAGGGTAACCTGGTACATGGCCTACTTGTTAAGTAGGACATTAGGTTATCATGAGTTAGAAATTGGGCTACCCACGTGTAGGGCCATGAGACTCTTTAGCACACCATGAGTTAAGGAGTGGGCTACCTATGGGTAGTGCCATGTGACTCAACCCTAGAAATTGATTCACCTGTTAGGTAGAATCATGAGGGGTTTGATGGGGATCTACCATAAGGAAGGTAGCATCCAGGTCCACTGTAGGGACAACACAGAGGGTAGGGTATGTATGGATTGAGTAGTTATGTTAAAAATGTAAAGTTGTTTGTTAAATTATAATTGACTGCAATATGTTGTTACCGTTAATTGCCTGATTATTGTTTCCCCCACATACTGGCATATTATTTTATGCTGACTGACGTTTCATTTGTCGGCGTTTTAGGTACAACATTGAAAAGGACAAATGGTAAATTGGTATATTGTGATTATATGAATTAAAGTGCAAGGAGGATTAGTTAGAATAGTTTCCATATGTGGATAGAAGATTAGAAATCCAAGTTTTTCAAAAGGTATGCAAAATTTTATTTTAGTACAACATTTCAGTATAGTCTGGTATAATTTGATAATTATGATTGATTATTTGCCAAACCTTTGATCCAGAAATTGGGATAACAACTCTGACCTCTTGGTCTCCCTTAATTGGGGGTTACCAGTAGGTGGGGTCAATACATTTGGTATCAGAACATAGGTTCCTCATTTAATCTTTAATAATTATTAAATTTTACAAACTTTGTAGAACCCAAGGGAGTTATTAGAGGATTTTCCGAAAGACAGAGGTTTCTAGAAAAGGATCACGTATGGGGGATGGCAATATTTTCCTCCGCCCCGCTAGTCAGAATACGAGGACTCCAGAATCTGTGTGACTACCTGGCCAATGTCTTAGGATCTAACTTGCAATAAGATACCTTTAGGACTCTCTCATCTATTTTCATCCCTTCTCAACCCTAATTCTGTTAGGATTATAAGGATTAGGGTTTTCTCTCTCTTCCTCACCCTATGCATGATAAGGTTAAGGAATCCTCCACCAAAAATTAATAAAAAGCATGTAAATAAGATGTCATGGACATAAGCTTAATAGTTTAAGCATAAACTAAAGAATAGTTGCATGCTTAGGTCGTATGACAAAGGTTGTCATGCCCTCAGGAGAGACCTGAGGCTAGACCTTCTTGTCAGGAGGATGAGTAGAGAGAGTTGGTCTTGAAGGTAGAGATCTCCATTAAAGGTAGAGACCTGGCACATCCTTAGAGGATGATGCTAACCCTAACCCTAAGTAGTGGTTAGAGAGAGATGACACGATGAGCTAGATGTCATGGTAGACCATGTGTGTGAGTGGACATGCTTTTAGTTTGGATACCCATGATGATATGAGCCATGTGAGGTTGGATGACCTAGTACCTTGGCGATCCAACCCTATGAAGGGTCGTGCATGTTAGGATGAAGGATAACTCTTTCATTGATGAGGTTAGAGAAGAACCTATAGAAACCCTATGGGATGATATGAGTAGGGCATAACATGCACCCAGAGTATGTCAGTAGCGTGGGTAGTAGGTTGAAACTCTGGCCAGGAGAGTATGTTGGATAGATTATGTGATAAGCATAAAGAGATACAGATAACCTTAAGCAAACATAAGTTGAACATAGGCCTTCACCCATGTAGGTGTATGCATATGAGCTTGATCCACCTCAGAGAGAGAACCTCCAGTGGCAAGGGTGTTTGTAGGGTTATCTCTAGAGAGGGAGAGCAAGACTCGAGCAAGATGGATGGAAGCTTAGGCTCCAGGATATGAGGAACCCTGAGGAGTTGAGTATGTTACGACCTAAGTGGATGGTTGTGGTTGCCTCATGCATGGTCCTTGTGGTTTCTTGAAGAACTAAACCCTAGAAGAAGGATGAGGCTCTTGGTACCTATGTGCCTATGGTATATGTGTTTACCTTATGAGTTAAGAAGAAGAGTTCCTTAAGACCATGAAGAGGTTTAGTAGCAAGTTGTGAGGCCTTTTACCTAGTTGGATGTCCTTGAGGAGGACTCAACTCTAAGGTGTTGCTTGAGTAGAAAGATAATAGGAAGTGCATGCCATACCATGTACATGCTTGGCTCATGGTTTAAAAGTTGAGTAGGCAGTTGGACATCAGAAAAGTGAACCTAGGGTTCCTAGGCCTAAGAGGGGAAGTGGTGTACCTGATGCTCATGACGAGATTTGAGTTTTTATGGATTTGAGCATGACACTCCTCATGATTAAAGGAAAGGGAAACCCCCTTAAGCTTAAGGTATGTTTGTTGAACCCCTCAAAACTAAGTTGGTGACATGTGAAGGTATGATCTTGATCCAATATGGAGGAATGAGAACAAGTATCACTACTACAGAACATACCTTTAGCGTCAGTTAATTAAGGGCTTTAGTGTCAGTTTCCAAGCGACACCCAAGTGGGCACCGCTAAAGGTGGACCCCTTCGGCGTCGGTTCCCAACCGACGCCAAAACGCTTCACGCCATTGAAAACACACCAACAAAGGGACTATAGGCATCAATTTTTAAGAAAACTGACACTATAGAATCGTTACAGACGTCAGTTATGAACAGAACCGACGTCAAAACACTTCCCGCCATCAAAAAATGTGCCAGCAAACGGCCTATAGGCATCGGTTTTGAAAGATAACCGACGCCAAATTAGTTGAACCGACGTCAATTTTGTGCTAATGACCGACACCATATCCCTTGCCTGCCACCATGGCCGTGCTTCCCAGCACGACCGTGGTTCCTGGCCACATAGACGTCGGCTTTTTGTCAAAAACTATCGTCGTATGTCTTTGGTGTCAATTTTGTTCAAATAACCGACGCCTATGTTATGATTTTTTTTTCTTATCAGTTTGCAGGCCTGCTGTATGGATGGTCAGTAGGATGAGAACCTACAGTTTATTTATAAACTGTAGGTTTATGACATCCATTGATATCAACCAACAATAAGCCACAAACCTACAAAATTAACAAGATGGACAATATTATATATATATGTGATTCACACACATGTATAAGCACATGTAATTCATATTATTTTTTCATCACATACATGTAGAAACCAGTAGCAACTTGCAGTTCCATTCATTTCATCTCTTTTCACATTCAGATACATGTAGAAACATTTATGTATTGATCATCTTCACACACATATGACAATTCATAAAAATTCATTCACATTCACACAAAAATAATTATGAGAACAAAGTTATTCTTTATTCATCATTGTCAATGAAATTATATCTAAAAATTCCCACTCTTTGTAGGGATTTTGCCCATTCTTCTCTTACAACATCTAATTCATCTCTCATATAGGGAGCATGTACATCGAAACGCTTTCCACTTGTGCTAAAGTTAGCAGTTTTAAAGACCTACAAAGAGAATGACGTATATATATAATTAATAATATATAATAAGATCGATATATTTCATATTATCTAATGAGACTATGTGTAATACTTGTTGTATCTTATCGATTTCCATTACGACATGTTTGGTGATTAGGTCCATAAATAGCATCACATAGTAGGCACATGCCCAGTCGTTGTCTTGTGTAGCACACTATAAATTAAAACATACAAAATATTCAAAAATACAAATAAGCATAGTTCACATAAATAATATATACATTGGAGTTAGGAAATTACTTTCACATTCTCCCAAATTAGTGACAGATCCTTTTTCCTGGGGACCTTTCCTCTAGCTTTTTTGTACTCTTGTAAAGCCCTACATATGTTAATGTAACCCATTAAATTGCATAATTAAATAGTAATGTAGTAACATATGTTAATAGATATAAAAACATGAAATATTTCTCACGAGAATAATGGCCTTTTAATTGCATGTCCATATAATGTATCCAACTCATTCCCTATAGGATCTAGATAATAGAATGTGACAATAACTAGTAACTCCCAATGCCTACCACTACAGGTAAGAAAGTTGAAAATTAATAACTCAAAATCCACAATAAAAATGTGATTTTCTTAAGTCCAAATTATAAGCAAAGTAAACTTACTCGACATTGAATGGAGCTATTATCTCCAGCTTCTTATTTTTACCAAAATATTCAAAAACATCACAGCAGTATGAAGTAACTGAAGAAGGGTCTGTATCTACAAGACTAATCAAAGATGGAACCAAATATCCCACATGGGAAAACCCAAAATTTGTACATATCTTGTGTAAGTAGCTGAAAAACATGTATTACGTATGCATTAATATATAAGGAACCAGATCACCGTATATAAAACATGATATATGGATGTATAAACAAGATCTCACCATATCCACAGCTCTATCATAGATGTGTTCAGCCATTCATAACTAAACAACTCCAAAATATCTTGTATAAATATCATGTTTTCGTATGATTAACCTGCATTAATACCTATGCATTAATACGTATGTATTCAGAAATTGTATTACACATGCATTAATATGTATGCTAAACTTGTATAAATAGATTGTTATCATATGATTTACCTGCAGCATCCTCCGGAATAGTAATAATTATAGGGCAATTTAGATCATGTTCGTCGATCCATACTGCCACACCCCTACAATTAAGACCTATCAAGGCGTGTAGGTCCCTTGGAAGCCAACTTGGTAGTCAAGGAGGTGGAGGTTGAGATGTAGCGGGTCTCGTCTTTTTGACCTGTATATATAATTTCATATCAATTGACTCATATATACACACTAACAAATTAAAGTAATGGAAATTTATCATACAATATCAGTATAGAGGACATCCGCTTTGGGCCATAGTATCACTCCGCCTACTACCTCACCAAGTGTTTCAGCATCTGGGTGTGTATGAGGGAGTGCAAGATCTGTCCAGTCAGGGAGTACATGTATCGGGCTCACATGTACCACACCATCTGGTATTGGATACCCATGAAACATGCACCCTTTAATGGGTGGGTAAGCCGATGCCTCTGTAACGATATATTCTTGACTTTTTAGTCGGCATGGCTTCAACCCCTACAAATTTACGTAAAGAATGTTATATACACACACATATCATCTTGAACAAACTAGCTATTATGTCATAAAAATACTTACAGAGGACGTGCTAGGTGGTGGGTCTATAGGATTACTCCCAACCTCTATAGTACGAGCAGTAGGAGAAGAGCGACCCGCCACATGTATTGTCTGAGTGGCAGTCTGAGACGCCTACCACTTGTGAATTGTTTCATGGAGTCTCTTATCAAGTACTTCCTTGACTCTCCTATCAATTAACGAATCTACCTATACATGGATAAAAGAAACGCTAGCTTCTGATTATTGAATTCCCTTTCACAATAACATTATAAAATAAGAATAGGTTACTCGGCTTGTGAAAGTCCCGCTTTAAGGATAGGTTTGTGCTGGGATGGCCCAAAGAACGCTTTGATGCCCACACAAGCGCATGCACCCCTAACACGTCTGGGATGCTCTGGGTTACCCAGAGCAACTGTCAGTTCATCCGTTGTGCCCTGAGGGATGAACTTGCCTTCCTTCCTCTACTCATGCAGCTCCCGCTAATCACCATCAACAAAAATTAGTAAGTAAACATAACAATAATCAATATCGATCAATTGCTCTAAGAGTTGATTTTTACGATTCTTACAGCCGCCTCAGCAGTTGTGAGCTTCGATATGTCCCCCTTCTTGTTTTTCCTCCCAGCTATCCACATAGCATGGTGAGGTAGAGGTGTAGGAGCAGTAGTAGAGGACTCTGCAGTCTCCTGAGTAGCAGTAGGCTGAGCAGACTCAGCCTGTAATCTTTGGCGAATGCCTGCATATCCTCTTGGACCCATTGTGTGGTCATGCACATTCAGTGCATGCCTTGCTCGTTGAGCATCACTTAATACCTAAAGGTTAATATTGAATAGGTGAATACATAAAAATGTATATTAATTAAATTAGGAGTGGCACTTAATACCTTGAATTCATGTATTTTTCTTTGGGTAACAAATGCCTCCCAGTCTTTGGGGTCCAGGTAGTTCCATTACTGTGTGGCTTTCTTCTGCCTAAATTTATTTTTTTAAAGAGAATACAAACAAAAATTATTAGTGTAGAGTTAGTGAAATAGTGATCAATGTCTAGAATTGGAAATCATTCAAGAACCTCTTATCAACATCACATATGTAATTTTGGGTGAGATTGGTCCTATAGTTGCTTAGGACCTTCCCACAGCGTTGCATCACACATTTATGATGCAACTTTTCATCCAGATCAAATATGCTCTGCAAATGAAATAGATTCGCTATTAACTAGTATCCTAAAAATTAGTAACCTACACAAATAAAACTACAAATAATAATAACTCATGCATAGTTCCTTCCATATGTGGTCTTTATTCCCCTTAGGAACTTTATGCCAGGATTCTAGGATAGGACTGCAATGGCTATGAGTAAGAACCCAAAGATATGAAACAAATGAGTTGCGGTTCACTTCATATGGATTTCTTACATGATCGAAATCCACAACCAATTTGGGTCCATTGCCCCTTTGCTGTATTAACTTGTTCATCATTGTGATGCCCCTCACTTTCTCAATTTTCTTTTGTTTCTCATCAAGTGCTATAATTTCTTCAGGGGGTACATCACCAACCTAAAATTTGATAAAAAACACACTTACATGATATAATTATAAATGAACATATAGAGAGAAACCTCAGGGATATATTCTTAAAACTTACATTGTCAGGCGGCGCAAGCACGTCCTCACCCTCATGGTGATCATCAACACAGTCATCATGGGAATGCTCAACCATCTGAAAGTTCACATTCAAATTATAAATTTCACATTGTAAAGTAACACTAATTGTAAAGTTCACATTGTAAAGTACACATTCACATTGTAAAGTTCACATTCACATTGTAAAGTTCACATTCACATTATAAAGTTTACATTCACATTGTAAAGTTCACATTCACATTGTAAAGTAATTTGCATTGTAAAATCCACATTCACATTGTAAAGTTCACATTCAGAAAAATAAAACATATAAAAAATATAAACATTCATGCCTCTAATATTGTGATCTTTTATCAATTAACAATCCTTCATTGTGATCCCCGTGAACATACAAGTCATTATGATCCCCAAATTCAATGTTTGGTGGTGTTGGAAACCCAATTGAGAATGGACTGGAGTCATCATACTTATCATAGTACTCTTCTTCATCTATAGGATCTTCAATGAACTATCTTTTACTATGAAGAACAACCGACCATTTATCATTTACATGATCATCGATATAAAATACTTGTTTCGCCTGTGATGCCAATATGAATGGTTCACCCTTCTCGCCAATCTTTTCAAAGTTCACTAATGTGAAACCCAATTCATCCACTATAACTCCTTTGTTGTTGTCAACCCAATTACATTTAAAGAGCGAAATTCTGAAATCTACATAGTTAAAATCCCATATGTCTTTAATGACACTGTAGTATGACATTTTAGCTTCACGTGGACTCTTATCCTTTGCACTTGCAAAAAACAATGAAGATGCTTGAAGGGTGACCCCACTATTTTGGACGGCACTCTTATCATCTTGACGCTTTGTGTAATATGAGAATCCATTTATGTAAAACCCTTCATAAGACATAACATTCAATTTTGGTTTAAAGGTGAGGCATTTGATGGTTTCAGTAAGATTATCTAGTTTTTGAGATAGTTGATGTAAGACTTTATCTTCAAACAACTTAATAAATGTACTGGTATGCTCTCTAGCAAGCCACATTGAATTGGATTGAGGATATTGTCTCTTGATGAAATTGGTATGTTCCTCGATATAAACACTCACTTCGTCGATGTTGTGTAAAATATACAAGTGACCTTGCTCCAACTGCTCATGGCTGATTACTTTCACATGTGATCCCAAAATTCCTTTGCCAAAATGCTCCTCAATATTCTTGTCATTCACAGGAGCGTCATTAGCACTCATAAAGTCATTGCAAAAATCCATAACCTCTCTCGCCACATAACCCTCAATAATACTCCCTTCAGGCCGATAACGGTTTCAAACATCACCTTTAAAAACTCTCATGTATCGTTCAAAGGGATACATCCAATGCAAGAAAGCTGGTCCCAACATTTTCACCTCCCTAGTCAAGTAGACAACAAGATGTACCATGATATCAAAGAACGAAGGAGGAAAATACATCTCAAGCTGCCATAGGGTAACAACCACTTCTCTTTGTAATTTATCGAGAGTATCAGGGTCAATAACTTTACTGCACAGACTGTTGAAAAAGAAACAAAGTCTGGTGATTGCAAACTATACATGCTTCAGCAATATAGATCGAATTGCCACTGGCAATATTTGTTGCATTAGAGTGTGACAATCATTAGATTTAAGACCTATCAACTTCAGATCTTTCATTGATACCAATGTATGGATGTTGGATGAGTAACCATGTGGCAGCTTAACATTTACCAAGCATTCACAAAAAGCTTTCTTCTTCTTTCTAGACAATGTGTAACAAGCGGGAGGTAAGTATGTTCTCCGATCGCTACTAACTACGTCTGTTAATTCTATCCTTATTCCCATTTCACATAGGTCCATTCTGGATTTTATCCCATCTTGAGTCTTACCTGGTATATTCAACAGAGTACTAATGACGCTATCACATACATTTTTCTCAACGTGCATGACATCGATACAATGCCTGACTGTCAAAGAACTCCAATAAGGAAGATACTAAAACATTGACTTCTTCTTGAATAAAGACTTGTCACTCTGTGTGGCCATCGTACATTGTGATCTCTTACCAAATGAATTGGCGATGTCTTTTACTCTTTCATAAACATCCTCCCCTGATATAGGTTTAGGTGCACTTTGTTCCTCATTTCGTCCATTGAATGCTTTGCGCAACCTACGATACAGATGAAATTTTGGAAGAAACCTTCGATGACCAAGATATACAGTCTTTCCTCTGTGTTTTAGTCATATTGAATCAGTGTTATCTTCACATATAGGACACACTTGAGATCCTTTGACACTATATACATAAAAATTCCCATACGCTGGAAAGTCATTCACAGTGCAAAACTACATAGCATGCAAACGAAATGTCTCTCTTTGTGAAGCATCATAGGTCATCACACCTTCACCCCAGAGCTTCTTCAAGTCATCAATCATAGGTTCAAGATAAATGTCAATATCATTTCCAGGTTGTTTAGGGCCCGATATCAAAGACGACAGCATACCATACTTATTTTTCATACACAACCAGGGAGGAAGATTGTATATAACAAGCATAACTGGACAAGTGCTATGGTTGCTGCTCAATGTCCTATACAGATTCATCCCATCTGTACAAAGCCCAAGTCTTAGATTCCTATCTTCTTCACCGAATTTAGGGTATAATAAATCAATCTTCTTCCACTGTGGGGAATCAGACGCAGGTCGTAGGATCCCATCATTATTTTTCTTAACATCTGCATGCCACCTCAAATTCTTCGCATCTCTAGGATTGGCAAACAAGCATTGAAACCGTGGTATTATAGGTAGATACCACATCACCTTAGAAGAAGAACCAGTTTTGGACTCCCCCGAAGTCGTCAATTTATACCTTGATGCACCACATTTCAGACAATCTTTCAAATCCACATAGTCCTTTTGAAATAATACACAATCATTCGGGCATGAATGTATCTTCTTGGCCTCCATTCCCATTGGGCACAACAATTTCTTTAACCGGTATGTTGAGATTGGCAACTTGTTTCCTTCAGGAAGAATTTCTTTCAATAAAGACAACAATGACGTGAAGCTTTTGTCACTCCATCGATTGTTAGCTTTCAGTTTATACAATCTCAACACAACGCTAAGCTTCATAAACTTACAACCTATGTATAATTGTATCTTAACATCATGCACAATGTTTATAAACATGGGAGGTGGATCGGTGTGCTCTACCCCACAACTATCCAACATCACATGAACGATGTCTACTGGAACTGGTTCGTTCACATCTACGTCATCAAAGGCAATTTCTTCTTCCACTCAAGCACTTCTATCAACATCCACTGATTTCAGGTTTGAAATCTCTCCATGCCAGTGCCATTCTGTATAGCCTTGTACAATCCCGTTGCACATGACATGACTTTTGATTTCGTCACCAGTGCTGACTTTTAAGTTGTTACCGCAATGCCTACATGGACAGTAGAACCTATCACCAGGTTGTTTCCTATGTTCCTCGGCAAATCTAATAAACTTGTCAAGACCAGAAATAAACTCGGGGGTGTAGCGATTTGGAATGGACATCCATGATCTATCGATTCTATGATCAAAGAGAAAACAAGTATATATTAGAATAATATTACGGTATAGGGTTAAAAGATTAATTAGGGTTTATGGTTAAAACTTTAGGGTTTAAGGTCTTATATATAATTAATGGTTAAAACATCCTAAGTGAGATTAGGTGTTCAAGAACAGTCCCAAACCGAGGACTATCCAAGATTTACTCCTAATGAGTAAATCTTGGACGGGTTTCTAAGCCAACAAATACATGTGCTGTCATTCTTATATATAATAAATGTGTACCACCTATCCCATTCTTGAACACCTAATCTCACTAGTCAGTGTATAATATGTATTGGGTTTTAAAGAAAATTTTGGCAGCATTTCCCCGCTGTTCTCCAAGTACATATGTACCTAGAGAAAAAAAGAGGAAATGCTGTCGAAATTTTCTTGAAAACCCAATACACATTATACACTTACATCCTAAGTGAGATTAGGTGTTCAAGAACAGTCCCAAACTGGCGACTATCCAAGATTTACTCCTAATGAGTAAATCTTGGACGGGTTTCTAGGCCAAAAAATACATGTCCTGTCATTCTATAACATTGATTCCAACATTTCGAGTGCCCATGCATGTTCATCATCAAGATAAATATTACACATAAATTAGTATGACCTAGGGATGGAGAGATAATTCAAAATTGATTTCAAAATTTCAAACTAGCTCATGCATTATCATCAATATACATCATACAATAGGGATTCATGTAGATGTTAGGGTGACACATCACTACAAAATCAAAGATTAAACATTAGGGTTTTAATATCTTACATAGATTGATCACAAGATTTCAACAATATAGTTAATTCAAGATTATGGTGAAATGTGTATTAGGATTTTAATATCTTAATTCAACATGCATCAAAATTTATAGAATTAGGTCAAGCATTAGTATTCAATTGCAAATGTAACTTCTTCTTCCTGCTCCCTCCTTACCAAATGGATAAAAGCAAGGAACGACCTGCATGTGGGCTGGACACGGCGGCCGTGTCCAGCCCACATGCAGGTCGTGCCTTGCTTGCTTTTATCCATACATTTGGTAAGGAGGGAGTAGGAAGAAGAAGAGGTGGAGGAAGAAGAAGAGGTAGAGGAAGAAGAAGGGCAACAACTTACCTGTCAATAGCATGGAAGAAGAAGAGAGCATGGAGCTATCAAGAGAGCAGCGTCTGACTGGAGCAACGATCGAGCTGGAGAGTAGTGGCCGGAGCTAGCAGTGAGCGGCGGCGGTGAGCAGCGGACCAGCAAGCGGCAACAAAGGCGAGGGCAGAGGAACCACGAGAGGCGGTGAGTAGAGGAATTGCCAGACCTAAAACCCTCAATCACGGAATGAATGAAACAGAGAAGGGGAAGAGTCTGGCTCGCACAGGTGCTGTTAACTTAATAATAGGTGTCGGTTATAAAAAAACCGACGCGAAAAACTATAGGCATCATTTACCAAAAAATAACCGACACTATTTTTCATTTATAGTCGTCGGTTCCAACTAGAAAAACCGACGTCTATCTTTATATGCTGACAAAAATAAATGTTCTCGAATTAAGACCATAGTCGCCGGTTTCCGTATAAAACCCGACGCTAAAGGGAGGTGAAAATTTTCACAGTTAAGTGTGTGAAAACACAACGACGTCGGTTATTGTAAGACAACTGATGATACAAATTGGTCAAATTTCTATCTCACGGAAAACCTTTATTCGTCGGTTTCTTTTTTAACAACCGATGTTGTATGTTACATTTTGGAGGTAATTTTTTTCACTGGAAAATTTGGATTTGGTGGTTAATTTTAGGCGTCGGTTGCTTATTAAGGAACCGACGCTAAATAAAAGTGATACTCGTGTCTGGTTTCCCTTCACAGATAGATGTCAATTTTTTTATTTAACCGACGCTTTATGTTTTAGGCGTCGGTTTTTTTATACAACTGACGCCTTTAAAAGTGACGTTATAAGCCATTTCTGTAGTAGTGTATGACCTAGCATGGTTTAGTAGGTGGTCTGCTTGTGCCTTAGTAGCTTGCTAAGGCTAAGCGTGCTCAGGTGGATGTAAACCCTAGACATAAGGACGTTTGTGACTTTTGTTATCAAGATGTAGTTTCCTCCCATCCCGGGAGAGGGACCCTTTTGTAGGGTGTATACCAATTTTTTTTTGGTTTAAGATAACCTAAAGAGGTCTCATACTATCTTGAGAAGTTAAGTGAAAAGTACATAGTATGAGAATGAACATGTAGACCCATAGATAACTATCTCTAAGTGCATGTGGATGTGTTACCATGGAGGTAATCGGTATGGGGCCTGACCAAGGTAGGCAGGTCGCCATGACCCATATGAAAGGATGAAAGTCAGACCATGAATGTAGAGAGAGTTGATGGAGACTTGAGTAAGGTTCTAAGTTGGATATGTACTATAATAGAATCCTAAGTCTATCCTAGGGTCAGGTAGGGATAAGACTGATGGGAGTAGGAGTTGCCTAATTCACTAGTTGCACTTGACCATAGGGTCGGGAGGTAACAACTATCTTTGTTTGAGGGTCATGGGTTAGGAGATTGATCACCTTCATGAACTCATGGGACTCGAAGGGAAGATGAGGAGGGCACTCTCTGATGCATAAGGGAAGAGGGATGACCCCAAAAGTGTCGGCACCCTACAAACCTAGAGAAGATGACCAAGGATGGTATGGTAACCCAAGTGGGTTTGAGACCAATTTCCCATGGAAGTAACTTTGATATCAAGATGATCATGATGTAGAGACATATGTTGCATGTTTCAACTTAGATTTGAAGGTGTACGGGCAATGTGGTATGTACCATCTCTACTCTTGGAATAGGAATAACTTTGTGTTTGGACGCCTGCCAAATGCTTATTTCCTCGTGTTATGGGAGTGAGATATAGGACAATACGCATGCCATACACCAAGGATAAAAGATGATGTGAGTTGGAACGTTGCTATGAGGTATGAGGACATAGATGATAACCTACCCTTGTGGAGTGAACGATACATGAATGGTTTACAAACACTAAGAGAACTAAGGTAGTCTTCTTAAGAGGATGTTTTTATCATGAGCTATGAGTTATACAAGGTTGAGTTCGAAAACCAAGAGAATGAGTTCAGAGTTTTCTTAATGAAGATAGACTTAGAGTTTGATATGAGATAATAAATGGAATACATGGAGGTGTATGTCTTCAACATTACCTTACACCTAAGGATGTGAAGTGGTAATGGATGCTCTGGTTGAGATCCAGCTGCCTAGTTTAGCTAGAGGCTAGAAGAGGCTATTATGTCAACCCTAAGTTTGAAAAAGAAGATATATTTGGTTAATACTCAGATGTAACAAGATCTGTTGAACAAGTTAGTAGTTGTTTTGTTAGCCATCCTAGGCCTTGATGCAATAAACGGATGGTGGTATAACCTCAGATGCACTTCTCTGGAAAAGAAGGTGATGAAACCCCGATTAGAGTGGTTTAAGGTTTCCGAGGAATCAATCTTGGGGAATCATGACATACAGGAGATCATGATTTTTACACCGTGGTACTATGAAGATAGTAAGTGACAGTAGTACTTTGGATGCCTAAGATGAAGTTGCATGTGGCTTGTAGCCATGCATGCCAGGAGGTGAAGGATGAACTCTAGTGACCTAGTGAATTGATATAGAGGATAAAGAGTCCCTGAGAGGGAATGGGAGTTCATCACTATGGATGTTGTGGTAAGTCTCCCCTGGACCAAGGAAGGTCAAGATGCAATATGGGTTATGGTAGATCACCTTACCTAGATGACATAATCTAAGAGAAAAGAGAGAGTTATGTCAGAAGATAGATCCAGTTGAACTGCATATAAGAGAGATGGTTCAACTACACAATAATGCAAGTTCAAAGGTCCTTGAGTGTGATCTAAAGATTCACTTCCATGAGGTGGAAATAGATACATGAAGAGCTCAATGTTAGTACAACTTATCACCCCTAACTGATGTTAGCATGATCCAGACTAGAGGGTCTAATGAGAGCATATGTGCTCACTTAGGGTGATATATGGGGACAATTTTCATCCTATGAAAGTTGTGATGATAGCCACAATAGCCAATATCAGGATATAAGAAGCTCTGTAAGAGAGGTTGTGTCGGTCACCACTTCATTAAGATGATGTTGGTGAAGGGACCTCGCAAAGGTTGGAAAAAGAGCACAGTGTGTGCATGTCGCTTTGATTGTGCAATGGCTAAAAGAGAGCCCATGGGTGACATGAGTCGTGAGTTGATACAAAGTAGACTGACATGTAGTTCACTGTGGGAGAATATGTGATATGAAAAATCCGACCCCTCTGAGCTAGAACTGAGACAGATGAGTCCCCGATACATGGGTCCATTTGAGATGGATTGGTGGAGATGCTTGTGTATAGCCTTACCCCTGAAGATAACATGATGAATAATGTGTTCCAGGAGTCCGATTTCGAGCACTATGTGAGGTACCCGAGCCATGTGCTGAGCAATGAACCTAGTGAGCCCCAAGGGAGGCTGAAATGTCCTGAGTCACTTGTGAGATTATAGATGCCAAGGTGAAAGAAACTCAGAGAAAAGAATATGTGATGATAAAGGTTCTTTGGAAGCGCCATGGATAGGGTAAAGCCATATAGGGGCCAATGATGGACATAGAAAAGTCTTATCCTGAATTGTTTATTTGCTTGATGGAATTTTGAGGACAAAATTCTTATAATAGGGGAAGGATGTTACAACCACAATTTTTGGGTTCTTTTGGTGAGAAATGCATTTTTTCCTATTAAAGAGATATGAACAAATAATGGTGTGAATTGTTTGGAATGTATGAGTTTCGTTTGGAATAGCCTTGTTTGTTTGTTTTGTGGGCCTTGTTGGCTATTGAGCCCAATAAAAAGAAAAAGAAAAATAAAAGAAAAAAGAATTTATATAATAAAAGGAAATAAAAGATAATTCTAGAAATATGGAGGAAAAGAATATTCCAAGAAATAATGGTATTGTTTTAATGAGATGTCTAAAAGGGAAAGTTGTGTATATATAAGACATACCACTGGGTTTTCTTTTCAATTTGCTAAGGAAGGAGGACAATTAGACTAAAGAATATACCAAAAAGGGGGATGAATCAACAACCTAGATTTCAAGAATATATTGAGCAATAACTCAATATGTGAATCATAGTTATATGCCTTCCCTGATAGATTCTGGATATATGACCTTTTGTGAAAGGGTTGAGTTTCTCTTTGAGAAAAGAATAGAAAATACCTTACTATAAGTGGCTTTCCAACATGGTAATAGTGGGAGTTAAGCTTTTTCTTTTTACTTGTGTTGTTTCCCAAAAAGAAGCAACAAATGATGCTCCCTAACTCTGCCGTTCCTCTCCTTCAAACCCTAGGAGTTTTTGCTCACACCCTATATAAAGGAAGTGATGGTTACGTGACCAGGGCACCCTAAACCCTATCGTCATCACCAGTCAGGCAAAGGGGATGCCTTTGACCCTAGTGCAACCCTCACCTCTATCCCAGACTCTGAACTTGGCGTCTGAGTAGATCCTAGCAATTCTGTAAGAGGAACCATGGTCACTAGAAGATCTACCATGGTAGAAGACCTACTATTGCGTGAAGAACCTGACCTAGCATGGAGGACCTACTCGGAACGGTGTCCTCTGGAGGTTCCTAGCTCCTAGAGAAGTGTTGGGGGCAACAAAATCTCCTTTCCCCTCTTCCTTCATCTGCTATAGCCTCTGCCAAGGAGGTCATCCCTCTACAAGTGCAACCGTCCTTGTCTCTGGTCCCCGCTGCTCGGACCATCTCGACTCCAACGTGCAACCCTGAGGAGTGCGGCAGGGGGCAACGGAGGGGTAGGAACCCTCGATCGGCCCTCCTTCACCCCAGAAGAGCCACCTGCATGCAGTGGAAGCACACCATGGTGGCAGAAACAGATAGTCGGGAGGAGGAATACGACCTAGGTCGCATTGGACCAGAATGCCCCTCTGGCGTGTAAAGGAGCAACCAACAGTGTGGGGGTATTTTGGACATTTCATTCTAATTCAAGCCGTCCATGAGGTATGTGCATGAAGAGTAAGTTGCCTACGTGGCAGTACTCTATTGGTCTAATTAAAATGTTCATCAAAGATGCCACATATATGTTAGCAAGATTTCAGGACCATGTATGTTGATGTCATAGAGGTAGGAGGTCACTACTAACTAGAATTAACATATGTAAACAAACATTAACTAATTATGAAGTTAGAGATTAGGGTATGTAACCATATGATTGACAATGTAGTTTCATTTCATATTTCCCTTTTAATTTACTTATAACTATATATGAAGGCCATATCATGCCCTAGGTACAATATATCCTCTATATATTTTTGTATGAATTGAAGTTATTTATTTATCTTTGTAATAACTTTTTAACTCGTTATTCTAATCAAGTAGAATTTATATGTGTGAATTCACGTGAGAATACAACCTCTATTACTTGCAAATTTAGCTCAAAAATTCTCCCAGTAAAGTACGACAAACACAAAGTGCAAAAGAATCAAAGCCAACAAAGAAAAAAAATCTCAAAGTGTTTCAATTTATATCAAAATATCCAAGAAAAAAGAAGCCAAGACAATAAAGATATATCAAGTTCACAATAGTTGTTAGTGATGAAAAAATGTTAGTGTAGTTTGTAAGTTATTTCAATAATTCTAATACAATAGAAGATGTTTCCTTTCAAATATCTTCTTCCCTTTTCAAGATGATAATATACTATGATGATATAGAAATTCAGACAAGATTATTGCATAGAATATGCATAATAAAATTGGCAATTAAATGGTTGAATTGAGCAAAAAAATGATTGGATGTCTAATTTAGAAAAGAATACAAACTATTTATAATAACTTGATGAAAGATTCCATATAATCGAGAGGAACACAGTAATGAAGAAACAAATAAAAGCACTCTTAATATAATAAACTAGGAGCAATGTTGATAAAATACTTTGTGATAATAAATCCACAAAGAGAACCAACAAAGAAATCAAGTTAAATAATATAATTATATTTACCTTATTGTAAAATAGTTTTGTACCCATGTAGTGAACATTAATTGATTTTTGTAGTGTTATACACAAAAACGTGCAATGCATGTGCAATAACTAGTCATATCTCAAATGCAACTAGGGCTGTAAATGGACATGGGTATACCCACATACCCTAAAACCCATACCCTCTATACCCGTTATGGATATAAATTTTTATAACCATGTAATTGGTTACCCTTATACCTGCCCATGAGCCTCTCATTGGATACGATTATGGTTATATATGTACCCATACTATCTACACCCACATACACATTTATTTTATTTTTAAAATAAATAAAATATTTTAGAATGTTTTGGTGCTTATTGTACCACTGACATATGGCAAGTATATGTACCTTAGATTAGTAAACATTTATATTAGGATGTAATGGTCCATATTGTAACACTCAGATCTAATAAATACAAGTACCTTACAAAAGTAAAATAAACAAATCTATTAAACCTCAACCAACCTCATATCCACACATGCAAATTTCATTAGATTACACATTCATTCTCTCATTTTGCTCCTTTTTCCTCACTTTATTGAATGATATTTCTCCCTAATGGGTTTTAGAGATATGTTACATATTGTTGAATGTACGTTTTCTCTCAATCTGAAGGCAATCCAGCATAATTCTCAAGGTCAACATTTAGTGTCTAATTTTATTTATAAAATAGTCAAATTATTTGATATTCATCAATAGAGACAACAATTACCATTTCCTTTTTTATTTTGATTTAGTTGTATTAACATGATAGTCTTGGTTGTCCATTTTAAGATGACATATTATTTTTTTATGAAATACTATATTTACACAAAATAGAATGCATTTGACATCATAATAATACCAATATCACCCAATTAGTGTGGTAGTATGTTGTATCCTTCAGTTTGTAGTGAGTTATTGTAGCCAGTCTATCTATAATTGTATACCCACTTATCCGTCCATATATCATACAATTATACAGACATATTTTACTTATTGTGTTATGGCTTTAGACTACTCTTGTCTATTAGCCTCTTTTCTTTTATCCCATATCGCTTGTCTCTACTTTATGTCTTACTCTCTTGTCCTATAAAAGAGAGACCATGTACTTGTTTTATTCATCTAATAAGAAGTCTTTTATAATTTTAGATGGTATCAGAGCAGCCTCATCCTCCATAAACCCCTCCCACCCTAACCCTATCCATGCCTCCTGAAACCCTACCTAGCCGCCACCCACCCTTCTCCCTTTCCTCCTTTTTTTGCATGTTGCCCCTCAGTAGATCTCTGATAACTTTCTAATGGAGACACGTTGACGTTCTAATCAGCCCATGTTCATTTTCTTCCTACACCTCATGGTGGAGTAAGTCTCTCCCCATGTTGGCATAAATCTTTTTCTCTGCTTCTGCCCCTGAGCGGGTTATTGATGATCTGATGTGTCAGATCCATCTCTTCTTCCTTCTGCCCCGTTGCGGGTTCTGTTGGATCTATTGATCTCAATATTATTTCCCCCCAGAGCTACATCATTTGTGATTTTTGTACCAACTTCTTATACCACCTACATGGGTTTCTTAGATTTGATGCCCTAGATCTTCTGTTACTAGTTTTTTCCCATGTGTTGGGTTTCAGCTACTATCCTTTTCTACTAACTTCTATGTGCATGATGTTCCTGCTACTCCTACCTACTGCTCCTTCCTACTTTGGCATCATATGTGACACGTGGCGTCCACCAATATGCTTCAGAACATGCATGTCACTACTATCAAATTGGATGGCTCCAACTATCACATGTGGGTTGTCTCTTTTGAGCTTTATGTCAAGGCTCAAGGATGCTACTCCCATCTCTCTACCAAAGGTCACGATGCTCCTACTGCGACTGTTGATGAAAAGACAAAGCATGCCTATGATCTATGATCCAAAAATTCTTATGATGTTATGACGTAGATAATCAATAGTGTTGAATCTAAAATCAGCCAATCTCTCCTACGATTGCGGACGGCTAAGGACATGTGGGATCAACTTTCCCACATATACTCTCATCAGTAAAATTTGAAGAAAGTGTTTGAAATTTTCAAACACTTGGCCAAGAAGGAATACACTCAAATCGAGTCTTTGGAGGACTACTACAATCAATGTTGCGCTCTCTGGGATGAATTCGAGGTCTACCATCCATTCTCATTTGATTATTAAGAAACCCAACAACAACATAATGAGTTGCAGCTTGTTTAGTTCCTCACTGGTTTACAATCATCCTTTATGGTCATTGTTGATCAAATCCTCTCTAGCGACCCACTTCCTACCATGCGAGATGTCTTGAAATGTGTGCAGTGACTACCCTCTATATCTCAAGTTTTTCCTAATTTCACTAATGGGGCAGCCCTTGTTATTCGGTTTGGTGATTCATTTCATGGTGGTAGTCGAGGTCGAGGGTGTGGTCATGGATGCTCTACTACATGCCAAAGTCATGCTTTGTACTCCTCTAGTTCTGACACTACTGAACAATGCTACTACAACTTCTGCAAAGGAGCCAATCATAATGAATACAAATGCTGGATCAAACATGAAAAACCTAGTTGGGAAAACAAGTTACATCTGACCAGCCTGGCATTGTTGCATCTTCATCTGACCCGCCATCTGCTGACTGGATCTGATCTAAATTTGAAAAGCTAATCCAAGCCCAATTGGCTTCCTCTACTCAGACTTCTCTTGATAATAGCTCCACTCTCCTAACATAGTCTGGTAACAATACATTGGTGATCAATTTTGGTACGACCTCCCATATTACTGGAAATCCTACTTTATTTTCAAAATTGCATAAAACATTTTCTATTCCCCTTTTACTCTTGCCGATGGTTCACAAACACATGTCTCCAGTTTTGGGAATATTTGTATTGTTGGTTGACTTGCACTATGTTCAACTTCATATGACCCTAAATTCTCAATAAACTTATTACATGTCAGTAGAACTGTTAAGAGACTACAGTGCTCCAAAATGTTTGACATGGATGGTGTTATCTTTCAGGAATTGTGTGTGAGGATGAAGATTGGTTCAGACCATCATGAACCAAACAACTTATACTATCTAGACACACCAAAAAATGTTGCATTCTTGACTACTTTTGTGAATGGCATGCAATGGTACCATCGAATGGGGAATCTGTCACCATCTAAGTTGAAGCGCCGACTACATGATATTTCTAATTCTATCTTTCAGTGTGAAACTTGTCAGTTGGGAAAACAGATGTGATCTACTTTTGTAAAAAAAACTTGTGTTGGCTCAAAAGTCATTTGATATAGTACATGTTAACATTTTGGGCCCATGTTCTATTTCCAACATTTTTGGTTTCTGGTACTTCATGAGTTTTATTGACTATTTCTCTAGAACAACATAGATATATTTTTTAAAAGATAGGTCCAATATTCTTGGTACTATCACATCTTTTTTTCTGAGATAAAACCCAGTTTGGTAAAACTATAAAAGTCTTTCGCACTGACAATGCCCTTCAGTTCATGCAAACATTAGTTAGTCTTTTTTGTCAAAAACTGGGAATCGTTCACCAAACCTTGTGTGCTTACACACCTCAATAGAATAAGGTCACTGAACACAAGAGTAGGCATCTTCTTGAAGTTGCCCGCACTCTCCTGTTCCACTACCATGTCCCCCAATATTTTTGGCTGGAAGTTGTTTCCACAACATGCTATCTCATTAACCGCATGCCTTCTTCTATACTTGGCAATAAAGTTCCATATTAGATTATGTTTCATGATGCTCCTCTTTTTATTGTACCTTCTTGGATTTGCAACACTACCTATTTTGTCAAAAATATGTGCCCTAGCCTATCTGTAACATCCCTGACCTGGGTTATGCTTAAACCTAGATGTTTTGCTTAATAAAGTGGATTATATGATTGCTCTTATATTTTGAAAAGTAATTAAGGCTCAAGAGGAACTTATATTTCAATTTTAGTTCATTTTGAACTATGTTGAAAATAATGTTTTGTTTGTCTTGGACTAAAGTGCAAATTACCCAAGTTGAGGGATTAAATTGCAAATGTTGCATGATAAATATGTTCCGCATGTGTTGAAGCATCATGAGAATGAAGATGATGCAGAGGTATGGCTTGTAATAGCATGAATACCAAGAAAGAGCTGATAAAGCAATGTTTGTGCATTAAAACCCAATTTTGGTGTAACGTGCAAATTACCCAAAATCTAGGGATCAATATGCAAATTACCACTTCAATAAGGTCCCTAATATTTCTTGACATAATTTAGAGCAAAGAAAATGAGAGGAGCGTCTCATTTGTACCTCTTTGGAGGAGAGAGAATCTTGATATTAAAATAATCAAGATTTAAGCATAATTGGAACTTTACTTCCATTTAATGCAAAAATAAATAACATAATTGAAGGGCCTTCAACCAAAAACGAGATGGTTGATTTTTCTCAAAGTATGAACATCTTTGTGCCTTTTCTAGGCCACGAAAATATCCAAAGGAAGTGGATAACTCACTCACAATATTATAAGAAAAAGAAATATCCACTCACTTATGGATATTAGTATAATATGATTTAAGGTGCTTAATTTGCTTTTCTTTAAATCATGGATAATTGAGAGGAATAAGAGGCAAAGAATATAGTCTCGTATCCAAGGAATTGAGGGGGAAGAGGTGGCACTAATTTTGGAATTAAATGATTTTTATAAGGCATTTTCTCTCTCATTGGTTTTCTTATAAAAACACCCTTTACAAGCCAAATCAAAGGTTTTTTCGAATCCCCTTCTTCCCTTTGCTTGGAAAACGACCAAGGGATCTTTGAGGATCAGGAGGACGACCCCCAACCTGTTGGTAAGATTCTTGACCTTCTTTCACCTTGAATCCATGGTGGAAATCACAAATCAATGCATGATTTCTTCTTATCTCGATTCCCTTTTCAATTCTAACCATTCCTTTTCACTCAAAGCTTGAGGACGAGCCTTGGGATAGTGAAAGGAGTTGCATCCACCATTGTTGACGTGAGATTGAAGCTTTGGAGCTCAATTGGAGGTGGGTTTTATAACTTGAACCCTTAATATTGTTATTGTATTCAATTCCTTATCAATTGTTGATCCTTTCTTCATTCTCGAAACTTTATTTGATTGATTGATGCAATCACCATGGAAATCACAACAAGCTTCATGGGTTTATAGCTTGATGATGATGACATCCTCATAAGCACACACCTCCATAAATATCTATTGCAAATGGTTTTGTAACCTTGGTCCAAACGGTTTCACCAAATCGTTTGGAGGATTGGATCCCAAACCATTTAGAAGGGTTGACTATTTGGATGGGTTGACCATTTGAGGTCATGACCCTAGTACATGTTGGATGATGATCCAATGGATCCAATTGATTGATTCAATATATGGACAATCCTCTAATTAGAAACCTTAATCGGGTTGAGTGTTGAATTCTCCATTGATTGAGTTGACTTTTGGGTTGACTAACCCAAACGGTCTCAAGAGCATTTGGTGGTCACCCAAACGGTCTCAAGACCGTTTGGAGGTCAACCAAGACCGTTTGGAAGTTTATGATGAAGTATTATTGAATGGTTGAAGATCCAATGATATTACATTAAAATACAATCAATAGCTCAATTGATGATTGATTCAATGATGCAAACCCTAATTGAATTCCATAGATTTTAATGATGGATTGGGAAAACGGTCTCAAAACCATTTGGAGGTCATCCAAATGACCTCAAGACCATTTGAGGTTAGGTCATGACATAGCTAAGTGGTGATTCACTGATTCAATCGAATTAGTTCCACAATGTCAACCATTGATGGTTCCTCAATTTCAAAACCCTAATTGATGGTGTCTTGATTATAAACCCTAGTTCAATTGGGTTCAAAACCCTAATTGAAGGTCTAGTTGAAGGGTGATTTAATGTTTCAATTGAAAAATGAATCAGTGGCTCAATTGATAGATGGTTCAATGATTGAAACCCTAAATTGACTAAGTGATGGAAGACCCTTTTGGTCCTTTCAGTTTTGAGAGAGTTGGGACCAAACGGTCTTAAGACCATTTGAGTCCAAATGTTCTCAAGACTGTTTGGGATCAAACGGTCTCAAGAACGTTTGGGACCAAATGGTCTCAAACCATTTGGAGACCCAAGTTCATTCGGTTTCAATATGTTTTGTCTAAACGGTTTCAAGCACCAACCTTGCTAAACAGTTTCACAACCATTTGAACTTAATTGGTCAAGACCGTTTGAGGTCTAAGTGACCAAGACCGTTTGGGGTCTAAGTGACCAAGACTTTTGAAGTTCAAATGGGCCAAACCATTTGGACACCTAATATGATTAAAGGTCAGTTAGCTACTTGATTGATAATGATGTAGACTAAAGGTAATCATAATGGTTAACCCTAACTATGTGTACTTAAATGAAGAGATGACCTAGATCAATATTAGAGTACTTGGCATCCTAGAGAGGATGAGAGAGAGAGGAATGCTTATATAATTAAGCCCTCATTCTCTCATTATGAATAAATATGTAATTAGGGTTTGATCCATAATAATGAGATCATGAAACCCTTATTGAAAAGATTAATGAGCCTTGACCCTAAATTAGGTCAAAGCTATGTGAAACCCTAAATTAGGGCAAAGCTATGTGAAACCCTAAATTAGGGAAAAGATAGTTGAAACCCTAATTGAGGGAGATGTCAAGTGAAATCCTAATTTTAGGTAATACTAAGTGAAACCCTGATAAAGAAGGATGTTATGTGAAACTCTAATGAAGAGTGATATTAGGTGACATACATATTTATGCGAGATGCTATGTGAACCTCAATTTATAAATATGGAAAATCCTATTCCTAATAATGGAATAGTGACTAATGTATTGACAAATGTAACACCTAGAGAGGTTGATAATGGATACCCTTATATCAATAGTTCCTAACTCAAGGGTGAGTCCATATCATTGGCAATGTTTGTATGTTCTAAATAAGTGACTTATGACCAATACATTACATGATAAATATGATGAACTGGTGCATAAAGTATTAGGATGAAGAATATCCTAATACACACTCAGTGGATGAACTCAATTAAGATAAAGGTGATGAGGGAAGTGATACATCAAGATATGATAGATACCACATCCAACACCTCAAGACTGATATACCTTGATGTGTTTTAAATCCAATATATTTGGATGAGTGACACATGAAGTGTGTCAAGTCAATGGTTACATTGGGATGTAATGCACTTTGATTAGTGTAGGCTAACATGCCTTATGAAAAGGTTAATCCAAACCAATAAACTATGATGCAATCATATTCTGATAAAGATGAGAGAGAAACTCATACTTTGTGTTGATAATTAATTTTACGATGAATGATGAGAATACATAAGTATGATTGAATACTTATGTTATCCATATTGATTCCTAGCTGTGTGCAGCAATGAAATAGGACTTGACCATTAATAACATGATCTTGAGAACCTATATGGTTATTTATGGAAAACCCTAATACATGGTAATCTTATGTGAAACCCTATCACAGGGTGATGATATGTGAAGTCTTAACACAGAGTAATCCTATGTGAAGCTCAATTACATATTGATGAATTATGAATATCATAAGAAAACCCTTGTATTTCATGGTACTGGTATACAATTGTTATCATGAGTACTAATCATGCAGGTATGTTGAGATGAAGAGCATAGCCATGTATGGGCTATGATGCTCTGTATATTGAGAATGTTTTATAGGACTTATAAGCCTTCATATGCTTTGTTGCTCAGTGAGAGGTAATCTTAAAAATTAGTAAGCTCTGTGTGCCATATGATGTTTTAGTTATTGAAATTGTTTATGAGCTTCATAAGCCATAATGTGCCTTGTTGCCTATTAAGGGGTAATAAGAGGTGATATGAGCTTTGTGAACTATGTGGAATACTTTGTGAAACAAGAATCATAATGTCCTTGGTCAGATGACCTGAAGTTATTAAGTTACCTAATAAGTGGTAACAAGTATTCTATGATGAGTTAAGGGTTCGAATACCCATATTCTATAATCATGATGATGAACTTGTTAAGAAATGGAAATGTACTTAATGAGATGATGGATTAAGATCCCAGTACTTTGTTAAAAGAATATGGCTATAGGCCATGACTCCACAAAGACAATGCCAAGCATTAGCTATGTGATCTAAGCCTGAAGAGAATATATGATGCAGTTATAACTCTATAGTGAATAAATGTTATGCATGTTCTTCATATTCCTTAATGGATAAGTGACATGCTACTCTATCAAGTTATAGCTGCAATGCTTTATATAAGAATAATGTTCTAATCTGTTAGACAATGAAATAACTGTTGTTAAACAATTACGATTCCTCTGTCCACGTTTATCTTATTAAACTGTAATAATAATGTTTCTGGCAGAGAGTTATATCTCTCGCTGGGGCAATTTACAATTGTCTTACCCCTGTGGGAACCACATTTTTTTAGTGGACATGGACAAGGAGGAAAGAATCCTTCAGTAGGTGAAGGACAACAACAACAACAGCAGGGATAGCAGTGAAGTCTTAGGTGGAGACACTGGCTGATATGCCTTGTATAGATGTATATAGAGTCCTATGTGTTGTCTCTGTACTCTCAGGTCCTCAGAGTTGTAGTTAGTGCTTTCGATATTTTAGCTCAGTGCCTCGAGATTTTATACTGCCTGTGTTTAGTTTAACAGGGCAGTTAATGCTTGTAATTCTTAGAAAAAGATGATACAGGACATGTACTTGTGAACTAGTGTGTAATTAAATTACTTCAGTTCTTCGTGAAAGAAGTTCTTCCTATGTGTGGACCTCTTTGTAAAATGGTTTTAATTTTTAGTGATTTTCGGTAATCCGCTGCTTACCGAATGCTTCCGCTTAAATAAACTATGTTTTTGTGATTGGTGTGTCACACTATCCAAATTAGATCCATGTGCTATCACATGTGTTTTCTTGGGGTACTTTAGGACACAAAAAGGGTAACGATGTTATGATCTGATTACTAAAAGGTGGATGGTTTCGACTGATGTGGTCTTTTTTGAACATATGTCATTCTATTCCTCAGCTGGCTCTGCCCTGACATCTGATTTACTTACAGATACACCTTACCCACTGATTGATGAATCTACTTTATCAGATACAAATATTGCTCCTGCTCCTCCACTGAAGGTTTATCAATGAAGACCAAAGGTTCCAAATCCCTCTATGGCCCCTCTAAGTCCTCCATCCTTGTTGACAAATCCACCCTCACCTTTGACTCATGTATTTTCTAACTTGGATATTCCTATAAGTTTATGCAAAGGCACTCAGACTTTCACTCAACATCCATTGGGAACTTCTACACTACTTCTCACTTGGGATCTAATTTTGTAAACTTCACTTTTGTTCTTTCTGCTGTTTCCATTCCTAAAATTGCTTCCCAAACTCTTCATCATCATGCATGGAATCAAGACATGGAATCTAATATGAAGGGTCTCACCGAATAAAATCCTTGGGAGTTAGTTGATACACATGTTGATTGTTCTCCTGTTGGCTGTCGATGGATTTTTACAATCAAATATCATCCTAATGGGACTATTGAATGCCTCAAAGCTCTTCTTTTCACAAAAGGCTACACTAAAACATATTTCATGCATTTCTTTGAGATGTTCTCTCCTGTAGCTTGCCTGAACTCAGTTCGTGTACTTATTTTTGTGGCAGTTACCTCTGACTAGCCTTTATTTCTTCTTGATGTCAAAAATGCTTTTCTATATGGCGACCTACATGAGGAGGTATACATGGAATAGCCTCCCAAATTTGTGCTTCAAGGGGAGTCATCTAAAGGTCTTCACTTGTGCAAAACCATTTATGGCCTAAAGCAAAGTCCCCATGGATGGTTTGATAGTCTGAGCTCCATTCTTCACAAGTTCTAGTTTTGTCACTCTCAGTCTGATCATTCTGTATTTGTCAAGAAAACTACTTCTGGACTTGTTAACTTGATTGTCTATGTTGATGACATCATATTATCTGGCAGTGACCCATAGGAATCCAAGCCACAAAAAACTACTTGGAAAAACACTTTGTCACCAAAGAGTTAGGCACATTATGATATTTTCTTAGCATTGAAGTTTCTCAGTCATGTTCTGGTATATGCTTGTCTCATGGTAAATATGTTCTAGATCTTCTATCTGAAATGGGTCTGCTTGAGGCCAAGCCTGCTAGTACTCCCTTGGATCCAAACACTAATTGGGATGATGAGAATTCTCCTTCTTACCCTGATCATCATCATTATTGTTGCATGGTTAGGAAACTTATATATCTCACTGTCGCTAGAGTTGATATAGCATTTGTTGTTGGACTGGTTAGCAGGTCACTAGATAAGACCAGATAGTATCACTGGGATGTTGTCTACCATATTCTAAAATATCTAAAAAGCTATCCTAGAAAAGGCCTTTTTTACGAGAAACATGTGCACTGTAATCTTGTTGGTTATTCTGATTCTGACTATGCTGGAAGCACGATAGATCACAAATTTACTTCTGGATATTGTACATTTGTCAATGGTAACCTATTTACCTAGAACAACAAGAAGCAAATAGTCATTGCTCATTCTACTACTGAAGCAGAGTATCGAGCGATGGCTCATACTGCATGTGAACTCTTCTGGGTACACAACCTTCTGAAAGATTTTGGTATCTTTGCTTCTACATCTATTCCCATGCATTGTGACAACAAAGCAACCATCTTTATTGCCAACAATCCTACTTTCCATGAACACACGAAGCACATTGAGGTTGACTGTCACTTTATATGGGAAATTGTCTTATCTAATCAGATTTTTACTCCATATACACATAATTCTGATCAAGTTGCAGATATCTTCACCAAAATCTACCAAAGACCAGATTCACTACTCTAATGGACAAGCTCAACATGATCAATATCTATGATCCAACTTGAGGGGGAGTTTAGTATATATATTTTATTGTGTTATTTACTTATTGTGTTATGGCTTTCGACTCCTCTTGTCTATTAGCCTCTTTTCTTTTATCCCATGTTGTATGTCTCTACTTTATGTCTTACTCTCTTATCATATATAAGAGAGAGTTGTGTACTTGTTTTATTCATCTAATAAGAAGCCTTTTATTATTTTAGAGTTACAGTTTGAATATGACCATAACTGCACCATACCCTACCCATTTACAACTCTAAATGCAACAATAGTGTTGTGGTCCTTTGAGCAAAAGTCACTACAATGATGACGTGAATCATCATGCTTTGACACTACCCAATGTGACATGGAAATAGGTTTTCATAAATGTACTGAATGAGTGTGATGAGTGATGCATTGAGTTTTATTTTCTCTTCACAGGCTGATTTTCCTTGTATTTAGTGCATAGTTGTTCATTTTGACATTAGTGGTGCATTTTTTATCATTTTCAGCATATGATTAACTATTGCATCAAATATTGAGTATTTATACTGAATTGTGTTAAATTAATTATTTTTATTCAGACTTAATGGTGGTTTTTCCTTGTTTCAAGTAATTTGAGTATTTACAAGATAGCTCGGTGCTACTGACATATATGTCAGTGGTACCGACATGATGCAAAAATCCAACAAGGAATTTTGACATTTCAATGCTACCAAAGAGAAGGGTTGGTGCTACTAACATACCCCCTAGAAAACATCAATAGCTAGGATTTAATGATTCAGTGCCAGTGACACTCTAGTCAGTGGTACTGACTTTTGTACCAAAGCAAGTAAAAACTCATAGAAAGCAACTCGGTGCTATTGACATACTTGTCGGTAGTATTGAAACTCATTAAGGGTTTCTATTCAACTGACAACGTGGTGCCATCGACATCGTAATCGGTGTAGATTGAAAATTATAATCAATCCAACAATTGTGAGTTAATAATGGACCGAGTCCCACTTACATAGGGGAGTTTGGCCATACAAAGGATATCACGTTTAATATCATTACAACAGAGCACAAAGTCGGGAAAGGAGGAGACGAAGGAGATAGTCACGGATTGGATGCTACAGACACTTATAGAAGGTGGATTTGCAGTCTGGATGTTGCTAATTGAGGTGTCAACCAGAGGGGGTCATCGGGACTACTTCTCTAAGGGTTATAATTGGTTTTTGTTATGGTTTGCTTATTTTCTCCCTCTTGCTCTCTTTGTATGATGGTATAAATCATGTGGAGCTAATCCCCATATTCCGTAGGCCTGGGAGTATCATGGTATTGCTTTGTGACTTTCATGAATTCATGATGTATTTCCTTTAATTCTGGACGTGAATCTATAGTTTCTTATCGAATTGTTTGTGCTTGATCATCACAAACAATATATTAGACCACTAATTGCTTCTAGAGAGGGATTAGCAGTTGGAAATGTTATATATTTACACAACTTATATTGTACCACAGGAGAGGGCTTACGACTGTGAAAGAATAACCTAGATCCATCGTTAATGCACCTAGATAATTCTTAAACTGCTATAGAAGTGGGGGTTTCTTAGTATAGGTAGTGTATTATGCTATAGAAGTGGGTGATACTTTCTACAAGTCTTTAGTCTAGGGTTAAGGATAAATAATTATTAATGAAATTAAGTTGAATGCAATGTATACCATGGTGAAACTATAATATTAAGGAATCCATCCATTCTTGATGACTTCCACTTAATTTAGATTTTATTCTTTCTCTTAGTTATAAAACAACCAACCAATCACTTTTTCTAGGCCTAGCTAATTAGGTTACATTTAGTAATAGTTTTTAAAAATGTTTGCCTGAATTCAACACTCGGGCCTCATCGATCAATATTATGTGACTCGAGCACTTATGTTTTACATGCATAGTTTAGGCATGTCAAGTTTGGTGTCATTTTTGGGGAAACAACAACTCCAGCACTAGAAGTGTTGTGACCGACCACTCGAGGTCATTTCTTTTTCTTTTATTTATTTTAATCTTTTCCTAGAATAAGAGCATAATTGAAATAAAAAAAATCTTTTTTCAATCCATTAGTACTTGGTATCTCACATTCCATTTATCAATTTCAGGTAGTAGTGCATGGTTGATACTTGAACCACAAACTATGAGGAACTACTCTTATAAGTACAATCCAAGAGGACATCCTTTGTAAAGTAAAAAAGTTTGAAGCTTCAGCTAAGAAGCTCATTCAAACTCCACCACCACAGACAGAGCAGGAACCAGTGTATATGGTTGGGAATGATCAAGAATGTATGGAGGAACAACTTGAGGAGCAAACTATCTGAGAGAATATTAAAGCATCATCAGCCACAACACAGCTAGCACCAATCAAATGACAAGTAGACAACATGGGCAGTTACAAGATAGATCTTGGATTTTTGGCACTAATGATATCTCAATCATTACATTGCCGCATCATGAAGGACCCTATGGGTCATATCAATAGCTTCATAAAAAGTTGTAATATGCTCAAACTTGACATGGTTCCAACTACAATGATCTACTTCTAGTTATTTTCTTATTCACTATCATACAAAGTGAAGCATGGTTCCTTTGCCTCCTTCCAGAATCGATAGAGACTTGTGATGAAATGATTGATGCCTTTTTTGAGCAATACTTTCCACCTCATAAGACAAATTAACTAGTGGGGAAGATCCACAACTTCAAGCAACATGCTAAGGAGTCCTATTTTGAAGTGTGGGAGAGATTTTAGAACATGCTCAGGAAGGTCCCTCATCATGGGATTGACTTGTATGGACAGACAAAGCAATATTACTATGGCCTTAATAAAGGGGAAATGACTATACTTGGCAGCACATGCACATGCTTCTTTTTTAACAATAACACTACTAGGTATGATGAGATCTTGAAGAACATGGATAAAAACCAGTCTTGGGGTGAGGAGAGAGAAGAACCAGCAATAGTTAAAGGTTCTATGGAATCTAGGGAGATCACTTAACTAAAGTCTCAGATGGAATGACTCACAAAGAAACTAAATTAGAAATTTGTTACCTTGTCTAGAGGTGAAGAAGAAAAGTTCATGTTTGTACGATGGTAGAATAATAAGTGCAGCAATGAGTAATTGTAGAGGAGGGATCCTAAATTCTCATGGAAAGATCCCAATAATTTTTAGCATGATCCTTCATAGGAACAACAGCCCAAACAACACCAGTGCAACATGTCATAATGGTATCAGTAGGACAGTGCCCACGGTAAGATAGACCGAATAGAAGACATGTTGGGAAGGTTAGTGAATTAGAATGAGGCCCTCTTTTACCATAAAAAGGGGATTATCATAATCAAGGGGCACATATCTGCAACTTTGAAAATCAAATTTCTCATGTGGCAATAGATGTGGCATCCCTTGAGAAGGCCGATCAGCAAGGATTTCTAGGGAACACGGATATCCCAGCCGGTAATCAACAAGTGAAGGTAGTTCTTCTCTGTAGTGAAGAGCACCACACTATCTAACACTAGATTGATGATATAACTTATCTCTCTAGAGCAGCCACGAGACACCAGACCATAAGAGGAAGGCCCATAAGAAGTTTTGATTGGGCATTCAAAGGCCAAGAAGGAGTCCTATATCCCACCCCTTTAGTGAAATAATATGACTCCAGTACCATTTGCTAATAGCTTGAAGGCCAAGAAGGTTGATCAGTAGTTCAAGAAATTTCTAGATAAGTTCAAGAAACTTCATATCAACCTACCACTAGTTTATGTTCTTAAGAAATTTCCTTCTATGGAAGATTCTTAAAGGATATTATCAAGAAGAAGAGGAGGATAGATGATTCTGATGTGGTGGTCTTAAATAAAGAAGTTAGTGCTTTAATACAAAGAAAGCTGTAGAGAAGAGATAGGATCCAAGGTGTTTCAACTTACCATACTACATTGGCAGGGTCAAGTTTGGAGATGCACTATGTGATTTTGGGGCAAACATCAATCTCATGCCGCTAACTACATTCAAGAAACTAGGACTTGAAGAATCTCGGAAGAGAAACATGACGACCCAACTTACAGACAATTCAATAATGAGGCCAACATGCATCTACGAAGATGTTTGGGTAAAGGTTTATAAATTCATATTTCCAACAGATTTTGTCATTATGGAGATGCAGGATGATTATGGAAATGAGTTACTCTTAAGCAAGCCTTTCCAAGACAGATGTCATCTTAGAGATGGAGAAAGGAAGATTGACATTGGGCATCTAGGTGACTAGTTTGATATAAATCTACCTGATTATCAACCACTAGATAAGGACAAGGTGTGATGTCACATGATACAATAATTGGTCAATAAGGTGTCCTAGTTCTTGGAGAACCATTTCTATACATGGCCCATGTCATGACAAAAGGTGGAAAGGGTACTCTTTTTTTATATATAATGGAGCATAGAAAGCAAATATCTCTAAATAAGGTTGTAAAGTACCATGATGATCCAGAGGAGGAGGAGTGTCTGATGATAGTTTCAGATGTTGTCTCTTCAGCAACGGTGCAGGCATATCCTCAGTTACCTTCAGAATCTTGTTTCATGGATTTTGTGGATGACTCCACTTGCTATCATTCACTGGAGGAGTGTGCCTTGTTTCTAAATACATTTTTGTGCTTCGATTCACGACACTATGAAGATCTAGGACCGCCACCAACACCATTAGTCTCATCCTTGCAATGTCCTCCTGAGCTGGAATTGAAGCCACTATCGCCTCAGTTGAGGTACACATTACTGTCAGTGTACAACAAACTCCTAGTGATAAAATCTACATTACTGAGTGTGAATCAAGAGGAGCAATTTCTCATAGTTATGAAGAATCACCGGGCTGCATTTGCATGGTCCATTACTGACATTAAAGAGATATCCCCTCATCTATGCCAACACAATATTAGAATTAAGAAGGAGAAAAACATGTAGCCCAACTTTAATGGTTTCTAAATACTATCATGATGGATGTGGTGAAAAAGAGGTAGTAAAGCTTCTATTGGAATATTTAATTTACACTATTTCTAATTTTAAGTGGGTTAACCCAACTCAGGTTGTTCCTAAGAAGGGAGGAATCACCCTCACTACAAATTTTGTAAGTGAGTTAGTCTAAACTAGGCTAGTGAGTGGGTGGGTGGTGTGTACTGACTGTCTCCATTTGAATGCTGCCACCTTCAAAGATCATTTTCTGCTCCCATTCATTGATCAAATTCTTGAGATGCTTGCCTTCACTCACATATTTTCTTTTTAGATTATTATTCTGGTTGCAACTAAATTTTTATCAAACCACAGGATCAAGAGAAGTCTACCTTCAGTTGTCCCTATGGTACTTCTGCTTACCGTTGGATGTCGTTTCGTCTGTGCAATGTTCCAACAACATTTCAAGGATTTATGTTTACTATTTTCTCATATATGGTGGAGTGTTGTCTTCATATTTTTTATGGATAATATTTTGATTTATGGGGAGCCCTTTGAGGACTTCCTTGCTAGTCTTGAAAAAGTATTGCAAAGATGTGAGAACACTCATTTAGTTTTGAATTGGGAGAAATGCCATATAATGGTGAGTGAGGGGATTGTGATGGGATATAGGGTGTCCAACAAAGGGATGGAAGTAGACTCGGTAAAAATAGATGTGATCTGTAAGCTTCCTCCACTATCCTCGGTAAAGGGAGTTAGGATATTTTTAGGACAAGGTAGATTTTATCAATGCTTCAAAAAAGATTTTTTAAAGATTACAAAACCTCTTTCTAAACTATCAGAGAAGGGCGTTGAATTTAATTTTGATGACCATTGTTTGCAAACATTTGGGATTTTAAAGGAGAATTTGATCTCCACATCCATGGTGGTGGCTCCATATTGGTGCCAACTGTTTGAGTTAGTGTGTGACGCATTAGATTTTGCAGTACGAGTTGTTTCTATGCCAACATAAGGATTGTTTTCCTTCTGTCATTTACTATGCGTCTAGAACCCTTAACAATGTACAACTTAATTATACCACTGTTGAAAAGGAACTTCTAGTTGTTGTCTTTGCCTTTGATAAATTTTGACAATATTTGATAGGGGCAAAAGTGATAGTGTGGACTCATCATGCAACTATTAAGTACCTTATGTAGAAGAAGGATGCCAAGATGAGGTTCATTAGATGGATCTTTCTACTAAAGGAGTTTGATATTATTAAAGATAAGTTTGGAGCAAATAATGTAGTAGAAGATCATTTATTTTGATTGGAGAGAGTGAGTGAGTTAGGGCTATAAGCAGCAATTCTTGAGGAGTTCCCCGATGAGAAACCTTTTGCCATAAAAGACAACGATCCATATTTTTTTACACATAGTGAATTATTTGGCATGTGGAGATATATCATAAGACTAGGGATATCAAGAGAAGAATAAACTTTTCCATTCTTGAGATTCTATGTAAGGCATGACCCTATTTTGCTTAAACAATGTAGGACTGGCATTTTGAGGAAGTGCATTCCAGAGTATGGTTTTGAGAGAATACTTTCTCAGTGTCATTCTTTGCCCACTAGGGGATGCCATGCTAGCTCGTGGCCAGTGGCTAAAGTATTGGAGAGTAGATTTTATTAGTTGTCCTTATCTATAAATGCTTATGACTATGTGCAGAGGTGTGACACATGTCAATAGTCAGGAAACATATCTAGAAGACATGAAATGCCTTTCAAAACATTTCAAGAAGTAGAGGTATTTGATTTATGGGGCATTGATTTTATGGGGACCTTTGTGTCTTGTAGTTCTAATTTTTACATTTTTCTTGTATTTGACTATGTGTCAAAATGGGTGGAAGCAATTCCAACCCACACCAATGATGCATATGTTGTTTGTAAATTTGTGTAGAATCACAATTTCTACAGGTTTGGGGTACCCATAGTAATTATAAGTGATAGGGGATCTCATTTCACTAATAGGAAATTTGGAGGTTTATTGAGAAAATATGGAGTGAAGCATAGAGTAGGAACCACATATCATCCCTAAACCCAAGGCCAGGCTAGATGTCAAATAGGGAAATTAATATGATTCTAGAAAAGATTGTTTCAACTAATAGGACTAACTAGAGCATGCAACTGGATGATGCTCTATGGGCTTACAGAACATATTTTAAGACACCCATAGGCATGACTCCCTACAGACTTATTTATGGACATGAATGTCATTCCCGTAGAAGTAGAGCATAAAGCCAAATGGGCTTCGAGAAAATTGAATTTTGACCTTTCTAGTGTAGGGAGGAAGATAAGCTAGAACTTAGATGAGAATAGAATATATTCCTATGAGAGTTCTAGAATCTACAAGGATAGAACAAAGAAAGTGTATGACCGCCACATTCTCCATTGGGTGTTTATGTCTGGTCAACTGGTTCTATTATTCAACTCTAGGATGGAATTTCACCCAGGGAAGTTGAGGTCCCAATGGATTGTACCCTATATTGTAGTTAAGGCATTCCCTCATGGTGTGCATCAATATTTTCTTAACAAATAGACAATGGGTCAAACATTGTTATGGAGGAGAGGTGTTCCATGAGGAGGAGGAGTTGTAGCTCATTGAGCTTCATTAAGATTTTGAGCAAAAATGATTGTCGAGTCTAAGACATTAAACAAGGGCGCTTGTCGGAGGCAACCCATTCATTTTTATTGCTTTCATTTATCTCTTGTTTATGATCTTCTAGTAGTTTTTTGTGTTTTCTTCTTGTTAAATTTTTACTAGTATAAAAAGGTACCTTGATGTTTTTGTGTGGTGTGTAGGCGGGATAAATCTCGATACCACCAAAAAATGCAGTCGGTGGCACCGTTAGGTGGCCAAATTTCAATATGGAAATAAGAACTTTTCGGTACCACTGATAGGAGGTTTGGTGGAAGTGAATCCATAGCATGTCATCTAGTAAGTGCCCGACAACCAGAGAGACTTCATCAAGCATTCTAACAGCAACAAGTCTAAATCGATCTCTGTTTCTTGACCCCCTTTCCATTTTCTACAAAATTGGCATCAAGGAGACAAACTTCCTCTATAAGTGCATCTCGAGTTAGATGGTCCCAAAATCATCTAGGATGGACTTCCTAGATGAGGATCAAAATAAGATTTAACTTCCATGATGAATAGGGAGATCATACCCATGCGTTGTGAAAACCATGCGTTTCTCAAGAGCATCGGCTTCACAGAAACCTTCATCAAGTCTGTATCGGGTAGGATATGGGGGAGATCACATATTCTTTGGTGATTGTCCCACCTACCGGGAGATAGCTTGCAAGTTTCTCACAACTCTAGAGATTTACTTGCATCCCCAAGCATGGGGAAGGCTGGCAAGAAGGATGGGTGAAGTTCCAACTTTACAACATTGATCACCACATCACTCTACCAGAGTTCAACTTGATATACAGTTGGCCTATGGGTGGATCACACTTCACGCCAGGGGACTTCGACTACATCATGGCCTGACAACAAATGGGCCCTTCCTCAAGGGTTCATAGTCAATTGGCAATAGTCCTTGGTGATGGAATCGAGCATCCCTTTGCCCAAATTCGTCAGTGATACCTGACAAACACCATATTCTCCAAGTCCACTCACGGGAAAAGGAAGGTCCAAAATGTGGACCTATTCATTTTGTGGGCATTTCTATATTTAGGGAAGGAGAATATCAACCTTGGGTTGTTCTTCCTTCAACACATGTCATCAGTAAAGAGGCAATCTCAGAGGAAACCCCCCAGTTCACTTTGGGGGACTACTTACATCAATCACCCTACACCTTTGCCTTGATCTCTCCAAGGCCAATGATTTAAATACTTCCTTGATGTTGATCTCAAGAACTTTAAGAGGGCACAACTTGTCACCAAGTACCAAGGTAGGGTGTACGCCTGCTGCACCATTAACACATATATGAAGGAAAGGGTTCCTCTTAACCCCATATTTTTCCTAAGGGGAGTGTGCCACCTTTGCTGGCCTGTAGACGACACAGAGGCTATGCCAAAGGGAGAGGATGTAGAAGAGGATGAGGAAGAAGAAGAATCAACAGAAGAAGAAGAGGAGGGGGTTGTGATGCCTTACACACTGTAGAGATTACTATACCACATTTTATGATGATATGCATCATCTAGCACTACAACTTCACCACCTCCACCACTTAGAGACTCTTTCTCCATGGAGAGTGTGTACAAGATGTTGCAATCCATTCTCTAGGGTCAGAAGTAGTAGTTAGACACCATGAATATGATGCATGGTGTCAAGGAACATCTCCTTTAGCAGCAGTAGGCGATCTACGCCAGTGATTGCCTTTTCCTGGCCAACCAAGAGAACATGCACACTCACTTGCAATGCATAGAGTATCATAAGTAGTCGCTCTAGGACCACCATTGGAGTTAAGGCAACTTTTCTAGCTACCTACAGCTGCCACATATTACATCCAACCCACTTGCGTTCACTGACACTTTATATCCTCCAGATCAATAAATGTCACCGAGAATGTTTCATCCACCACCACCAACATATCGAGTACATGGTACCCTATTCCACCGCTTTGTATAGTCAAGCTCAGGCTTAGGAGGGTGCTAGAATGGTTTTATCTTGTTTATTTTTTTTAGCTTGTTTTGGTTTTTCTTGTTTGCAAGTATAGGATCCCAAATCTATCTATTGTAATTATGGTGCTTAGTTATCATGATTCATCTATCATAAAAGAATGTGCTTTGTGCCCTTGAAATGAATTTTAAAATTTAAAATGAACACATCTTTTTAATCTTATGTGCAACATCTAAGGCAACACCAACTGGATGAAGTGTTTGAGTTATTCATCTTTAGGACACTTAAAATGAATGAGAATCTTACATTATCTAAGACTTGTGTATCATGCAGAGGTATGAGCCCAAACTGACCAAACAAGTAATGAGACTTTAAATGGTATTTTTAGAAAGAAATCCTAAGGTTTCCATGTACACAGGTTGATAGGGAGGAACACATCATAGTTAACACATGTATTGTCTCTTAATTATGTGATTCCTCCAACCTTTCATGATATTTCATCCACCACCACAAGATGATCAAGTAACCCAAATTGTTTCCTTTTGAGTGCATTGCATAGCATAATAGGTAGCATGATATCTAGTTTCTTTATAGTGCATTAGTTTGAAAAAGAAAAGAAATATAGAGATGTGCATAAAAATTAGTTACATAAAAAATTTCATGTAGATTGCATTCTCATTTTGCATCATTCTTTGCATATTTGGCAAGATGTATGTTTGTAGCCTTCTCAAAAAAATTCAAGTGAAAGGATACACATCCATATCTCTCCCAATGGAAAAACAAAAGAAGAAAAAGTAATGATATATATGTTGAACAAAGCCTGAGCATAAATCATAAATCATGTTAAAATAAGAGGGTAGAAAAAAGGGAAATATCAAATAAAGAGGGAGAAAAGGATGCCTTGAACTCAATATGAAGTTTCTCCACAGAGTAGGTGAAAATAGTTACATTTAAGCATTCTTTCACCCACAACTCATCATGTGGATGAGACATTCAGTGCATTCATCATTCAACCATGGTATTAGGCATTAGGATTCATGTATTTTTATTCATTTCCTTCATTACATAGGTTTGTCATATTTTGTTTTTGCATATATAATTTGGATGTTACTTGTGATTCTTATTCATCACCGCCTACTTAATTTCCAACCATTAATCTATATGGTAGGCTACATAAATGATTTATCCCCTCATTCATTTCTATATGGGGAACTGGTTCCAACATAGTCTTGTAGGTAGATCACATCAATGTAGATAGGGAATCACATGGTGCATCAAGCATGTTCCCTATTGACTATGGTAGTATTTCATTGATCTAAGGGTACACATATTTAATGCACATTTTTGGTCACTTATGAGTAGTTATTTGTTTAGTGGTTGGTCAGGGCCAGTTTGCAACCGGTAGGTGGGTGTAATTGTGAAAGGTAGTTAATCATATTTGTCATATTGTTGACTTATTTCAAGAAGATCCAAAGGTAGCATTGCTAAATGACAAGCAACATTCAAGCTTAGGAGATTTTGATGCATTGAGTTTTAGTTGCTTTCATGGGCTATTTTTCCTTGTATTTAGTGCACAATGGTTTATTTTGACATTATTCATGCATTGTTTATCATTATTAGCATGTGAATCAATATTGCATCAAATATTGAGTATTTCTACCTAATTGTATTATATTATCAAATTTTATTCAGACTTATGTTGGTTTTTCCTAGTTTCAGGTAATTTGAGTATTTACATTGTAGTTTGGTGCTACTGACATATATGTCGGTGGTACTGACATGATGCAAAAATCCAACAGAGAATTCTAGACATTTTGGTGCTACCAAAACATTGCTTGGTACTACTGATAATACGTCGATGCTACCAAAGAGAAGGGTCGGTGCTACTGATGTACCGCCCAGAAAGCATCAGTAGCTAGGATTTAATGCTTCGGTGCCACCGACACTCTAGTCAGTGGTACCGACTTTTGTACCTAGAGGAAGTACGAACTTGTAGAAAGCAGCTTGGTTCTATCGACATACTCATTGGTTACCAACACTCATCAAGGGTTTTGAGTCATCCAACTACTTGGTGCCACTAATATCCTTTCGATGTTATTGAGCTTGCGCGATCAGTGTAGATTGAAAATTACAAGCGATCCAGTGGCTTTGATTTATATGACCTAAGGGGAGTTAGGCCAAAAAAGGATATTACATTCTATCTCATTGCATGAGAGAAAAAATCTGGGAGAGGAGGAGGCGAAGGAGATACCACTGATCAGATGCTTTGGGCACTTATGGAAGACAAATTTGTAGTTGGAACACTATGGATGAGGTGTCTACCAGAGGGGATCATTGGGACCACTTCTCCAAGTGTTTTCATTGGGTTTTCTAATATTTAGCTCATTTTCTCCTTCTTCTTATCTTTGTATGATGGTAGAAATCATGTGGGGATAATCCCATATTGCTTAGTATATGAGAGAAGCCCACTATTGCTTTGCATTTGACTTTCATGAATTAATAATATATTTCCAAGAATTTGGGGTGTGAATCTATAGTCTCTTATTGAACTGTTTGTGCTTGATCACCACAACCAATATATTAGACCACCAATTTCTTTGGGTGAGGGATTAGGGATTGGAAATGTTATTGTTTTACACAACTTATATCGTGCCTCAAGAGAGGGTCGATGGTTGTGAAAGAATAACCTAGAGTCATTGTTAATGGACCTAGCTAATTCTTAAACTATTATGGAAGTGTGGTTTGTCTTGGTGTAGGTAGTTTATTACATTACAGAAGTGGTGATACTTGCTACAGATCTTTAGTACAAGGTTGAGGGTAAATAATTATTAATGAAATGAAGTTGAAATAAATGCATATCATGTTGAAACTATAATCCTAAGGAATCCATCCATTCCTGATCACTCCCACTTAATTTAGATTTTATTCTTGCTCTCAGTTATAAAACAACCAACCAATCACTTTTTCTAGACCTAGTTGATTAGGTTAGAATGAGTAGTAGTTTCTAGAGAACGTTTCCCCATCCCCAAGTTCACGCTCGAGCCTTATAGGCCTATATTACATGACATATGAATTTGTGTTTTACATGCATAGTTTACATGTGTCAATGAGAATCATTATATGCATTGTAAGTGATGTAGAAGGAATTTGTTCATCCCATATAACTAGAGTGATTTCCCAGGCCTCATGCTAAGTGATACTAGAGAAAAGCATGTACATGCTCATATGAGTCAGTATGTGATATTGAGATCAAATGTATCTTGCTAGTATACTTGGAGATCTAAGACTTGTATTGAACATAATGAAGATGATGTGTCCATTCCTTTAGTTAAGTTTGGATATCTGTGACAAAAGGATTATACAACATTTAAATCGTGGTTGTTTATGGTTTAGTCTTGTCTGCCTAATCCTACTACATATGTAGGAATGATGTGTCTCTAGACACCACTTTTTTCTTATGTATTGTAGTATGATCATGAAATCCATTCTCAATAGTTTATGATGCATAGGGTCAAAAATAGATTTCTTATAGAGAGGCTGAATTGGACCTTATTATAATTGTTACAATAAATCTAAGGACCTAAAAGTAAGTTTTGAGGACCCATTTTAAATATGAATCCAGACTTAAAGAAATCATTTTTCATAAGCCAAGGACATGTTCCTCATAAAAGAGGGAAGTCTATACCACATCAGGTCTAGAAAAAACATTTCATTCCACAGATGAAGTGGGTGCTGGAATCCTTCATTCCAAGAGGGACTCCTTAGCATGTCCAAATAGGATTTGGGAAACCCTAATCTCATATATATATATATATATATATATATATATATATATATATATATATATATATATATATATATATATATATATAGAGAGAGAGAGAGAGAGAGAGAGAGAGTCAGGCTAAAATACACTCGAGTGTATTCGGAGTAGAATACACTCAAGTAGTTTTTCATGATGCAATATTTTTTTTTTCAAAAAATCTAATCCATTGATTTTCTTAAACATCTTGTAAATAGCTCATACATAAAATTTGAGCAAATTTGGACATTTGTACTTCATGTTATAAAGACCGCAAAAATTATGCATTTCAAATTAGTTTCGCGCGTCGATTTTGTTACCCTTGGATGAGTGACTTACACTCATCCAAATGGGCTCAAAATTTGTATGTAGTCTAGTTATAGTATGAAGGTGAAGATCAATCGTTTACATTTTTCAAAAAATAGTCTTGATATGCAAACACACTTGAGTGTATTCGTGCGATCTATACACTCGAGTGTATTCTAGCCTGACTCTCTCTCTCTCTATATATTTGTGTATATATATATTTGTATATATATATATATATATTTGTGTGTATATATGTGTGTGTGTGTATGTGGGGTGTGTGAAGATTATTAGGGCATGCATACCGACTTTCTTAATGTTTCCTCTAGGGTTTAGGAAACTACAATAGAAACTAAAGATTGAGATGAGGAGGAAGCTAGCAACTCGAGTCATCTTCAAACATTGGTGTGGATATTATGGAGATGAATTTTCATAACAGATTCATTTGAATGAGTGACTTCATTTATGGCAGACATTTCTGGGAGAAGGTCTTCACCATGTAATAAGGTATTTTCTAGGAATTCCCATCCACATAATAACATGTTCTGTCATAGAAATTAGATTTTTACACACATCTCGAGGCAAGTCTTAGATTGCTAAAAACACCAAAAACAAGTTCTGGTTGCTAATCTACTGAGATTCCAACATGATGTAGATTGGAAGGTCCAGATCTACACTGTGAAATTCAAGTTCAATCGTTGCAACTACTTCTGAAATAAGGTATAAACTTGTAACCCTAATATGGTTTTGTTGCATTAATATGGATCTTGATCAAAGGATTCTTAGGGAATTTTTATTTGTTCAGTTGTGTTTCTACTCCTAAGAACCCAACAATGGTATCAAAGCTACGTGTAATGCTCTTTACCAGATTTATTTATAATGCATCAAGATTTGCCATAGGATGATGATGGCATGAATATTCATCTGTGAAAATCGATTAATGTGCAAACATAGTTAATGGAGAAGTTTTAGTTAATATCATGACAATCATATTATGATATGATCATATATATGTATACAGATTTGCAAATCCGAAGTGATGTATCAAAGAGGTTTTTTTTGGGGTTTAATGTGTGGCTATGGACAAAACCTAAGCATGATTGATTTTATATTTTTATGGTTGGTTGTTTATAACTCATAATATATTTTAATGTCGACCCTTCTCTATTGATTCTATATGTATGTCTTTATAGGTAATCCCCCTGAATGTAACATGAGCTTCCTCTTACATATGATGTAATAGTTTAGGATAGACTAGAATATATGATATCAAACATGGTGGACCTAAATAAGGATGAATGTAGTACAATCATCAATAATTATGGATCATCCATGCATCCTCTTGTGACTAAGAATCTAAGGATTAGGGTTTTCCATATTTTGTTCATGCATATGATGTAGGAAATCTGAGATGATCTCAAACATTCATTATCTTGGATAGATTGCACTAGGAGGACATAATCATCACATTTAACTTTATCGCTTGTGGTGTTTGGTTATATACATGATATATAATTGGTACATATATGGTGATTGTATATGTATATGTATTATATAGAAATCCATCCTTAAATATTAAACTGGAGATGAATCCAATATGAAATACACATCAATGTCTCAATTGATATATGTGGGCTTCCAAAAACAAAGTGCATTTTCCATATTCATGAGGTGTGAGGTGAACGTGTGGGTCTACCAAAGCAGAGTATATGGTTTATCGAGATTGGTGATTGTAGGTGAGCTTAATAGTATTAAGCACCTAGAGACATATGATTGGATGTTCCATATGATGGAATTTCATGATGTTTGTTCCCGTCCATTCAAGACATGCATTTGATGCAATTGGAAAAACTTGCCTACCTAAATAATTGAGTTGTGAGTGGTTGTCCAAAGTTGGTTCATGATTAAATAAAATATGGACCTTGTCCCACTAGAATTATTCTCAATAACTTCCGAAATGAATAATGAGGGCTACAAAATCATAGAAAATAGTGTGAGTTGACATTTAATTTAAGGCATGATAGATAAGAAAGTTTACAAATCAAAGTTTTGAATTCTTATAATGTTGTAGGGAATAAAAAACATAGACCACTTTTCATTACACTTAGTCCTTAAGAATACACGCCTGGTGAAACAAATTTTTAGACTAGTACATGACTTGATAAGTGTTCTCAATATAGAGCATAATGTCAATGTATAAGAACATGTTTCCCTCATGATCATGCTCCCATTACTCAAAGAACATGATTATATGGAGAACTTAGATAATATGGGGGTTCTCTTGGTAAAAAGTTGAACATATACTTGAATATGCTATTGAAAATATTTGATAGCCAATCATTATATATGATGTGACTACATAATTATTGGTATGTACCATAATATTATGAAAAACGGAGACCAACCCTAAAAGGTTATGCTAATGTTCTATTTAAAGGTCAAAATAAGACAATGGAGAACAATTGGAAAGGATAAGACTATTATGGGTTGTAAGTCTAATCCAAGTCAAAATCTTATGTAAACAATGTAAGGGGAATTATGGGTACATAAGGAAACATCATCAATGTTGAATATTAGATGTTACCCGTATTACCTAGAGGGATCGATAGGTACAAGGATATAGAGATCTCCAACTCATGTGGTAGCATTGCTGAGATAAATTCATCTACTTCTAATACATGTTTATTGGATACAACATGAGAATCTTACATGAATGTAAGATAATAAGAGAAGTAGATCCTTATAGAAGTACTAGTGTGAAAAAATTGGTGAGTATTGAAAGAGCTGTTGTTGCTAATATAGAGACACACATTTTATCTCTATAAATTGAAAATTTAATAGAATTAGAGAAATTCTATTACTCTTATGCCAATAGGTTCTTGTCTAGAAAAGAAGGAGTTATTCATTCATTTTAAAGAGCAATTATTGTTCGATTTACCTGGAGGATTTCCTATTTGGCATTTCTTGATGTCTTGATGTTGGATCTTGAGACAAATTTCTATAAGTAAATATAAAAATGCTTAATAAATGTGACTCAAACATACCATACATTTATCATTGTCTGTTGGCCATACAAAAAAGGTACACATTTCTGGACTCCATACAAATGGATAAGTAGACTCGCTTGATTTTGAATCTCCAGAGACATGTGAATCATGTCTATTGGATAAGACAAAAAATGTTCCTTTCACTAGAAGTAATGAGAGGGAAAATGAACTTCTAGAACTCGACGCATACTAATGTGTGTGGTCCTTTTAGTTCAAGAACTAGATGATAATTTCAACACTTCATTTCATTGGTAGATGGGTTTATTAGATGTAAATATGTGTATGATACAAATTAGAATCCCTTGAGATGTGCAAGGAGATAAAGAATGAAGTATAGAAACAAGTTGGCAATGCTATTAAGATTCTTTCATTTGACCGAGGTGATAAATATTTATGCTAAGAATTTGAGGACCTTCTCATGGAGTATGATATTGTATGGGAATCAACTCCACCTAGGATTCCATGGCATAATGGTGTTTGGTAGATAAGGAATCACACATTTTTAGACATGGTGCAATCCATGGTTATCCTGATTGGACTTCCTAATTGCTTTTGGAGATATGCTCTAGAAACATTCATGTTTTCACTTTTCCAGTTACTTCTAAATTGGTTCTAAGGGCATCATATGAGATATGGATTTCGGAGTGTCCCAATATATCTTTAGAATAATTTGGGGTTATGAAGATTATGTGAAGTGTTTATTTCCTAAGAAATAAGGATCCAAATATGACAAGTGTTATTTTGAGATATCCTAGGGAAACCAAAGGATGTTATCTCTACATCATATATCAAAAGAAAGTGTTTGTTGCTTGAGTTGGTACCTTTCTGGAAAAGGATTTCATGTCTAGAAATATACATGGCAGGAAAAATAACTTGAAGAAGTTTAAGATGCACAAAATGACAATGAACTTAAAGAGGAACATGAGTAGGGATCACAAGTTGTTGTGGTACAATCTCCCCCTTAAGAAATATAATAACCTCATAGATCATGTAGGACTCACCATGAGCCAAAGAGATTTGGATTTCTTGTGACTCAAGATGGTGATGTGCATAGGTCAATATTATTCAATCACGTACAATAGATCTATAGAGAGTAGAATCTAGTAAATGGCTTCGGGCATGAGATTTGAGTTGGACTCCATGTATACCAACAAGGTGTGGACCTTTATGGGACCAACTAAGGGGGTAAAACTCATTTAGTGCAAGTGGATCATCAAGAAGAAGATATACATGGATAAAAATGTTTAGACCTACAAATGGTGATCAGTTGTGAAAGGTTTCAAACGTATTTAAGGTGTTGACTATGATGACCCCCTCCAAGCACATATATACATTAGTGGAAGCAAACCCTATGTTGTCCATAACATGGGTCACTTGGCTCGAAGGAACATTACAAAACACAATATACATAGCAACAAGATAAATGAAACACTATGCATTCATTGGAAATATAGATTCATACAATGTCCTTGGAAAGAGAAATTTCATAATGTAAACTATCTCATCTTTGAACTAGAATCTAGTACATGAAAGGTAGAATAAACCTAAGGCATAAATCTTTTATGAAACTTGATATTTGATCTTCTAAGGTGGACATGGCACCTCACCAGGATAAACCTAATGAACCCTTGAGCTATTCCTTGGGCTTATATTCATACGGCTCTATCCTTGAAGTTTCTCAGAACCAATGGGCATCACACCCCCATCCATGCATCCAAAATGGAAAACATGTTAGAGTAAGCGACATTGAGTATAATTATAAAAAAAATAACTTGGAAATAAGAAAACATGCAATTAAATTGAACAATAAATCTTAAATTCACATAATGTGCTCTTAGTGGTTAATTAAAATGTCCTCTACTCTTATGCACAAACTGTGCTCATAAGGCTCGTAGGCTCAACTAATGTTCCACTTGAACTCATGATTTGCACCTAAGTGCCATTAGATATGCTCCAACTGAGCTCATGATTTGCACCTAAGTGTCAATTATAATGCTCTGCTTGAGCTAATGATTGCACAAACGTGCCACTATGTTCCATTTGAACTCATAAGGCCCAAGGGATCAACATTAACATGATGAGGACAAAATAATACAACCAATGAAATGATTCATTCATCATTAACTATATAATCCTTTACTTTAATTGAATTCACATGAGCATGGCATAAATTTCTAAAATAGAACTAGAAAGCATAAGCATCATACATTAACTTTTGGGAACATTGATTCAAGAATTTATGAAAATTGAACATAACTATGCATATAGTGTAGCTTGATCATCATGATACAATAAGCTTAAGGAGATTGAAAACCATTATTTAATACTCAAAGTGCATGGACCTGCTTACCATTATTGGAGCAAACCCTAATTTAGTCTCCCTGATCCTGAGTCACTCCTATGTTCCTGAAATTAACATGATTTATGTTATTTATCACTTTAAACACCATCCTAAATTGTAATTTAGATCTTTTAAGGAAACATGGTTAGAGGTGAAGCAATTAGAGTTTGGAAACATTGAAATCAGATTCTACTTGAAAGATCCTTTCCAAATACTATTTATTCACAACAAACCATTGATTTACTATGAATTTCCAAATAACAGACCAATTAGAAATCACTGGAAATCCACATAGGCATACCTATACAAAGTTGGCCAATGAATCTAAGCTAAACCAATCAAGGTCGGCTGCATGGTCTTGCAAGCCCAAGCAAAATTTGCGATCAAAGGTCAGAGTCAAAGTATCGAAAACCCAAAAACACCCTTTGGAAACCAAATGACTAATTTAGCCCACAAGGGTAGATGGTGGATTTCACTCCCCGATTTCTTCTTCATTAAACTATGGCGCATTGAGCACCTACTGGAGCTTCAACCTCCATGCTCAACATGCAATCAGGGCCTCAAATCACAAAAATAATAAATCTAGGAGAATGCCCGGACATCAACAGACTCGAGGGGGGTGTTGAGGAGGTTTCCTGGAGCCTAGTAGCTCCGTCTACTGGTTGCCGCCATGGCCAGAAGAGAGCACATGACTCAGAAGATGGATTCGATCAAACAACAAAAGAACAAAGTATTTGAGTCCAGGAAAAGCTTCAGAAAGATGTATTGAATATTTTGCTAGCCAAAAAACCAAAAGGATAGAATCGTAGGAGCGACCGACGAGGCTCGCCATCTCATACCCGGTGCTCAGATTTGTGGACCAACCAAGGATGTAACCCCCCACTTAGAAGAATTAGAAAAAGAAGGAATTTGATGCTTGGAAGCTTACTGGAAGGCCAATTCGGCAGTAGTGGCTAAAAGTCCTTGTCCGAGCTTGTCATCACCACTAAGGAGAATCAAATTTGTGGGAGACTTGACTACAATTGGTCATGGATGAGAGTCTATCAAGGTTCAACAAAACTTCTAACACCAGTGGACATTGGAGACAAGACTGGATATTTTCTCTGCAACTCACTCCTGTAGAGGGGAGAAACTAATTTTTGGGTGTTTTGGCGAGACGAGAAGTTAGGGTTAAACCAGGGTATATATAGTTTTGCAATCCTGTATCGGATTGATTGGGACACTTAGTTTGTGATGAGGAACACCCAGATCTGAGGAACCTATGAGGTTTTCAGCTGGCTATAGGACTCGCAAAGTCTAGATTGCCTTGCGAGATAGGATATGAGGACACTTCCCTCTGATTTCAAACCAACGGCCTAGAAAAGATTATGCACAATGAACCCATGCGTGACACTAATCTCAGGGGGGAAATATGAGAAATTGCTACATGACAATTAAATAACAAGATACTTTAGGCTAAAATGAGATATTCAATTAATATTTATATCAAACTATATGTTTAAATTTCTTAATTAATTTGGAGGATCAAACAAAATCCTATTGACTTCAAATTTGAACCATAGGTTAATCTAAGAGTCTAGATTCTTCATGTATGGTTAGATTTAAGTTTTGCACAAGTTTTATCCATAATTTCCACATAAGTCATTAAACTAAATTTTAATGCATTTGATTGATTAAACAAGTGGCAATCACCTTCCTTTCTGAGACTTGAGTCCAAAATAGAGATAAACAATAACAGTCTCCTAGAAGTTTATATCATGTTCATTTTATGCCTTTTTGAGAAACTTTCATGGAGGAGAGAGAAAATAGAAATATATATACTTTGCACTTTAATTGAAAGCCATTATTGAAAAAAAGGAAACATGTTGTCCAAGGTTTTTACTCCCTATTAATATTTTTGAATATTAAGTCATGTCTCTTTCCCTTTTTATTTCTTTTTAAACATTTTCAAGAATAGGAGAAAGAGAAGTTCTAGTTCTCCTTTTATGTATATAGAACTTTTATGCCAAACTTCATGCAAAGGATTCAATATTTAGATAACTTGCATCAAAGTACAAGCTTTATATTTATATTTGGAAATTTGCAAATAAGGCCCTAAACTTTTTTTAATTAAATTTTGGGATGTTACAATTCTACCCACCTTAAATAAAATTTTGTCCTCAAAATTGTCTCATTCTAGCCCCCTTAGGGTTTTATATATTCTATGTACACTACTTTCTAATATCATCTTATAGTCTCATTAGAATACTTAAGACATAACTTACTCATAGTTAACATAATTTCATGAGAACTTGGTTAGTTTGACATGATTTCATAATAAGATGGATTTTTATTTGAATTGATATAGTCACTCTCTTGATTGCACCCACAGTGCTCATTAGGCTGGTTAAGGCTCACATAAGGTCAGTTAAGGCTCACATAGTGCTCTCACAGAGCTCATAAGGCCAATTAAGGATCACATAACATGATGGAGAGGACAATATCAACATAACATGATTTCTTGTACTTAAACATGATTTTATTAATTTCATAATTTATAAGCATAGCAGTAATAAATGATGTCCAATTTGAACACACAATCATAAAATAGTAGAGAACACTGTTTAGAAGCATGTGCATGATTTTTTTCCTATCCATGTCAAATTATCTAGCCTTTGTATGCATGCTTGGTCTTATTATGTAACTAATTAGTTTTAGGTGACTATATGTCTCAAACTTTAATGCCAACTCTTATGTTCTTTGTTGCCTTTGGATACATGTCGGCCGATCATATATTCAGAGGTGACATGTTTTATCACACTTATCTTAACACCTCTCTAGTGCACATGTCCCATACCGTATGCATTCAAAAGGGTGATACAAGCATGATATTATGCACATAACATTCTCTCTACAAAGCCCCATGAGCATGTGTCCCATACCACAAACACGTGGTAAGAAGAGAGAACATGCTATGTACAATTCTAGAGTTAACACAAAAATCCAAAACATATAGGCACATAACCCTAACCCTTATCTAACTTATGTCTTCTGACTAGAGCTCTACTTTGGTTTCCCATATCTTGAACTTAGTCTTCTATACCTAGGGATAAGAACATGTAAATCTTTAGCTTAGTGGCCATATACTCATTCTTCTGATACCATATTGTAATGCTCCTCCAAGCACATATATACGTCAGTGGAAGCAAAACCTGTGTTGTCTATAACATGGGTCACTTGGCTTGGAGGAACATTACAAAACATGATATGCATATCAACAAGATAAATGAAACACCATGCATTCATTGGAAATATAGATTCATGCGATGCCCTTTGAAATAGAAAACTCATAATGTAAACTATCTCATCTTTAAACTAGAATCTAGTACATGAAAGGTAGAAGAAGCCTAAGGCATAAATCTTTTATGAAACTTGATATTTGATCTTCTAAGGTGTAGATGGAACCCCACCAGGCTAAACCTTGTGAAACCTTGAGATATATAAAACACGTTAGACTAAGCGGCATTGAGTATTGTTATAACAGAATAATCACTTGGAAATAATGAAACATGCAATTAACTTGAACAATAAATCTTAAATTCACATAACATGCTCTTAGTGGTTAATTAAAATGTCCTCTACTCTCATGAACCAATTGTGTTCATAAGGCCTGTAGGCTCAACTGATGTTCCACTTGAACTCATGATTTGTACTTGAGTGCCATTAGCTATGCTCCAACTAAGCTCTTGATTTGTACCTACGTACCATTTATAATGCTCCACTTGATCTCATGATTGCACAAACGTGCCACTATGTTCCATTTGAACTCATTAGGCCCACGGGCTCAACATTAACATGATGAGGACAAAATAATATAGCCAATTAAATGATTCATTGTTAACTTTATAATCCTTACTTTAACTGAATTCACGTGATCGTGGCATAAATGTCTAAAATAGAACTTGAAAGCATAAACATCATATATTAACTTTTGGGAACATTAATTCAAGAATTTTTGAAAATTGAATACATAACTATGCATATAATATAACTTGATCATCATGATACAATAAGCATAAAGCAATTGAAAATCATTATTTAATACTCAAAGTGCATGGACATGCTTACCTGTATTGGAGAAAATCCTAATTTAGTCTCCTTGATCTTGAGTCACTCCTATGTTCATGAAATTAGCATAATTTATATTATTTATCACTTTAAACACCATCTTGAACCCTAATTTAGGTCTTTTAAGGAACATGGTCAGAGGACAAGAACTTAGGGTTTTAAACAATGAAATCAGATTCTACTAAAAAAATCATTTCCAAAGACTATTTATTCATAATTTTCTGACAAACCATCGATTTACTATGAATTTCCAAATAACAAACCAATTAGAAATCACTAAAAATCCACGTAGGCATACCTATCCAATGTTGACCAATGAATCTTAGTTGGACCAATCAAGTCTGGCCGCATGGTCTTGCAAGCCCAAGAAAAATTATTATCAAAGGTCAGACTCAAAGTATCAAAAACCCAGAAACACCCTTTGGAAACCAATTGACTGATTTAGCCCACAATGGTAGACGAGGGATTTCACTCCCTGGTTTCTTCTTCATTGAACTATGGCACGTTGAGAACCTACTGGGGATCAACCTCCATGCTTAGCATGTGATTGAGGCCTCAAATCATGGAAATAATAAATCCACGAGAATGCCCAGACATCAACAGACTCGAGGGACCATTGAGAAGGTTTCCCAGAGCCCAGTAGCTCCTTCTACCAATTTCAGCCATAGCTGGAATAGAGCACATGATTTAGAAGATAAATTAAATCAAACAACAAAAGAACAGAGTATCTGAGTGTGGGAAAAGCTTTATAAATATGTACTAAATATTTTTCCAACAAAAACCCCAAAAGGAAGGCACCGTAGGAGCGGCCGGCGAGGTTCACCATCTCCAACCAGATGGTCAGATTCGCAGACCAACCAAGGATGTAACCCGCCACTTAGAATCATTAGAATAAGAAGGAACTTGATGCTGGGAAGCTTACTGGAAGGCCAATTTGGCAGTAGTGGCCGAAAGTCCTCATTCGAGCTCGTCGTCACCACTGAGGAGAATCAAGTTCACGATGTCATATCGGGGCGACTCGACTACAATTGGTCATGGAGGAGGGTTTATCAAGGTTCAATGAAAACTTCTAATAATAGCAGACATCAGAGACAAAATTGGATATCTTCTCTGCAACCTGAGCCTGTGGAGGGGAGAAAATGATTTTTGGGCATTTTGGCGAGAGGGGGAGTTAGGGTAAAAGCAGGGCATATATAGTCACAATCATGTCCCGTATCGATTGGGACACTTAGTTTGTGATGAGGAACACCCTGATCTAAGGAACCCATGAGGTTTTCGGCTGGGCACTTAGTTTGTGATGAGGAACACCCAGATTTGAGGAACCTGTGAGGTTTTCGACTGGCTATAGGACTCACAGAGTCCATATTGCCACGGGAGGTAGGAGATGAGGGCACTGTCCTCCGATTTCATACTAACAGCCTAGAAAAGACTATGCACAGTGAACCCGTGTGTGACACTGATCTTAGGGGGGAAATCTGAGAAATTGTTGCGTGACAATTAAATAAAAAGAGACTTTAGGCTAAAATGGGATATCTAATTAATATTTATATCAAACTATATGTTTAACTTGCATGTATGGTTAATCTAAATTGACTTCAAATTTGAAATGTATGTTAATGTAAAAATCTAGATTCTACTTACATGGTTAGATTTAAGTTTTGCACAAGCTTTATCCATAATTTCCATATAAGTCACTAAACTAAATTTTAATGCATTTAATTTATTAAACAAGTGGCAATCACCTTCCTTTGTGAGACTTGAGTCCAAAATAGAGGTAAACAATAATGGTCTCCTAGAAGTTTATATCACGTTCATTTTATGCCTTTTTGAGAAACTTTCATGGAGGAGAGAGAAAGGATAAATATATATACTTTGCACTTTAATTGAAAAGCCATTATTTAAAAAAAGGAAACAAGTTGTCCAAGGTTTCTACTCCCTATAAATATTTTTGAATACTAAGTCATGTCTCTTTCCCTTTTTATTTCTTTTTAAACATTTTCAAGAATAAGAGAGAGAGAAGTACCAGTTTTCCTTTTATGTATATAGAGCTTTTATGTCAAACACCATGCAAACGATTCAATATTTAGGTAATTTGCATTAAAGTACAAGCTTTAAAATTGTATTTGGAAATCTACAAATAAGACCTTAAACTTATTTTATTTAAATTTTGGGATGTTATAGAAAATTTCTTACCAATTGTTGTGATCATGTCCATTAGTATCATGCTTTTCATTGCATCTTATCAACACTACAAATCTTGGAAGATGGATGTCAAAACTGCATTACTTAACAAGAATCTTCTATAAAATGTGTACATGACACATCTTGAGGGTTTTGAGTGTGTAGATGAAGTTGGAAAGGTTTATAAACTGCAAAGGTAAATCTATGTGTTAAAGTAGGCATCTAGGAGTTGGAATTACATGTTAATGAATCCATCAAAGAGTGGATTTCAACAAGAACGATGATTAACCTTGTGTTTAAAAGAAGGTTAGTGGGAGCACTACAATTTTCATCATATTGAATGTTGATGATAAACTACTGATGGGAAATGATCTTACAACTCTATAAAAGGTAAATATGTGTTTGGGAAAAGTTTCTTAATCAAAGACGGTAATTAAGCTGCCTATATTGTAGGTATCACAATCAATAAAGATAGATCTAGAAGGCTTCTTAGCTTGAAAAGTACACACTTTGACAAGGTGATAAAATTGCTCACCATGCATGATCTAATAAAGGGAGCTTAGTAATGTTTCATGGGGTAAATATTTCTAAGGAAACTGTCCCAATTATTTGGAAGAGAGGGGTCACATAATTATGAATTCCTTTATAATAGGATCTCTCCTATCATGTAACGTTACATACACAACTAGATGTCTCATATGCCTTGAGTATGATGAGCATGTCAAGAATATTTGAGTGAAGGTCACTAAACTACAACAAAGAACATCCTCAAGTACTTGAGGAGAACCATGATGTAGAGGTAAGGAAGAATTGGTTTCTAAGAGTTACATAAATTCATGATTCCAAACCCACTACGATTATTACTAATCACAATATGGTTCAATGTTTTTTATCAATTGGAAGAATCCAAGTCTAGAGATAATGACCAAATTTATAATAGAAACATAAGATGATGTTGCATATAGATACCCACAAAGGGATTTGTATGGATTAGAAAGTACATTTTATGAACTTTGAGTTGTTCCTAGCATTGTTGATGCACTATAGATTACTCTGACAACAATGAGGCTATTAGGAATTCAAGGACCCCGATGGTAGACATATTCGAAACATATTCTTTGTCACTTCCATCTCATATACAAAATCATTTATTGAGGAGATGTGAAGATCTACTGTATATCGGTAGAAATCAATTTTATTGATCCCTTAAATAAGACATTATCACAGTAGAAGCACAATGTCTTGGTATAAGATGCACACATGATTGGCTTTAGTGCAAGTGGGATACAATTGGTGTATATGCCCTAAAATCCAAACACTAGATGATGTCTATAGGGATATTTTGTACTTTTTATTTGATTAATAAAGTAATCTCCATTTATTGATGGAAATTTAATTACTGTAATATTATTGTACATAGTAAATGTTCATAGAATGATTGGTTTAAAGGCACATAACTTAAAGTACATGACTTGAACATAATATCCTAATGAACACTAAGAACAATATTCTTAAACGTCTCTAGTTAAGTATTGTTATGGATTGGAAAATGACAATGCACATAATACCAGTATGTGGGTGATTGAGGATCACGTCTCATGGGTCCAATGTATTGGATACCAAGTCAAACAGATAAGTGCTTGTAAAATAACAAGTCTACTAGGTACACCCACCTTCAGAGTGATTCATGTACCATTATATAATAGTTATAATCAGATCTCAAATGTGACAGTGGTGTAGTGGTCCTTTGACCTAAAGTCATTACATTGGTGATGTGATGATCCTCATGATTTGACACTACGTAACATGATATTGAAGAAGTTTTACAAAGTGGTAGTGACTGAGTGTGATGAGTATCATGCTACACATTGTGAGTGATGTAGATGGAAATTGTCCCTCACATATAATGGGAGAGATATCTGAGGCTTGTTTATAATTGAAAAGGCATGGACATGCTCATGTGCGTCATCATGTGATATTGATCTCATATGTATCTTTCTAGACTACTTGTTGATCAAGCAAATTTGATCAGATGTAGTGAGGATAACATATTCATGCCATTATGTCAATCTAGATATTTGTGACAAAAGGATAATACAACATTGCAACATTGGTTGTTTATGGTTCAGTGTGGTCTGACTAATCTCACTACTTGGATAGAAATGATTTGTGGCCAAACACCACTCTTTTCTTATGGATTGTAATATTGAATATTGAATCCATTTCCAATGTATCATGGTGCCTACAAGGTCAAATACATAGAGATATCTTGAGGAAAGGGTGAGTTGGACCTTATTGTAATTGTTATAATAAATTTAGGGACCTAAAACTAAGATTCAAGGACCCACTTTCCAGACCTAGACTTAAGAAATTACTTTTCCATAAGTTAAGGACCCATTCCTCATAAAATAAGGAAGCCCACACCACACTAGGTCTAGCAGAACATCATGTTCCATATACCTAATATGTGGCATGATCTTTCATCTGTGGGGGAGTCCATATCTTGGCTGAATACCTAGGGTTTAGAAACACTAACCTCTTCTCTCATATATATATATATATATATATATATATATATATATATATATATATATATATATATATATATATATATGATACAAGAGCAGGTCCTCAAAGCATGCAATCCCATCTTCTCATTGTTTCCTCTAGTGTTTGGAAAACCCATATAGCAACTATAGAGAGAGAGAGAGGAGGATGAGGAGGTTAGAAATGTTGGGCCATCTTCAAGTGCTTGCATGGATACGACAAAGATGAGTTTGCAGAACAAGTTCATTTTAGATGAGCGATGTCATTAGTGACACATATTTTGAGGTGTAGGTATCCAATGTAGAATGACACATTCCACGGATAGTGCCATCAGAATAACATGTTCTATCACAGAAAATATATTTTTGCATGCATCCCGAGGCAAGTCTTAGTGTGCCAAAACACCAAGAATGAGTTTTGATTGCTAATATAGAGAGATTCCAAAGAAATTTAGATTGGAAGGTCCAAATCTACACCAAGATAAATTCAATTTGAATTTTTGGAGCTACCTCCATTATAAGGTATATACTTGTAATCCTAATATGGTTCTGTTTCATTCATGTGAACTTTTTGTTGTATTGCATTTTCAACACCTAAGAACCCATCATATGGGGCCAAAATGATCAATGTCAAGATCACTACCAAAAGAAGCTAGGTCATTTCCCACAAGTTGGCTAGACTTTTGAATAATTTTTCCAACTTATAGACCGGACTAAGACATAAGACAATCAAATATACCATTGGACTAACTTTGACCCAAGGGCCAGTCCAACCTCTATAGAAGTCGGATGACTTCTTGGTCTAATTCTGTAGAGTCAATTGTTGTCCTTCAAAACACCCTCTTAAGATCCTTAACTCTAATATAATTATTAATTCATGTACTATTATCCTTAATCTTAAACATATCATATTTTCCATTCTTAATTCATTTAAGGAGTGATTCTCATGCTCAGTTCTCTTTACTTATCATATACACCCAAAATATTCAAATTTCATCATCCATTCAAGCTTAATGTAAATTTATTAAACTAGTTTGTGTTAGGCCATTGACGCATGCTAACATATAAGCAACTATAATTATCAAATTTTGATATTTAATTTTGTTAATATTATCTTGATTTAGTTTTGAACTCAATTGATAAGTAGACAAATTTCTCTTTGTTTGCCCTAATTTCAAGTTTCCTTGTAGATTATGGACTAAACTACAAATGTGTCATAATAAGAGGGTTGGATTGCAAATTTTATGAAATTATCCAAAAAAAAATTCTTCTTCATATTTGTGGTGGATTTATCTTTGAGGTCAACTGATTAAGAGATAACTTTTTTTTATCTTCAATTGCACCTTGCTGGCCTTGATTTTAATTTTTTTTAACATTGTCGAGCAAAATGCAAATTCATCTTAATTGAGGTTATAATAAAAAAAGTGAGTATACATGTTTTACTTGATAACTCTTTCTTATATACATGTTTTACACACACACACACACACACACACACACACACACACACATATATATATATATATATATATATATATATATATATATATATATATATATATATATATATATATGGGCAACGAATGAATGGCCATATATATATATCAAACATAAAAAAACCTCAACCCCCTAACCTTGTTAGATATCTTGAGACATGATTGTACAAATTGGAGGAGCCGTTGACAACTGAGAGGTCACCTTGGAAGTCAATAGCTCCATGGAGAGCTTGCATGCATGTTGATTATCATGTTTCCATAGTTTCCCCAAGTTAGATAGATCTGTTTCTATCCCTAACCATGTAATATATTCCTTAATTCTTTATCTTTACTTATTACTTGTTTGAGTTTCATGGTGGTTCTTGATGCTTATATCCAAAGAACTCTTGTTTCTCTCTCTTATATCCTAGTTGGCCATAGATCTTACTTGGAGCTTTGGTTTTACACCATTGGAGGGATAACATAGGACCTTGTAGGATTTTCATGTCTATGTTTTGTGGATCTAGTGATCATCACCTTTGTTACAAAGTTAATTATCTTATGTTATCTTATTTTGCCTATACATGCATGTGAAACCCTAATCTTGTCTAGTCTTGCTAAAAAATGCACAAACATATACTTTTATTTGACAATTTTGTTAGCATGTTATATGACAAAAATTTCACTGTCTTCCCTATTGTTTAAATCATTATTCATCATGGTATTAAATGGCCTCTTATATGCATAGGAGTTATAAATTTGGAATAAATTCAGGCTTGCCCTGAATATTCTCTTTGGAAGACTTTTTGATATCATGTTGGTAGAAAATGGTATATGAAACACTCTCTACTATTTAAATGGGCTCTAATATGGAATTATAATGATTTCCTAACGTTTTTGATATTGGAATTCCATTGGAATAAAACCTAAAATTAGCTCATTTGTGCTTAGAAGTGGCTCTTTTGTGCCTTACATGTTCTTTTAATGGCTTTTTGATGCCATAATGATTATGAACGAACTCCATAACATTTCCTACTATTTGCACATAAATCCAATATGATTACAATATGTTTTATTAACTTATATGATGTTGAAATTTCGTGGTAATTAGATTTGTGACCTTAAAGCGGCTCATTTATGCTTAAAAATTCCCTTTTGTGCAACCTTCAAATACTCGTCAGGTTTAATCTAAAATTTTGCATGATATTCTTTTACCTCCATATGAAGAGAAATGTGTGGTTGCACACAAAGGTGGAATCTCTATGTTGAATTATCTCCAATATGGGCTTTAATGGTGATTTGGGGCCTTGTTATGGCTAATGATGGTAAGTTGGGCTTGATATGTGCTAATGCCATGGTTTAATACTTTCTATGGATAATGATGGTAAAATTGGATTTGATAGGCCATAATTTGATGTCTTATGACCTGATATGGCCAGATATGTTATGACACCATGATTAAGGTAACTTGATATATATACATACACACATATATGTGTATATAGACACACACAAACACACACACACATATATAATTCTCTTGCATGATTCACAATTTTTTTTCAATATATTTTCTATGTCTTATTGGTACTGATGTTAATTATTGATTGATAAACATTTGGTTTTGATTAATGTCACTCTTATGTGATTGGGTGTCATAATGTATCACTCAGTATTATATTAGCGTGCATTTCATTTATCAAAACAACAAAGCATATAAACTAGGGATTTCAACCGTAGTTACTTATTAGAATATTTTCATTAAACTACAATTTCATCATTATGATTCATTCACATAGATTCTATTACACATAAATTATGGTTTCATATTAATAACAAAAATAAGAGGCCTAGAAAGAATAATGTGACTAAAGTAGGGTTAAGTTTACATGAAAATGGGTAATTACATTGGATGTCCATACTATAGAATTACTTGATAGAATAAAAATTAATTTTCATAAATAGTTTCCAAACATTATTCAAATTCTAGGCTCTATTTTTCTTGTAGGATCATCAATTCAAAACCAAAATGTATATGTTTTACCTGAAAAAGAGTTGAGCATAATTTAAAACATTGAATTCATATTTCCTTTGACCTAGGATTGGTTGGAAATCTCACTCATTTATTGTGACATCTATATGAGTGGACTATGTAGAAATATATAATTTCTTTTGTGTCAACTGGACTATTGTTACTCCATGTTTATAACATTGAAAGGATGGAAGCGATATTCTCTTACCTTCTTTTTGCCAAACTTTTATATTTTATCTCATCCTTTACCAATCAGAAGCTTATATGTTTTAGTCGTCATGTTCCTTATAGAATTCACCAAACTTAAAACTAAAAAATACATTTTTATAATGAAAACTCCATATAGACCATAACCTTTACATTCACAGTCAACGTACGTTATAATGTTCTGAAGATTAGTTAATCATGTCCTTCCGTTACAATTTCATGATGATAATTCTTTGAGTAAAAACTTAGTCTTCTTCTTCTCATTGGTTTCATTTGCTTATCAAACTTGAGAGGAACATTGATGTAGAGTCCTCCAAATATCTTTCCTAGTTCATGTCCCCTTTCTTCTTTGTTATCCTCCCTTAGCCTCATCTCCTCTTATCTTCCCTCCCATAAGATATCATGTGAGAATCAAACCATCCCAAAATGTGATCCCTATGTTGCAAACAAAATATATCAGACCAACCTTGAGTGGCAAGTTAGGATTAAAACCACATTTATCTTCACAATTGCGGGTTTCTTGTCGGTTTATGTAGCAAGATCCTATGATAGTGTATGTTAATACAAATTGCATGTGATCCCAATGTTGATTATGTGCTGGTGCATGACAAGGTTGGTCTCTACATAGTGTAGATTACTACAAATCAGATGTGATCCCAATGTTGAGTATGTGTAGGTGCACTACAAGATTGGTCTCTCCAAGATGGCACAGTTCACTATGTGGCGAGTAGACCAATGTAGTAGTAACAAAAATATAAGGCCCTTGTGATGTAGCATGTAGCTATCTAAAGTTGAGAAAACATGTCTCCAACCTAAATGGTGCCAAGGAGAAAGAAAAACTATGATAAGGAGGCTACACTATTCATAATGCAAGGCATAGAAGATAACATCAATCGTGTGATTACTAATTCAAAATGACAAGTCCATACTAGAGATCATAGAGATAATTATAGTGTAAGGGTTGATTCGCTGAGGTGGGTGCAATCAACTAAGGATGATAATAGTGTGTGCCAAGACATCTGCTAGAGTGAACCATCCAATCTTGTAATAAAATAAATGGTCTAGTATTAACGGACTGAGTAAGTAAGGGATTTGTGGTCACAAGGATGCAAAGGGCAAAGGGGCAGAGATGGGTAGTTGCATTGGGGGTAGACTTTTCAAACATGGTCAAAATCTATGGGCACCCACATGTCGACCTGTTTGAATTGGGTTTGGCTAATGAAACTTGCCACCCGCTATAAAATCACCCAAACCCATAACCACCCATTTATATAACAAGTTTCAAGGATGATCCGTAGGCACTCACATGTGACCCAACTAATTGACGTCAATTTATTTATATATGTAGATACACCATACATCTATTAAGATATGCTAACAATTTAGGACAAATTAATTTTTTACCTTTGATAACATCAATTGTATTCTCCATTTTCTATTTCCAATAGTCAACAATAAGTACTCATAATATTAGGAATTTTAAATTATAGATGACAAATCATGTATTGTTTTTTCTATTTCACATTGAAATACAACAACGAACTGCCATTTTTTCTTTTATTTTTGTATAAACATAAGTTGACAACTAATCGGCTAGTTTGATGTCAAACATAGTAATTGGTTGGTGCCTCACACTAAATGTAACATCAAAAATATAGTTATGAGCTGGTATAATTGTCGTGTTTGTGTTAAGAGAAGCAACTAGCAACTTATTGTTGGATGGACACATTTTATACGAGCACTCGTGGTTTGACCCACAACATGTTGGGTCGAGTTTAGGCATAATTTTCTTCCACCTGTTTGAAACCTAGTCTTTTTTACATGCACCCACAATGACCCATCCAACCCACCCACCCCTTTGACAAGTCTGATTGGAGGAGGTGGTCATGTTGGGATACTAGGAAGGTTACCAGAAACGAGTGATGCAAGATGAGGTCTAGTTTTAGGAAGATAAAGCAAATATGAAAGGTGTGATAGGTTTTTGACAAATGCTTTTTAAGCACACGATTCATTATAGTCAAAACTGAGGTGAAAAACGAATTTATCCTCAAATCCCATTTAGTTTAAATTAATTCCCAATGACATAGTTTATGTGTAGGTTAGGTGATTCAAAGCAACCTCTGTGTATCCGAACAAAATTCTAGACAATCTTTCATATTTTGTCGATTATTCGAAACAATCCCAAAACTAGCATGAGAAAGACTTCCTTATATTTTTGTATAATATTCTAACAACTTACCCTTCATATTTCCACCACTCTATATCTATCCAACTTAGTTTCAAATATGATTCTAACACTTCAACAATCCTTCATAGTAGTTAAATTTAGCAAGATTTACTCATTTACCTTAGTTAGGTGTAGTTGTTGACTCAAGGTCAATGTCGACTCAAGGTCTAAATTGACTAAACCCTTATTTTGATTATGGATAACCATTCCACTTATTTGTTCTTAATATGAGAACCTGTAATATTAAATGAGATTACTCAAAACACTAAACACAATCAATCACTAATTAAACACATACCTAGAAAAGAGGGTAAATTAAAATCGATCTCAATATCACCACATGCTCAAAAACATATATAATGAAGCATAATGTCTTGTTTGTATTCACACTATGCCAAGAATCTGGTACAATTTACTTTCATGGTCTTATCTGCAACATATATACAAGGAGAACATTATCCATATATGCCACATAAACAAGTATCAACATGCTAACAAAAGCCTGATTTGATTGAAACATCATATACAAACTTTCCCGCCCAGACTTGAGAGTACATGGACAATCTAGGACACACTAGACAACTAAGTTACCATCTCTAGGGTCCATCGCCTCATATTCTTCTTGCTACAACAGGCCTACTTCCGCTGTGTTGATCACCAAAAAAGATGTGGTGACCCACGAGGAGACACCTAGTCCCATCGCGAGATATAACTCTCTCCAACAAATTTTGATTACAACATATTATTCAAATAGTAAATAAACTGAGAAATTGGAGTATTTAATAGACAATTGAGCAGATTGAACTATTCAAGCATATTGAACAAGTTAAGCAAATAATCTTACCAACCAGTATAATTATCAGGGTATATGCAGACTATCATCTTGGATTTCATGAGATTGCATCAAATAACAAATGTCATCACTAGCATGACTATCATATTATGACTTGCTAACAGTATAAGCAATTTAGTAGCTAAGTATATCTAACATCATGAATATGTCTAGCAGTATAATCATAGCTATACGTATTAACATGTCTATCAAGTTGAACAATCTACATCTTAAGTATAAATAATATCAAAGCACAATTATATGCATAAGCATGATTAGTAGTTTAAGAATCTCTAATAGTAGAGGCATGGTTAACAGTGTAAGCATAGTTACTAACTTGTAATAACTATTATCATAAGCATATCTAACAATAGCAGTATATCCATCACATAATAATGGCTACTATATGGACACATCTACAACATGAGCATATCCACAACATAAGCATATCGACTATCTCTTAATTTCACTAAGCATCAACTTTATGTAAAGAGAACAAACAAGGGTTATTATCCAGTGTGAAGTGTCGTGTATAACCCTAGAAAGATATGTTACACAGATGTGTTGTATCTTTTGTTAATGCCTTGAGGATTTGAGTCATACCTGTTGGGTCTTTAGGGGAGACAAAGAAGGTAGTGGAAACAAAAAAAATTCTTCTCCCAAACCCAGAATAAAGGAATCACGTCAACGTCTATACAGTAGGAAAGATGGTTTGTACATACATACCTTGTCCTGAGGCTTGCTCAGCGACATTACCTCATAGCTTGTGCGGTCTTCACCTCTGGTCTTAGACGGTGTCTGTGCAACTCCTGGTCTCATGGGGACTGTCGGGATTGACAACTTTCCTCTGAGCGGAAGAAGTCTCCTGCCTCTATAGTAATCCACACGGACCACCTAGAACTCCGATCTCCTTGTCCCACAAGGAATCGGAAGGAGTCGCACCCTCCTGTTGGTATACTAGTCACCGACACACTCTCCTACAACCATTCGATTTCTACAAGTGTCTTTCCCTTGTTGTGCCTCCCATATCAGGTAGCACTTGCTCGGGCTCTCTTGGTTACCACAAACAGAGAGAACGACAACTTTGCATAGCAACTGGTGTTCTGAGTTGTACTTTGAGAAGCCCTCAATACCCCTATATATATAGGAGGGTCATGGGATAGGGTTCTCTACCCCGGGCAATGCCGGATAAAAGCAGAAGTAGAAGGGTTCGATATTTTCCACAAAACAACCAACTACGCCACCTGAACCGATCATTTCAAGCATGAAATGGTCAGTTGGGGACCTGAGCCGATCATTTCACATCTGAACCGATCGGTTGGGACACCTGAGCCGATCGATTCACTTCTGATCCGATCGGTTCGTGGTCTTGGTCCAACTCAAATTGACTTTCATATTTGTTTACAACTAATCATATATTAATCCTTGTCCAAATCAAATTTGTACAAGTGAAACAAATTGTATTTGCAAAATAGTCTTTTGAGTTTCCAAACGATCTCGGTTAGACCAGTTGAGACGATCGGTTCAACCCTTGAACCGGTCATCTCAGTCTGTCTTGAGTCGATCAGTTCATCACATGAGCCGATCGGTTCACCAACCTGAGCCGATTGGTTCATCCCTATGAGTCGATCGGTTGGGGCAATAGACTGTGCAAATCAGTCAATTGCAGTTTCAATCAATCTGATACTCTAATCAATCGATCCAACACCTTGAACACTATGATACTAAGCTATCAATTGATTGAGTGTTTTATTGAACTACTAAACTCCTTTAGTAATCAATCTAAACATCATTTGTGGATAAACTCCTCTTCCAGGTTAAATCCTATGTGTGTGACCCTGCAGGTCCATTTCACGTTGGCAGTGAAAGTCCATAACACTTATGACTTCACAAGCAAAGAGCGGTGCCTAGTCACACATCAGTGCTACCCAAGTGAAAAGGAAAGTTGGAGAACAACTTTCAATCCTACAATCCATGAATGGTGTTATAGCGAATGTATAATTCCTTTATCACTGATATATCGAATGAACTCAAGGCATGGAACAGTCATCCTATCAACGTTCATTCACTTTCTTGATCTCAGAGTAGATTGGAGGAGATATGTATGACATCAATATCACATACTGATTCACACATGCATGCACGCCTATCTCAATCCTACTCATCAAGTGGCCATGGATATCAAACTCCCTCAGGAGGGACAATTCCCATATCTATCACTCACCCCTCAAAAGCCCCATGTGTCAAAGCCACCCAATCATCACCTTTATAACAACCCATGTTTCAGAATTGTGTTTGATGATGTCAAAGTGTACCCAACGACATGTGTTGAGTGTAGTGATTTCAGATCAAAGAATCACACTCACCACCATCACTGTGAGAACTGACTGTGACTACCATGTCATGGTTCCATGTGTCAAACTCACGGTGGGTCTGTCCGGTATACTTGTTCTCTAACAAGTACCTATGTGTTTGGTTTGACATCTCCATATCATGACTAATGAGATTCTATCATCAACTAACACCACAATCTAGTCTTGTGTGTCATTTTTGTCTATCTACCTTCCACAATGACATCCGACTAGGGACATAATAAGAATGTACAAACTCTTAGCATTTTTATGATCTCATCGTTCAGGTCCTCAACCGGAAAGCATACGTCATTGAGTAGTGTCATTCTATAGACATTCAATATGTTCTATCATTATCTCATATGACTGAATCAAAAAGAACTAGAAGCTTGCCTTTGATCTTTATCAAATCAATCTTAATGTATCCCACCAATCATCCCATGATTGGCTCTCAGGGCATACATACCAACAAACTCCCACTTGCACTGCAAGCCAATCACCATTGAATCATATTCATAGTGATCTTCAAAAATGTCCCACATGTTACTATACTCTAGTGCTAACATAGTGAGTTATGGAAACACCTTGCCAAAGTCGGTATTAACTACATGTTTCTCATCTCTTCGTTGTACGTCACACGTATGAGATGGAGTTGTCATAATATGTGATCTAGTATTCCTTTGATAACCTTTAGCAACATTGCATGACCAAGTACTCCTTACTTGTCATCAAAGATCGAAATATCTATAAGTTCATCTCATGAACTTCCAGATCCATATAGTATCCACTGTTGTTCTCTAACACACGGATACTCGGCATTTCCTTTTAAAATAGCTTTATCAACAAACATTCACTTTTATATATCCCATATATATTTTGCAATTAATTTTCTATCCTTTTTGGAAGTTCGCATCAGTGTAACTCTTTATAGTGAACCCTTCCTTATTACCATAGAACTATTACTTCTCAAGTACTTATCAAGTTCTCATGGTATTCCAGTAACCCTTATTGGAACTATACAGGCATCCACTCGTCATGTCCCACACACGAGTTATCATGATGAGCATATCATTTTGTCATGTCCTACATACAAGATGATAAATGTGTTTTGTCCATACATGCAAGACGATGAGATATATACATACATGATAGATCCTTATCTATTCTTAGTGTTTCCATTCTTCATAAGAATTGGACACTTGGCCTTGGGGTATTAACTCCAGGTAACAAGTTTTCTCCCACTGAATCTGTGCATACTGAACCTTTCAGTATAGATTGCCAATGTATGCTCTCTCTTTTCAGGTCAAGAGGTTTTCAAGAACTATCTCTATAGATCTCTATTCCTATCACATAGGAAATGTCTCTATCTTCCTTAAAGATAATTTCCACTTTGGATCTCCATTCTAGAACATTTCCATTTCACATATACATGTGGAATGCAAATATGCTCCCACTAAATCACAGATCCCTTCTTTATCTTTGTCATATAAGTCAAACACTTTGACTATATCATCAAAGTAAAGATCACAGTTAAGAGTTTCTTGTACTCAATCAATCACATTGATTAGTCCATTGCAACTTATAGACTTCATTTGCATTAATGGATTCATAAACTTTATAGGTTGTGTCACGTACACATCCTTGTCTTATTCCACATAGGAATGTGGTTTTAGTATATGTATGCCAAATATCTTAGTCATTAAGTTGCAATTAACAAGCATCATCCTTCTCAAAATGTTATCCATGTGTCTTAACGCTTCAGACACATTCGCACTTATGGTGCTACCATCAAGGTCATGCCTTACATGGAAGTCATTTAGGATGTAATGGTCATAAAACATAACTCAAAATCAGGTTCCTCATATTCATCTAGATAGTTGACTCATCACATGACCAACTCATCACATAGATAATCGAGGTGTATCTGTCAAGGATGTAAGAACTCACAACTCTTTGTGATTCTTAATGTCCTTTATTAGTGTGGGGTATTCTTTATTTAAGAAGAAATTAGTTATTTGATAATCATCTTCTAACTCCTTAGAGTATGAATCCTTTTTATTTAGACATCAACATGCCTTGATCATGAGTTCACTATGATACACTATCATAATCACTCATAAGGTTCTCAAACATTTGGTTCAAGTATTTCATTCATTGATCTCATCAAGAATTAACACTTTACCAAATTTGTTCTTCATCTATGATATTCTTGAACACTTCAAGATATTCATATTGGTATTTCTCTAAACACCATTTGAAGTACTAGCATTAAGTCCAATAGGTATGTAAATACATCACATGTATTATACCTAATAGGATAATCAATCTCCCACCATCACTAGTGAAGATTAATTAATCATGTCTAAGAGATTCATGTCTCTTACTAGTTCTCTAACCAAAAGAGTCTAGATTTATCCATCATATGGAAACTAGAAATGAATTTCTCATGATTTATGCTAATTTGATTGTTTGAGTTATCAATAACTTTTAGGTATCATTTTATCTTATGCATACCAAGTACCACAAGATAAACAAGGCATTTCCACAAAGAAACATCAACTTTATTAATTGCCATTATTGTCATACAATATGCAAAAAATAATGTGTTTCTATCCACTAGCAAATATGAAATAGCAATTCATAACTCTATTATTGTAATGTCCCTGGATTTTCTAAAACTTAATCTGATGTGTGACTTTCAAATTGAAATCCTCACCTCAGCGAGAATCCCAATTTGAGCACCACACACTAGACTAAGAAGAAGAAAATTAGAGGAAGTCAAAAGGAAACAATCAGTAGCACATGTACATGAACAATAATAAAACCATACACACATGTTCACCATTCAACATATAATTACAACATGAATTGTTACAACATTTGATATTACATATTGAACAACAAACTTCTACATATACATGTACTACATCTAAACTACAGGATCTTAAGACAACAGGTCCACCTGTACATCAGCTCGCCACACAACTCTCACTATCCTGGATCTTTAGAGCATCACCACAACCTAGACAAAAGATTACATGCGGTACACGTCAGCACAATATTCAAGAATATTGTACTGAGTACGCCTACGTGTCTTTTATATACCTCTCATCATATCTTGGTAATAAGATAAAACTAATATACTTGGCAGTAACAGAAGAATATAAGAATAGTGTATACTTGCACAAAGATGTTCATTAGCAAAATAGAACACATATTTTAAGCACATTTTCCATTATATATCCATGCATTTTCCACTTGAGGGAATAATGCATCATCTCTGCTACCAAAGAGAATGAGATGCAAGGCCTTATGATCTACTACTAAAGAGTTAGATCATTGTACAATGTGATCTGCTACCAAAGAGAATGATCACTTTCAAGCACTATGCTGCCAAAGAGAATTAGTGCTTTCATATAATGGAACAGATATATTATATTTGATGTGTTCATAGCAATAAGTATGGAGAATCATGCAACATATCATATAAGAATAATCATTTCATCCAATATCATATGCCAAGTATTTTACTGCACATATAACACAAGCATATTGTATAATAAGCTAAGTAAGAGGTAATGGCGTACCTTGATCAAGAGACAAACCTAATCATCATATTCCTCATGTCAACTATGTATCCCAGGTCAAACCCTGATAAAGATAAGATCACATATGATCATCAGGTTCTCATCTTCTTACATCTCATCTTAACCCTAATCGTGTTCATTAGGGTTTAGCTTATCTCATTAAGATATGTGCATCATTACTTGTCTTATCTTCTTGTAATCAGGTTATTGATCTTATATTACATATTAGGATGCATAATTTGATTATTTGGTTACATAAGATTATGTGCACATGTTAACCCTATGCTACATGTATTAATCATATTAGGATTTATACCACATTAAGAGCAAACATCATTGTATAACATGGATTATGGGTATCATCCTGATCTCATATTTAAACCTAAGATTCCATATACTAATATGAGCTTACTCTGTAAATCTCATCATTTATTGAGCATGTATGCATTAATTACATTATCTTTAATGTTATTAACCCTAATTAGCCATATTAATCAAATTATATGCTTTTGTGCATCATCATGTCCATATTTGACACCATATGCATTATAAACATGATTATAGACTTACTGACATTTTTCCATAATTTTATATCATCATTTGATATTTATTACTCATGAAACAAGCATAATACATCTTACATGATATCACTGATATTAAAGCATTAAAAGGTTGATATTATGCTTCTATATTGTTCTACACATTTTTCTGAGAATAACGGTACCTTGTTTGTATTTTTCTGATAATCAAGCTATTTACTGTGATTTATCTTAGATCTGAGCATTTACTAAATTGTTTACCTTTTCTGGCCAATCAAATTGCGCCACGTGTCTGGCAAGGGTGCTGCTTTATTCCTGAACCGGTCTGTCTGTCCACCTGAACCGGGTTCCTTCTTCTTCTCTTCTTGCGATCTGCACGATTAGGTTCTCCGCCTAGCATCCGCTTGAGGAGGATCCGTTCTTGGCGGGAATGAGGGCCACCGCCACTCTGTTTCGGTGAGCAATAGGCACCCATCTCCTCCTCCTTAGCCTCTGCTTCATGCCGAGGGCAACTGCCTGGGCACTGCATCTGTTCTCGGTGCCACTCTATGTCCGTAGGAGCCCGTGCTCCTACTCCAGACCCACCGTCGCTGCTACGAGCTCCGACAAGCAATCGTGCACCGCCATCCCCCCTCTCTCGCGATTCCTCACGATCTCGGCACTGGCTCACTGGCATGAGATTCCTCCCAATGTCGTCACCGTGGAGCAGAGCTCCAGTGAGGGATTGTTTCCTCTGTCCTCCTCCTCGGTCCGCTAGCTCTATCACAGTGATCTCTCCTGCAGCAAGGCTTCCGCTCATGTTGCTATGCTCTGCGAGCCGCATCGGCTCCTCTCGCTCGACCTGGAACGATGCCACCGAGCTAAAGGGGAGTGATGCCTTCAGGGATCCGTGTCAGCGACCAATCAACAGAGCAGAGCTCGTTCTCCTCTCTGGCGACCATGCTAGGCGTTGCGCTGTTGTGATCCCACGCTGCTGCCGTGAGGCTTGGCCTGACCCCTTTCTTACTCACGTTCTCATCATAATAGATTCACCACCACCGGTGAGCATCACCCCGACCTCGATGGACACTAGATCTCAGGCTCGTGAGCCCCTCTTGATCCAACTCTGTTACAGTAGATGAAGAGGTCACAGTGATGTCTGGCTTGGTTCTCTCTAGTTACTCACCCACTAAGAGGTTATCAAGCCACTCAGGAGGCGAGACAACTAACTGCATGTTCCCTCGACACACGTCCATAGTGATCGTGGCTTCGTGAGTGAGACTGCAGTCATCCAACGTCTAACTCTCGATCTCTTTTATGAAGGATAGATATGTCGTGGACTACCTAGATGTATGTCTGTAGTCATCTGATCATATCAGACGCACATGATTAGGGGCACCGCTAGGCTGATCCGTGGCTCGCAAGCCACAAGGGTGCATGACAAGGGTGACGTCAAGCTTAAGGCTAAGACTAATTAAAACCTTAGACCTGAAAATACCTACTTCTTCATCATATTCAAAACTTAGATAACTTTGACTAGGAACCTCAATTAATCATGAAATGAGGACCATAGGTTTATCATCACCCAAGCCACATCCCATCATTTCTAAGATTGAGCTATTTGACAATTCAACTATGTACTTCAAAAGGGCATAACCTTATGGATCATAATGATGATGTCAACATCAAACAACACTCAAGAATTATGACACTTAGGACTCCCAAACAACTCAATATGCATAACTTCACTTATGTCATTGGACATTTAGGATTCCAAAAGTCCACTCCATCACATCCTACACACCTTAGAAAAAATTCCGTCCTCAGAATTAAGCCACAAAACCCACTTTGTCACATCATATACATCTTAAAAGAACTTTCGTCCTCAAAAGTACACCATACTCATACTTCCAAGGAAAACATTATCTTGCTCCCATCTACATGTAGTCACCATTCTATGTGTAACCTATCTGCAAAGGTTACCTAGAACCATGTATCCAAAGCACTATTAGGGGAATTACAACCATATTGGGTGCACAAACACTCCATTCAAGATTTGGAAACTTTGGTTAAGTCATTACATATCTCATATATTAAGGTTGCATCTTTATCTTTACCCATACATTAGGGTTCCCACATCATATTACCATGATCCAAAGAAGTTAACTAAAATTAACTCATTATAAAGGTGTCATAATCGTTATGTTGTGCTAACTTTCAAATTTTATTTTTCATATTTATGAAGCACTGAGATTACCACCTCATGTAACATATTACATTCATATGATATTATTTCATTACTCATAATAAATTGAAACATTTACTAATGATTTCATCACAAGATTAACCAACAATATCACATTATCTTCATTATTCATGTATATGGTTAACCATCTATGCATCGATCTCTATTAAACCATTTCTAGATTTCCTTCATGTCATGTCCATATGTCAAATCTCAATATTATATCACCATATTACAAATATTATAACACGGCGATGCTAAACAAACTTATGTGAGTGGCTTATCAAACATATATCAAAACTTTATCCAGTCCAATTAAGGTTCTCCTGACCCATATCATGAGGGTAGTGCCATGCTCAGTCTCTCTGAGCTAACTCAACTCTATGAGTATCACATTCACAATCTCTTTCTTCCCTCCTGGTCTAGGGTTATTAAGTATACCTCATTGGCACTAGTGATTAACTACACAAGATCTAGCCACATAAGCACAAACCAAACATGCTATGATATACTCTTCATAGGTCTTCTACCTACTTACCCAAAACTCTCTTATATATACCACTAGATTCCTATGTGGGAAACCACCAACCCGAGCATGAGGCTTCACAAAAACTAACATAGCTACCTCATCCAGGGTCTTGGGCTCTCTCCCTCACCCAGATGGCAGACACTCATATTCTTATTCATATACACACATAACTAGCCTCTCTCTGTCGCTAGGGTTTGGTCCTCCCAAGGACATCTAGGGTCCAGAAGGACTATAGGAATCATGCATTAAGCAACTCAACTCATTCACTTAGGAGTGGTCTAGTTTAGGACATATCATATCACATATCTCATATTTGTCATATCGTGGAGTCTAGGTTCTCTGACCTTCTCCCTGTGGGTCTCGCTCTTTCTTGAGCTAACCCCAAAATTGGTCCTAACACTAGAGGTCCTCCTTTATAAAAGAGCTTGAGGCTCATGCTGACTCTCATCCTTGTCTTAGCTTAACTTATCTTATCTCATAAAAGCCTAGTTACTTGCATCATCAAAACTTATCTCAAATCCTCAAACTGAACTTAAGTCCTCAAAGACAAACACAAATCATCTTATATCATCTATATAAGACTTACATCATATCATCAAAACTTATATCATCTATTTCATCTATCATATATATCAAAAAGGCTCTAGACATCTAATCTAGAACTACTCTCTCTTCTAGACTGATATCATTCACTTTCACTTAGGTTTCATGACCACCTCCTACTCATACATGTGTGGGGACACATTTTTGTAATACATATACATAATAAACTATTATATAGTTTTTCTCCGATAAAACAAGCGACAGAGAAAACTATCAAGGTTCGATCCGTTTGGAATCCAAAACCAAATCCTGAAAATGAGTGTCCCACACATAGTAGAGAGTACAATGTCATGAAAACTAGTGAAAAGGGTGAGAACATGGTGTAAACTAGTGTAGCTACTCTAGACAGCGTGCGCAATATGTCTAGGGTTTCTCTTCCCTTGATGCACATCATTTCCAAATAGTGCAACGTCCCATACCATTGTACTATAAGGAAAGAACGACATCTAAGGACTTGCTACTCAACAAGCACCAGTCTAGATCTAGTTCTCAGACATCTAGGTGCTAACCTAGAAGCTAGGTCAGATCTAGTCTCTAAAAGATGACGAATCTAACCCTAAAAGATTACTAAGGTTCAAGGTTCTTTAGTTTTGAGTTGCTTAATGAGAAAATGTCAGGCTTTGCTATTGTTCATGCTCTGATACCACCTCTGATGTCCCCGGATTTTCTAAAGCTTAATCTGATGTGCGATGTCCAAATTGAAACTCTCACCTCAGTGAGAATCCCAATTTAAACATCCCACACTAGACTAAGAAGAAGAAAGTCAGAGGGATTCAAAAGGAAACAATCAGTAGCACATGTACATGAACAATAATAAAACCATACACACATGTTCACCATTCAACATATAATTACAACATGAATTGTTACAACATTTGATATTACATATTGAACAACAAACTTCTACATATACATGTACTACATCTAAACTACAGGATCTTAAGACAATAGGTCCACCTGTACATCAGCTCGCCACACAACTCTCACTATCCTAGATCTTTAGAGCATCACCACAACCTAGACAAAAGATTACATGCGGTACATGTCAGCACAATATTCAAGAATATTGTACTGAGTACGCCAACGTGTCTTTTATATACCTCTCATCATATCTTGGCAATAAGATAAAACTAATATACTTGGCAGTAACAAAAGAATATAAGAATAGTGTATACTTGCACAAAGATGTTCATTAGCAAAATAGAACACATATTTTAAGCACATTTTGCATTATATATCCATGCATTTTCCACTTGAGGGAATAATACATCATCTCTACTACCAAAGAGAATGAGATGTAAGGCCTTATGATCTACTACTAAAGAGTTAGATCATTGTACAATGTGATCTTCTACCAAAGAGAATGATCACTTTCAAGCACTATGCTGCCAAAGAGAATTAGTGCTTTCATATAATGGAACAGATATATTATGTTTGATGTGTTCATAGCAATAAGTATGGAGAATCATGCAACATATCATACAAGAATAATCATTTCATCCAATATCATATGCCAAGTATTTTACTACACATATAACACAAGCATATTGTATAATAAGACAAGTAAGAGGTAATGGCGTACCTTGATCAAGAGACAAACCTAATCATCATATTCCTCATGTCAACTATGTATCCCAGGTCAAACCGTGATAAAGATAAGATCACATACGATCATCAAGTTCTCATCTTCTTACATCTCATCTTAACTCTAATCGTGTTCATTAGGGTTTAGCTTATCTCATTAAGATATGTGCATAATTACTTGTCTTATTTTCTTGTAATCAGGTTACTGATCTTATATTATAGATTAGGATACATAATTTGATTACTTGGTTACATAAGATTATGTGCACATGTTAACCCTATGCTACATGTATTAATCATATTAGGATTTATATCACATTAAGAGAAAACATCATCGTATAACATGGATTATGGGTATCCTCCTGATCTCATATTTAAATCTAAGATTCCAGATACTAATATGAGCTTACTCTATAAATCTCATCATTTATTGAGCATGTATGCATTAATTACATTATCTTTAGTGTTATTAGCCCTAATTAGCCATATTAATCAAATTATACACTTTTTTGCATCATCATGTCCATATTTGACAGCATATGCATTATAAACATGATTATAGACTTACTGACATTTTTCCATAATTTTATATCATCAGTTGATATTTATTACTCATGTAACAAGCATAATACATCTTACATGATATCACTGATACTAAAACATTAAAAGGTGATATTATGCTTCTATATTGTTCTACACATTTTTTTGAGAATAACAGTACCTTGTTTGTATTTTTCTGATAATCAGGCTATTTACTGTGATTTATCTTAGATCTGAGCATTTACTAAATTGTTTACCTTTTCTGGCCAATCGAATTGCGCCACGTGTCTGGAAAGGGTGCTGCTTAATTCCTGAACCGGTCAGTCTGTCCACATGAACCAGGTTCACTTCTTCTTCTCTTCATGTGATCTGCACGATTAGGTTCTCCGCCTAGCGTCCGCTTGAGGAGGCTCTATTCTTGGAGGGAATGAGGGCCACCGTCGCTCTGTTTTAGTGAGCAATAGGCACCCATCTCCTCCTCCTCAGCCTCTGCTTCATGCCGAGGGAAACTGCCTGGGTGCTACATCTATTCTCGGTGGAACTCTATGTCTGTAGGAGCCCGTGCTCCTGCTCCAGACCCACCGTCGTTGCTATGAGCTCCGACAAGCAATCGTGCACCGCCAGCCCCCCTCTCTCGTGATTCCTCACGATCTCGGCACTGGCTCACTGGCATGAGATTCCGCCCAACACCGCCACCGTGGAGCAGAGCTCCAGTGAGGGATAGGCTCCTCTGTCGTCCTCCTCAGTCCGCTAGCAGCGTCACAGTGGTCTCTCCTGCGGCAAGGCTGCCGCTCACGTTGCTATGCTCTGTGAGCTGCGTCAGCTCCTCTCGCTCGACCTGGAATGATGCCACCGAGCTAAAGGGGAGAGCTGCCTCCAGGGATCTGTGTCGGCAACCAATCAACAGAGCATAGCTCCTTCTCCTCTCTGGCGACCATGCTAGACGTTGCGTTGTTGTGATCCCACACTGCCACCGTGAGGCTTGGCCTCACCCCTTTCTTACTCACATTCTCATCATAACAGATTCTCCACCACCGGTGAACATCACCCCGACCTCGGTGGACACTAGAGCTCAGGCTCGCTAGAGCCCCTCTTGATCCAACTCTGTTACAGTAGATGAAGAGGTCATGGTGATGTCTGGCTTGGTTCTCTCTAGTTACTCGCCCACTAAGAGATTATCAAGTCGTTCAGGAGGCGAGACAACTAACGACGCGTTCCCTCGAAATGCATCCATAGTGATCGTGGCTTCACGAGTTAGCCCGCAGTCATCCCACGTCTAACTCTCGATCTCTTTTACGAGGGATAGATATGTCGTGGACTACCTAGATGTATGTATGTAGTCATCTGATCATATCGGACGCATAGGATTAGGGGCACCACTAGGCCGATCCGTGGCTCGCAAGCCACAAGGGCGCATGACAAGGGTGACGTCAAGCTTAAGGCTAAGACTAATTAAAACCTTAGACCTAAAATACCTACTTCTTCATCATATTCGAAACTTAGATAACTTTGACTAGGAACCTCAATCAATCATGAAATGAGGACCATAGGTTTATCATCACCCAAGCCACATCCTATCAGTTCTAAGATTGAACTATTTGACAATTCAACTATGTACTTCAAAAGGGCATAACTTATGGATCATAATGATGATGTCAACATCAAACAACACTCAAGAATTATGACACTTAGGACTCCCAAACAACTCAATATGCATAACTTCACTTATGTCATTGGACATTTAGGATTCCAAAAGTCCACTCCATCACATCCTACACACCTTAGAAGAAATTCCGTCCTCAGAATTAAGCCAGAAAACCCACTTTGTCACAATTACATGCCTTGAAGGCTAAAAATAAACTAAAGTACTCCTATCTATGGTGGCAACACTTGCCCCATTGTATTGGGTGTTGTACACTTTATATCTTGGTATCATATACCTTAAAAGTGTTATAGGTTTATTTCATGACACCTTCAGGTAGAGACGTCTGTCGCCTCCTTTAGTTCCTCCAGATAGAGTGGACAATTCCTTTTCTAATGTCCTGGTTTTTGACAATGGTGGAAATTGCCTCTCTTGGTCACACCTCCTTTGGCCTTGAGAGTTGAAGACGACTTGGGTTGCTGGCTAGCATCAGAACCTTTCTTAGCCTTGCCCTTACCCTTATGCTTGGACTTGCCTTTGTTGCTGATCATCATCACAGACTTAGGCTTGTCCTTCTTCATCTATGTCTCGGCTGTCCTCAACATGCCCAACAACTCTGTCAACGACTTGTCAAAGTTGTTCATGTCGTAGTTCATCAGAAACTGACTGTAGGATTCTGGAAATGATTGCAGTATCACGTCAGTAGCCAACTCTTGGCTCAGGGGAAATCCCAGTCTTGTTAGGTTCTCCACATACCCAATCATCTTGAGCGTGTGTGGACCAACTAGATCTCCTTCTGTCATGACGCACTTGAACAACGCCTTGGAGACATCATATCTCTCTTACCGTGCTTGATCTTCATACATGTTCTTGAGATGCTGAATCATCTCAATGACACCCATGTTCTCATGTTGTCTCTGTAACTCGTGGTTCATGGAGAACAACATTAAGCACTTTGCATCAATAGCATCATCAGAATGCTTCTTATAAGCATCCCTTTCTACCTTTGGTGCGGTAGGAGCAGGGTCCTCTGGAACTGGAGTATCCAGGACATAGAGCTTTCTCTCTGAGTGAGAACAATTCTCAATGTCCTAAACTAGTCGTAGAAGTTAGTCCCATTCAGCTTGTCCTTTTCAAGGACCGATCGCAACGAAAAGTGATTGTTGTTTGTTGTCATTTGTAGTACAAAAGGAAATATATGCAATTTAGTCCAAAACTGAATTTTGACTTATTTGATTGATTTGAAAGGTTGACGATATAATTAGGACTTTAATTAACTATCGCTCCCACTATTTTGTTCAAATTGATAGCCCTCACCATCAATTTGGAAGATTGCAATGTACAATCTCCTAGTGGATCAAGATCCGTATTTCATCAAGTCATGAGTCAGCTTTGACTGATCGCCCATAATCTTGACTATTTAGGTAGGCCATCATGCCAATTGCATCATATGCAACTCTTGATGAATGAACATGTGCAACACCTTGCCATGAACATTTTGTGCCTCTGGGCTTAGATGCTCTAAGAATCACCAGTTAAGTCTAACCCAAAAGCCGACACGGTAAACATGCACCCTGCTTTGGTAGAACCTACATGTTTACCCTTCACACTTCCATGAGATAAATGGCGCACCACACTTTGGTGTAACCTATGCTTGATCAATCAAGTTTTTCATGTGTGCTGCTAATGGAAGGTGTAAAAGATTTAATATTTAGATGAGGGATTTGATTTTATAGGTATATATACATATCCAATCACCACAATACATAGTACATATCATATACATGCTATATCCCACAAAAACATGTGAAACGATAAAAGCGGTGATTATGGCCATCCTAATGTGATTCCTCGAGCCAATAGGAATCACGGTCATCTAGGTCTACATCACATGCAACCTGTACAAGATGAAGTGCTATAGCCTCCCGAGTTGATCAACTCATCACATGAATGACCTACTCGCCCTGGCCGATCTTCTGGGTGCCACCAACTGATCGATTGGCTCCTCCAACCGATCGGTTCGCCTGGTCATCATGCATCTCCTCAGGTCGCCACCCGCTCATCTCGCTCCTCGAGCCGATTGTCTGGATTGCCAACCAATCGGTTCATGCCTTGAACTGATCATCTCAATTGCGTCAGGTTGTCCGCCGTTCTTTGACATAACAGGAAATAAAAGATCTATCTTATTTTACATTTGAATTGGGAAACCCCAAGTTACAATTGGGGGGAGAAAAGGTAGGAAAGAAATCTCAAGTTATCTTGAGTTACATCAGGAATAGGAGATAGGGAATCAGTGTGCAGACCGAGATGCAAGCAACCACAACTAAGCACACAAACATAGGGTTTATTGGCCATAACCACGCTATACATCCACCACAAAACTCATTTAAGGGCGACGCGTATCGAGTGCATTCATATTACATATCATATATGTATATTGGGATTTGTGGATTTAGGATTGGACATGCATAAAGCCAATTTTATTCGCATCGTATGCAATAAATAAAGGAGACAAACCAAAATCGATCATATCAATAATTTTAAAGTATATAGCAGTTGACGTGGCTCCGATGCCACTGTTGTGTTTTAGGGGAGACAGACAAGGCAACGGAAACAAAAAAAATTCTTCTCCCAAACCCAGAATAAAGGAATCATGTCAACATCTATACAGTAGGAAAGATGATTTGTAGAGACATACCTTGTCCTGAGGCTTGCTCGGCGACGTTACCTCATGGCTTGCGCGGTCTTCACCTCTGGTCTTGGACGATGTCTGTGCAGCTCCTGGTCTCACGGGGACTGTCGGGATTGACTAGCTATTTCCCACAAGCATACAACAGTAGTTGTAGTCGAGGTCGAACACAAGGAACGTCGGTTAGCTAGGCGCAAGGATTATGATTTTCAATAATCTAGATCATTGTACACAAGATGATTGGATTAGAACAACTAAATTACATATTTAAAACAAAATAGTAAATTACCACTTAAGAAAGGTTAAGATTTAGATTTAGGAGGATCTTAGCTTGGGATTTCACTATCACATCATAGCTTATATTAAAATACGAATTTAAACATGTTAATTAACTTGCAAAGGAGGTTGTAGTCATCACTCACCTCCCGGTGAAGTGATGACAATTTTAACTCCATACATCACTCTCGTGTATGTATTTCATTTCAAATCACAAACCTTGCTCCTCAACATAATCCTAGCCACTCTCGTGGTCAAGGACAAGTTGCTAAAAGAGTAACTCCATACTCTCAAACACATCTTCTCAGATTATGAAAGAAAGCATAAAACATGCAAGTATGATGGCCAATCACACAAACAAGCATTTCAAATCTGAAACAACTCTTGGAATATGCAAGAAACTAACATTTAGTACGAAATTCATATGTTCATACAAGCTATGACATGGGAGTTACTCTCCCATGTCCAAGGAAAGGAAACTACTCGTCCATGATAGTGTATAGTAGAAAATGTGTAGAATTTTCAGAATTCAACATAGGTTAGAGAACGAAAAGCTAAGTAATCTCAAGGTGTAACCCAAGAAAGGTAGAATTCCAGCTTGAGGATGAAATCCCACTCCTACAGCTGCTCCAAACCGGGAAAACCTCTCTCCCAAGAAGCTTGGTGGAGTGAAGAAGTTGTGTTGCACCTTGGAGAAGAAGCTTGGAGAAGAAGAGATGAAGAATGGAGGTTCTTTGGCAAGGAACCACCTCTTTTCTCCTCCAAATCATCCTCCTCTGCTCTAGGCTTGCTCTGGGATGAGGGAACTAACACAAATGACCGGGCATAACCGCCCATTAAGTTCCCACTTCGTTTTAAATAAAAACTCGTATTTTTCAAAATGCTGAAACTGCTAGGTGCACGCTGTGCACCCAAAGTACATGATGTGCAACTTTACAAAAACTTTTAGTTTGCTCCAGAATGCACTATGCATGGTGTGCGCTGAAGTAATGCATGCAGTGTAACTTTCCAGAAACCTTTAGCTCCCAGGTGCACGGCGTGCGCTGAAGAAATTCACGCCGTGCAACTTTCTAGAACTTTTAGTCTGCTCAACTCTCTCAGGTGCACGACATACACTTTTGGTGCACGGCGTGCACCTGGCTGTTCTAGGCTGTTGTGTATTCTGCTCATAATTTTCAGCGTGTAGGTCCAATTTACATGCCGTAAAAAGTGGTATTTACATAGTTTCGAACCCCAAAACATGTAGATACTTGAGGAGTGATCCAATAAGAGATAATATGATATATTCCTCATCATTTCATTGCAAAATATAGTACCTACAATCCAAACCATGAGACAAGTAAGAATAGCTAAAAATATAGAATCTAACATGAATGAGAATGATAATTGAGTCAAAACAACATGGATATGCAACCAAGCATGATCCAAAAGATGATATGATTTGTGCACATCAAATCCCCCTAAGCTTAAACCATTGCTTGTCCTCAAGCAAAAAGAGCATAGAAACATAAATGAAGAATTATCAAGTTCATGAATAGATCAAATGAAATGAAAGATGTGTATAAGACCAAAACCAACCATGATCAACATGTTTATGTTCATAGCCATGAATTCAACTTAAACACCCAAGAAAGCGATTATTAGTTCAGCAGGGGTGGTCACAATTAAATAAATCAATCAATTAAACAACACTAAGTAGAATTTGGATGACCAAGCCAAGCAATTAGTGGATGTGCAACTCAAACTCTCAACTATTAAGGATACAAATGATGAAATCTTAGTTAAAATTGACAGTTTTGGATGTACTCTCCTTCTTTCCCAAAAATGACATGATAATGGATTATGGGTTCCGACACTCGGCTGCTAATGTAGGCTTATGCACACGTGGAATGTCAGTTGGGATATTTTACCATCTTTTAAGACATACCACCTAACGATCGTGGCCAGATCGGACTTACACTAGGCTAGCATGATATGTGGGCAGTTTAGCCATCTTTTATGGGGTATAAAGATGAGATAAGCCAAAATAAATTTTAAATTTTTTCCAAAACATAGGAGAGTCAACTAAATTGCAACATTAGCTAGATTTCATTCGTTTCTTTTGTTTTTTTTTCATTGAAAGATTGGTTGAAAATGCACTAAGAGCTTGATAAGGGCATCATGTATTCCAAATGATGTTGTAAAGTTGATTTACTCACAAAAATTGAAACCATTACATGTTTTAAGCAATCACAGATGTGAAAGATGAATGTTCAGGCTAGAAGCATAAACCAGAGTTAAGCACATGTTGATGGCCAAAAGGTTTCATTTGATTAATACATGCCTTTTACAATTTCTCCAAATGATATTTCTCATCAAAAGAGGACAATCAGTTAAGCATAGGAGTTCTATCCACATATAGAAGATAAACCTCATATCATACTAGATTTTCCACAAGAAGAGCAGAATTGAAAACAAAAGACTGAAATGTGAACACAAAACAAAAGCAATTGACAAGAAGCAAATAACATGAAAGGGAAAAGCTAAAAGAACTAGGTTACCATCCGGTTGCTCCCCCCTATGCTTGAAATCTACAGTATCCTCACTACATAAATAAAACTAAAAAGGTTGTAACCGGGTACCTCATCATGGTGGAAACATCAAAGTCCATGGAGGACCGGTGCTCTGATTTGTAGCTGGAAATTGTTGTGCTAAAGATTGATGCCTCCTTGCAAATATGTCCTTGATTTGGGGCATGCAAAAGCACCTATGAGCTACAACAAGAATAGTCTTTTATATGCCAATATTATTTTTCTTTTCATTATCCTTTGAAGCATCATCAAAATATGAGCTGGGAAGAGTGTTCTCATTATAATGCAATGTGTCATCTAGAGTGTGAGGAGGAAAGACATGTGGCTTGCTTGAAGAATCAACATGTAGAGCATGTGTTGTGGCTTTCTCCCCTTTAGTTGCAACTTCATAATCATCATGGATATCAACGTCATCATACTTTGAAGGATATAATTATATAACAACTCCATTCTTCAATGTCACTGGCCTGAAATATGTAGGATTTGACTCCGGTAGACTAGGCAAGAAAGGTGGAAATGCTTCTTTTCTAGGAAGAGCTTGCTGGGCAATTTGTTTCTCTAAGATGTGTGCATGAGTGGCAATATCGTCCACCTTAGAAGAGAGTTGGCAAATGGCACCCTTCATTGATTGTCTTTGTTGATGGAACTCCTCATTTTACTGCATTTGAGTTGAAATAAATGTTGCAAGCATGGTCTCTAATCTAGAAGTTACTTGTGGTTGTTGTGGCTGAATGAAATTCGGGTTCACATATTTGTAGACATTCGGTGGAGTGTAACCCATTGGAGAATAAATAGAAGAAGCATAACATGTAGAAGATGAGTGTCCAAGAAACCCACATGCATCATAAATATTGTTGGTTGTTAGAATTAGTTGTGTGCTTAGATTCTCAAACCTTTGTGACAAAGTGTCTAGCCTTGCTGTAATCAAGTCTATAGCATCAACCATGTGATCTTCCACTTACATTTCAGAAGTAGTATGTGAAAAGGATGGGTGGTAGCTTGTAGCCAAACTCCATTGGCAATTATTTGCTGCCATATCTTCAATAATAGCATATGCTTCTCTATAAGATGTGTTCATTAGAGCTCCATTTGCAGTTGCATCAATAGACATCCTTGTATTGTAGCATAAACCATTATTGAAAGATTGCAATAGAATCCAATTGCTTAGACCGTGATGTCGGCAAAGATGTTGAAGATTTTTGAACCTCTCCCATGTATCATACAAGGTCTCTCCATCCCTTTGAGAATAATTGATGACTTGAATCCTCAGCTGTAAAGTTTTGCTAGGTGGAAAATATCTTGCAAAAAAAACCTTTAGAAGATCCTCCCAAGTGTCGGTTGACTTCTTTGGCAAAGTATAGAGCCATGCCTTGGCTCTATCTCTAAGAGAGAATGGAAAAAGGATTAGGCGTATCCCATCAGTAGGAACACCATATATCTTTATGGTGCTTAGCAACTGCAGAAATTCAACAATGTGGAGGTTTGGATCCTCCATTAGTGTCCCTCCAAATACATTCAGTTGTAGCAATTGTATGATGGCTGGGCTGATAGAAAACTCCTTTGCCTCAAATTTTGAAATATTAATAGGCCCACTCATGTGCATTGCAACTGTACCAAAGTAGTCCTTAAGAGGAAGGTCATCCTCCTTGACTAGTTCTTCATGTGGTGGATGTGGTGTAGATGGTGGTGGTGTATATGGTATGGATGAAGGTGGTGGATATGAGGGTGTGGAAGAATGTGGTATGGGTGTTGGTGGTGAATTAGGTGTGAATGATGGTGTTGTGGATGAAGGATGGATGGGTGAATGTCGTTTGGATGATGGTGACATGGATGATGATGACATGGATGATGGTTGTGTGGGTTGTGATTCCTCCATACATGTTTGGTTTTCACTCCTTCTTGCTCTATGAGGGCTACACATGATGTGTTCATTTTTTGAAAGTAGAGATATGCACAGTTCAAGGATCTTTTTATGAACACCCCATATGCTCCTCTTTTCTCCCCGACAACGGCGCCAAAAACTTGTTGGTTGTTTACACTAATGAGTTTCAATCATATAATGATCTTGAACTCAACTAGCTATATCCCGCAAACATACAAGAGTAGTTGTATTCGAGGTCGAACACAAGGAGCATTGGTTAGCTAGGCACAAGGGTTATGATTTTCAATAATTTAGTTCATTGTACACAAGATGATTGGATTAGAACAACTAAATTACAGATTTATAACAAAATAGTAAATTACCACTTAAGAAAGGTTAAGATTCAGATTTAGGAGAATCTTAGACTTGGGATTTCACTATCACATCATATCTTATATTAAAATATGAATTTAAACATGTTAATTAATTTGCAAAGGAGGTTGTAGTCATCACTCACCTCCTGGTGAAGTGATGACGATTTTAACTCCATACATCACTCTCATGTATGTATTTCATTTCAAATCACAAACCTTGCTCCTCAACATAATCCCAGCCACTCTCATGGTCAAGGACAAGTTGCCAAAAGAGTAACTCCATACTCTCAAACACATCTTCTCATATTATGAAAGAAAGCATAAAACATGCAAGTATGATGGCCAATCACACAAACAAGCATTTCAGATCTGAAACAACTCTTGAAATATGCAAGAAACTAACATTTAGTACGAAATTCATATGTTCATACAAGCTATGACATGGGAGTTACTCTCCCATGTCCAAGGAAAGGAAAGTACTCGTCCATGATAGTATACAGTAGAAAATGTGTAGAATTTTCAGAATTCAACACAGTTTAGAGAAGGAAAAGCTAAGTAATCTCAAGGTATAACCCAAGAAAGGTAGAATTCCGGCTTGAGGATGAAATCCCACTCCTACATCTGCTCCAAATCGGGCAAACCTCTCTCCCAAGAAGCTTGGTGGAGTGAAGAAGCTCGGCTGCACCTTGGAGAAGAAGCTTGGAGAAGAAGAGAAGAAGAATGGAGGTTCTTTGGCAAGGAACCACCTCTTTTCTCCTCCAAACCATCCTCCTCTGCTCTAGGCTTGCTTTGGGATGAGGGAACTGACACAAATGACTGGGCATAACCACCCATTAAGTTCCCACTTCATTTTAAACAAAAAATCGTATTTTTCAAAATGCTGAAACTGCCAGATGCACGTCGTGCACCCAAAGTATACGTCGTGCAACTTTACAAAAAGTTCCAGTTTGCTCCAGAATGCACTGTGCATGGTGTGCGCTGAAGTAATGCACACCGTGCAACTTTCCAGAAACCTTTAGCTCCCAGGTGCACGGCGTGCGTTAAAGAAATGCACGCCGTGCAACTTTCTAGAACTTTTAGTCTGCTCATAACTTTTAGCGTGTAGGTCCAATTTACATGCCATAAAAAAAGTGGTATTTGTGTAGTTTCGAACCCCAAAACATGTAGATACTTGAGGAGTGATACAATAAGAGATAATATGATATATTCCTCATCATTTCATTGCAAAATATAGTACCTACAATCCAAACCATGAGACAAGTAAGAATAGCTAAAAATATAGAATTTAGCATGAATGAGAGTGATAATTGAGTCAAAACAACATGGATATGCAACCAAACATGATCTAAAAGATGATATGATTTGTGCACATCAAATCCCCCTAAGCTTAAACCATTGCTTGTCCTCAAGCAAAAAGAGCATAGAAACATAAATGAAGAATTGTCAAGTTCATGAATAGATCAAATGAAATGAAAGATGTGTATAAGACCAAACCAACCATGATCAACATGTTTATGCTCATAGCCATGAATTCAACTTAAACACCCAAGAAAGCGATTTTTAGTTCAGCAGGTTTGGTCACAATTAAATAAATCAATCAATTAAACAACACTAAGTAGATTTTGGATGACCAAGCCAAGCAATTAGTGGATGTGCAACTCAAACTCTCAACTATTAAGGATACAAATGATGAAATCTTAGTTAAAATTGACAATTTTGGCTGTACTCTCCTTCTTTCCCAAAAATGACATTATAATGGATTATGGGTTCCGACACTTGGCTGCTAATGTAGGCTTATGCACACATGGAATGTTGGTTGGGGTATTTTACCCTCTTTTAAGACATACCACCTAACCATCATGGCCAGATCGGACTTACACTAGGCTAGCATGATATGTGGGAAATTTAGCCATCTTTTATGGGGTATAAAGATGAGATAAGCCAAAAGAAATTTTAATTTTTTTCCAAAACATAGGAGAGTCAACTAAATTGCAACATTAGATAGATTTCATTCATTTGTTTTGTTTTGTTTTTTCATTGAAAGAGTGGTTGAAAATGCACTAAGAGCTTGATAAGGGCATCATGTATTCCAAATGATGTTGTAAAGTTGATTTACTCACAAAAATTGAAACCATTACATGTTTTAAGCAATCAAGGATGTGAAAGATGAATGTTCAGGCTAGAAGCATAAACCAGAGTTAAGTACATGTTGATGGCCAAAAGGTTTCATTTGATTAATGCATGCCTTTTACAATTTCTCCAAATGTTATTTCTCATCAAAAGAGGACAATCAGTTAAGCATAGGAGTTCTATCCACATATAGAAGATAAAACTCATATCATACTAGATTTGCCACAAGAAGAGCAGAATTGAAAACAAAAGACTGAAATGTGAACACAAAACAAAAGCAATTGACAAGAAGCAAATAACATGAAAGGGAAAAGCTAAAAGAACTAGGTTACCATCTGGTTTCTCCCCTCTAAGCTTGAAATCTACAGTGTCCTCACTATATAAATCAAACTAAAAAGGTTGCAACTGGGTACCTCATCATGGTGGAAACATCAAAGTCCATGGAGGACCGGTGCTCTGATTTGCAGTTGGAAATTATTGTGCTAAAGATTGATGCCTCCTTGAAAATATGTCCTTGATTTGGGGCAAGCAAAAGCACCTATGAGCTACAGCAAGAATAGTCTTTGGTATGCCAATACTATTTGTCTTTTCATTCTCCTTTGAAGCATCATCAAAATATGAGTTGGGAAGAGTGTTCTCATTATAAAGCAATGTGTCATATAGAGTGTGAGGAGGAAAGACATGTGGCTTGCTTGAAGAATCAACATGTAGAGCATGTGTTGTGGCTTTCTCCCCTTTAGTTGCAACTTCATAATCATCATGGATATCAACACCATCATAGTTTGAAGGATATAACTCTATAACAACTCCATTTTTCAATCTCACCAGCCTGAAATATGTAGGATTTGTCTTCGGTGGACTAGGCAAGAAAGGTGGAAATGCTTCTTTGTTAGGAAGAGCTTGCTGGGCAATTTGTTTCTCCAAGATGTAAGCATGACTGGCAATATCGTCCACCTTAGAAGAGAGTTGCAAATGGAACCCTTCATTGATTGTTTTTCTTGATGGAACTCCTCATTTTGCTGCATTTGAGTTGAAATAAATGTTGCAAGCATGGGCTCTAATCTAGAAGTTACTTGTGGTTGTTGTGGCTGAATGAAATTTGGGTTCACATTGTTGTAGACGTCCGGTGGAGTCTAACCCATTGGAGAATAAATAGAAGAAGCATAACATATAGAAGATGAGTGTCCAAGAAACCCACATGCATCATAAATATTGTAGGTTGTTTGAATTAGTTGTGTGCTTAGATTCTCAAACCTTTGTGACAAAGTGTCTAGCCTTACTGCAATCAAGTCTATAGCATCAACCATGTGATCTTCCACTTGCATTTCAGAAGTAGTATGTGAAAAGGATGGGTGGTAGCTTGTAGCCAAACTCCATTGGCAATGATTTGCTGCCATATCTTCAATAATAGCATATGCTTCTCTATAAGATTTGTTCATTAGAGCTCCATTTGCAGCTGCATCAATAGACATCCTTGTATTGTAGAACAAACCATTATAGAAAGATTGCAGTAGAAGCCAATTGCTTAGACCATGATGTGGACAAAGATTTTGAAGATCTTTGAACCTCTCCCATGTATCATACAAGGTCTCTCCATCCCTTTGAGAATAATTTATGAGTTGAATCCTCAGTTGTAAATTTTTTCTAGGTGGAAAATATCTTGCCAAAAAAACCTTTAGAAGCTCCTCCCAAGTGTCGATTGACTTCTTTGGAAAAGTATAGAGCCATGCCTTGGCTCTATCTCTAAGAGAGAATGGAAAAAGGATTAGGTGTATCCCATCAGTAGGAACACCATATATCTTTATGGTGCTTAGAAACTGTAGAAATTCAATAATGTGGAGGTTTGGATCCTCCATTGGTGTCCCTCCAAATGCATTTTACTGTAGCAATTGTATGATGGCTGGGCTGATAGAAAACTCCTTTGCGTCAAATTTTGAAATATTAATAGGCCCACTCATGTGCATTGCAGCTGTACCAAAGTAGTCCTAAGAGGAAGGTCATCCTCCTTGACTAGTTCTTCATGTGGTGGATGTGGCGTAGATGGTGGTGGTGTATGTGGTATGGATGAAGGTGGTGGATATGAGGATGTGGAAGAATGTGGTATGGGTGTTGGTGGTGAATTAGGTGTGAATGATGGTGTTGTGGATGAAGGATGCATGGGTGAATGTCGTTTGGATGATGGTTGTGTGGGTTGTGATTCCTCCATACATGTTTGGGTTTCACTCCTTCTTGCTCCATGAGGGCTACAAATGATGTGTTCATTTTATGAATGTAGAGATATGCACGGTTCAAGGATCTTTTTATGAACACCCCATATGCTCCTCTTTTCTCCCCAACAACGGCGCCAAAAACTTATTGGTTGTTTACACTAACGAGTTTCAATCATATAATGATCTTTTACTCAACTAGCTATTTCCCACAAGCATACGAGAGTAGTTGTAGTCGAGGTCGAACACAAGGAGCATTGGTTAGCTAGGCGCAAGGGTTATGATTTTCAATAATCTAGATCATTGTACACAAGATGATTGGATTAGAACAACTAAATTACAGATTTAAAACAAAATAGTAAATTACCACTTAAGAAAGGTTAAGATTCAGATTTAGGAGGATCTTAGACTTGGGATTTCACTATCACATCATAGCTTATATTAAAATATGAATTTAAACATGTTAATTAACTTGCAAAGGAGGTTGTAGTCATCACTCACCTCCCGGTGAAGTGATGACGATTTTAACTCCATACATCACTCTCGTGTATGTATTTCATTTCAAATCAAAAACCTTGCTCCTCAACATAATCCCAGCCACTCTCGTGGTCAAGGACAAGTTGCCAAAAGAGTAACTCCATACTCTCAAACACATCTTCTCAGATTATGAAAGAAAGCATAAAACATGCAAGTATGATGGCCAATCACACAAACAAGCATTTCAGATCTGAAACAACTCTTAGAATATGCAAGAAACTAACATTTAGTACGAAATTCATATGTTCATACAAGATATGACATGGGAGTTACTCTCCCATGTACAAGGAAAGGAAACTACTCGTCCATGATAGTGTACAGTAGAAAATGTGCAGAATTTTTAGAATTCAACATGGTTTAGAGAAGGAAAAGCTAAGTAATCTCAAGGTGTAACCCAAGAAAGGTAGAATTTCGGCTTGAGGATGAAATCCCACTCCTACATCTCCTCCAAACCGGGCAAACCTCTCTCCCAAGAAGCTTGGTGGAGTGAAGAAGCTCTGTTGCACCTTGGAGAAGAAGCTTGGAGAAGAAGAGAAGAAGAATGGAGGTTCTTTGGCAAGGAACCACCTCTTTTCTCCTCCAAATCATCCTCCTCTGCTCTAGGCTTGCTTTGGGATGAGGGAACTGACACAAATGACCGGGCATAACCGCCCATTAAGTTCCCACTTCATTTTAAACAAAAACTCGTATTTTTCAAAATGCTGACACTGCCAGGTGCACATCGTGTACCCAAGGTGCACGCCGTGCAACCTTACAAAAACTTTCAGTTTGCTCCAAAATGCACTGTGCATGGTGTGCACTGAAGTAATGCACGTCGTGCAACTTTCTAGAAACCTTTAGCTCCCAAGTGCATGGCGTGCGCTGAAGAAATGCACGCCGTGCAACTTTTCAGAACTATTAGTCTGCTCAACTCTCCCAGGTGCACGGCGTGCACCTGGCTGTTCTGGGCTGTTGTGTATTCTGATCATAACTTTCAGCGTGTAGGTCCAATTTACGTGTCGCAAAAAGTGGTATTTGCATAGTTTCGAACCCCAAAACATGTAGATACTTGAGGAGTGATCCAATAAGAGATAATATGATATATTCCTCATCATTTCATTGCAAAATATAGTACCTACAATCCAAACCATGAGACAAGTAAGAATAGCTAAAAATATAGAATCAAGCATGAATTACAGTGATAATTGAGTCAAAACAACATGTATATGAAACCAAACATGATCCAAAAGATGATATGATTTGTTCACATCACCTTCGAGCGAAAGAAGTCTCCCGCCTCTGTAGTAGTCCACATGGACCACCTGGAATTCCATGTCCCACAATGAATCGGAAGGAGTCACACCCTCATGTCAGCGTACTAGTCACCGACACACTCTCCTGCAACCAGTCACTTTTCTACAGTTGTCTTTCCCTTATTATGTGTCCCTTATTGGGTAGCACTTGCTCCGGCTCTCTCGTTTACCACAACTAGAGAGAATGACAACTTTACAGAGCAACCGGTGTTCTGATTTGTACTTTGAGAAGCCCTCAATACCCCTATATATAGGAGGGTCATGGGACAGGGTTCTCTATCTCAGGCAATGCGAGATTAAAGCAGGAGTAGAAGGGTTCAAGATTTTCCACAAAACAACCAACTGTGCCACCTGAACCGATCATTTCAAGCATGAAATGGTCGGTTGGGGACCTGAGCCGATCGTTTCACATCTGAACCGATCGGTTGGGACACCTGAGCCGATCGGTTCAATTCTGATCCGATCGGTTGGTGGTCCTGGTCCAACTCAAATTGACTTTCATATTTGTTTCCAACTAATCAAATATTAATCCTTGTCCAAATCGAATTTGTACAAGTGAAACAAATTGTATTTACAAAATAGTCTTCTGACTTTCCAAACGATCTCGGTTAGACCAGTTGAGCCGATCGGTTCAACCCCTGAACTGGTTGTCTCAGCCTATCTTGAGTCGATCGATTCATCACATGAGCCGATCGATTCACCAACCTGAGTCGATCGGTTCATCCCTATGAGTCGATCAGTTCATCCCTATGAGTCGATCGGTTGGGGCAGCAGACTGTGCAAATCAGTCAACTGTAGTTTCAATCAATATGATACTCTAATCAATCGGTCCAACACCTTGAACACTATGATACTCAACTATCAATTGATTGAGTGTTTAATTGAACAACTAAACTCCTTTAGTAATCAATCTAAACATTATTTGTGGATAAACTCCTCTTCCAGGTTAAATCCTATGTGTGTGACCCTGTAGGTCCATTTCACATTGGCAGTGAAAGTCCATAACACTTATGACTTCACAAGCAAAGAATGGTGCCTAGTCACACATTAGTGCTACCCAAGTGAAAAGGAAAGTTGGAGAACAACTTTCAATCCTACAATCCATGAATGGTGTTACAGCGAATGTATAATTCCTTTGTCATTGATATCTCAAATGAACTTAAGGCATGGAACAGTCATCCTATCAACATTCATTCACTTTCTTGATATCAGAGTAGATTGGAGGAGATATGTATGACATCAATATCATATATTGATTCACACATGCGTGCACGCCTATCTCAATCCTACTCATCAAGTGGCCATGGATATCAAACTCCCTCAGGAGGGACAAATCCCATATCTATCACTCACCCCTCAAAAGCCCCATGTGTCAAAGCCACCCAATCATCACCTTTATAGCAACCCATGTTTTATAATTGTGTTTGATGATGTCAAAGTGTACCCAATGACATGTGTTGAGTGTAGTGATTTTAGGTCAAAGAATCACACTCACCACCATCACTGTGAGAACTCACTATGACTACCATGTCATGGTTCTGATGCATCCCTATTTTAGGGCTTCATCTTGTGTTATGTTGCTCTTCAATCACATCTATACCTGTTAGATAACATGCCATTCCTCCCAATATGCTTATTTCTATAAAATGCACATATGGACATTATTTGCATGTTTTTCAAGCATTTGGACCACACTTGATGGAAGAGAGAGAGAAGGAGTGATCCTAGGGTTCCTCTACCCTTAGAGAGACCCAAAGTGAATTCCAAGGCTTCCTCAACCTACCCCTAGTGGACAAAGATCATTTGAAGCAAATATGTCCAAGAAAATCCAAAGAACATAGTCAAAGTTCTGATCCAGGACCCATCACGACCGTGGTACCACAGAACGGCTGTGCTAAGTCACTTGCAAATCAACTCCAAGTCAAGCAAAGAGCACCACGGATGTGCAGCCAAGAACGATCGTGCAAAGAGCAGCCACCATGGCCGTGCTACAGAAGATCACCATGACCATTTTACACCACCACGACTGCCATCATCCAACCCACCACGGCCGTCGTACTCCACCACAGTCTTGCAACACCCTATCCACCACGGCCGTGGTGACCACCACAGTCGTGGCCATTCAGACCAAAACCATGTAACTTCGATGGAATAAACCCAAAACCGTGCCCCATCCACCACTGTCGTGGCCTACCCCATCCACCACGGTCCTGCTACTCACAAAACTCACCTAGTTGTCACTGGTTTGCCCATTTTGCCCCTACTTGACCTAGTGCTTCCTCCCCACACCTATATATACCTAGGTGCTGGCTGGGGCACGATATTAGCTACCTTCGACCACCTCCTAGCTCCCCAAATCGCCATCCACTACATTCCACTCCATATCCACCTCAAATCCACTCCATTTCACCATTTCCACCCCCAAATCACTAGTTTAGACTAGTTCCTACCCATAATCCCCTTCATTCATCACCCTTGCACCCTAGAGGAGGGAGGAGGATGACCTATAGCTGCTAGAGAGGGGGATTTCAACCACTACTTCTAGCCCCATGGCCACCTCTATCTCTTTCTTCTCTCTTTTTATATTTTCCATTTCTATGAGTAGCTAGGCCCATGTGGGTGGGTTGTTTGGGGGAAATTATGTTACTTTGATACCATGTTGGGAGGAAATGACATGTAAATGTTGTAATTCTATTTGTTAATGATTATATTCTATTTGCATCTCATTCTCCATGGATTGCTTGTTGGTTTGTGTGTGGAATCACCTAGGAATTTAGGCAAATTGCTTATATGTGTGAATTTTCGGATTTGCCCCTATGTCCAATTCTTGGATCCCTAGGTTGCCTCCTATCTTCCTACATCCTAATCAATCTCCCTAAACCTAAGTGAGAGATCTAAGTAGCTAGATTAGGTAATTCTAGTGCAATTAGCATGGAGCCTTCTCAAGGCTAGAATGTGGGGGAATTGGGGTCCAAAACCCTAATCTCACCTCCCAATTACTACCCTCTGCCCCTAATTTCCCTAGGAATGCCTAATATAGAAACCTAGACTTTATTAGACTCTAATTGAATTGTACCTAATCCCTAACCCAATTGAGCCTCTAAGGGTAGTAGGGGGTGTTAGGGACTAGTTCCCCTATGCACAACCTATCATATCCATGGTCAGTTAGTAGCTTAGGTTAATTCATTAGACTCTAAATTGTTGTTTGGTTTGGATAATCTAAATGGAATCATAATGTTCATATGTCACCCCCAACTGAAGTGATAAGTTCATACCCCTAAACAACCCACACATCTCTTTACTACTTGAAACCCTAGTTTTGTGCTTGCTTAGCTTAATTAATTCTTGTTGGATAAATTGGACATTATAATAAATCCCTTTGTTTCGATGATGACAAACATTTCATTCTTGTTGATCTAACGTGCTACTTGAGTGTTGCAGGAATAAAGTGGATGACAAAGCTCTAGGGAAACTATACGCTTGAATGATTGTAAAAGTAATACAATGTAATCAATTGTAAACTTGTACAAATATATAATGTACAAGTACTTAGATCTCATGTAAATCAAGCGTTAGATCTTCCCTAGCCAAACACCACACTTAGACAGGTCATCCCTTTCAAATAGGTTCACAAATGCACACTCATACATTTACTTAGTGCCTAAATTGAAAGATTGAAACAGGGTCAATCTCGGTCGACCAAACTCCTCGACCGAGACACTCTCGGTCGACAAACTTCTCGACCGAGAATGACCCAAGTAGCCGTTAGACACAGCTGACAAAGTAGTTGACAGTTGCAAATGAACGTTGATCCAGAGAGCCTCTCGGTCGACAAAACTTCGACCGAGTAGGTATCTCGGTCGACAAATTGTCGACCGAGATGGTCTCTGACAGCAACTGCAGAATAAAGTAACTAGTCGTTACTAATGCACCTAACTTATATCTAACGGCTAGTTAAGCACTTAGAAGCCCCTAGAAGTTGTCTAGAACGTCCTTAAGTATCCATAGGCCACTCCTATAAATAGGACATGCCTTAGGACACCAAAATACACAAAAAGCTATACTTGTGCTATACTTGAGCTTGAATACTCACTTGCAATCTGTTTTAGAGCAATAGAGCAATTCCTACACTTGCCATTCATTCATATTGCTCCCATTTCGTGTCCTATAGGCTAGTATCTCCCATCCACTACAATCACATTGTCATACACATTGGTTAGGAGATCTATACGCTTGATATAGGCAAATCAAGCCTTGTGCTTACAACGATATTGTAATTTCTATTTTCCTTCTTGTTCCTTTTTATCCTTTGTACTCTCCTTGCTACTCCTAGGATTGGAGGCTGCGGATCGGAGAGGGTTGACTTCTCAGGTAGAGAAGGGGACTTCAAGCTACTTCAAGAAGGCTATCGCACGGGAAGCTACTTCAGAAGGCTGGTGCAACGGGAGTTGGTGCACCTACTTCAAGGGAAGGCTGCTTCAAGGTTGGGCGATTACTTCTAGGTGAAGGCTGCTTGAAGGGTTTGGGAGAAGAAATTGTATTTTATGTAAAGTCCTTGCGAGGTAATAAAATAAATTTCTTTTCAAATCCCGGTTGGGTAAGCAACCGGGTAGTGGACTGACTTCCTTAGTATTTGCTAAGGTTGGAACCACTCTAAACCCTGTGTCTCCTTGTCCAATATTTTCATTGTGGTTGTTTGAGTTAATTAATTATTAAAATCTCTATAAAACTCTATTCACCCCCCCTCTAGTAGTTTTTCAATTGGTATCAGAGCAGGCTTCAAGGAACCCTAACCAGGTCTTGAAGAATGAAGGGAGGAGGTGACTACGACCATAGACAAAGGAGCAACTTGGACAAATTTTCAACAAGCTGCAATTGGTGTTTAGGAACAAACCATACAACAATCGGCTGTCCATGGAAAGAAAAGAAGAAAGAGGTCCATAAAAATTGTTTCATTGCTACAACCAATGAGGAAGAAGAAGAAGAGGTAAGCCTTCTTGATTTATCAAAAGAAGAGCTAATTTCTAGTCTTGAAGAAACTCACAATAAGTATATTGAGTGCAAGAAGAAATTAAAGAAATCTAGTAAAACAAACGATGAGTTAAATGCTAGACTTTTTGCTCTTACATCTGAAAATGACGATTTATATGCTAAATTGAATACTCTTGGTTTCGAAAAAGATGACATTGCTTCTGAAAACCGTACTTTGAAATCATCTCTAAGTAATAGTGAAGTGAAGATTTTTACTCTAGAAACAAATTATGATCTTCTATATCAAGAAAAGGTTGAATTACTTGCAAAGTTAAATGATTTTCAAAAACAACCTGTTTTGTGTACACATCTAGATTATGATAATATAGTAAAAGAAAGGAATTCTTTATCATCTAATCTAGATCAAGCAAAACTAGATATTAAGAAAAGAATGGATGAGATCGCTAAGTTGCAACAAGAAGTTAGTAGGTTAAGCAACAATGGAATCCTTGATAGAATTTTGGATGATTCCTATCATCAAATTGGGAGAAGAGGACTAGGTTATAAGCCCAAAGGGAAATCTCATCAACAACCTAGTTGGAGAAAGACACGAGCACATCAAGCCACATTTGTACCAAAGAACAACCTAGAACAAAACCATAGAAAAAGACTTGAGGTTGATTCTATATGTTGCCATTACTGCTCACGTCTTGGACATTACTCTTTTTCATGCCCATACAAGAAAAAGAATGTTGAGTTAGTATGGGTTCCGAAACCCCCAAATTGAATTGATTAGACTAAGTTGAGATATGACCAAAGACTTTAAATTGCACATCCTTATGTCTATCTCAACTTAACATAAAGGGATAACAAAATGATTCAAGTAACTAAAATCTCTAACTTGAAAACTTATCTTAATTAAGGTCCTCAAAACTTAATTTTTTTTAATATGATTAGTTGAGATTTGATCTAAATATTACTTTGATATTCATATGTTTTATCTCAACTAAAACTGATTCTTAAACTGCATAATTGAATTAGACATAGTCTACATTTTACTCGAAATCAATAAATAGTTCTGTAGGTAAAACAGAAACCTTGTCGGTCGAGAAATCGTCGACCGAGCAGTCAGTCGGTCGAGAAATCGTCGACCGAACTGGTCACTGATTTCAGTCTGCAGTGAAATTACTGAACAACTGATTGATCAATGGCTATCTATATGTTGTTAATAACTGTTTTACAAAACAAGTTGAAGATCTTTTTTAATATAAATAACATCATTCTCTAAGTTGAAAATCAAGTTTAGAAATCCCTATTTTATAATGTTTTATATGATTTTCTTTAAAGCATCTATCTAGATAGAAATCATGTGTTATGACATTCAGTTTAAATGATTACAATCACTGTATTTCATGAAATTATCATTCTATTGGACATGCTTTCACTATTTCATCATTAAGCATGCTGTTGTGTTAACCCAAATAGATAATGATAATTGCATGCGTGAGTCTTGATGATAAGCAAGCAAAATAATTCATTGGTGATATGACTATTAAAAATGCTTGCAAAGAACAAAATGTTACAAAATTTCTCAAATTGATATCTTTAAAAAAACTTGAGATATTAATCATGCTTTCATTGTTAAGAAAATGTTCTCATATTGAGTATCACTTAACATGCTTCATCATGATCATTATGTTTCATTGGTTTAAAATAAGCTTTGATTCATATATACAAATCATGAATGATCATTGTGATTCGGATAATTGCAAATGTCATTGGCTTAAAAGCATCGTGACATAATAGATAATAATTGTGGACACAGCTTGTGATGAAGATGTTGCTATGTCAAGCCAAACGGTGCCTCTTAGAAAAAAATATTAATATTTTTATCATTTGCTTGTTCTAAGAAATCAAAAGCAAATATCTTGACTTTAAAGACATTAATCTTGCTTTCAAAATATATATTTCTAAAAGAATCTTATGATAAGGGTATAAGAAGAAATGGGATTTGATATTTCTGTACCCATAAGCATATGAAACATCATTTACAATGAATGTAAAACATGCATTCTAGAAAAATCTAGGACAAAGACTTCACTAATGATGCTCATATTAAGTTTTTATAATGGGTATATCTTAATGTGCTTCAAATTGATATTTATAGATATCTGCAGAAATTCTACTTCACATATGTTTATCTTGGAAATCTGCAGAATTTGCCTCTTGGTTAAAATTAAAATTAACCAAGGGGCGCTATGGTCGTAGTCAAGGGCGACCTAAAATAAGCTTTGACAAAATGCTTATTTGGACATCAATTTATTGAACTTAATCTTAGTATACTTTTAATAAAGGTCAAAATCAAAAATTTAAAATCATTTGTGACCTTAAAAGTCTTAAATTGTAAACTTGTAAGATTAAGGGGGAGCTTATAAAAACAAATTTGATTATTTGATTATGAAGCTTACAAAAACATTTGTTAACATCATTTGGAGTTTGTTATGACCTTCGGATTCTTAAAAGTAATTTGTATGAAAAAGAATTTCATCAAAATAATATATCTTGCTCTTAAAGGAACTCTCTAAACAAATCAGGGCTTAACATCCCTTGCATTTGGTTGGAGACATTTTTATGTACTCTAAGATTAAAGGATTCTCATTTAATTTAGGGCTTAACATACCTTGATAAAATGAGAAATCAATATACATTCATAAGCGTAAAAGGAATCTCATATCATTTCAAAGCTTAACATCCTTTGCAAATAATTGAGACACAAATTGTGGATAAAATTAGACAAAAATGATATTAAATCCATGTTCCTAATAGGATATCTATTTAAGGGGGAGCTTAATATAAAATTAAGGGGGAGAAGAAATAAAATGTTCAAACTGGATATCTTTTTGAAATGACAAAGGGGGAGAAAGAATATAAAATCAAAAATATAAATGAGTTTCATCTTGATGGCCAACACTTACTTGTAAAACAAGAATGGCTACAAAAGGTAATCCTCAGGTATGAAACTCACATGCTTTATATTTCCTTATTTCATATTTTAGGAAATGTTTGTCATCTTCAAAAAGGGGGAGATTGTTGGATAAATTGGACATTATAATAAATCCCTTTGTTTCGATGATGACAAACATTTCATTCTTGTTGATCTAACGTGCTACTTGAGTGTTGCAGGAATAAAGTGGATGACAAAGCTCTAGGGAAACTATACGCTTGAATGATTGTAAAAGTAATACAATGTAATCAATTGTAAACTTGTACAAATATATAATGTACAAGTACTTAGATCTCATGTAAATCAAGCGTTAGATCTTCCCTAGCCAAACACCACACTTAGACAGGTCATCCCTTTCAAATAGGTTCACAAATGCACACTCATACATTTACTTAGTGCCTAAATTGAAAGATTGAAACAGGGTCAATCTCGGTCGACCAAACTCCTCGACCGAGACACTCTCGGTCGACAAACTTCTCGACCGAGAATGACCCAAGTAGCCGTTAGACACAGCTGACAAAGTAGTTGACAGTTGCAAATGAACGTTGATCCAGAGAGCCTCTCGGTCGACAAAACTTCGATCGAGTAGGTATCTCGGTCGACAAATTGTCGACCGAGATGGTCTCTGACAGCAACTGCAGAATAAAGTAACTAGCCGTTACTAATGCACCTAACTTATATCTAACGGCTAGCTAAGCACTTAGAAGCCCCTAGAAGTTGTCTAGAACGTCCTTAAGTATCCATAGGCCACTCCTATAAATAGGACATGCCTTAGGACACCAAAATACACAAAAAGCTATACTTGTGCTATACTTGAGCTTGAATACTCACTTGCAATCTGTTTTAGAGCAATAGAGCAATTCCTACACTTGCCATTCATTCATATTGCTCCCATTTCGTGTCCTATAGGCTAGTATCTCCCATCCACTACAATCACATTGTCATACACATTGGTTAGGAGATCTATACGCTTGATATAGGCAAATCAAGCCTTGTGCTTACAACGATATTGTAATTTCTATTTTCCTTCTTGTTCCTTTTTATCCTTTGTACTCTCCTTGCTACTCCTAGGATTGGAGGCTGCAAATCGGAGAGGGTTGACTTCTCAGGTAGAGAAGGGGACTTCAAGCTACTTCAAGAAGGCTATCGCACGGGAAGCTACTTCAGAAGGCTGGTGCAACGGGAGTTGGTGCACCTACTTCAAGGGAAGGCTGCTTCAAGGTTGGGCGATTACTTCTAGGTGAAGGCTGCTTGAAGGGTTTGGGAGAAGAAATTGTATTTTATGTAAAGTCCTTGCGAGGTAATAAAATAAATTTCTTTTCAAATCCCGGTTGGGTAAGCAACCGGGTAGTGGACTGACTTCCTTAGTATTTGCTAAGGTTGGAACCACTCTAAACCCTGTGTCTCCTTGTCCAATATTTTCATTGTGGTTGTTTGAGTTAATTAATTATTAAAATCTCTATAAAACTCTATTCACCCCCCCTCTAGTAGTTTTTCAATTATTTCCTTGCTTAGTTAGCTTCTTGCTTTGCTCTTGTCTTTTTAATGCTAGTGTAGCTCTTTAATTGCTCTTTTACTTCTCTCTTGCTTGCCTTAGTGTAATTTGCCTTTTCATATCTAGCTTAGTCCTTTCTTTCCTGCTTAGTCTTAATCTAGTCTAGGGTTAACATAGATTTCATTCTTGTATTTAATTCCTCATTTTTTCATAGTAGTTTAACAATAAAATCACCTTTAAACCCTTAACCCTAGTCTCTGCAGTAGGAACCTAGCCAAACTAACCTAGCTCTAGCACCCCCTCTTTTCCCTATGGATCGACCCTGTACTTGCCACCTTCCTATACTATGACATGACCCCGTGCGCTTACGGGTGTAGTGTTTTAGTGTGAGTAGGTGTTAAGTTGGGTTTATAAATTTCAAAAGCAAATTCCCATCACGTGTGTTCTGACCTCGTGGGGCACATCTAGTCGGGTCAAATTGTCTAGTGTGTTGCACCTCTAGCGGAAGCGCACCAAGCTTTCTGGCACTGTTGCCGGGGATTAGAGGCATTCGGCCTAGCTAGTTAGTTTTGCTTTGAATTTTCCTATTGCCCTCATCATTGCTATTCTTTATTCATTTTTCTTTGCATTCTTTGTGTATATTGGTTTACTAACTTGCTTTCTTTTGTTTGGTTGTGCTTTGTGCATGTGACAAGCCATTCAAGAGGAAATGAGATGGAAGACCAAAATGTGCCTCGCAAGTCCTTGCAAGATTACTTCATGTCGAGCAACTACCAGTCACCTATTGCATCTAGAGTCACCCAAATGCAAGGGGAGTAATTTTCTATTCCTCCAGGTCTTCTTGGGCTCCTGCCCACCTTCTATGGCTCGGAGAGTAAAAACCCCTACAAGCATGTGGATGCCTTCCTAGAGATGTGTGCCACCTTCAGAACGTCAATGACAAGTGATGACTCAATTCAGCTCACATTGTTCCCCTTTTCACTCAAGGATAGGGCCAAGGAATGGTATGATTCAAGGAGAGACATCATGAGTTGGGGTGAGATGAAGATGGCATTCTTGAGGAAGTTCTACTCTACTGCAAGGATGACACAAATGTGGTGGTCAATAGTGAGTTTCAACCAAATGGATAATGAAAAGTTCCATGATGCTTGGGATAGGTTGCAAAATATGTTGAGAGAGTGCTCGCACCATGAGATACCTTTGTGGCAGCTTGTGCAAGCATTCTACTCAGGTTTGTCATCAAGGGATCAAGCTATAGTGGATTCTTCTTATGGAGGTGTTTTCATGACAAAGCCACCGAAGGAGTCATGGTTGTTGTTTGAGCAATTGGTAGAAAATTCAAGGAACCAAGCTTCTAGCATGATCTGTGATGGGGATCGGGACTTTAGTGAGCCTTCTATTTCTAATGATCCCAATGCACAAGTGATGAAGTTTATGGGAGAAATGATGAAACTCATGAAAAGTCAAGGAGGAAATGGTCCTTGCCATCCGGTCAACTACATTGGTTCTTTTAAGGGATAAGTGAAGACACCTTACTCCTATATCTACTCAGAACCACAAAGTCCAATCTACTGCTCTAGGTTTGAGGAAGAGGTTCTCTCTATATTGAAGATCTTTGATGATGTCCAAAACAATGTTGCAAGACTTGAAGAAAAGATAGAGCAACTGTCTTCTACACTTGCTCTTCAAGAAGAAAAGTTAGCTTCAAGATCCATCTTGAGTTACCATGAAACAAGTGTACCTATGCCTTCTTCCCATGTTTTCTACAATCCAGCTCCCACGCAAGTGCATCCCATCTACCATTTTCAAGGCTATCCTAAGCCTTACACTCCTCCACCACCTCCATCACCTCAAATTTCCCAAAACTTCACTTTCCAACCCCAATTCTCTCCTCCCCCTCAATTCTCTTCTCCACCTCAATTTCAACCCCAAGTGTCACCTCCACCTCATCCACAGCCACAACATGTTCTCCCTCTCCACCATGAGCAAGGTAGTGTTGTGATAGTTATAAGGAGTGGGAAAAACTTGAGCAGTCCGCAAGTCAAAGAAAGAGTGACAAAGCCAAGTAAAAGCAGTCGAGTGGTGATGTTGTGATTGAGATTGCCGAAGATGATCATTTGCCACCCCGTGTTGATATTGGGAGTCCTAGTGCTCCACCTCATGCTACACCAGAGGAAGATCGTGCTGAGTCAAGTGGACTAATAGCTAGTGAGCCACCATTTCTCGAAGCACTAGATGAGCCCCCGGCTGTGAAAAGAAGACAAAAGAACAATATGGACATTCTTGAGGTCTTCCGACAAGTGAAGGTCAACATTCCTCTCTTGGATGCAATCAAACAAATTCTATCATATGCCAAGTGTCTCAAATACCTATGCACTGTGAAAAGAAGGTCAATAGGGAGGATTCCAAAGAGGGTGAGATTGACTGAGCAAGTGAGCTCCATCATACAACATGCCCTTCCCGTAAAGAGAAAATACCCAGGAACCCCACTCATACCTAGTTACATAGGGGGACATCGCATAGACAAGTCCTTACTTGATTTGGGATCTAGTGTGAATTTGATGTCATACCATGTCTATGTTGAGCTGGGCTTAGGCAAGTTGAAGCCAACACATTACACTCTCCAGTTGGTAGATAGATCCATAAAAGTGCCCATGGGTAGAGTGGATGATATCTTGGTGATGATAGATAAAGAAAAAGGCATGGTGTTCACGGTGGATTCCATTGTACTTGATATGGAGCCGGAGGATAGGAAGATTCCCATCATCTTGGGAAGACCGTTCTTGTCTACAACTGATGCCGACATTCATGTGCGTAGTGGCACTATGATAGTCTCATTCATGGACATGAAGATCAACATCAACATGTACAAGACCCCAACCCAGTGAGTCCGAGATAGGGATATTGGACATGATCACTTCACAAGTCCAAATGGGCATTTGAGAGGACACCAAGGTGAAGAAATTAGTGACGATTATTGTGATGAAAGGGATGAGGAAATAGATTGAGTGAAAATGAAGGATGCATGTTTTGCAAGAATGGGCACATGAGGATTTCAAATGGGTGAATTTTGAAGAATCACAAAGAAGCCTAGCTGAAGGCAAGAAACTCAGTGCTCGTGGGAGGCAACCCACCTAGGTTTGGGAATTTTTGACCCAATATACATTTTTGATACTTTTGCTTTGTTTTTACATTTTTCCAAGAAAACACACGCAGATACTTGTATTTGATAGTTTTTGTGTAGTTTTGAGATGTGAAGGTGAGAACAGAGTGAAATGAAGAAGGAATGGATAAAATTTTGATAAAGAATCAATAGAATATCAACTTGAGATCAAAGTTTTGATGTTTAAACAATATTTGAGTATTATACTTCTATTACAGTGCACACCATGACCGTGGTGACATGGAACGGCCGTGGTGGTGCACTCACATTCAACAGAGAAATCGTCAAAAATTTGATAAAATCAACTAAGTGTAGAACCAGGACAGCACGACCGTGGTATATGAAGACACCACGGCCATGTCGAGCAGCACGGCCGTGTCGCAACACGATTCCAGCAACTTAAAGTCAGATTTTGCAAAATTTCTTTTCACTTGCTCATTTCTCTGAAGAATAGAACGGTCGTGCTTCGCGCCCTAGCGCCCGTGTAGCGGTCTACCCACCCTCTACAACCCTCAGTTCCTCACCAAATCACTCCCAAATCATCCCGAATCAATCCCCTACCATTTCCACTACCTCAATCTCTAGATTCCACCAATTTCCATCCACAAACGCACCACTTTCTCTCCATTCCTTCCCAACATCCCAGTTCTTCGGAGAAATTCGAAATTTTCTAATTTCACTTCCATTTTTGAGAAAGAATGAAGAAGTTTGCAAGGAAAGTAGTAGAGAAAATTAGGGGTGTCATCCCCTACTAAAGGAAAGCAAGAAACAGCCACCCCCGGTTGACAGATGCCATAGTGGATCCTATCATTGAAGAAGCCTTCGAACAGCCACATCGGGGGACACCGTCTTCGTTGCAGCCACTATCATCTGCCTCCCGGCTATCTGTCTCATCTGAGAGACCCTCTGCTACCAATGCATGGCCGTCAGTTTCAGCCGCACGACCATCCATCTCCTCAGTGGCACAGCCACAACCCGAGCCGTAGCCACGACCGCGTCGACGACTCGTGTTAGATGATGAAAATGATATAGATATGCCCGATTCTGAGCAGTACGAGGTTCCACCACATCGCCCACTTCCACAGCCCGAGGTTACTACCAGCAGGGCAAAGGATCCTAAGCACCCGGGGTGCTTGACACACAGAGTTTTGGCAACTTGCTATGCATGCTAAGCAACAATGGAGGCGATGGGTTTCTATGCCTACTTTCAGGGGTTGATGGGAAAAAATGGGGCTATTTGAGATCCTGACATTGCAGCAGGAGACCTACATCGAGTTGACCCAGCAGTTCTTTGCCATGCTAGAAAAAGCAACTGATGATGGCAAGAATGCAATTAAGGTTATCATTGGGGATAAGAGGTGGAAGATAACCTCGTAGATGCTAAATAAAATTTTTTCCCCAAGTGGGGAGGTGGCATCCCTCATAGACAGAGGAAGGATAGAAAATGATTCTAGTTCCACATATCTAGCTATGTGGAAATGCTTCACCGGCCAAAGTACATTTGTAGTGGGGAAGTCCAAGACAAGTGCAATCCATAACCTATTTCTCCGCTATGTTCAGAAGGTGTTAGCAAACACCGTCTTTGCCAGGTACGAAAACCAAGGCAGCTGCACAAGGAAAGATCTTTTTGTTCTTGGTTGGATGACAAAAGAGAGGCATGTGAATCTGGGGGCATTACTTATAGATCATATGAGAACAATCCCGTCCAAGAGCACAAATCCATTTGTAATGGGAGGGATTGTGACATCCATAGCCACTGCTTTAGGACATGACATGACAGGCTATACAAAGGCAGATGGTGGCAAGTTGGTTGATTTGCACTACTTAGCTCGCTCGTCCATGATTACAGACACAAATTAGAGGATCATTTACCAAATCAACCCACCTTACCCAGGAGTGACATTGGAGTTGCCTTACCATACTCCACCCCTCATGGCACAATATGGACCGACGTCGGATTTTCTGGAAAAATTGAGGAGGTATGAGGCAGAGAACCCGAGAGGAGAGGCAGTCCCTGAGGTGATTTTTGTTGGGGGTCTAGGAGAGCCTTCACATGCGGCTGAGCAGAGGCAGACAACAGAGGAAAGAGTGGCAAGATGGGTGAGGCAAAGAGAAGAAAGGATGGGAGTGTCAGAGCCACAACAGCCTTCAGTGAATGCATATGATATGGGTACCATTCATGCATAGCTGGAGAGCATTCAGGCAACATAAGAGAGGATACTACGGGCATAGGAGGGATTTCAGAGGACACAGGATACCATGTGGTTGGACCACCAGCATATGCATTACCAGGTCAACCATCTTTACCAGTTTCAGAATGCCCACGCCCAGAGGAACCCACAATGGGGTGAAGACTGGTGGAGTTCTTTATCAGCTTTTCAAGATAGCTATCCGCCTCCACAGTCAGACTACTAGGGCGCCTATTACAGACAGGGAGGAGCACCTCCACCACCACCACAGTGATCGTCTACCCTATCATCCTAGACTTTAGTGTCATGCTGAGGACAGCATGATTCAAAAGTTTGGGGTGGTAGGGCGGTATGCCCTCATTCTACTTTAACTCATTTTTGTATCTCACCTGCTATTTACTCTTTGTTTGTTGTTTTTCACATTTTTGCTTATTTTTCTATCTAGCTTAGGAGTTTATTGCTTTGCATACATGCATGCCATGTAGTTTACTTTCTTGTCATTTTTGCATAATTTTCAAAAAAAATTGCTCTTTTTGCCAGGCATTGCATATCATGTAGATTTTTGGTAATTTTTGCATGTTTTAGTTAGGATTTGCTTGTTTTCTATTTTAAGTTCAATAATATAGGTTTAGATGTGATTGGAGGCAACTTGGCACCATTTTGGCCAATTTTGCCCAAATTTGAGATTTCTTGTCTAAAAAGTATGTTTTGACCCAATCTCTACTGTTTTGAGTAAAAATGACGACCTTTTACTAGTGCAAGTGAAATGTCATGCTTTATTGCTAAGTGGTATCAATGTTTGACTTTTTACATGTGCATCACCTCTCTCATGATTGTGATTGATTTGGCTGAATTGTGAACTTGAGCAAGCTTTGAACGCTTAGTGTTTGTGGAATCACTTGTTTGATATATCAATTTCATCTTGTTCATTCATGTGGTGTGATATCTAGGATGAAGTATTGGATTAACTTTCATGCAAGATGTCTTATGTGGAAAATCATACCAATGACCCCTCTTTGACCCGACTCTTGTTCCACCATCTTCATACCCCTCTGCCTCATAAAAAATGCCCTAGTGCACATAATCAGCCTTGGCCACCTCCAAAAGTTTGGGGTGGCCACATCTCTACCTCCCCGCTTCACTCTATCCACCATATGCCCTATCTACACCAATGGAAAGAAAGAAAAGAAAAGAAAAAGAAAAGAAAAAACAAAATAAAAGGATGCTCCTATTTAAGAGCATTCAAATAATGAAAAGATGAGTGTGTAAAAATACTCCAAAAATCTTACCGCAACCCTTTCTTCCACTTTCATACCCATTAAGCTAGGAAACATCAAACTTAGCTCATTTTGCCCTTTTCTGCAGCCACGTGGGTCATTTGGTATGATTTGAAATATAAGATTGAATGCATGAATCTGAAACAACACTCCTAGTCATCCTTGATTAACATCATCATGAAACGGTTTACCCGGAACTTTATGGAAGAAATATGGACAACTTGTGTATTCCATGCGCTATATTTGAAGTTCATATGCTTTGTGCTCTTTTCATGATTGGATTGTGAAAGTAGGAGAGGAGAGGGTTGAAATGCGTGTACTTAGTCATCTTTGATACCATTCAGCAATAATCATCCTTTACATTGCATTTGTCATTTCTTATTTGTGGAAAATTTGTAGAGAGATTGAGTTAGAGCATACTTGAGGACAAGTATGTTTCAAGTTTGGGGTGGTGATGCAGCCCTATTTTAGGGTGTCATCTTGTGTTATATTGATCTTCAATCACATATATACCTGTTAGATTACATGTCATTCCTCCCAATACGCTTATTTCTATAAAATGCACTTATGGACATTATTTGCATGTTTTTCAGGCATTTGGACCACACTTGATGGAAGAGAGAGAGAAGGAGTGATCCTAGGATTCCTCTGCCCTTGGAGAGACTCAAAGTGAAGTCCAAGGCTCCCTCAACCTACCCCTAGTGGCCAAAGATCATTTGAAGCAAAGATGTCCAAGAAAATCCAAAGAACAGAGTCAAAGTGTTGATCTAGGACCCAGCACAGACGTGGTACCACAGAACGACCGTGCTAGGTCACTTGCAAATCAACTCCAAGTCAAGAAAAGAGCACCACGACCGTGCAGCCAAGAAAGGCCATGCAAGGGGCAGCCACCATGGTCGTTCTACCTAGCACGGTCGTGCTACAGAAGATCACCACGACCGTTTTACACCACCACGGCCGCCATCATCCAACCCACCACAGTCGTGGTACTCCACCACGGTTGTGCAGCACCCTATCCACCATGGTCGTGGTGACCACCACGACCGTGGCCATTCAGACCAAAACCATGTAACTTCGATGGAATAAACCCACGACCGTGCCCCATCCACCACGGTCGTGGCCTACCCCATCCACCACGGCCGTGGTGCCCCACCACGGCCCATTTTGCCCCTACTTGACCTAGTGCTTCCTCCCCACACCTATATATACCTAGGTGGCGGCTGGGGCATGAGGTTATCTACCTTCCACCACCTCCTAGCTCCCCAAATTGCCATCCACTACATTCCACTCCATATCCACCTCAAATCCACTCCATTTCACCATTTCTACCACCAAATCACTAGTTTAGACTAGTTCCTACCCATAATCCCCTTCATTCTTCACCCTTGCACCCTGGAGGAGGGACGAGGACGACCTGCAGCAGTTGGAGAGGGGAATTTCAGCCACTACTTCAAGCTCCATGGCCACCTCTATCTCTTTCTTCTCTCTTTTTATATTTTCCATTTCTATGAGTAGCTAGGCCCCTGTGGGTGGGTTGTTTGGGGGAAATTATGTTACTTTGATACCATGTTGGGGGAAAATGACATGTAAACATTGTAATTCCATTTGGTAATGATTATATTCTATTTGCATCTCATTCTCCATGGATTGCTTGTTGGTTTGTGTGTGGAATCACCTAGGAATTTAGGCAAATTGCTTATATGTGTGAATTTTGGGATTTGCCCCTAGGTCCAATTCTTGGATCCCTAGTTGCCTCCCATATTCCTACATCCTAATCAATCTCCCTAAACCTAAGTGAGAGATCCAAGTAGCTAGATTAGGTAATTCTAGTGCAATTAGCATGGAGCCTTCTCAAGGCTAGAATGTGGGGGAATTGGGGTCCAAAACCCTAATCTCACCTCCCCATTACTACCCTCAGCCCCTAATTGCCCTAGGAATGCCTAATATAGAAACCTAGACTTGATTAGACTCTAATTGAATTGTACCTAACCCCTAACCCAATTGAGCCTCGTAAGGGTAGTAGGGGGTGTTAGGGACTAGTTCCCCTATGCACAACCTAGCATATCCATGGTCGGTTAGTAGCTTAGGTTAATTCATTAGACTCTAACTTGTTGTTTGGTTTGGATAATCTAAATGGAATCATAATGTTCATATGTCACCCCCAACTTAAGTGATAAGTTCATACCCCTAAACAGTCCACACATCTCTTTACTGCTTGAAACCCTAGTTTTTTGTTTTCTTAGCTTAATTAGTTCTTTCCTTGCTTAGTTAGCTTCTTGCTTTGCTCTTGTCTTGTTAATGCTAGTGTAGCTCTTTAATTTCTCTTTTACTTCTCTCTTGCTTGCCTTAGTGTAATTTTCCTTTTCATACCTAGCTTAGTCCTTTCTTTCCTGCTTAGTCTTAATCTAGTCTAGGGTTAACATAGATTTCATTCTTGTCTTTAATTCCTCATTTGTTCATAGTAGTTTAACAATCAAATCACCTTTAAACCCTTAACCCTAGTCTTTGCAGTAGGAACCTAGCCAAACTAACCTAGCTCTAGTGCCCCCTCTTTTCCCTGTGGATCGACCCTGTACTTGCCACCTTCCTATACTACAACACGACCCCGTGCACTTGCGGGTGTAGTGTTTTAGTGTGAGTAGGTGTTAAGTTAGGTTTATAAATTTCGAAAGAAAATTCCCATCACGTGTGTTCCGACCTTGTGGGGAGCATCTAGTCGGGTCAAATCGGCTAGTGTGTTGCACCTCTAGCGGAAGCGCACCAGGTTCCATGTGTCAAACTCATGGTGGGTTTGTCTAATATACTTGTTCACTAACAAGTACCTATGTGTTTGGTTTGATATCTCCATATTATGACTAATGAGATTCTATCATCAACCAACACCACAATCTAGTCTTGTGTGTCATTGTTGTCTATCTACCTTCTACAATGACATCTGACTAGGGACATGATAAGAATGTACAAACTCTTAGCATCTGTATGATCTCATCATTCAGGTCCTCAACCTGAAAGCATACGTCATTGAGTATTGTCATTCTCTAGACATTCAATATGTTCTATCATTATCTCATATGACTGAATCAGAAAGAATTGGAAGCTTGCCTTTGATCTTTATCAAATCAATCTTAATGTATCCCACCAATCATTCCATGATTGGCTCTCAGGGCATACATGCCAACAATACCACCCAAATCCAACTAACCATTGATAAGTCAAAATCATTGCCATACAAGATCTATGGAAGAGATAGACTCAATGATCTCACCAACAACTCCCTATCAGTACAAGAGACAACGTAGACACATAATAGTCAACTGCCAACAATGACATATAGTCAAGCTGAAAACAACTACCCCGCCTTGGTATAGATCACAAAGCTAGGGAACAGGCTCGCGCATGGTCGTTCTATAAGAGGCATCCTATAGTTATACCGTTGCCTTTCACATTTCACAATATATAAGGCATGACCGCAGTCATCCTCCATAACTTGCAATTGTAGACACAAGCATATACTATCGACTTGTGCCTCTGCATACTCAAAAATATGCGCTCTGAGTTTCCCTTAGGAATTGCTCATTTCACCATCCAGAAAGTTTTGACACTAGAATGGATCTATGGCACAAGACAACTACATAATTAGGTTTCCATTTGATCAATCATGCCAATTGGGTAAATTAAGGTTGCATCAAAGAAGTGGACATACAAACCCTAATTCACTTCTAGCAAGCATATAAGTATAACAACTTAAAAATATATAAAATGTATGAGACATTGTTCCTCAATTCATCATCACATGGTACTATTCATTGCCATTCATGAGACTACACTTGCCATCATACTATCATAGGATATAAATCCTTATCACCATATCACAGGGTATCAACCTTGTCAACACAAGAGGATTACACCTCACTCAGGGCTCAACCATGCCCAAGGGTCATTAAGACCATCACATAATTCCCTACAAGTTCATCATTATCTTTACATGCCTTATGACAAGGCTTCATTAAGCATCACCACATGTGTAATATGTGACACCTCATGTGATGCCTCACGCCACAAGACATGAGATAACACAAAACTAATCGCCGAAACAAACTTAAACAAACAGATTATCGAAAAGGAACACTAAAAATTAAAACCATGTTCATTACAATCCAAACAGTAAAAAAACTTTGCATATGAGTCCTTACATGTCACAAGGTACTTACCATGTATGCCATCATCCTGTTATAAGAAAACCTAATCCAAACATATATACACACATATCCACTATATCCAAACATGAAAAGGACACACAAAGCAAAACATGTATCGAAACACGTCTACGACACATACCCACAACCATCCCAAAGACCTGAGTGTACACAGACGAGTCTAGGACTCTAACAACAAAAGAACCACCACCAGCACTTCCAACCTTGTCAACTATTGTCCTTCTTGTTGCTGATCAACTTCTATTGCACGATCTCTTCCCCCTCATGCACGTCCACCTAAAATAATGTGGGGAACCCGTGGGGTGGGATTCCAAATCTCATCGAGAGATATAACTCTCCACCAACACTATTATTAGCATGGATAAGATGATTAAAGAACAACAATAAAGCTACAACCATGATAAGTAGGTAATCATTGCTAACGAAAAAAGTGATTGCCATTAGATCATGAAACATCTTAACATCATAAAAGGAATATGAAGAACATGTATATCCACTACCAACTATACTGTATAAAAGCAAGAAAGTCATCATCCAATGTTTTCATATTTGATCATATACGAGTACACACACGGCTGAGTATGTATTTTATTATGCACCGAGGATTTGAGTCGTACCACCCAAATCCAACCGACCAGTGCTATGTCAAAATCGGTTCCATACAAGGACTAGTAGAAGATCCAGAATCCACAACCTCACCCCCTATGTCAGTACGAGTGAACCTACAATGACATCATCAGTCAAACTGCTACCATTGACATATAGTCCAGCTATACAAACCTAGCCTGCCTTGGTACAGATCACGGTGCTAGTGAAACTGAGCTATGGATCATAGTCGCACTCCTACCAAGGTATGGCATGTAGCCAATCCTATATCACATATCATTTAGGTACGGCCTGAAGCCGCACTCCTACCAGGGTGTGGCCCGCAACCAATCTTGTATCACATAACCTATATGTAAGGGGATATTCATCCTCACCCCCGCATATTCAAAAAATATGTGCTCTGAGTTAAACTCGTTTCACCATTTAGCAAGTAGTGACACTGAATGGATCTATGGCACACGGAAAAGCTACATGATTAGGTTCCACTTGATTAGTTAGGTCATTTAAGTGTCTTTTAGCATCAATCAAGTTACAACATATAAAACCATAATAAATTCTACAAAGATAAGGGCACAGCATTCTTCCTGCAGATATAACACATAGGGTGTGAACTTGTCACGCTATCATCAAATGATGCATGTATGATTTCCATTCACAGCATCATCAACAAAGCCACATGCCATGGGATATCAATCCATAAACTTTATCAAAAGGAAACATCCTTTCATTTCATAATAATAACCACATTTAGGTCATAAGGCCCAACCGCCATATTCCTATATCACCTGCATAAACATCATGCCTCATAAGGGCATATTCCATCCTTGTCTCACATCATAGCCATCATAGCACACACTAACCATGATAATCAATTCCATAACACCTACATGGTTAGAAGATCACAATGTAGAGAGATAATCACATAACACCATACCCATCCATGATAAAGGGTATAAGCAAGACATTCACTTTTAGGGTTTAGGGTTTACATAAGGTTAGGGTCAACCAACCACCCTAGAACCACCACCCTCCACCATCATGGAGTGTGTCAGGATAAAGTAAAATCATTAGAGAAGATTAGGGATCATACAAAGCAACATAACACATATGTATACATGATTAACATTAGATGTGCATACATGTTTAATAACCATCTACCATCACCACATGTTAACCACTTAGGCACACGGGTTGCGTCCACCTCCGTAGTATGTCATGACCATGGCATACACCATGGGTACCTCGACTTGCTCCCTCACCATGTCACAACCACCTTCTACATGTCGCGCCCGCGGCATTAGGGTTAGGGTTTCACTTCACCCTTCACCCATTATGTCACGGCCAAGCTCCTCAATCACCTTCATGTCATGACCGCGGTGCCTCAACACCACCACGTCGCAACCACAATGTCCCCTAATCATGACCATCACTCCAAGGGTTGTCTCCACCTAGAAAAAGAAAGAAGCTAACTGTTTCAAGGCTGCTATGCTCCAAAGGTCTCAACCCAACGCCACTAGGTCAAACACCACCACAAGGAGGGACATCTCAACCAAAGCCAACTTGGTCACGGTCATCCCATTGGGCTATGTCATGAACGCAATGCCTATACCCATGCCTCAACCACCAACCTCCTAGGTTGTGACCACACCAAGGGTAGACACCTAGGTCACTAAAATAGGTCTAAAACTAAACAAAGACCATGATCATCATGGAAGGAGACTCAAACACACCGATCTCCACAAACCCTAAGGAAAAGGTCCAAGAAAAGCATGACTAAAGGAAGAGAAACCATAGCTAAGATGGAAAAAATCAAAACTAACCTCTCACTTACTTCTAGGTGTACAAACATCAAGCACGGGAACTAGATCAAGGATCAACGTGGGGAAGAAACTCCATATCATCTACCCAAGACTGATACAAGAAGGTTAGGGTTTCAGATTTCTTCCAAACTAAGCATGATAACTCTTCCCAAATGAAATCTAGGGCTAAGGTTCATATGCTAGCATGATGGAGAACAACTTAAAGAGAGAAAACAACAACACAACATAACAAGAAGTGCAATAATAGAGAGGGTTTAGTGTTATATAACCCGACTTAAGAAGATCACCACCAAATCTCCAAGCTCCAAGATCAAGAGATCCAAGCACACGATCCAAGGGTAGAAGAAGCTCCACTAAAAGATCCATTTTTAGTAATGTGAGCACCTCGAGAAGAGAGAAACGCCAAGGTCAAAGGATTGCTCAATAAGAGAGAGAAAAACCCCAAAACTGAACCAAAGAAAGCAGGGAGAAAAGAAACACTCTTTCTCACACACACTTGGAGTGTCACCTTGGCAAAATGTGGCCCAAGACCGAGAAGAAGGAAGAAGATAGGGTATAAGATCTGAAGGAATACCAAAGAAATAAGATAAAACACTCACCAGAGCTAGAGATGGCCAAGGATCACCACTATCGCCACATGCAAGGGATGAGCCACCTCCGAGGCACCAAGAGCACACATTCTTGCTCCACCAAGCTCCAAGGATGAGAAAAAGAGAAGGGAGGAATAAGATGACTAAAAAGAACCACTTGCATGGAGAGAAGAGTGTTCATATAGCAAAGGAGGAGGGAGATAAGATAAAGGATGAGGTGTAAACAAGATAGAGCTCCAAGGGAACACTTGTCCACTAAAAGGACCAAAATGCAGCCACATAAGGTCCACATGCAAGAGATGGTGATACTCCCTAGGTAGGATGTCTACCATCCAAGCAACTGACCCAATGTCATAACCGCGAGACACCTAGGGCTCTAAGGTCGTGACACACCACAACAACGCAACACCAAGACCACCCCATCAAAGCACGCCTCTCCAACCTCTACCTCAACCCACGACAACCTTGGTCATTACCACCACACCAAGGGGGAAGTTCATGACCGTGACACCCCACAACAGGCTCTAGATCGCGACTTAGGTCAAGGCATAACAACAATGTCACAAGGCTAAGGCACACAAACCCTAGAAAACCCTATTCTCCACTAAGGGTGATACTACTCAACCAAGAGCCAAACAAGGCACCCCAAAGCACCACACTCTCCCTCAAGAAGACATGAGAGAGAAGGAACACTCTAGAGGTTTCAAATTGCACATCAACCCCCTATATTGGGTAAATTGTAATTTGTACCAAAACTAGCATAGAAAGCACAAACATCAACCAAACAAGATCAAACTTGAGACTTAACCTCTCCACAAGCCCTAATCACATCTTAAAAGATTAGAGCTAGGTTCTAATCACAAGATCAATCCAAAACAAATAGGTTTACCCCAAGACTCAGGTCAGAGTCCTTACAAGCCATAAAACCCTAACCAAGATTTTGCCCCCAAAATCCTAAGAGAAAAGAGAGGGGTACTTCCTCTTCATCTCTTCCTTGAGCTCCCACATGGCTTACTCAACACCACGGTGATGCCATAGAACACTATTTTTTCAAGGATCAACATTGGGCCTTCAACATAGGACATGTCCTCATCAAGCTCCACCTCTACAGGTTGTAACATCAACTCTATATCTGGATGGCACTTTCTCAACATACTCACATGAAATGTTGGATACACCCTATGCAACTCAGGTGGAAACTCTAACTTGTAGGCCACCTTCCCAACACGTGCCACCACTGGGTAAGGTCCCATAAACCTGGGAACCAACTTACCCTTCTTCCCAAACCTCTGAAAACCTTTCCAAGGAGAGACCTTGAGATACACTCTGTCTCCCACTTAGAACTATCAGGGTCTACAATAGTTGTCTGCATACAACTTCTATATATCCTGTGTTGCCTTCAATTGTTGTTGGATCACTTTGATCTTTTCTATCGTCTTTTGTGCAAGCTCGGGACTAAGAAGTTTGTATTCTCCCATCTCATACCAAAACAATGGAGACATGCAACGCCTCCCATATAATGCTTCATATGGTGCCATGTTGATGCTACTCTGATAATTGTTGTTGTAGAGAACTCTATCAAACTGAGGTGTATATCCCAACTACCCAAAAACTAAAAAACACAAGTTATCAACAGATCATCCAAGGTCTGAATGGTCCTCTCAGACTGACCATCTATTTGTGGGTAAAAGGCAATGATGAACCTCAACTGCGTACCCAAAGCTGTGTGTAGTCGATCCCAAAAGTGACTTGTGATCTGGGGGCCTCTATCTAACATGATAGTTTCTAGAACACCATGCAAACGCACTATCTCATGAACATAGATCTGGGCAAGCTTCTTAGTGGTATACGTCATCTTCATAGGAAGAAAATATGTTGGCTTGGTCAACCTGTCAACCATCACCCAAATAGAATCATGACCTTTGGTTGTCCTAGGCAGACCAACCACAAAGTCCATAGTCACATGATCCCATTTCCATTAAGGTATAGGTAATGGTTGCAACGTCCCTATATGATTTTGATGCTTGACTTTAACCTGTTGATACACATCACATCTTTCCATGAACTCATCCATGTCCCTCTTCAAGCCAGGCCACCAATACATATCCTTCAAATTATGATACATCTTGGTGCTACCTGGGTGCATGGCGTACATGGATGAGTGAGCCTCTTCCATCACCATCTTTCTTAGGTTATCATCATCAGGAACCACAACTCTACAATGGTAGCATACTGTCCCATCATCTAACTCATGGAAGCCATCATGCTTCTTGCTGCCAAACTCTGATCTAATATGTCGTATCATGGTATCAACCTATTGTGCCTCTCTGATCTATTGTCTCAGTGTGGGCTTTACTTGCAACTGTGCTAACAATCTTGTTAACAAAGAAACTTCCAGCTTAACATTCATATGATGTAAGGAGATTAGTATGTCTCGCTTATGGCACACCAAAGAACTCAAATGGGCTCTATCCATAGGCAAAGTTGAAGACTTTCATCTCAACGCATTTTCTACAACATTTGCCTTCCCTGGATGGTAATCAATTATGCAGTCGTAATCCTTGATTAACTCCATCCAGCACCGTTGCCTCATGTTCAACTCTTATTGTGAAAAGATGTACTTCAGGTTCTTGTGATCCATGAAGATCCGACACTTCTTGCTGAAACGGTAGTGCCTCTAGATCTTCAAAGCATGAACCACTGCAACCAATTCCAGATAGTGGGTCAGTTATTTCTCCTCATGTTTCTTAAGTTATCAGGAAGAAAAAAAACCACTTGCTTGTCCTGCATCAGTACACAACCCAAACCATGTCTGGACGCATCACAGAAGACGATGTATCCCTTTCCTTGCTCGGGTAAGACCAGAACGGGTGCACTTATCTACTTCTCCTTCAACGTCTGAAAAGAACATTTGCATCTATCATCCCAGACGAACGGCGCTTCCTTCCTTGTCAACTTTGTTAGGGGAAAAGTATATCACTAAAGTCCTTGATGAACCTCCTATAATAGCCTACCAAACCTAAAAAATTACACACTTCAGTTGGTGTCTTTAGCTGCTCCCACTCTATCACATACTCAACCTTCTTGGGATCTACATGAACTCCCATGGTAGATATAACATGCCCCAAGAAAGTTACCTCCTTTAACCAGAACTCACACTTATTGAAATTGGCATAAAGTTGATGTTTCCTCAGCATGGTCAATGTCTGACAAAGTGTTCTTCATGTTGTTGATTGTCACAAATGTATATCAGGATGTCATCTATAAAGGCAATCACAAACTGGTCAAGAAATAGCTAAAACATTTTGTTCATCAAGTCCATGAACAATGTCAGTGCATTGGTCATCCCGAACCAATACCAAACACGTCGAAAGAATCTTCATGTCTCCTTGGAAGATCCACATCTTACCACCATCTATAAACGTCACCTGCTTGGAACTACAATCCAAGACCACTCTATACTTCTCCAAGGTGTCCATTCCAAGGATTACATCGAACCCATGCATGTCAAGTGGTATGAGATCCATTTGAATGGTGTGCCCTAAAAAGGAAAGGACACGGGAAGGACACACCTCCTGCAACACCGCAGAACCAACTAATGGGGTTTCTAACAATAAGATGTCCTTCTTAAAACTAACAAGCAAAAGACAATTGTCAAGCACTTCACGAGGGATAAAAGAGTGTGTTGCACCCAAGTCAACCAAAATAGATATAAAATAAGAAGACAAATTAGAATGAAATAACTCCATCTGACCAGTCCTTACTCATAGGTTGACCACCGCCTCCAACTGACTCATAGTGTAGAATCTAGTTGTTGCCTATTTTTGCCCCTGTCCTCTGCTTCCCTGAGCAGATTATGCAACCTGCAATGCTTGGCCACATCCTCATCCTTCTGTACTGCCATTCTGCTATCTCTAAGAGTCTTGCTGGGTCACTTCAATGTCCCTCACTGGACACTCCCGCTTCAGATGTCGTATCTATCCACACTTGTAACAAACTCGGGTCTCAAACTACAGCCTAGATGGCCCCATCATCAAAAGCTACGGCCTATAGCTTTACTCGGTGACCACTGTGTCGGAGCACTGAACCTTTGTGATGTTGGTGGTGTAGAAAACCTCAACTTCTTAAAGCCTCCTGAAGACTACCCCTGGAACTATGCAGACCTCTTCCTAGCACTCATCTCCCATTTTTCTTTCACGGATTGCTCTATCATCCATATAGACTCCACAAATGTGGCAAACCTTTCCCAATTCTCTAAATCAGCCATCGTGGTAGACAAGTCAGCGTTCAACCCCTTCTCAAAATGATGAATCCATTCATTCTCTGTAGCAGCCATGTGAGGATAGAACCGAAGAAGATCCATAAACTTAGCCTCATACTCGTTGATCATCATGGGTCCCTACCAGATCCACTCAAACTGATTCATCTTCTCATCCAAATAGGTTCGTGGAAAGTACCTACTGACGAACTCACGTCGGAACTCCTCCCAACCTATAACCATTCCATGCCTCTTCTCCTCTTCTATGGCCCACCAATGGCTAGCACTCATCTTTAGAAGGTACATCGCATGCTTAACCTTATCTTCCTCTAGGATGCTGAGGAAATTGAAGGCTTTCTCGAGCTCAATAAGCCACATATCCACATCTACCGGATCATCCATCCCAGCATACTCCACCTCCTGAACACAGTGAAGCCGCTCAAAGGTCTTCCTAGTCCCCGAAGATTCTGCATTGGGAACCAGTGCCCTAGGCTAAGGCGCAGGCATCCTGTTTGTCATATGCATCATCGTAGCCATAAACTGCCCAAAAAGAGATTGAAAGGTAGGATTTCAATCATGGCTGGCTCAAACTGGAGACCCTTAGGCACCCGATCTTCTCATGTCTGGTTCCTTGCACCAGCACCTTGTGTACTAACACTGCTCTTAGCAGTGTGTTCTTCATGTTCTCCAGACATCTTTAGGCTTTTCTGCTTCTTCTGTATAAGCTGAAATCACTATAAGACAGACTGGAGAACACAAGAACAGACACAAACCCTGGTTCTAGGTCCTTGTAGACTCAGTGAACCTAAAGCTCTGATACCAACCTCTCTTGTGACACCTCCTATGATGCTCTGCGTCACAACACTTGAGAAAACCCAAAACTAACCGCAGAAACAAACTTAAACAAATAGAATATCGAAAAGGAACACTAGAAATAAAAACCATTTTCATTCCGATCCAAACAGCAAAAAAAACTTTACATATGTGTCCTTTCATGTCACAAGGTACTTACCATGTATGCCATCAGTTTGTTACAAGAAAGCCTATTTTGAATATATATATATATATATATATATATATATATATATATATATCCACAATATCCATACATGAAAAGGACACATAAGCCAAAGCATGTATCAAAACATGTCTATGAAACATACCCAACAACCATACCAAAGACCTGAGTGTACAGGGATGACTCTAGGGCTCTAACAATAAAAGAACCACCAGTAGCACTTCCAACCTTGTCAGCTAGTATCCTTCTTGTTGCTTCTCAACCTCTGTTGCACGATATCTGCCCCCACGTCCACCTAAAAAGATGTGGAAACCCCATGGGGTGAGATTCCAAACCTCATCGGGAGATATAAATCTCCACCAACACTATTATTAGCATGGATAAGATGATTAAAGAACAACAATAAAGCTACAACCATGATAAGTAGGTAATCATTGCTAACAAAATAAGCAATTGTCATTAGATTATGAAACATCTTAACATCATAAAAGGAATATGAAGAACATGTATATCTACTACCAACTATACTATATAAAGCAAGCAATGCCTCATACAATGTTTCCATATTTGATCCTATACAAGTATTCTACACGACCGATTATGTATTTTATTATGCCCTGAGGATTTGAGTCGTACCACCCAAATCCAACCGACCATTGTTATTTGAAATCGGTGCCATACAAGGTCTAGTGGAAGAGATAGAATCCTAGACCTCAACCCCTCGGTCAGTACGAGTGAACTTGTAGTGACATCATCAGTCAAGCTGCTACCAGTGACATATAGTCTAGTTGTAAAAACCTAGCCCACCTTGGTACATGTCACGACGCTAGTGAAATTGAGCTACGACCCACAGCCGCACTCCTACCAGCGTATGGCCCACATCCAATCATGTATCACATATCACTAAGATAAGGCTCAAAGCCGCACCCCTACCAGCGTATTTCCTGCAGACAGTCCTGTAGCACATAACCTGGATATAAGGCAATATTCATCCTCACCCCACATATTCAAAAAATATGCGTTGTGAGTTGAACATGTTTCATCATTCAGCAAGTATTGACACTGAATGTACATGTGGCATAGGGAAATGCTACATGATTAGGTTCCACTTGATTAGTTAGGTCATTTAAGTATCTTTTAGCATCAATCAAGTTACAATGTATAAAACCATAACAAATTCTACAAAGATAAGGACATATCATTCTTCCCGTGGATATAACACATAGGGTGTGAACTTGTCACACTATCACCACATGATGCATGTATTATTGCCATTCACAGCGTCATCAACAAAGCCACATGCCATGGGATATCAATCCCTCACTTTATCAGTAGGAAATATCCTTTCATGTCAGAACAATAACCACTATTAGGTCATAAAGCCCAACCACCATATTCCTATACCACCTGCATAATCAGCATGCCTCACAAGATATTCAATCCTTTTCTCACATCATAGCCATCATAGCACACACTAGACATGATAATCAATTCCACAACACCTGCATGGTTAGAAGATCAAAATCTAAAGAGATAATCACGTAAAATCATAGCCATCCATGATAAAGGGTATAAGCAAGAATTATTCACTTTTAGGGTTTCCACAAGGTTAGGGTCAACCAACCAACAACCCTCCACCATCATGGAGTGTTTTAGGATAAAGTAACATCATTAGAGAAGCTTAGAGATCATACGAAGTAACCTAACACATATGTATACATGATTAACATTAGATTTGCATACATGTTTCATAGCCATCTATCATCACAACATGTTAACCACATAGGCACATGGGTTGTAGCCACCCTCCATAGTATGTTGTGACCGCGACATACACCGTGGGTACCTCAACCTACTCCCTCACCATGCCGCGACCACCTTCTACATGTCACACCCGCAGCATTAGGGTTAGGGTTTCACTTCACCCTTCACCCATTATGTTGCGACCAAGCCCCTCAAGCACCTCCATGCCATGACTATGGTGCCTCAACACCACCACACTGTGACCACAATGTCCCCTAATCACGACCACCAATCCAAGGGTTCTACACCCAGCTAAATCAAGAAGTTAAGTGTTTCAAGGTTGCTATGATACAAAGGTCTCAACCCAATGCCACTAGGTCAAACACCACCACAAGGAGGGACATCTCGACCAAATCCAACTAGGTCGCGGACATCCCAATGGGCTATGTCATAACCGCAACCCCCATACCCATGCCTCGACCACCAAACCTCCTAGGTTGCGACCACACCAAGGGTAGATACCAAGGTCACCAAAACAAGTCCAAAACTAAAAAAGGACCATGATAATCATGGAAGGAGACTCAATCGAATAGATCTCCACAAACCCTAATGCAAAGGTCTAATAAAAGCATGACTAAAGGAAGCGAAACCATAGCCAAGATGACCAAAACTGAAACTAATATCTCACTTACTTCTAGGTGTACAAACACCAAGCATGGGAACTAGATCAAGGTTCAAACGTGGGGAAGAAACTTCACATCATCTACCCAAGACCGATACAAGAAGGTGAGGGTTTCGGGTTACTTCCAAACCAAGCATGATAACTCTTCCCAAATGAAATCTAGGGTTAAGCTTCATATGCTAGCATGATGGAGAACATATTATATAGAGAAAACAACAACACAACATAACAAGAAGTGCAATAATAGAGAGGGTTTAGTGTTATATAACCTGCCTTAAGAAAATCACCACCAAATCTCAAATCTCCAAGATCCAAGATCAAGAGCTCCAAGAACACAATCCAAGGGCAGTAGAAGCTCCACTCTCGGCCACAAGACAGCCTCAAAAAGAGAGAAACACCAAGGTCAAAGGATAGATCAAGAAGAGAGAGAGAAAAACCCCAAAACTGAACCAAAGAAAGAAGGGAGAAAAGAGAAAAGAAACTCTCTTTCTCACACACACTTGGAGCGTCACCCTAGAAAAACATGGTCCAAGACCAAGAAGAAGGAAGAAGATATGGTAGAAAATCCAAAGGAACACCAAAGAAAGAAGATAAAACACTCACTAGAGCTAGAGATGGCCAAGGATCACCACTATCACCACATGCAAGGGATGAACCACCTCTAAGGAACCAAGAGCACACCTTCTTGCTCCACCAAGCTTTAAGGATGAGAACAAGAGAAGGGAGGAAGAAGATGACTGAAAAGAACCACTTGCCTAGAGATAAGAGGGTTCATATAGCAAAGGAGGAGGGAGGTAAGACAAATGATGAGGTGTCAACAAGATAGAGATCCAAGGGAACACTTATCCACTAAAAGGACCAACATGCAGACACATAAAGTCCACATGAAAGAGATGGTGATACTCCCTAGGTAGGATGTCAACCATTCAAGCAACCAACCCTATGTCATGACCGTGATACACCTAGGGTTCCAAGGTCGTGACACACCACAACATTGCAACACCAAGACCACCCCATCGAAGTACATCTATCCAACCTCTACCTCGACCCAAGACAACCTTGATCATGACCACCACACCAAGGGGGAAGTGATGCGACCACGAAACCCCACAACAAGCTCTAGGTCGTGACCTAGGTCAAGGCAAAACAACAAGGTCACAAGGCTAAGGCACACAAACCCTAGAAAACCCTAATCTCCACTAAGGGTGATACCACTCAACCAAGAGACAAAAAAGGCACCCCAAAGCACCACTCTCTCCCTCAAGAAGCCAAGATAGAAAAGGAACACTCTAGAGGTGGAAAATTACACATCAACCCCCCATATTAGGTAAATTGCAATTTGCACCAAAACTAGCACAAAAAACACAAACATCAACCAAACAAGCTCAAACTGGAGACTTAACCTCTCCAAAATCCATAATCACATCTAAAAAGATTAGAGAAAGGTTCTAAGCATAAGATCAAGTAAAAACAAATAAGGTTACCCCAAAACTCAGGTCAGAGTCCTTACAAGCCATAAACCCCTATCAAGAATTTGCCCCCGAATTTCTAAGAGAAAAGAGAGGGGTACTTCCTCTTCATCTCTTCCTCGAGCTCCCATGTGGCTTCCTCAAAACACAGTGATGCCACAAAACCTTCACAAGTATGATGCCCTTCTTCTTCATCTTCTTCACTCTTCTGTCAAGGGTCAACACTGGGCCTTCAACATAGGACATGTCCTCATCAAGCTCCACCTCCATAGGCTGTAACATCAACTATGTATCCGGATGGCACTTTCTCAACATACTCACATGAAACATTGGATGCAACATGTGCAACTCAGGTGGCAACTCCAACTTGTAGGCCACCTTCCCAACACATGCCACCATTAGGTAAGGTCTCATAAACCTACGAGCCAACTTACCCTTATTCCCAAACCTAAGAACACCTTTCCAAGGAGAGACATTGAGATACACTCTGTCTCCCACTTGGAACTCCAAGGGTCTACCACAATTATTTTCATACGACTTATGTCTTCCATGTGCTGCCTTCAACTGTTGTTGGACCACTTTGATCTTTTCTATTGTCTGCTACACAAGCTTAGGACCAAGAAGTTGGTATTCTCCCATCTCATACCAAAACAATGGAGACCTGCAATGCCTCCCATACAATGTTTCATATGGTTGCATGTTGATGCTACTCTGATAAATGTTGTTGTAGGAAAACTCTATCAAATAGAGGTGTATGTCCCAACTGCCTCAAAAATGAAGAACACAAGCTATCAATGGATCCTCCAAGGTCTGAATGATCCTCTCAGACTGACCATCTGTTTGTGGGTGAAAGGCGGTGATGAACCTCAACTGTATACCCAAAGCTCTGTGTAGTCACTCCCAAAAGTGACTTGTGATCTGAGGGCCTCTATCAGACATGATAGTTGTTGGAACACCAAGCAAATGCACTATCTCATCAACATAGATCTGGGAAAGCTTCTCAGATGTCACACCCCGATCTCACACTAACCACTAATCACGAGATTAGGGCGCGACGGAGGGATTATCACATAAACAAATCATTGAAAACTTTTTCTTTTTAAAACCTCGTAATGATATCCGGATTATTGTTGTAAATTAAAACATAAATAACTATTGCGGAAGCATTTCAATTAAACTGGGTAGAGAACATAAACAGAGTTTACAACATGTAACATTGTTTAACAGAAAGTAAACAAAATAGTTAATTTACATCTTTATACACATTCGCCATACATACTCTCTCTCTCACCCACACCATGTCCCAAGGATCGAGGGGAAAGGACTAAGAGACCTCTAACTAGACTAACTACAAACCTTATATAGACTAGGCGTTAGGATGAAACGATCCTTCCGATTCCTGATGCTGATGCTGACCTGAAAATGTTTTGAGTAGAGGTATGAGCCTACTCGCTCAGTGAATAACATTTCACTTAGCTATCACTAAACAACTCGTCAGGTTTATAAACTGAAATTAAACATATATACAGTACAAGCAGGGCAGTACTATTGACATAGCAGATATACAGATAATAATCACATTTCTATGCATCAACAGGTATTTCAGGTAAATGAACAGATATATAAATTTACTGTGATCCTATATGATTACTTATTCATATTATTATTATGCCCTAATCATATGCAGTGTACTCTGCCTATGAAGATCCGTAGCAAGTTCATGCTACGATCCCACCGTACAAGACTTAGCGACACACCCGGGAAATGCTAAGTCTGACGCCAGCCCTGTTCTGCTACAGGACCCCAGGCTCCACGGCCTCAATGTACAACCACGTGTGCTGCACAACCACGTGTGCTCCAGACTCCTCCTGACAAACATGAGCACACAGGCGGAGAGTCTCACAGGGTTACCTTCGCGACACAAGCACGAATGGTATTAGATAACCCCCCCCTTTTTCCCAGTGCCATCGTGACACAAGCACGATTGTTGTTAGACACTGCCTCTCTTCCCTCGTTTGTCCGTGACACAAGCACGGATGATGTTGCAACACGAGTTTCACCCCTAAGAAGCAGATCTGTCAAAGGGGTTCTACGGTGTTAGGGCACCTAAGTCTATTAACTGATTAGCATATAACCATTTAAACAGGAAAATCACATCTACTAATTTCATATCAGATCACAATACACTGTCATTCTAAACTGACAGAGCAATATATTTTAAATCATTGTAATTTCTGAGAAATTCTCATACCATGCATTCAGACAAATTAGAAATGCATAAATAACCCAACTTATTTCAATTTGGCACATACATAGCGAATTTACGCAATTGAACATCTTATTACACAAATTAAAGAAATTTGCTTCACATATGAGAATCATACTCAACAATTATCAATTCTCTAAATTTCTCGAAAAACGTGCACATTAACCCAAATCCTGGTTTGTGCATCACTTAACTCAATTAAGAGTTAATTACATATCACAACACAATTTAATAACAATACTTGAGAATTTCTGGTAATAATTCAGAGAAATGTGCCATTTCATGTAAATATCAATTTACACATATTAACGTCAAAAGATATATGCAATTAAGGTTTTCATGCATATTTTATTTATTCATATCAACTTTGAAATCGTACATCTGATAATTTATCAGAAATCTTCATTGTCTGGGTTCATACCCAAATCATACCATTTTCAGACATGAATTTCTAATTTCAACATTCAAACAAGCAATTTAGGTTCCAATGAACCATATAAATCTACCGATTCAATCCACACTGATCAATTGCTAAATTTAATCATATAACAGCGTCTAGAAGCAATTTATGAAATAAAAAGTCGGGCGACGCCAAACGCCACCCTACGCCTGATAACGCCTGTTATCAGCGTAATTCGCGCACAAAACAGAAAACATTCAAACGCCTGAGTTTATTAATGATAAATAAATGAAACCCTACTCACTTCAATTTGGACTGTCCGGATTTGTCCGGAGATGTGCCCAGGGCCTGTTTCCGGGCAAATTTCTATTGTCTTCTATCTTGAATTTAGCCCAAATTGAGCCTGCCACTTACAGCAGCTCATCACGCAAATGATCTGCTTGAAGAAGAACTCAGCTAGTAGCTGCTCGAGGCCTGAGGGCTGCGAATAAATGCTAGGAGCTCAAAATCGGAGTTCCATGAAGCTTTTTCCCTACTATTGGCGGCCCAAGATGGCCCCTGGCCGTGGGCAGCGGCTGCAACTACAGCTTGGCCGCCGGCCCTACCTTCTGCAAGTCGACGCCTAGGGCAGGTAGTTAGGGCGGGGTTGGGGAGGAAGAAGAAGAGAAAGGAAGAGGAGAAGGGAAGAAGGGAAATGAGCTGCTGGAAGATGGAGCTCCTAGGCTCCAGAGAGTCGCGGCTCTCCTGTGCGCCGCTCAACTGTTCAAGCGGTCGTCTACTGAGAAAGATAAGGAAGGAACGGAAAAGGAAAGAAATATAAAGCCAAAAATTGGGAAATTTACACTATAGGTCCAAGAAAATTAGAAATGATATAACGTTTTGCTCGATAGTCCGATTTGAACGATTTTTCTTGCAACATTTCAAGCACGAGGTCCTATACACCCTCAAAGCATAAAATCATGCTAATCAGACCATTTCACTGGTTCAAAGATCTAATTGCATTTGTGATTATTTAACTCAACTTAATCATCTTAATTATGCACTAATTAATCTTATGTGCTTGATTCAACTAAATCAAGTTAATGATGCACTAACCATCACATGAGCACATAAGTTAGCTCAAATAACTTTAATTAGGCTCAAATCATGATGCTTACCGATAAACTTTGAAACGGGTCATAACAATATCCCTCCCTTATAAGAATTTCGTCCCGAAATTCCTAAAAGAGAAAAGGAAACTTGTTACGCATCTCTGACTCAAGCTCCCACGTAGCTTCCTATAGGTTATGATTCCTCCACAAAACTTTCACCAATGGTATTTCACGGTTCTTAAGCTTCTTGATCCTCTGATCAACTATCTGGATTGGTCCCTCATCATAGGACACATCTGATCTAAGCTGTGCAGGTTTTGGGTCAACTATCTTTTCCGTACCAGGGTAACATTTCTTAAGCATAGACACATGAAACACATCATGAAGATTAGCTAACTCAGATGGCAAATCCAACTTATAGGCTACAGGTCCAATCCTCTCAATAATAGGATATGAGCCCATAAACCTAGAAGTCAGTTTACCTCACCTACCAACCCTCATACTCCTTTCCAGACATGAATTTCTAATTTCAACATTCAAACAAGCAATTTAGGTTCCAATGAACCATATAAATCTACTGATTCAATCCACACTGATCAATTGCTAAATTTAATCATATAACAGCGTCTAGAAGCAATTTATGAAATAAAAAGTCGGGCGACACCAAACGCCACCCTACGCCTGATAACGCCTGTTATCAGCGTAATTCGCGCACAAAACAGAAAATATTCAAACGCCTGAGTTTATTAATGATAAATAAATGAAACCCTACTCACCGCAATTTGGACTGTCCGGATTTGTCCGGAGATGTGCCCAGGGCCTGTTTCCGGGCAAATTTCTATTGTCTTCTATATTGAATTTAGCCCAAATTGAACCTGCCGCTTACAGCAGCTCATCACGCAAACGATGTGCTTGAAGAAGAACTCAGCTAGTAGCTGCTCGAGGCCTGAGGGCTGCGAATAAATGCTAGGAGCTCAAAATCGGAGTTCCATGAAGCTTTTTCCCTACTGTTGGCGGCCCAAGATGGCCCCTGGCCGTGGGCAGCGGCTGCAACTGCAGCTTGGCCGCCGGCCCTACCTTCTGCAAGTTGACGCCTGGTAGGGCAGGTAGTTAGGGCGGGGTTGGGGAGGAAGAAGAAGAGAAAGGAAGAGGAGAAGGGAAGAAGGGAAACGAGATGCTGGAAGATGGAGCTCCTAGGCTCCAGAGAGTCGCGACTCTCCTGTGCGCCGCTCAACTGTTCAAGCGGTCATCTACTGAGAAAGATAAGGAAGGAACGGAAAAGGAAAGAAATATAAAGCCAAAAATTGGGAAATTTACACTATAGGTCCAAGAAAATTAGAAATGATATAACGTTTTGCTCGATAGTCCGATTTGAACGATTTTTCTTGCAACATTTCAAGCACGAGGTCCTCTACACCCTCAAAGCATAAAATCATGCTAATCATACCATTTCACTGGTACAAAGATCTAATTGCATTTGTGATTATTTAACTCAACTTAATCATCTTAATTATGCACTAATTAATCTTATGTGCTTGATTCAACTAAATCAAGTTAATGATGCACTAACCATCACATGAGCACATAAGTTAGCTCAAATAACTTTAATTAGGCTCAAATCATGATGCTTACCGATAAACTTTGAAACGGGTCATAACATCAGTGGTACCCGTCGTCTTCATAGGAAGAAAATGTACTGACTTGGTCAACTCGTCAATGGTCACCCAGATGGAATCATGACCTTTGGTTGTCCTAGGAAGACCAACCACACAGTCCATAGTCACATGATCCCATAGGAAGACCAACCACACAGTCCATAGTCGCATGATCCCATTTCCACTAAGGTATAGGTAACAGTTGTAATGTCCCTATGGGCTTTTGATGCTCCGCTTTAACCTACTGACACACAATGCATCTCTCCACAAACTTTGCCATGTCCCACTTCAATCCAGGCCACCAATACATATCTTTCATATTATGATACATCTTGGTGCTACCTGGCTGCATGCCATACATGGATGAGTGAGCCTCTTATCACACCATCTTCCTTAGGTTATCATCAGCAGGAACCACTACTCTACCATGGTAATAGGTCATCCCATCATCTTACTCATTAAAGCCATCACGCTTCTCACTGCCAAACTCATATCTAATATGTGGTATCACGATATTAACCTATTGTGACTCTCTGATTTGTTGTCTCAGCGTGGGCTTCACCTGCAACTATGCTAACAATCCTGCTAGAAAAGAAACTTCCAGGTTAACATTCATCTGACGTAAGGAGACCAGCATCTCTTGCTTGTGGCACACCAAAGAACTCAACTGGGCTCTATCCATAGGAGAAGAAGAAAACTTTCTATTGAATGCATCTACCACTACTTTTGCCTTCTCTAGATGGTAATCAATCATGCAGTCATAGTTATTGATTAACTCCATCCAGCATTGTTACCTCATGTTCAGCTCCTATTATGAAAAGATGTATAGGTTCTTGTGATCCGTGAAGACGTGACACTTCTTGTCGTAAAGGTAGTGCCTCCAGATCTTCAAAGCATGAACCACTACAACCAACTCCAGATCGTGGGTTAGGTAATTCTCCTCGTGTTTCTTAAAGTTGTCGGGAAGCAAAAGAAACCACTTGCTTTTCCTACATCAGCACACAACCCAAACCATGTCTGGATGCATCATAGAAGACTATGTATCCCTTTCCTTGCTCGGGTAAGACCAGAATCAGTGCACTTGTCAACTTCTCCTTCAACGTCTGAAAAGAATGATGGCATATGTCATCCCAGACAAATGATGCGTCCTTCCTCATCAAATTTGTTAGGGGCAAAGCGATAACACTGAAGTCCTTGATGAACCTCCTGAAATAGCCGGCCAAACCTAGAAAAATGTGCACTTCTATCGGCGTTATTAGCTGCTCCCACTTTGTCACGAACTCAACCTTCTTAGGATCTACACAAACTACCATAGCAGATATAACATGCTCCAAGAATGCTACCTCCTTTAACCAGAACTCACACTTGCTAAACTTGGCATAAAGCTGATGTCGCCTCAGCACGGTCAACGCATGACGAAGTGTTGTTTGTGTTGCTGATTGTCACGACTGTATATCAGGATGTCATCTATAAAGACAATCACAAACTAGTCAAGAAACGTCCAGAACACTCTACTCATCAAGTTCATGAATGTTGTCAGTACATTAGTCAGTCTGAATGGCATAACCACAAACTGATAGCGACCATACCTTGTCCTAAAAGCCGATTTAGGTATGTCATCCTCCTTGATCCTCAACTGGTAATATCCCGACCTCAGGTCTATCATTGAGAACATGGTTGCGCCATGTAACTGATCAAACATGTCATCTATCCTTGGCAAACGATACTTGTTCTTTATCGTCACCTTTTTCAACTGTCTGTAGTCTATGCACAGTCTCATAGACCCATCCTTCTTCTTTACAAACAACACTAGATCACCCCACGGTGACATACTCAGCCTGATGAAACCTTTGTCAAGCAGCTCTTGCAATTGTCTCTTCAACTCTGCCATCTCTGTTGGATTCATCCTGTATGGTGTATGAGCTATCAGTTGCGTGTCGGCAACCAGATTGATCTCAAAATCAATCTCTCGGGGTGGGGGAACACCTAGAAACTCCTCAAGAAATACATCCTCAAACTCTTTGATAATTGGTACTTCATGCATACTAGGACTCCTCACCCTGGTATCTAGCACATGTGACAAGAACGTCTCACAACCCTATCTCAATAGTTTCCCCATCACCATCGTCGATACCATACACATCGAAAGAATCTTCCTATCTCCATAGAAGATCCATGTCTTACCACCATCTATAAACATATCCTGCTTGGAACTACAATCCAAGACCACTCTATACTTCTCCAAGGTGTCCATTATAAGGATTACATCGAACCCATGCATGTCAAGTGGTATGAGATCCACTTGAATATTGTGCCCTGAAAAGGAAAGGACACAGGAAGGACACACCTCCTACAAAATTGCAGAACCAACTAATCTAACAACAAGCTATCCTTCTTATGACTAACAAGTAAAAGACAATTTTCAAGAACTTCATGAGTGATAAAAGAGTGTGTTACACCGGGTCAACAAAAATAGATACAAAAAAGAAGACAAATTAAAATGAAATAACTCCATCTGACCTGTCACTACTCGCGTGTTGAGCACCGCCTCTAACTGACTCATTGCATAGAATCTAGTCATTGCATGTTGTCGCCCCCATCCTCTACTTCCCTAAGCAGATGATCTGACCTATGACACTTGACCACGTCCTCATCCTCCTACACCGCTGTTCTACTGTCTCTAAGAGCCCTGCTGGCTCTGCCTCGATTGTTGGGTCACTTAATCGTCCCTCACTGGACACTCTCGCTTCAGATGTCCTATTTGTCCACACTTGTAACAAACTCAGGTCTCAAACTGTGGCCTATACGGACCTATCACCAACATTGATGCAGTGATATGGGCTCCAACATGTAGAAAGCTACACCCTCTACCTTTACTTAGTTACCATTGTGTCAGAGCACTAAACCTTCACGATGTTGGTAGTGTAGAAAACCTCAACTTATTAAAGCCTCATGACGACTACCCATGGAACTGTGCAGACCTCTTCCTGGCACTCGTCTCTCATTTTTCTATCACGGATCATTCTATCCTCCAGACAGACTCCACAAACATGGAAAAACTTTCCCAATTCTCTAAAGCAGACATCGGGGTGGACAACTCAGCGTTCAATCCCTTCTCAAAACAATGAATATGTTCGTCCTCTATAACATCCATGTGAGGACATAACCAAATAAGATCCATAAACTTAACCTCATACTCGTTGATCGTCATGGGTCCCTGCTGGATCCACTCAAACTGACTGATCTTCTCATCCAAATAGGTCTGTGGAAAGTACCAACTGACAAACTCACATCGGAACTCCTCCCAACCTACAACCACTCCCTGCCTCTTCTCCTCTTCTATGGCCCACCAATGGCCAACACTTCCCTTTAGAAGTTACACCTCATGCTTAACCTTATCCACCTTCGGGATGCTGAGGATCTTGAAGACTTTCTCAAGCTCGGTAATCCACAAATCCGCATTTGCCGGATCAGTCGTCCCAACATACTCCACCACCCCAACACGGAAAAGTTGCTCAAAGGTATTCCCAGTCCCTGAAGATTCCGCATTGGGAATCAGTGCCCTAGGCTGAGGCGCAGACATACTGTCTGCCATATGCATCATTATAGCCATAAACTACCCAAAAAGAGACTGAAAGGCAGGGTTTTCAATCATGGCCAAGTCAAACTGGGGACCCTCAGGCACCCGATCTTCTTATGAATGGTTCCTTGCACCACCACCTGGTGCACTGACACTACTCTCAGTAGCTTGTTCTTCATGTTCTCTAGACATCTTTAGGCTTTTCTGCTTCTTCCTCATAAGAAGAAATCACGATAAGACATACTGGAGGATACAATAATAGACACAAAACCTAGTCCTAGGTCTCTGTAGACTCAGTGAACCTAAAGCTCTGATACCAACCTCTCTTGTGACGCCCCGTGCCACAAGACATGAGATAACCCAAAACTAACTATGGAAACAAACTTATACAAATAGATTATCGAAAAGGAACATGATGCGAGGATTTTGAGTCACATTTATAGACTTGTTTTACATGTGTTTTATGTGTTTATTGGTCATTTTGGTGGTTAATATCACATGATTCACTTACTGTAGTCTATAATCTCATTCTGTATCAAATCTCTCATATTTTATCTTTTTAAGTATAAACGATTATGATAATGGGTTTTAGCTTAGCTGATTTGGTTTTGTCTTGCAATTTCAGGAAAAACGAGTATACACAGCTGTTGATACCATCGACCTGTGTCGATGGTATTGACACAGTCATAGTGAGACAGTCGCAAGGAGCCAAGATGAGTCGATACTGTTGACATTGAATTCGATGGTATCGAGATACCTTCAGCGAGCCAGCAATCACCCTGTCGATACTATCGACAAAAAAGTCGATACTATCGACGTTCTATAGCTTCAGTGTCGGAAAGGTGATAAAATCGACGCCTAAGGGTGTCGATACCATCGACCTACGTCGATGGTATCGAGTCTGCATCAGGTGGAATGACAGAGAAGAAAGAAAGCTTGTTGATATCATGATGAGTCGATACCATCGAATCGCGTCGATGGTATCGACGCCGTCAAATTAGTTTTTGTTCCAGATCGGCCCAAATCTGACGGTGGTGATATTTCGACGATCTAATTTGGTGTTTATACCTAATGACAGTGGCCAGAAGATATCTATCATGTCATTAGCTGTTGCACACATCCCAAGGAGAGTTGGAGAGGAGAATGGAGCCCAGAAGCACGCCCTGATCGTTCCGAGAGCTGTAGAAGTTGTTTTCCACCATCGGAAGGCTATAGATCACGCATTCTATGTCAAGGAATGCTTGGATCTTCTTCGTTCAGGGGTTTACATCACTTCATCCACGTTTTTCTCCATGTTTTCCCTTTCTTCCATCATGTTTTTCTTTGAGATGAACATGCAGGGCTAATCCCCTTTGTCTTTAGGAGCGGGAGTAGCCCGGGTAATCGTTGTATGACATTTTTATCATAGTAATTTATTTTTTGTCTCTTAAATCCATGGTATGATTTTTTTTTCTCCAATATATCATTATGATTGATGACCCTAATGATATTCTAATACCTTTAATTGCTTTGAAAGGAGAATTAACGGTTGAAAAGAGATGAAATTCACATTAATTAATAAATCCCTTGAACAAGGTGATGTACGGTTAATGGTGGAAACCCAGAGTTTGGTCTTCATGCACCTAGTTTAGGGTATAAGTTACTATGATAGTGGAATCGACCTAGATTTAGGTAGTGAGTTGTATCACGACAGTGAACAATTCTGACTACAGGCCACTACCCAGAATGAGAGATGAATTTGATTAACTATATAGAAATAAATACAATGAGAACCTGCGGTGAAACCGCAATCCTAAATATTCCCATTTAAATTGATTTAACTAAACATTTAATCGATTGCTTTGTTTTATTTTATTTTATTTTCTTTTTCAATCAATTCTCAAAACGTGTTTAACCGATCTAGCTGATTGCAAATAGTTAGTAGTAGTCTACTGATAGTTCAGTGTCCCTGTGTTCGACTCGGGCCTCACAAGGCATATATTACTCTGACGCGTGCACTTGCGTTATACGCACGGTAAAAGTGTGTCAAGTTTTTGGCGCCATTGTCGGGGACACGGCAATTGTCGGCACTACGAGTGTTGCAAGCAGTCACTCTAGGCCACATTTTATTTAATTATTATTATTGAAATTCATCGTTTATCTTTCATATTTAGCAATCATCTAGCACTGTACTGAATTAAAGTTATTACCTTGCAGGTGCTAGTGCATGGTGAGGACGCGTAGCACAGACTACACACAGCCATCACCAGAGGTTCCACCATTGGGACCAGACAACGAAGAGAACAATATTCACGATCATCCTGAGGATATAGATTCAGACTTTGAAGCAGAAGCCATGGCTGATGAACATACAATATGGGAGAAGATAAAAGCTTCTTCCTCATCAGCATTGAAGGGACCAATAAAAAAATAGGCAGTCAACATTCCCACTTATAAGATTGATCTGGCACTGATAAACTTGGTCAAGTCTCAAGCATTTCACGGGCTGAAGAATGAGGACCCAGTTGCACACATCAGCACATTTGTGGAAAATTGCGATATGATCAAGATAGATAGGTTTCCACAAGAGACACTGTATTTGAAGTTGTTTCCCAACTCTCTTGCAGGTAATGCACATGAATGGCTGCATAACCTAGATGATGAGACTATCGAGACTTGAGATCAAATGATCAAGGTCTTATTCGAGAGATTCTTTCCACCGGAGAAAACTAATGACTTCGTATGGAAGATCCACAATTTCTGTCAAAGAGCTGGCGAGACATATTCAGAGACATGGGAGCGCTTCCAAATAATGCTGCGGAAGTGTCCACATCATGGGCTGGACAAAGAAAAACAAGTGAAGATCTTCTACTTTGCTCTAAATGAGCATGATAGGAGAAATCTGGACTCAGTAGGTTCTGGTTTCTTCTTGAACAACATCGGCGCCAGGTGTTGGGAAATCCTAAAAAATATGGCTAGGAAGTAATCATGGGGCGACAGAGACACAGTAGAGTAGGTTTGAGTCGCAGGTGAGTCAAAGGCCATCAAGGATCTAAATGAGAAGATGGACCTTCTAGACAAGAAATTGCTAGCAAAAGAAGACACATAATCTGATGATGAAGCACAGGTGAAATTTATGCGCCAGCAACAGGGGTACAGAAACAATGACTATCTTGGAGGAAAGACAAGAAATTTTCATGGAAGGACCCAAACAATTTCCTGCAGGACCCTGATGCAAAACCACAATCGTCAGCAGAGGACAAGAGCAATGAGTTGCTCAATCAAGTAATCAAGCAGAATCAAGAACTCATGAGCACGTTTGGCCAGCAGATTAAGCAACAAGGTGACTTCATGAATCAATTTGGGCAGACTTTACAAAGTCATGGGGCTCAGATGAGAACTATAGAGACATTGTTAGCACAAATGGCAGCTGAGATAGAAAATCTGAAAAAGCCAACACAACAAGGTTTTCCCAGAAATACAAATGTTCCAGGAGGAAATCAGCAACCCAAGGCAATTCTGTTACAGAGTGGAAAGAAGATTTTAAACCCCAGGGCCGATGAACCGAGCACACCCCAGCTAGAAACCGCAGGTGAGGCCACAGAGGAGGTTACAATCACAGAGCTGATAGCTGATGTGGTAGAGGAATCCACACCAGAACCCATTGCTGACGAAGAGATGCAAAAGAGGACACCATATGTGCCGCCACATCAAAGGGCACAGACTGTCCCAGTCCCATATCCAAACAGTTTGAAGGCCAAGAAAGTGGACGCTCAGTTCAAGAAGTTCCTAGACAACTTTAGGAAACTTTCTGTTAACATTCCGCTACTAGAAGCAATAGAGCAGATACCCTCCTATGGCAAGTTTCTGAAAGATATAATTACAAAGAAGAGGAAGATTCCTGACACTGAAGTGGTGGTTCCTAAAGAGCAAGTGAGTGCCTTCATTATGGGCACATTGCCACCTAAAAGACAAGATCTGGGTTGCTTCAATATTTCATGTTACATTGGTAAGGTGAAATTTGGCGAAGCATTGTGTGACTCTGGGGCAAGTATTAATTTGATGCCTCTTTCTACTTTCAAGAAGTTGGGACTTAAAGAATCGAGACATAGCAACATGACGATTCAGTTAGCGGACAATTATGTGGTTAAGTCGTATGGTATTTGTGAGGATGTTCTGGTTAAAGTTGATAGGTTTGTATTTCCCGTAGATTTTGTGGTAATGGAAATGCAAGATGAACAAAGAAATGAGTTACTCCTCAGAAGACCCTTCCAAGCTACTGTAGATATGATACTCGAGATGGGACGATGCCGTTTGACATTGGGAATCATGGATGACCGATTTGAAATGGTTATGCCCCCAATCACAACACAATCAAAAGCAAAGGAGCAGTGTCGCATGGTGAAACATTTTGATCAGAACATTTCTCTTTGTCTAGGGAAGTCGTTTCTAGATATGGCTCATGTAATGACCAAGGTAGATAAGGGGACACTGGATGTAGACATTATGGAACATACCAAAGTTGTTTCTCTTTGCATAGATGTGGGTTTTCCAAATGATGAAGAGTGGGAAACTTCTCTTTCTAATGAAGATGATGCAATAGCAAGTTCTGTCCTTGATGCATATCCAGAACTGCCTCTTGAAGCTTGCCTTGTCAATATAATGCATGACTGGATGAGAAGCAAGTCATTGCAAGAATGTGTCAAGATACTTCAAGTGTTTCCGTGCTATTATGCCAAGTATTATGAAGATCTTGGGCCACTCCCACCACCGCTTCATTCATCATTGATCAGTCCACCAGAGTTAGAATTGAAGCCACTGCCGCCTCATTTGAAGTATGCATTCTTAGCTGATGGTGAAAAATTATCGGTGATTATCTCGGCATATCTGAGTGCCGAGGAAGAGGATCAATTGATGATTGTGCTGAAGAACCACCGTGGCGCATTCGGGTGGTCAGTTGCGGATATAAAGGGGATCTCCCCTACACTTTGCCAGTACAAGATCCGGCTCGAGGAAGGAGCCAAACATGTAATTCAGCCACAGTGCAGACTCAATCCAAGCATGATGGAGGTCGTCAAGAAGGAGGTGATCAAACTCCTTTCTGTAGGCATCATTTATGCTATCTTCGATTCGATGTGGGTAAGCCCCACACAGGTAGTCCCTAAAAACGGGGGGAATCACTGTCACTCACAACTTGTTAAATGAGCCGGTCACGACCCGACTGGTAACCAGGTGGCGTGTGTGCATTGACTACCGTCGATTGAACTCTGCTACATTAAAAGATCATTTTCCTCTTCCATTCATCGATCAAATTTTAGATGGACTATCTTGTCGATCGCATTTTTGTTTTCTAGACGGCTATTTCGGCTACAATCAGATCTCCATTGATCCTAAGGACCAAGAGAAGCCTACCTTCACTTGTCCCTATGGAACATTTGCATATCGCCGTATGCCTTTTGGCTTGTGCAACGCACCAGCAACCTTTCAGCACTGCATGCTTGCCATTTTCTCTGATATGGTTGAGCACTGTTTAGAGGTCTTTATGGACGATTTTTCTATCTATGGTGCATCTTTTGATGAGTGCTTGTATAATTTGGATAAAGTTTTACAACGATGTGAGGACACGCATTTAGTTCTCAACTGGGAAAAATGCCATATGATGGTTAGTGAAGGGATTGTGCTTGGACATAAAGTGTCTAGCAAGGGGATGGAGGTGGATCCAGTTAAGATTGAGGTTATTTCAAAATTACCCCCACCTAATTCGGTTAAAGGGGTGAGAAGTTTTCTCGGTCACGCAGGATTTTATCGCCGCTTTATCAAAGATTTCTCGAAAATTGCTAAACCTTTTATCTGAATTGCTTGAGAAAGATGTGATGTTTGACTTTAATGAGAAGTGTTTGCATGCTTTTAATGTACTCAAGGAGAAGTTAATTTCTACATCGGTTGTTCAAATGCCGGATTGGACAAAACCTTTTGAATTAATGTGCGATGCTTCAGATTTCGTAGTAGGGGTTGTTCTAGGACAACGTTTTGAAAACAAACCCGCTGTGATTTTTTATGCATCCAAGACTTTAAACGAAGCACAACTTAACTACACCACAACTGAAAAGGAACTGCTCACCGTCGTGTTTGCATTCGAAAATTTTCAACAATACCTAGTAGGGTCAAAAGTTGTGGTATGGACGGACCACGCCGCCATAAAATATTTGATGGAAAAGAAAGATGCCAAACCTAGATTGATTAGGTGGATCTTATTGTTACAAGAATTTGACATTGAAATTAAAGATAAGGTGGGGATTGAGAATGTGGTTGCGGACCAGTTGTCTAGGTTGGAACGGGTCGATGAGAAGGACATTAATATACCCATTACTGAGACATTCCCTAATGAGCAAATCCTTTCTGTAAAATCCAAGGATCCATGGTTTTCATATATTGTTAATTATCTCGCCTATAAAATAATCCCAGATGATTGGACTTATCAAGAGAAAAAGAAAATTTTCCATTCTTTGAGATATTAATTCTGGGATGATCCCATTTTGTTGAAGCAATGCAGGGATGGCGTTTTGTGCAGGTGTGTACCAGAGATAGAATATGACATTGTACTTAGTCATTGTCATACACTACCAACTGGTGGTCATCATGCGAGCTCCAGGACGGCGGCCAAAGTGCTAGAGAGTGGTCTCTATTGGCCTACACTCTTCCGGGATGCCTATGACTATGTGCGAAGATGTGATTCCTGTCAAAGGGCAGGTAAAATTTCCAAGCGGCAGGAGATGCCCCTCAACGTGTTTCAAGAAGTTGAGGTATTTGATCTGTGGGGCATTGATTTTATGGGACCCTTTGTGTCCTCAAACTCTAATTTGTACATTTTACTGGCTGTTGATTATGTATCAAAGTGGGTCGAGGCAATACCCATAAGGACTAATGATGCTGATGTAGTGTGCAGGTTTGTAAACGATCACATTTTCTGCATGTTTGGTGTGCCAAGGATGATTATCAGCGATGGAGGCACCCATTTCAAAAATCAAAAGTTTGTTGCGTTGTTGAGGAAGTACGGGGTAAAGCATAATATTGGTACTTTGTACCACCCACAGACACAAGGGCAGGTCGAAGTGTCCAATAGAGAAATTAAGAAAATTTTGGAGCGCACAGTGGCTTCGACAAGAAAGAACTGGAATACTTTGCTACCGGATGCTTTATGGGCGTATAGGATGGCATTTAAGACACCTATAGGCACTACACCTTTTAGGTTGGCTCATGGGCAGGCCTGCCATTTGCCGGTAGAGTTGGAGCATAAGGCGCACTGGGCACTAAGGAAGCTTAATTTGACTTATGATGAGGTAGGGAAGAAGCGAATGCTGGAGCTCAATGAGTTAGATGAGCTGAGGATGAACGCCTATGAAAACTTGAGTATTTACAAGGAGAGAACAAAACCCATTCACGATCAACACATTCAACTGCGTGTCTTCAAAAAGGGAGATCGTGTGCTATTGTTCAACTCGAGGTTGAAGCTGCATCCCAGGAAATTGAAATCCCGGTGGAGTGGACCTTTCATTGTGGAGGAGGTACGGCCACATGGTGCCATCCTGGTGCGTGATGGAGAGATGACATTTCTAGTCAACGGACAGAGGTTGAAGCTGTACTTTAGTGAGTACTACACGAGGAAAGTGCATGAGGTCAAACTCATAGCACTTAAGGATGCATGATAAGCTTGATTTTGTCTAGCCTAAGATGTTAAATAAGGGTGCTTATTGGGAGGCAACCCAACCATCGGTAGTTTTAAATTGTAGTTTGTCCATTTTCTTTCACATTTATAAGTTAGTTTGGTTAATTTCATTTTTAGTGTAAAAATGATACCTTGATCGTTTGTTCAGTGTGCAGGGCTGAGTCAGAGTCAATATCATCGACCACAATGTCGATGGTAGCGACATGGGTACATGTAGGCGGCTGTAGAAAATTTTCTACGTCGATACCATCGACGGACTCGTTGATGGTATCGACCTACCATCAGTAACGCTAAAGAAAACGATAGCTCGGGGTCGATAGTATAGACTAGGATGTCGATACTCGTGAGATCCCTGAAGATTTACAGAAGATTTTGTCTCAGTGAATTCGATACCATCGACGGTCGAGTCGATGGTATCGACACAACAACAACAAGGAAGCGGCGCCCGGGCCTCGCGAGGGTAATTGATCCATGTAGAATCAATACCATCGACTCCCATCGATGGTATCGACACGACACGTCAGTGATTCACGAGAAGAAATCAACGGCGGCCGCTAAATCAAGGAGGTCGATCCGTGGGATGGGTCGATACCATCGACATGTGTCGATAGTATCGACGTGTCATCGATCCGGGCCCCCACATCAAGCAATCGACAACCGTCGATACTAGTGAAGACACGGATTATGCTACAGGTGTCGATACCATCGACACCCCGTCGATGGTATCGACGGAGCGGCAGTAGTGACGGGTTCAGTTATAAAAGGAGGGGTTGTTTCTCCAAGCTCTTCACACCTTTGGAGTTTCTTCCCTCTACTTGTGCATTGAGCATCGCTGTGCAATCGGAGGCCTTCATCGAGCATCCAAGGATCAGGATATCTTCACCGAGCTCTGCAGCGAGCAGAGATCGTCTTCTCCGACCTTCACTGAGATCTATTTCTTATTCCCCTCTCTCTCTATGATGATGGTGCAGACAGAAGGAGCTTCTTCTTCAAGGGTGGCTCTGATGGAGATTCTGACGTTTGTTCCTCCCCCACCCGGATCCATTCCTCATCCAAGGATTGTTCATCCTTCGGCGGAAGTACGAAAGATATATGAGGAGTTGCTCAAGCGGAAAATCGAGCCAACCTGATATGTTGATCAAGACATGGTTTGTTACCTTGGGTTTGAGGCCGACCTCAATTATGTTCTGTAGGGGCAAGCGAAACATACACAGAGGAGGTCTGACAAGGTCCAGTTCCACGTGGAGGGCCACCCTTTCTTCGGCGAGTGGCCGACGTATAAAGAACTGGTGGCGGAATTCATGGCATCGCTGGACATATGTGTTGTGCCTAACAACCTCATCGCCACTGATCGGGAATGGATCAAGGGTCGTGTTTCTTTCCGGCTCTACAACAACAATTATAATCTCACCCTCCAGCAGTTCAATTCAATTTACAACTGGTACCATTCTCCAACTCAACACAGGAGGTCGGACAACCGGACCGACTATGATGACATTTTTGCCCAGTTGGTGACCGCGCCTCCAGGAAAGTCTGTCAGCTAACACAACACAGTCGTCGCCAACTTCGAGCATCCGTTTGTGAGGATTTTGCACCGCATGTTGTGCACTACTCTTTTTGCTCAGGGCGATCTCTCGCTTAGTAAATTTCAGGAGACAGACTTGTTCTTTTTGTATAAACTGCTGAAGCGAGAAGAGTGCAATTGGGGTGCATTTTTCTTGACGCGTGTGTTGGCAGTGCGGAGGAGTACAAGAAAAGCTCATATCCACTTTGGGGGTCTTATCACACCATTGGCTCTCTACCTTGGGTTGGACTTTTCCCAACTCACTCCTCTTTCCAACAGGAACAAGGTCAACCTGCATCATCTACACCGCTCCAATCTCTTTATGCTTCGTGATGGTGTGGCTTATGCACATTGCCATGTCAATCATGAATATCAAGAATGTGCGCTTCCAGACCCCATCTTCAACATCCAGGGAGCTCAGCACTTCAGGTGGCCCATAATCACCATCGAAGATTCTGACGAAGATGATGCAGGTGACGACAACAACAATGATGACGACGACGAGCATGAAGAGGAAGAGGAGGCTTTCACTCCCCTTCATTCATGAGTGGCACCGTGGAAGTGTCCCCGTTTCCATCTGGGTGCATCATCATCTTTGTAGCCTCCACCACCTCATCCCTCTCAGAAAGGAGAGGATGCCTATTCGATGCAGGGAATGTACTCGATGCTATAGGAGATTCAGCAGACCCAGCAGCAGCACACTGCTTCTTTCGCCGGTATTCAGGATACCACGAACCGTCTTTTCGTGAACCAGCAGGCCATCTATGAGAACGAGCGCCTCCTCCTCGCCAACCAAAAAAATATTCATGACAGGTTTCATAGGATGAAGATGTAGCAACAACCTTTCTACGACAACTATTGGAGCCAGAGCTACTTCGGGGGATATCCTCAGCCTCCGCCCATGCCCCCGTATGATCCGAATTTTTAGGGGCAGTATCCATCATGGGATCCCACCGCCCCGCAGTACCCGCCACCACCTAAGCAATGATTGGTATCACTGTTCCACCTTTTAAGATTGTTTTTTACTATGAGGCCATAGTCGAATTCAAGCTTAGGGGGGGAGATGGAACAATTTCTATCCTTTATTTTTCTTTATTTTAATCATTTATTGCTTTTTCTTTTACTCTAGTCACTTTCTTAGTTTTTAGGATCCACACTCTATCTAGTGTATCTGTGGATGTCTAATATAATGTGTCATCTCTTTGTTTGTCACATGGGAATCAGGGGTCAGTTTGAAATTTTTTTAGTGAATTTGCAAGCTTGTTTTGTTCAAACTTGAGCACATGACTTATGAAAATAATTGGGTTTGTCAACTTTAAAACAGAAGACCACAACTGTACATGCCTATGATTCATGAAAAGTGGACGGAATTGGTTGTTTGAGCCTAAACTGGCCAAATGGTAATGAGACCTTAATCTGAAATAAGAGAGAGAGAAACCTCTTAATTGTTACACAAGTCAGTAAGGAGGGACATATAATATTTTCCAACGGTTCGGGCAATTAATCTTGTGATCTATCCACCCCATTGTTTTCATACTCCACCATAAGAATTGGAAGCACATTATAGGTTTTCATCTTTTGATTGCATAACATTTATGTAGGATTGCATTTTAGTTAGATTTTGCATAAAGAAATGGAAAATGAAAAAATTGTAGATGAATCATGCATTCACATTCTTGAGTGCATGTCATCACAGTTGCATAATTGATCTCATGTAGTTGCATTTTAACATATCTTTGTGCATATAGGGCAGTATGTGCCTTATTTATTTTGAAAAATAAGAGAAGCAGGTAACTCGCTCATACTCTCTAAACATTAAAAAAATGTGTAAAATATTGTACATTTTGCAGTAGCCAATTTGAAAGAAAGAAGGGTTTAAAAAAAGGCTGATTTTAGAGGGAGAAAAGAGTTTGTGTCATCTGTATAATAGGAAGAATAAGCACATAATGTAGTGTGTAGGCATTCTATCTCGCATGAGATGGGATAGTAGGAACATGCATCATTCCACCCAAAATGTAGGCATTAGGGCATTTTCATCTGCATATGCATCATTTAGGTCATTATTGTTAATTATGCATGTTAAAACTGTATTGTGCTTCCATTTCTTCCACAACAACCTATTCCATCCACCTGTTGCTCGAATTAGTAGGCCATTCTGGTTATCTCCTCACTCATTAATATCAGGAGAGTTGCTTCCATTTAGATGGTAGTTAGGGAAACGAGCAACGTAGATAGAAGATCACAAAGATGTACCAAGCCTGAACTGGAGGATTTTATTATGTTAACTGCCCTATGTGATAGTGTGATGTCCCCCAATTTCTATATACTTTCCATAGTGACATTCATAGATATGCGTGCACTCATATCTATAGATGTCAAAAGGGAAAATATAAGATATTAAGGTAGTCAACTAAAACAGAGATTGAGCCAAGATCAAGTCCACGTCATCATAAAATGCCACACAAACATTCATTCATAAAGATAATAAAAGTCATTACATATGGAGAGAAAATATTGTTCTAGAGAAGGTTAAATTTATTACATAAGATTTCAATCATCCTCAATATCAACTAAGAAAACAAATATACTAACATCTAACAAGAAATGAGATAAGAGGAAAAGATCTATCTACTATATCCTCCAAGTTTATTATTTTATGCCTTCAGGTACTTTGAGCATGCATTTCACTTTGTTGTCAATTGTCCCTTGCACCTAGAAAATATGAGAAACAAAACATCAACAAAGTTGGTACGTGGTAAAAGTTACACTAATAAGGTTGCATAAAGGAAAATATTTGAAAAATAAGGAAAAAGAGATAAAACCATTTCTTAAGGCGAAAATCAAATAAACACCCTTTCATTACATTGATTTTGATACGGTTGTACTACACCTATTGCACTTGACTTACATCTAGTGTGGGCAATAGAATATCATCATACATCTAACATGGGCCAAGGAATCATACATCCATGTTAGGCAACATACATCCATACTAGGCTATGTGCTCTAGTAGCTACAACCCATCATAATCATTTATGTTTCTCTTAAATTTGGCGAAGCATAACTCATACTAGTCAACCAACAATCATATCCAAATACGAACATTCAAGATATTATATAGCATAGGCAACCAGAAAACTAGTCTTATACTTATAAGACCACGTACCTACTTGATTAGATCAGATATCCACGAAATTAGAATCAATAAGAAATAAGTCACCCTGCACAGAAAGCAAGGGTACAATATTACAATTGGTCCATGTGACCAAGGCTAAGATATGTTTTAGCTATCATTACTTCCATGCTATCTAATTCGGATTAGGGATTATTCATCCTTTATTTGGGTCTTGAGACTATATCAGGTCTGATCCATTGTACAAAGTTTGATTTAAAAGATAATATTTAATTAATCACTTAGAGGATTTTCATAATCACAAATTAAAGAGAGAAGAAAATTAAGGGTCATCCATATGTCATAAATGTGAGCCTGTTATTGATCATTATCCTAGGGTTTCAATTTAGGGGAAAAACAGGGTCAGATCTAGTGCTAAAGAGTTTACTACAAGTATTGTCCTTTGTTTTCATATTTATATTCCACTATTAAAGTCAAAAGAAATGACATAAAACAAGGTCATATAGAAGATGTCTCGGTTTGGGGTTGGATTTGGTACAGATGATAATTTATACAGGTTCTTCTCATTTTTTTGAGAACAAGGATATTTTGTGGGTATTTTTCGGACATTGGAGCTATTTTTAAAGGTTTTTACAATACTAACTAATCAGGCAAAACTTAAAGGAAATAAATAAAAAAAGAAAAAAAAACAAGGTGGCTGGCCTTGTGGATCAGAGGAGGGAGTAAAGGATGTCAGTGCCCTTGGGGTTGAGGTCTTTGTGCGTGACCACGCTTGGACAAAGTGGGATTTTCATTTGGTTCGATTCATCTGTGGCTCGCGCCATGGCAGCAGCTAGCTGAGGCGAGGAATGGTGAAGGAGTGGGGTAGCTAGGTGGGTGTTGAGTGTGTGAGCATGAGCAGGTTGCGTTCGAGGGATCTCCCTGAGTTCAACGAGCTTAAGAAGCTCGCCGGAGATGAACTACAACTCTGGTTGCGATGGCAGGAGGCTCTGTGAATTGAGATTGGGTTTTAAGGCTTTACCTGCCCTCCGGCTGGATTGAGGGGTCACGAAGCTCCGCATGAGGTTCGTGAGACTCTAGGTCCACTCCCTGCTACTCGACGTGCCTTGGACCTCGTCGGCGATGGCATCTTTGAGCTCAGTTGCGGCGGCTAGTCGACCCGGGGTTCTAGACCTTCGCGGCTCCAACCGGGGGTGCTTTTCAACTCGTCGGGATCCCAGGAGCGTGTAGCCCCAGTTGATTGACGAGTAGAGGCCCTGGTGGAAGGGAGAGGGGTCGGGATCAGGCAAGGTGAAGGTGGATTGGGGAAGCAGTGCTCGGGTGTCAATGCTCACAATTGAGGATGCGGTATGGTTAAAGGGAGAAAGGCAGAGCTATAGGAGGCCTTATATAGGCGTTTGAGGAAGCGAGCAGCAAAGCCCTAAAATCTATCACCGCCGCCAGGAGAAGGGTGAGGAATCGGGAGTTTGTTCTCCCTGTTGCGTGGATGAGGGGAGGTGAGTAGAGGGTCATTGAACTCATCTCAGTGAGACGAGTCTATCCTCCAAATATCTCGCGTTGAGGTGGCGAGGTTTGGGCGCTAGCTGTTTTGAAGATGTTGATGCGCTGCTGCGGTGAAGATCGGGTCTTGCGGGAGGTTAGGGATGATTTGGGGACTGTTGGATCTCGCGCGATCCCTGATCAGCCGATCGGACGGACGTGGTCGATCCCTGGTTCAAAAAACTCCGCCCCCAACCCAGAAAAGGGGTGCGTGACACATTATTTGTCAAATGGGAATCCGAACTTAGGCCCTAAGGTCCAAAAAGAAATGAAATATACACCCAATTAAGTTGGTCATATCTCCCAATTGGTTGATCCAATTGCAACAAAACTTTTGGGGTAGTTTTATAGGGTCACTATGCTACTATGATAAAAATTTGAGATCCAAATTCGAATATTTAATGTGTTCATTTACTAAATACATTAGCATATGTATTTTATCATAATAACGTATTAGGGTTTGCATTTTTTTTCAATTTGTAACACATATATGTCCAAGGGAATGAGGGAAGTATATGAGGGTATTTTGGTCAACAAATTTGATAATAAGCTTTTAGGAGAGAGAAAATACTATAAAACTCACTTTGTCACAGATAGTGTTCATCAATCTTGGGGTAGACATCTTATAGATGATCATTGTCGCCTTGAGGGTAATTATCATTTTGTGGTTAGTGAGGGCCGGAATGTGAATGTCTGGCGGGGATCATACAGTAAGGTTTGTTGTGATAATCTGTTCTTTAGTTGACCCTCACAATTCTATTCTAAATTTTTGTGCTTGAGGACGAGCAAAGTTTAAGCTTAGGGGTGTTTGATGCGAGGATTTTGAGTCGCATTTATAGACTTGTTTTACATGTGTTTTATGTGTTTATTGGTCATTTTGGTGGTTAATATCACATGATTCACTTACTATAGTCTATAATCTCATTCTGTATCAAATCTCTCATATTTTATCTTTTTGAGTATAAACGATTATGATAATGGGTTTTAGCTTAGCTGATTTGGTTTTGTCATGCAATTTCAGGAAAAATGAGTATACACAGTTGTCGATACCATCGACCTATGTCGATGGTATCGACACAGTCACAGTGAGACAGCCGCAAGGAGCCAAGATGAGTCGATACTATCGACATTGAAGTCGATGGTATTGAGATACCTTCAGCGAGCCAGCAATCACCCTGTCGATACTATCGACACAAAAGTCGATACTATCGACGTTCTACAGCTTCAGTGTCAGAAAGGTGATAAAACCGACGCCTAAGGGTGTCGATACCATCGACCTATGTCGATGGTATCGATTCTGCATCAGGCAAAATGACAGAGAAGAAAGAAAGCTTGTCGATATCATGACAAGTCGATACCATCGACTCGCGTCGATGGTATCGACGCTGTCAGATTAATTTTTATTCCAGATCGGCCCAAATCCGACGATGGTGATATTTCGACGATCTAAGTTGGTGTTTATACCTAATGACGGCGGTCAGGGTCTATCTATCACGCCATTAGCTGTTGCACACATCCCAAGTAGAGTTGGAGAGGAGAACGGAGCCCAGAAGCATGCCTTGATCGTTCTGAGAGCCGTAGAAGTTGTTTTCCACCGCTGGAAGGATGTAGATCATGCACTCTACGTCGAGGAATGCTTGGATCTTCTCCGTTCATGGGTTTGCATCACTTCATCCACATTTTTCTCCATGTTTTCCCTTTCTTCCATCATGTCTTGCTTTGAGATGAACATGCGGGGCTAATCCCCTTTGTCTTTAGGACTGGGAGTAGCCCGGGTAATCGTTGTATGACATTTTTATCATAGTAATTCATTTTTGTCTCTTAAATCTGTGGTATGATCTCGTTTTCTCCAATATATCATTATGATTGATCACCCTAATGATAATCTAATACCTTTAATTGCTTTGAAAGGAGAATTAACGGTTGAAAATAGATGAAATTCGCATTAATTAATAAATCCCTTGAACAAGGTGATGTACGGTTAATGGTGAAAACCCATAGTTTGGTCTTCATGCACCTAGTTTAGGGTATAGGTTATTACGACAGTGGAACCAACCTAGATTTAGGTAGTGAGTTGTATCACGACAGTGAACAATTCTGACTACACGCCACTACCTGGAATGAGAGATGAATTTGATTAACTATATAGAAATAAATACAACGAGAACCCGCGGTGAAACCGCAATCCTAAAGATTCCCATTTAAATTGATTTAACTAAACATTTAATCGATTGCTTTGTTTTATTTTATTTTCTTTTCTTTTTCAATCAATTCTCAAAACATGTTTAACCGGTCTAGCTGATTGCAAATAGTTAGTAGTAGTCTACTTATAGTTCAGTGTCCCTGTGTTCGACTCGAGCCTCACAAGGCCTATATTACTCGGACGGGTGTACTTGTGTTATATGCACGGTAAAAGCGTGTCAGAACACTAGAAATAAAAACTATTTTTATTCTGATCCAAACAACAACAAAAACTTTACATATGTGTCCTTTCATGTCACAAGGTAATTACCATGTATGCCATCGGCCTGTTACAAGAAACATGTTCTGAATATATATACATACATATCCACTGTATTCGTACATGAAAAGGACACACAAGCCAAAACACGTATTGAAACATGTCTACAAAACATACCCAACGACCATCCCAAAGACTTGAGTGTACAGGAATAACTCTAGGATTCTAACAACAAAAGAATGACCAACACCACTTCCAACATTGTCAGCTACTGTTTTTTCTTACTGCTGCTTAACTACTGTTGCACGATATCTACCCCCTCATGTACGTCCACCTAAAAAGATGTGGGGAACCCACTGGGTGAGATTCCAAATCTCAACGGGAGATATAACTCTCCACTAACATTGTTATTAGAATGGATAAGATGATTAAACAACAACAGTAAAGATACAACCATAATAAGGAGGTAATCATTGCTAATAGAATAAGCAATTGCCATTATATTATGAAACATCTTAACATCATAAAAGGAATATGAAGAGCATGCATATCCACTACCAACTATACTATATAAAACCAAGCAAGGCCTCATTCAATGTATTCATATTTGATCATATACAAGTATGCTACACAGTTGATTACATGTTTTATTATGCCCTAAGGATTTGAGTCGTACCACCCAAATCCAATTGACAACTGCTAAGTCAAAATCAGTGCCATACAAGGTCTAGTGTAAGAGTCAGAATCCAAGACCTCACCCCCTCGGTCAGTATGAGTGAACCTACAATGATATCATCATTCAAACTGCTACCAGTGACATATAGTCCAGTTGTACAAACCTAGCCCGCCTTGGTACAGGTCACAATGCTAGTGAAACAGAGCTACGACCCACAGCCGCACTCCTACCAGGGTATGGCCCGCAACCAATCCTATATCACATATCACTGAGATATGGCCCGCAACCAATCCTATATCACATATCACTGAGATACGGCCCGAAGCCACACTCCTACCAGGGTATGGCATGTAGCCAATCTTGTATCACATAACCTGGACGTAAGGGGATATTCATCCTCACCCCCGCATATTCAAAAAATATGCACTTTGAGTTAAACTCGTTTCACCATTTAGCAAGTACTAACACTGAATGGATCTATGGCATAGGGAAAAGCTACATGGTTAGGTTCCACTTGATTAGTTAGGTCATTTAAGTGTCTTTTAGCATCAATCAAGTTATAACATATAAAACCATAACAAATTCTAAAAATATAAGGGCATAACATTCTTCCCGCAGATAAAACACATATGGTGTGAACTTATCACACTATCACCACATGATGCATGTATTATTGCCATTCGCAGCATCATCCACTAAGCCACATGGCATGGGATATCAATGCCTCAACTTTATCAGTAGGAAACATCCTTTCATGTCAAAACAATAACCACTGTTATGTCATTAGGCCCAACCACCATATTCATGTATCACCTGCATAATTAGCATGCCTCACAAGGGAATATGTGATCCTTCTCTCACATCATAGCCATCATAGAACACACTAGCCATGATAATCAATTCCACCACACCTGGATGGTTAGAAGATCACAATCTAGAGAGATAATCACATAAAATCATAGCCATTCATGATAAAGGGTATAAGCAAGACTTATTCACTTTCAGGGTTTAGGGTTTCCACAAGGTTTGGGTCAACCAACCACCCTAGAACCACCACCCTCTACCATCATGGAGTGTATAAGGATAAAGTAAAATCATTACAAAAGATTAGAGATCATACGAAGCAACATAACACATATGTATGCATGATTAACATTAGATGTGCGTACATGTTTCATAATCCTCTACCATCACCACATGTTAACCACTTAGGCACATGTGTCACAACCACCCTCTGTAGTATGTCGTGACTATGGCATACACCATGGATACCTCGACCTACTCCCTCACCATGTCATGACCACCTTCTACATGTTGCTCTAAGGCATTAGGATTAGGGTTTCACTTCACCCTTCACCCATTATGTCGCGACCAAGCTCCTCAAGCACCTCCATGTCACGATCGCGGCACCTCAACACCACCACATCGTGACCACAACATCCCCTAATCATGAACACCACTCCGAGGGTTGTATCCACCCATCCAAAGCAAGAAGCTAAGGGTTTCAAGGTTGTTATGCTCTAAAGGTCTCAACCCAACGCCACTAGGTCAAACACCACCACAAGGAGGGACATCTCGACCAAAGGCAACTAGGTCGCGACCATCCCAATGGTCTATGTCACAACTGTGATTTCCATGCCCATGTCTCGACCACCAAACCTCCTAGGTTGCGACCTCACCAAGGGTAGAAACCTAGGTCACCAAAATAGGTCCAAAGCTAAACAAGGACCATGATCATCATGGAAGGAGACTCAACCAAATCGATCTCCACAAACCCTAAGGCAAAGGTCCAAGAAAAGCATGACTAAAGGAAGAGAAACCATAGCCAAAATGACCAAAACTGAAACTAACCTCTCACTTACTTCTAGGAGTACAAACACCAAGCATGGGAACTAGATCAAGGGTCAAACATGGGGAAGAAACTCCATATCATCTACCCAAGACTGGTACGAGAAGGTTAGTGTTTTGGGTTACTTCCAAACCAAGCATGATAACTCTTCCCAAACAAAATCTAGGGTTAAGCTTCATATGCTAGCATGATGGAGAACATCTTAAAGAGAGAAAACAATAACACAACATAACAAGAAGTGCAATAATAGAGAGGGTTTAGTGTTATATAACCCGCCTTAATAAGATCACCACCAAAGCTCCAAGCTCCAAGATTAAGAGCTCCAAGAACACGATCCAAGGGTAGAAGAATATCCACTAAAATCTCCACTCTCGACCATAAGAGAACCTCAAGAAGAGAGAAACACCAACGTCAAAGGATAGCTCAAGAAGAGAGAATAAACCCCTAAACTAAACTAAAGAAAGAAGGGAGAAAAGAGAAAGGAAACTCTCTTTCTCACGCACATTTGGGGCATCACCCTGGAAAAACATGGCCCAAGACTGAGAAAAGGAAGAAGATAGGGTAGAAGATCTGAAAGAACACCAAAGAAAGAAGATAAAACACTCACCAGAGCTAGATATGGCCAAGGATCACCACTATCGCCACATGCAAGGGATGAGCCACCTCCAAGGCACCAAGAGCACACCTTCTTGCTCCACTAAGATCCAAGGATGAGCACAAGAGAAGGGAGGAATAAGTTCATTGAAAATAATCACTCGGATGGAGAGAAGAGGGTACATATAGCAAAGGAGGAGGGAGATAAAACAAAGGATGAGGTGTCAACAAGATAGAGCTCTGAGGGAACACTTGTCCACTAAAGGACGAGCATGCAGCCACATAAGGTACACATGTAAGAGATGGTGATACTCCCTAGGTAGGATGTCGACCATCCAAGCAACCAACCCTATGTCATGACCACAAGACACCTAGGGTGCTAAGGTCGCAACACACCACAACATCACAACACCAAGACCACCCCATCGAAGCAGACCTCTCCAACCTCTACCTCGACCCAAGATAACCTTGGTCGCAACCATCAAACTAAGGGGGAAGTGCCACAACCGCAACACCCCACAACATGCTCTAGGTTGTGACCTAGGTCAAGGCAAAACAACAAGGTCACAAGCCTAAGGCACTCAAACCCTAGAAAAGTCTAATCTCCATTAAGGGTGATCTTACTCAACCAAGAGCCAAACAAGGAACCTCAAAGAACCACACTCTCCCTCACAAAGCCATGGGAGAGAAGGAACACTCTAGACATGGCAAATTGCACATAAACCCCCTATATTAGGTAAATTGCAATATGCACCAAAACTAGCATAGAAAGCACAAACATCAACCAAACAAGCTCAAACTGGAGACTCAACCTATCCACAAGCCCTAATCACATCTCAAAATATTGGAGTGAGGTTGTAAGCACAAGATCAAGCCAAAGTAAATAGGGTTACCCTAAAACTCAAGTCAAGTTCCTTACAAGCCATAAACCCCTAACAAGTATTTTGCCCCCGAAATCCTAAGAGAAAAGAGAGGGGTACTTCCTCTTCATATCTTCCTCGAGCTACCACGTGGCTTCCTCACCACGGTGATTCCATAGAAACTTCACAAGCACTATGTCCTTCTTCTTCAACTTCTTGACTCTTCTGTCAAGGATCAACATTGGGCCTTCAACATAGGACATGTCCTCATCAAGCTCCATCTCCACAGGCTGTAACATCAACTCTATATCCATATGGCATTTTCTCAACATACTCACATGAAACACTGGATGCAACTTGTACACTCAGGTGGCAACTCCAACCTTTAGTCTACCTTCCCAACACGTGTCACCACTGGGTAAGGTCCCATAAACTTGGGAGCCAACTTACCCTTCTTCCCAAACCTTAGAACACCTTTCCAAGGAGAGACCTTGAGATATACTCTATCTCCCACTTGGAACTCCAAGGGTCTATGACGGTTATTTGCATACAAATTCTCTCTGTCTTGTACTGCCTTCAACTGTTGTTAGATCACTTTGATCTTTTCTATTGTCTGTTGTGCAAGCTTAGGACCAAGAAGCTGGTATTCTCCTGTCTCATACCAAAATAATAGAGACCTACAACGCCTCCCATACAATGCTTCATATGGTGCCATGTTGATGCTACTCTAATAATTGTTATTGTAGGTGAACTCTATCAAACTGATGTGTATGTCCCAGCTGCCCAAAAACTGAAGAACACAAGCTATCAACAAATTCTTCAAGGTCTGAATGGTCCTCTCAAACTGAACATCTATCTATGGGTAAAAGACTATGATGAACCTCAACTATGTACCCAAATTTGTGTGTAGTCACTCCCAAAAGTGACTTTTGATATGAGGGCCTCTATCAGACACGATAGTTGTTGGAACACCATGCAAACACACTATCTCATCAACATAGATCTGGGCAAGCTTCTCAGTGGTATACATCATCTTCATAGGAAGAAAATGCACTAACTTGGTCAACCTGTCAACGGTCACCCAGATGGAATCATGACCTTTGGTTGTCCTAGACAGACCAAACATAAAGTCCATAGTCACATGATCTCATTTCCACTTAGGTATAGGTAACAGTTGCAACGTCCTTGTAGGATTTTGATGCTTGGCTTTGAACTACTGACACATAGCGCAACTCACCACAAACTTAGCCACGACCCTTTTCAATCCAGGACACCAAACATATCCTCCAAATTATAATACATCTTGGTGCTACCTGGGTGTATGGTGTACATGGATGAGTGAGCCTCTTCCAGCACCATCTTCCTTGGGTTATCATCATTAGGAACCACTACTCTACCATGGTAACAAACTGTCCCATCATCTGACTCATGGAAGCCATCATGCTTCTCACTGCCAAAATCTGATTTAATCTTCTGTATCATGGTATCAACTAGTTATGCCTCTCCAATCTATTGTCTCAGCATGGGCTTCACCTGCAACTGTGCTAATAATCCTACTATCAAAGAAACTTCCAGCTTAACATTCATCTGATGTATGGAGATTTCCATGTCTCACTTGTGGCATACAAAAGAACTCAACTAGACTCTATCCATAGGCAAAGATGAAGACTTTCTGCTAATCGCATCTGCCACAATATTTGCCTTCCCTGGATGGTAATCAATCATGCAGTCATAATCCTTGATTAACTCCATCTAGCGTTGTTGCCTCATGTTCAGCTCCTGCTATGAAAAGATGTACTTTAGGTTCTTGTGATCTGTGAAGATATTACACTTCTTGTCGTAAAGGTAGTGCCTACTTCCTATAGATCTTCAAAGCATGAATCACTGCAACCAACTCCATATCATGGGTCATGTAATTCTCCTCGTGTATCTTAAGTTGTTAGGAAGCAAAAGAAACCACTTGCTTGTCTTGCATTAGCACACAACCCAAACCATGTCTGGACACATCACCCAAGACTATGTATCCCTTTCCTTGCTCGGGTAAAACAAGAACTGATGCACTTGTCAACTTCTCCTTCAACGCCTGAAAAGCACGCTGGCATATGTCATCCCAAACGAACGGTGCATCCTTCCTCATCAATTTTATTAGGGGCAAAGTGATAGTACTGAAGTCCTCGATGAACCTCCTGTAATAGCCTGTTGAACCTAGAAAATTGTGCACTTTTGTTGGCATCTTTGGATTCTCCCACTCTGTCACAAACTCAACCTTCTTAGGGTCTACACAAACTCCCACAATAGATATAACATGCCCTAAGAAAGTTACCTCCTTTAATCAGAACTCACACTTGCTGAACTTGGCATAAAGTTGATGTCATCTCAGCATGATCAAAACATAATAAAGACGGTGTTCATGCTATTGATTATCATGACTGTATATCAAGATGTCATCTATAAAGACAATAAAAAAATTGGTCAAGAAACAGCTGGAACACTCTGTTCATCAAGTCCATGAACGTTGTCAGTGCATTGGTCAGCCTGAATGGCATAACCACAAACTCATAGTGACCATACCTCATCCTAAAAGCTGACTTAGTATGTCATCCTCCTTGATCCTCAACTGGTGATATCCTGACCTCAGGTCTATATTAGAGAACATAGTCGCACCATGTAACTGATCAAACATGTCATCTATCCTTGGAAAGGGGTACTAGTTCTTTATCGTCACCTTGTTCAATAGTCTGTAGTCTATGCACAACCTCGTAGACCCATCCTTCTTCTTTACAAATAGCACTGGAGCACCCCAATGTGACGTACTCGACCTGATGAAACCTTTTTCAAGCAACTCTTACAATTGTCTCTTCAATGCTGCCATATCTGTTGGAGCCAGCCTGTACAGTATATGAGCTATCAATTACATGTCGGGAACCAGATTGATCTCGAAATCAATCTCTCGGGTGGGGGAACACCTAGAGACTCCTCCGAAAACATGTCCTCAAACTCTCTGACAACAAGTACCTCCTGAATACTAGACTCCTCACCTCGGTATCTAGCACATGTGACAAGAACACCTTACAACCCTATCTCAATAGTTTCCCCACCACCATCGCCGATACCAGACATGTTGGAAGAATCTCCCTATCTCCTTGGAAGATCCATGTCTTACCACCATCTATAAACGTCACCTACTTGGAACTACAATCCAAGACCACTCTATACTTCTCCAAGGTGTCCATTCTAAGGATTACATCGAACCCATACATGTCAAGTGGTATGAGATCGACTTGAATGTTGTGCCTTGAAAAGGAAAGGACACAGGAAGGATACACCTCCTGCAACACCGCAAACCAACTAACGGGGTTTCTAACAAAAAGCTATCCTTGTTACAACTAATAGGCAAAATACAACTGTCAAGCACTTCGTGAGTGATAAAAGAGTGTGTTGCACTGGGTCAAGCAAAATAGATACAAAAGAAGAAGACAAATCAGAATGAAATAACTCCATCTGATCTGTCACTACTCGCGGGTTGACCACCACCTCCGACTAGCTCAAAGCGTAGAATCTAACCATTGCATGTTGTTGCCCCCGTCCTCTACTTCCTTGAGCAAATGATCCGACCTGCGACGCTTGTCCACATCCTCGTCCTCCTACACTGCTATTCTACTCCCTCTAAGAGCCATGCTGGCTCTACCTTGGTTGCTGGGTCACTTCATCGTCCCTCAATGGACACTCTTGCTTCAGATGTCCTATCTATCCACACTTGTAAAAAACTCAGGTCTCAAACTGTAGCCTATACGGCCCCGTCACTGACACTGATGCAGTGTTGTGAGCTCTAGTAGGTGGAAATATATGGCCTCTACCTTTACTCAGTGACCACTGCGTGAGAGAGAACTGAACCTTCATGGCACTGGAAATGCAGAACACCTCGGCTTCTTAAAGCCTCCTGACGACTGGCCCTGGAATTGTGCAGACCTCTTTCTGGTACTCATCTCTCATTTTTCTATCAGAGATCGCTCTATCATCCGGACAGACTCCACAAACATGGCAAACCTTTCCTGATTCTCCAAAGTAGTTATCGGGGTGGACAACTCAGTGTTCAACCCCTTCTCAAAATAACAAATATGCTTGTCCTATGTAGCAGCCATGTGAGGACAGAACCAAAGAAAATCCATAAACTTAGCCTCGTACTCATTGATCGTTATGGGTCCCTATCAAATCTGCTCAAATTGACTGATCTTCTCATCCAAATAGGTTTGTGGAAAGTACTAACTGACGAACTCACGTCAGAACTCCTCCCAACCTACAACCACTCCATTCCTCTTCTCCTCTTCTATGGCCCACCAATGGCCAGCATTCCCCTTCAGAAGGTACATGCATGCTTAACCTTATTTGCCTCTAGGATGCTGAGGATCTTGAAGGCTTTCTCAAGCTTAGTAAGCCACATATCCGCATCTACCGGATCAACCATCCCAACAACTCCACCGCCCCAACACAACAAATCCACTCAAAGGTCTTCCCAGTCCCCAAAGATTATGCATTGAGAACTGGTGCCCTAGGCTGAGGCACGGGCATCATGTCCACCATATGCATCATCATAGCCATAAACTGCCCAAAAAGAGACAGAAAGGTAGGGTTTTCAATCATGGAAGGGTCAAATTGGAGACCCTTAGGCACCCGATCTTCTCATGCCTAGTTCCTTGAACCACCACCTGATGCACTGATACTACTCTCTGCAATGTGTTCTTCATGTTCTCCAGACATCTTTAGGCTTTTCTGATTCTTCTACATAAGCAAGAATCAATATAAGACAGACTGGAGGACACAAGAACAAACACAAACCCTAGTCCTAAGTCCTTGTAGACTTAGTGAACTTAAAGCTCTGATACCAACTATCACGTGACACCTCTTGCAATGCCTGGTGCCACAAGACATGATATAACCCAAAACTAACCACGGAAACAAACTTAAATAAACAAATTATAAAAAAAGAACACTAGAAATAAAAAAACCATTTCATTTCGATCCAAACAACAAACAAACTTTACATATGTATCCTTTCATGTCACAAGGTACTTACCATGTATGACATCATCTTGTTATAAGAAAACATGTTCTGAATATATATACATACATATCCACTATATCCATACATGAAAAGGACACACAAGCCAAAACACGTATCGAAACACGTCTACGAAACTGTGAGACCCCTAAACTTGCTTAAAGTGTTGAACAAGCTTAATTATCATAATTGAATTCTTATAAGTATAATATAACCTTGTTATATGCTTTGAAATCATGATACAAGCTTATGTTTTAAATTTGGTCCAATTTGGACACTGTTTGAGCAAGTTATGCAATTTTATGTACATTTTGGACTTTTCTACAATTTACCCAATTGAGGGGTTTTCTTTGCAATTTGTCACATGAATTATGTTTCTTAGATGTTATCTTATCATTATTTATCTTTTTGATCCATAGGGCTCCTGGTTAAACCTTAGTTTGAAGGTGTTTTCTCCAAGGGTATTTTAGGGTTTACTCCTTTATGGATGAGCTACCTTTAGGAGCTATCAACTAATGATTTATTTGTTTTTCTTAGAAATTCAAGAAACAAGGAATAAGCAGGTCTCTATGATATGTGGGTCAGATTCTTGTGTGTTTTCTTGTATATTGTTAATAGTTTAAGGCCATGGACACTTGGAAAGATATTAGAACTTCAACTTTTTCTTTTTCTTTATCTTAAAGTTTTATATACTTATCCCGAAGCACCCAAACAAACCATTTTATCTCCACCACTTCCCTCCTCGTACGAAACTAATTCTCCCTCTGTGCTTCTACAAAGTTCCTATCCAAGGAAGAAGTGGGGATCTTCTTGGGGAAAAAGCTCTAGGGTTGCAATTGACTTCCTTTTAGGGTTTAAAAAGTTTCCTTCTAGTGATCTTGACCTAAAAGAGTAAGAAATCCCTTGTTTCCTCTGTTTATTTCTTCTTATCCTTCCTCCTACCTTTATACAGGTCGAAACCTTGCTATTCCATGGTATAAGTTGCTCTAAAGCTCTAAAACCTAACCTTTCTTGCTCCTTATGCTTAGGGTTTTCTCATTTGATGAAGAACAATGCTAGATGGATGAGTTCACATCTTATGCTTGGATTTTCTACCCTACCTTCTCATGTTTTCTTCTATTTGGGAGTGTATCTTCTAATTAGAGGCAATTTCTATAACTTTCTCCATGTTTATTACTTACCATAAGCTTGCTAGCTCATGTCCTTGCTTTTAAATGATGATCCATGCACTAAAAAGCTATGCTTGACTTGGATTTCGATTTTTATAATGTTCCCTATTCTGATTTTAGTTATAGATGAACATGTGATCATGTGTACTTTATTTCTAAGGTATAATATGACTTGGATCAGGTTGGTTTGATAACCGATGTTGCTAAACACCTATAAACCAATGGTCAATTTTAGGGTTTAAAGTTGATTTCTTCTATAAACACATGACTCAATGGTGGTACCATTGCAACAACCGATGGTGTTGTCTTCATGACAACTGATGGTGGTGACAAAGGGTGTCAACTGACATTCACCCCTTAGGTCAGGTGTTGGCCTAATTAGAAGCTTAGTGATTAACAACTAAGTACCCTGATGATGTTATCAATCAATGGTGATATTAGTTTGATATTCGATGGTGATTAATGAATATAGTGTTGATCTAACAACCTATGGTAACTTAATGGTCACTACTAATGGTGTATCAGGTCTCCACAACTTATGGTGAGTTAAGCATGTAGTTGTTGCATCAATTAAGCCTTAAACCAATGGTTTCTTGGGTCATTTGATGCAATGGTCGGACCTATACTCCAATTGATGGTTTTAATATTTGAACTTGACCTAATGGTTAAAATCTAATGTTTCTTCATCAAATAAATTGGAATGATGCCTAAATGTAATATGTTGGTCCTAACAAAGTGATTTAAATGGTTTACTTTATGAGATCAACTTAAGAAGCTCATTTACTGACGATTTATTTTAAATAAATAATCGCTTGTGGGTTTTACCCTACTCTAAATGGAACTTTTTATGTTGTTAATCAAGGTATGTCTAAGGTTATATGGTGACTCTTTCTAGAGAACAACTCAATGACTTCATAGGTAGTTTGTTCAAGATGTTTACTTACGTAAACGACCAATGGCTTTACCTTTTCAACATTTAATGGTTAGAAGTTGATGCCTCAATATTTCCATTATTTTGGGTGAAGCGTGTAGTGTAATGTTATGTTTCTGATGATGAGAATTCGATGGTTCAATGCCTTAAACTTGTAGTTTTACCCTTTCCCTCATATTATTATGATTTATAATCACCATAATAAATTAATGGGTAACCCTAATGAGGTATAGCTTCTTGTACCTATCTTTATTATAACTAAATGATGGTAATTGGGTATGAATAGTCCTTGAATGATTAATACAATCATGGAGTACTCTCTTATTGTTGTTGAAACCCTAGTATGCTATAACCTTATGGTTACACCTTGATTTATGTGAGGGTTCATACTTGAGAATAGTATGGAATGTGATGGTGATGCTTCACCTTATGCATACATGATCCAATGGGAATGTCGTGAGTTAGGGTTTGGGTATGAGTGTTGATTAGTAACATTAATATAATTTACCTTGTTGAACCTAACTCTAATGAAAATAGGTAAAGATGAGTATTTATGTTTAACCTTCTTATATGATGGCATGATGGTGGAATAATCTCCTTATATGATCATAACCTTAATGTATTAATTGGTGGTTATCATAGCCACATGGTTGATACTTTTTTATGCTAAACATGTACATTATGAATATGATGACGGTTAATCATATCTAGATTCCTTACATGTTGAGGTAATAAAGGAATGTGCTTAATGTTAATATAACCTTGCTATGATTGTTTATGATTATCTCCCAATGCATTAATGCAATATTGTGTTGATTCGGTGTATTATATGTAAGTGATGTTGTTGAGCCTTATTATAAGGCATGAAAAGAAAATGATGATCTTGCAGGGAATAGTATGATGGTCTTAATGACCTTTGGGCATGGTTGAGCCATGAATGAGGTGTAATCCTATTATGTTGTCAAGGGTTGATACCCTATGATATTGTGAAAAGAATTTATATCTTGTGATACTATCATGACTAGTGTGGTCTCATGAATGCCAAGTGAATAGTACCATGTGATGATGAGATGAGAAATTATATTTCACACATTTATATCTTTTAAAGTTGTGATAATTATATGCTTGCTAGAAGTGAATTAGGGTTTTTATGTCCACTTGTTTGATACAGCCTTAATTCACCCAATTGGAGATAACTAATCAAGTAAAACTCTAATCATATAGTGCCATGTGCCATAGAACCATCTTCAGTGTCAGAACTTGCTAGATGGTGAAACAAGTATTCCTAATGGAAACTCGGAGCACATACTATTGAGTATGCAGGGTACTTGTCATCCTAACACCAAGTGTTTCGGGAGGATGGTTGCGGTCATACCTAGCCCGCTTTTTGGGGATGACTTTGGTTAGGTCTCAAGGATTATAACATGATGTGATTAGAGGACAACTATGGTTGTACCTCGGTGATTGGGTTTGAATACCCTAGATGATAGCGACGTGACCTATACCAATGTGGGCTAGTTACATGACTAAATGTCACTATTTTGTAGTTTGACTATATGTCACTGTGGTGCAGACTCATACTGACCGAATATGGAGAAGATCTTGGAGTCCTGCTCTTCCCAGATCCTATATGGAACTGATTGCGACCAAGTGGTGGTCAGTTGGACTTTTAGTGGTATGATTCAAACTCCCCAGGGCATAATAAAAGTTGTAATATAGCCGTCTAGCATATCTATTTAGGGTTATACGCAATACTTCATATTGGATGATAATCCTTGTTTGCTTTCTTTTCACTGAGATCATGTATAGTACAATAAGAGATAATAGATATGCTTATGTTGTAGTTATGCTCATGTTGTAAACATGCTTATGTTGTCAAATATATTGACAAATGATGGTTAATATGATGCTTCTAGCTATGTTTAATATTGCTAGCCATGCCTATGTAATTAGAAATGCTTAAATTGCTAATCATTCCTATGTAGTTAATTATGCTATGATGTTAGTTCTACTTATGATATAGATTTGTTCCCTTTATTTGAGATGTCAATATTGATAGACATGTTATGTTACTAGACATATTCATGATGTCAGGGATGCTTATGCTACTAGATTTCTTGTGATGTTACAAAGGACTATGATTATATTCAGATTAATGATAATGATTGTTATTAGATGCAATTTGATGCAATTTGAGTAGATATATATCCAGAGAAATGAATTTATTTGTTACCTATATATACATTGATAGTCATACTTGTTGCTAAGATTATTTGCTTAATCTGTTTAGTATACTTGAACTGTTGAATTTGTTCAATTGATTATTAAATACTCCAACTGCTTAGTTATCTATTATTTAAAATGTTGTAATCAATAAGCATTGTTGGAGGTTATATCTCTTACTGGGACATGGGTCTCACCCTTGTGGTTTGCCACTTTTTTTTAGGTAATCGGAAGTGATGAAAACAAACTTGTGGTAGCAAAGAGGAGATATAGTAATGAATCTTTGAGAAATTCAATTAGATGTCTAGTGTGTCCTAGAGTCATCTATGTACTCTCAAGTGTGGGTAGGAAAAGTTTGTATATGGTGTTTCAAACGAATCAAAATTTTGTTAGCATGTTAATGTTTGTTGTGTGGCATATACAAATATTGTTCTCATGTGTATATATGGTGTGGCTAATATGATCGAACAATTTGTATCAAATTCTTGACATAGTATGGATATAAGAAAGTTGTTGGGCTCTTATGCAATTGTTTCTGAGCAGGTGATGACGTTTAAATCAGTTTGAATTTACCCATATTTTTTGGTATGTGATTAATTAGTGATTGATTGTGTTTCATGTTTTGAGTAATCTCATTTAGTGTAACGGGTTCTTACAGAAACATACCTAACAACCATCCCAAAGACCTAAGTGTACAACAACAACTCTAGGACTCTAATAACAAAAGAACCACCAACAACACTTCCAACCTTGTCAGCTACTGTCCTTCTTGCTGCTGCTCAAACTCTGTTGCACGATATTTGCCCCCTCATGCACGTCCACCTAAAAAGATGTGGGGAACCCACGGGGTGAGATTCCAAATCTCAACAGGAGATATAACTCTCCACCAACACTATTATTAGCACAGATAAGATGATTAGAGAACAACAATAAAGCTACAACCATGATAAGTAGGTAATCATTGCTAATAGAATGAGAAATTGCCATTAGATTATGAAACATCTTAACATCATAAAAGGAATATAAAAAATATGTATATCCACTACCAACTATACTATATAAAAGCAAGCAAGGCCTCATCCAATGTTTTCATATTTGATCCTATGCAAGTATGTTACACAGCTGATTACGTATTTTATTATGCCCCAAGGATTTGAGTCGTACCACCCAAATCCAACCGACCACTACTAAGTCAAAATTGGTGCCATACAAGGTCTAGTGGAAGAGTTAGAATCCATGACCTCACCCCCTTGGTTAGTATGAGTGAACTTGCAATGACATCATCAGTCAAACTGCTACCAACAACATATAGTAGAGTTGTACAAACCTAGCCCGCCTTCGTACAGGTCACAATACTAGTGAAACTGAGCCACGACCTGCAGCTGCACTCCTACCAGAGTATGGCCCGCAGCCAATCCTGTATCACATATTGCTGAGATACGACCCAAAGCATGACTCCTACCAGGGTATGGCTCGCAGCCAATCCTATATCACACAAACTGGACGTAAGGGGATATTCATCCTCACCCTCGCATATTAAAAAAATATGCACTCGTTAAAATCATTTCATCATTCAATAAGTACTGACACTGAATGGATCTATGGCACATGGCAAAGCTACATGATTAGGTTCCACTTTATTAGTTATGTCATTTAAGTGTATTTTAGCGTAAATCAAGTTACAACATATAAAACCAGAACAAATTCTACAAAGATAAGGGCATAGCATTCTTCCCGTAGATATAACACATAGGGTGTGAACTTGTCACACTATCACCACATGATGCATGTATTATTGCCATTCACATCATCATCCACAAAGCCACATGCCATGGGATATCAATCCCTCAACTTTATCAGTAGGAAACATCCTTTCATGTCTAAAAAATAACCACTGTTAGGTCATAAGGCCCAACCACCATATTCCTGTATCATCTACATAATCAGCAAGCCACACAAGGACATATTCAATCCTTGTCTCACATCATAGCCATCATAGCACACACTAGCCATGATAATTAATTCCACAACACCTACATGGTTATAAGATCACAATCTAGAGAGATAATCACATAACATCATATCCATACATGATAAAGGGTATATGCAAGACTTATTCACTTTTAGGGTTTAGGGTTTCCATAAGGTTAGGGTCAACCAACCACCCTAGAGCCACGACCCTCCACCGTCTTGGAGTGTGTCAGGATAAAGTAACATCATTAGGGAAGATCGGAGATCATACGAAGCAACATAACACATACGTATTCATGATTAACGTTAGATGTTCATACATTTTTCATAACCATCTACCATCACCACATGCTAACCACTTACGCACATGGGTTGCTACCACCCTCCGTAGTATGTCGCAACCACAACATACACTATGGGTACCTTGAACTACTCCCTCACCATGTCACAACCACATTCTACATGTCGTGCTTGCAGCATTAGGGTTAGGGTTTCACTTCACCCTTCACCCATTATGTCACGACCAAGCTCCTCAAGCACCCCCATGTCACGACCGTGGTGACTCAACACCACCACATTATGACCACAACATCCCCTAATTGTGACCACCCCTCCAAGGGTTGTGTCCACCCAGCTAAAGCAAGAACCTAAGGGTTTCAAGGCTTCTATTCTCCAAAGGTCTCAACCCAACACCACTAGGTGAAACACCACTATAAGGAGGGACATCTCGACCAAATCCAACTAGGCCATGGCCATCCCAATGGGCTATGTCGCAACTGTGACGCCCATACCCATGCCTCAACCACCAAACCTCCTAGGTTGCGACCACACTAAGGGTAGACACCTAGGTCACCAAAATAGGTCCAAAACTAAACAAGGACCATGATCAACATGGAAGGAAACTCAAGCAATCTGATCTCCACAAACCTAAGGAAAAAGTAAAAGAAAAGCATGACTAAAGGAAGAGAAACAATAGCCAAGATGACCAAAACTAAAACTAACCTCTCACTTACTTCTATGTGTACAAACACCAAGCATGGGAACTAGATCAAGGGTCAAACATGAGGAAGAAACTCCATATCATCTACCCAAGACTGATACAAGAAGGTTAGGGTTTTAGGTTACTTCCAAACCAAGCATGATAACTCTTTCCAAATGAAATCTAGGGTTAATATTCATATGCTAGCATGATGGAGAACATCTTAAAGAGAGAAAATAACAACACAACATAACAACAAGTGTAATAATAGAGAGGGTTTAGTGTTCTATAACTCGCCTTAAGAAGATCACCACCAAAGCTCCAAGCTCCAATATCAAGATCTCCAAGAACACGATCCAAGGGTAGAAGAAGCTCCACTGAAAGCTCCACTCTCAGCCATAAGAGAACCTCAAGAAGAGAGAAACACCAAGGTCAAAGGATAGCTCAAGAAGAGAGAGCAAAACCTCAAAACTAAACCAAAGAAAGAAGGGAGAAAAGATAAAAGAAACTCTCTTTCTCACACACAGTTCGAGCATCACCCTAGAAAAACATGGCCCAAGACCGGGAAGAAAGAAGAAGATAGGGTATAAGATCCAAAAGAATAACAAAGAAAGAAGATAAAACACTCACCAGAGCTAGAGATGGCCAAGGATCACCACATCGCCACATGCAAGGGATGAGCCACCTCCAAGACACCAAGAGCACACATTCTTGCTCCACCAACCTCCAAGGATGAGCAGAAGAGAAGGGAGGAAGAAGATGACCTAAAAGAACCAATTATATGGAAAGAAGAGGGTTTATATAGCAAAGGAGGAGGAAGGTAAGGCAAAGGATGATGTGTCAACAAGATAGAGCTCCAAGGGAATACTTGTCCACTAAAAGGACCAACATGTAGCCACATAAGGTCCACATTCAAGAGATGGTGATACTCCCTAGGTAGTATGTCGACCATCCAAGAAACTGACCCTATGTCGCAATCGCGAGACACCTAGGGTTCCAAGGTCGCGACACACCACAACATCACAACAGCAAGACCACCCCATCAAAACACACCTCTCCAACCTCTATCTCAACCCAAGGCAACCTTGGTCATGACCAACACACCAAGGGGGAAGTGTCTTGACTGCGACACCCCACAACATGCTCTAGGTGGTGACCTAGGTCAAGGCAAAACAACAAGGTCACAAGGCTAAGGCACACAAACCCTAGAAAACCCTAATCCCCACTAAGGGTGATACTACTCAACCAAGATCCAAACAAGGCATCCCAAAGTACCACACTATCCCTAAATAATCCATTAGAGAGAAGGAACACTCTAGAGATGGAAAATTGTACATCAACCCCCAATATTGGGTAAATTGCAATTTTCACCAAAACTAGCACATAAAGCACAAACATCAACCAAACAAGCTCAAACTGGAGACATAACCTCTCCACAAGCCCTAATCACATCTCAAAAGATTAGAGAAAGGTTATAAGCATGAGATCAAGTCAAAAAAAATAGGTTTACACCAAAAATTAGGTCAGGGTCCTTACATAATACATGGGCTCAGTATGATATTGCATTAAAGAACTAAAAGATGTTCACAAGATAATATTGCATGGTTATCTTAGCAATTAAGAGCATTCCTTTATTATATTAACATATAAGAAAGCTATATATGATTGGACATCATCACACTTATAGTGTACACATTAATCATATGAAAGAATAAATCATAAATCGATGATGATCACCAATTTACACATTAGATTTATAATCAGTCATTAGGAAGGATATTCCATCATTATATTAATCATTCAAGAAAGTATAACATTACTGACCACTATCGTCCATTTGCATTAGGGTTAGGTTTAGATTCCATTGAAGTTATAGTTCAACACTCATACACATACCCTAACTCATGGCATCCCCATACAACTGTGGATGCATAAGATAAAGCATCACCATCACCTTCCATACCTACCTCAAGTATGGATCCATGAATAACTCAAGGTGTAACCATCATATTTATAGCATACCAGGCTTTCAACAATAATAAGAGAATGCTCCATTATTCTATAAATCATTCACGAGAGGCTAATCATGTTTAATCACCATCACCTAATGGTATTAGGGTTAGGAGTAACAAGATAAGTCCCATTGATGCAACAAATCAACATTCATACCCAAACCCTAACTCATGGTATCCCCATAGGATCATGGATACACAAGGTGAAGCATCACCAACAAATTCCATACTATCCTCAAGTATGGATCCAAGCATAACTAAGGTAAAACCATCAAATTTATAGTATACTAGGGTTTCAATCACTATAAGAGAGTACTCCATTATTTTATTAACCATTCAAGAGGGCTATTCGTAATCAATCACCATCACTTAGATACATTAGGATTATTTGTAACAAGTTATACTTTATTAGGTTTACCAATTAACTCATTATGGTGACTGTAAATTATATCCACCCGAGGGCAAATGTAAGACTACAAATTTAAGGGTATTGACCATCAAATTCTCATCATTAGAACCAAAACATTATAGTGTATACTTCATTCTAAACCATTAGATGTTGAAGCATCCATTCACAACCATCATATCAGGTTTAACATTTCAAAACTATCGCTTGATATGTAGGTTTAACCCTTGGATCATAGAACCCATCGGTTTAGGGCTTAATTGAAGCAACTCATGATACCTAGTTACACCATCATGTGGTAATCTTAACCACCATTGGTTGTGACACATTATTTCACCATCGGTTGATGGGCTCAATACTACCATCATTGAATGCCATCAGATATTGAACTAAATATTGCCATTGGTTCATACCATCTTTAGGGCACTAAACCATTGATCATTGAGATTCTATAAGAGTCTATAACTGACCTAAGGTGTGATCATTTGTTTGACACCATTTGTCATCACCTTTAGTTGCCACAAAGGAATATCAATTGGTTCTAATATAAAGTCATCCATTTATTCATGTGTAAAGTTGAAAATCAACCTAAAACACTTACTATAAGCCATCATTTGATAGGTACTTAGCATGATAGGTTTCCATGTGGACCTGATCTAGATCTACCTATGCCTCAGGAAGGTCGTGCACATGATTTTAGGTTCATATAGAACTGGAAACTAATCAAGTAACACTATAAAAATCAGAATCTTAAGAAAAAATAGCTTTTATATGCATAGATCTTCAATTTAGAGTAAGAACATGAGTAATCAAGCTTGTCGTAAGCAACAGAGGTGAAGAAGATTATAAAACTCGCCTCTAGGAAGAAGATTAGAGTCCAAGCAGCAAGAAAACTCGAGCAAAGAAGGTGAAGAACCCTAGCTTTAGGTCTGAATTCAGTCACGTAAGCTTCTCTTCCAAGAAAGGGAGTAAAGCCTAGGTGGAGGGAGCAAGAAAGATAAGTTCCTTGAGCTTTAGAGCAAACTTTACCATGGAACAACAAGGTTCCGTTCAGGTAGAAGGTAGGAGGAAGAGGAACAACAAAAGAAACAAAGGAGAGAAGGATATACTTACTAGTTTAGGTCAAGATCACTAAAAGGAAGCTTTGAAAACCCTAGATAAGGGTATATTCCAACCCTATATGCTCCAATAAGAAATTTGGCTATCTTCTTCTACCTTGGGCACTCTATTCGCCCCCAAGCAGGTGACAGACGAAGTTCTGGAGAGGAGGAAAGAGATAAGAGTCTAAAGTTTTCATTTTTGATCTAAAGGATAAGTATATAAGGATTATGGATAAGGAAAGAAAAAATCTTGAGGTCCTAGTATCTCTCCATGTGTCCATGGCCTTAAACTTCTATGGATATACAAGCAGCCACACAAGTAGTTGCTCCACCATTCATAGAAACCTACTTATCCATAGTTTATTATCTTTCCAACCTAATAAAATAAACCATTGGTTGATAGATCCTAAAGGTAGATCATCCATCGATGAGTAGTATCCCATCTGGTCGTAGCTCGGGGCCCCTCACAAAGGATCTGGGGTTTGACTCCCGCTGGAAGCGCTGCTCGGAAATGAATTCCCCACAATGTCAACTGACCTCTGATGTGACTTATTGAGATATCAGTGTGTGGGTGCATAGATCTCCCAAGTTTAGAATCCGTGATATTTGGACCTTTGCCTAGCGGGGTGGGTTTCCCCCGACAATAAAAAAAGATAGCTTATCCATAAAGGAGTAAACCCTAAAATACCCTTGAAGAGAAACACCTCCAAACCAAGGTTCAAATTGGTGCCCCATGGCCCAACAAGCTCAAGAATAATAAAGAAACATATAAGAATCATAATTCATGTGAAAAATTGCAAGTAAAACCTCAAATTTTAGTAAATTGCAGAAACGTCCAAAATGTGCATAAAATTGCATAACTTGTACAAATAGTGTCCAAATTGGACAAAATTTGAAACTTAAGCTTTTTACATGATACCAAAACATCCACGAGGTTAGATTAAGGTTTAAAGAACTCAGTTGTGATAATTAAACATGTTCAACACTTTAAACAAGGTCATGGGTCTTACACCTAATGCTTCTACTTGAGTGATTTTAGATTGGGTATAAACACACACCAAATGCCCTAACTTGCACATCCTAATTTGGATAAAAGACAAGTCAAAATCAATGCAAGTGTACTTTTGAAGAATATGATGTATCTCTAGTAGAATCATGTTGTAACTCACTTGTAATGATTGTATGACTTGTAATCAAGCTTAGAAAAAATCAAGAGCACTTAAATCGAATATTTAGGCACTCAAATGACATTTTCCAAAATACATCACAGAGTGCCTATTCGGTCAAGTTTTTCCTGTGACAAACTCCACCGAAACCCTTGATGCATTTTGAGAATGTCTAGGTTCGATCGAGTTTCCAATACACATAACGCGACTGACACCCTGCACTGGAAAATCAGATTTAAGTGATCGCTCGAGTTTCATCTAGGATAAACTCAACCGATGCTTCAAATTTGCTTTGTCGCATAGTGCAATCAATCGAGTTTCCCAAAAGTAAACTTAACCGGTCGCACTATAAAGAATGTATAGAAAAAGTGTTTGTAGCCGTTGGAGTGTTGCAAAACATCAAAAAAAAATGTTGCAACACCCCAAATGGCTAGTATTCGTCCTTAAGTGTGGCTAGTAGGCATCCCCAACCATAAATAGGACCCCTTGGGCTTCATCCCATGGGAAGCTAAGCACTATGAAGCTCCCTTTATTATAGTTGAGTGCATCCTACAACCTCCTTCCACTCTCTAAGCTTAATCACTTGCTACATCCATTAGAGTGAGTAGGAGATATGTAAGAGAGCTAGTCCTACATGTATATCTTGTGAGGCTCTCACTTCCTCCACCTCCCAATCCCTCATTTCTATCATTAAGATGAAGACAAAGATTCTCTATCTTGTCTAATAGAGGTGAAGAAGAAGGGAAGGAGTCCCTTGGTGAAAGCTTCTCCTTGGCGAAGGTGAAGTCAAAGGCGGAAGATCCAAGAAGAGTGGGTAATTCATTTAAGGTGGAAGACTTGTTGAAAGAGTGGGTAAGACCTTAGTGAAGGCAGAAGACTCCTTGCAAAAGTGGGTAAGTCCTTGGTGAGTTTGAAGACTCGATCTTGGATAGGTAAGTCCTTTGGTAGGTTGTTGGCTCCCTTCTCCTTAAAAGAAAGGTTGGGTATCCTTGGCCAAAAAAAGGAAGTTCATATATTATATGTCTTATAATGGAATATAAGTATGCAATGGTTGCAAAATCATAAGGCTTGACCTCTCTAGGTAGTGGACTAACGTTCTCCTAGTTTGGAGATTGAAACCGCTCTACATAGATTGTGTTCTTGTGCTTGTTCAATCTTTCTCTCCCTTGCTATGTATGTTTTAGTTGCACTCAAAGTTCATACTTGCCATATTATCTTAGAAATATCTTGAAGTTCTAATGAATTTTGTCTAAATGCATTTAGCTCTATTCACCCCCCCCCTTTAGAGCCCATCCTAGATCGAATAAGTGGTATTAGAGCAGGTCTTCTCCAAGCATACTTCTACAAGTAGGATAAGATGGGTGATTATCAAGGAGGGAGATACCTCATCAACATTCCAATCCTTGATGGGAGCAATTTCCTCCATTGTAAGAGAAGGATCCAATACTACATCCAAGCATCAAGTCTTGAGCTATGGAGAATGGTGGACCTTCCATACAAGATACCAGAGAAAATGATAGAAGAATGTGATGAAGCTACTTCGAAGAAATCTACCTTGAATGTGAGAATCATTAACATTCTCTATGCCTCCATGTCCTCCACCGAGTTCAACCGGATTTCCTCTAGTGAGACGACCTATGAGATATGGAGAAAGCTATGTGTCACTTATGAAGGGACAAAGAAAGTGAAGGAAATCAAAGTCTACATGCTCAAATGCCTCCTTGAAAACTTCAAGATGGGAAAGGAGGAGGGGATAGTCGAGATGTACTCAAGGCTCAACACCATTATAAATGTTCTTGTTGTTCTAGGTCATCCTATGGATAGAGGAGAGATCAACTCAAAGATCCTTAGAACTCTCCCCAAGAGGTGGGAATTCAAGGTGACCTCCATTGAAGAAACGAAGTATCTTGGTGATATTTCTATTAAAGACTCATAGGAAATCTACAAGCTCATGAAGTCAAACTCCACAAGCAAGATGAAGAAGAAAGAGAAGAAGAGAAAGAGCTAAAGAGAATGAAGAAGGCTGAAATCAAAGGTCAAATTGAGGCTATTGTAACAAGAAGTGTAATAATAGAGAGGGTTTAGTGTTATATAACTCGCCTTAAGAAGATCATCACCAAAGCTCCAAGCTCCAAGATCAAGATCTCCAAGAACACGATCCAAGGGTAGAAGAAGCTCCACTGAAAGCTCCACTCTCGTCCATAAGAGAACCTCAAGAAGAGAGAAACACCAAGGTCAAAGGATAGCTCAAGAAGAGAGAGCAAAACCTCAAGACTAAACCAAAGAAAGAAGGGAGAAAAGAGAAAAGAAACTCTCTTTCTCACACACAGTTGGAGCATCACCCTAGAAAAACATGTCCCAAGACCGGGAAGAAAGAAGAAGATAGGGTATAAGATCCAAAAGAATAACAAAGAAAGAAGATAAAACACTCACCAGAGCTAGAGATGGCCAAGGATCACCACATCGCCACATGCAAGGGATGAGCCACCTCCAAGACACCAAGAGCACACCTTCTTGCTCCACCAACCTCCAAGGATGAGCAGAAGAGAAGGGAGGAACAAGATGACATAAAAGAACCACTTATATGGAGAGAAGATGGTTTATATAGCAAAGGAGGAGGGAGGTAAGACAAAGGATGATGTGTCAATAAGATAGAGCTCCAAGGGAATACTTGCCAACTAAAAGGACCAATATATAGCCACATAAGGTCCACATTCAAGAGATGGTGATACTCCCTAGGTAGGATGTCGACCATCCAAGAAACTGACCCTATGTCGCAATTGCGAGACACCTAGGGTTCCAAGGTCGCGACACACCACAACATCACAACAGCAAGACCACCCCATCAAAACACACCTCTCCAACCTATATCTCAACCCAAGACAACCTTGGTCATGACCAACACACCAAGGGGGAAGTGTCGCGACCGCGACACCCCACAACATGCTCTAGGTGGTGACCTAGGTCAAGGCAAAACAACAAGGTCACAAGGCTAAGGCACACAAACCCTAGAAAACCCTAATCCCCAGTAAGGGTGATACTACTCAACCAAGAGCCAAACAAGGCATCCCAAAGTACCACACTATCCCTAAAGAATCCATTAGAGAGAAGGAACACTCTAGAGATGGAAAATTGTACATCAACCCCCTATATTGGGTAAATTGCAATTTTCACCAAAACTAGAACATAAAGCACAAACATCAACCAAACAAGCTCAAACTGGAGATGTAACCTCTCCAAAAGCCCTAATCACATCTCAAAAGATTAGAGAAAGGTTATAAGCACAAGATCAAGTCAAAACAAATAGGTTTACCCCAAAAATCAGGTCAGGGTCCTTACATAATACATGGGCTCAATATGATATTGCATTAAAGAACTAAAAGATGTACACAAGATAATATTGTAGGGTTATCTTAGCAATTAAGAGCATTCCTTAATTATATTAACATATAAGGAAGCTATATATGATTGGACATCATCACACTTATAGTGTACACATTAATCACATGAAAGAATAAATCATAAATCGATGATGACCACCAATTTACACATTAGATTTATAATCAATCATTAGGAAGGATATTCCATCATTATATTAATCATTCAAGAAAGTATAACATTACTGACCACTATCGTCCATTTGCATTAGGGTTAGGTTTAGATTCCATTGAAGTTATAGTTCAACACTCATACACATACCCTAACTCATGGCATCCCCATACAACTGTGGATGCATAAGATAAAGCATCACCATCACCTTCCATACCTACCTCAAGTATGGATCCATGAATAACTCAAGGTGTAACCATCATATTTATAGCATACCAGGCTTTCAACAATGATAAGACAATACTCCATTATTCTATTAATCATTCACGAGAGGCTAATTATGTTTAATCACCATCACCTAATGGTATTAGGGTTAGGAGTAACAAGATAAGTCCCATTGATGCAACAAATCAACATTCATACCCAAATCCTAACTCATGGTATCCCCATAGGATCATGGATACACAAGGTGAAGCATCACCAACAAATTCCATACTATCCTCAAGTATGGATCCAAGCATAACTAAGGTAAAACCATCAAATTTATAGTATACTAGGGTTTCAATCACTATAAGAGAGTACTCCATTATTTTATTAACCATTCAAGAGGGCTATTCGTAATCAATCACCATCACTTAGATACATTAGGATTATGTGTAACAAGTTATACTTTATTATGTTTACCAATTAACTCATTATGGTGACTGTAAATTATATCCACCCGAGGGCAAATGTAAGACTACAAATTTAAGGGTATTGACCATCAAATTCTCATCATTAGAACCAAAACAATATAGTATATACTTCATTATAAACCATTAGATGTTGAAGCATCCATTCACAACCATCATATCAGGTTTAACATTTCAAAACTATCGCTTGATATGTAGGTTTAACCCTTGGATCATAGAACCCATCGGTTTAGGGCTTAATTGAAGCAACTCATGATACCTAGTTACACCATCATGTGGTAATCTGAACCACCATTGGTTGTGACACATTATTTCACCATCGGTTGATGGGCTCAATACTACCATCATTGAATGCCATCAGATATTGAACTAAATATTGCCATTGGTTCATACCATCTTTAGGGCACTAAACCATTGATCATTGAGATTCTATAAGAGTCTATAACTGACCTAAGGTGTGATCATTTGTTTGACACCATTTGTCATCACCTTTAGTTGCCACAAAGGAATATCAATTGGTTCTAATATAAAGTCGTCCATTTATTCATGTGTAAAGTTGAAAATCAACCTAAAACACTTACTATAAGCCATCATTTGATAGGTACTTAGCACCATAGGTTTCCATGTGGACCTGATCTAGATCTACCTATGCCTCAGGAAGGTCGTGCACATGATTTTAGGTTCATATAGAACTGGAAACTAATCAAGTAACACTATAAAAATCGGAATCCTAAGAAAAAATAGCTTTTATATGCATAGATTTTCAATTTAGAGCAAGAACATGAGTAATCAAGCTTGTCGTAAGCAATAGAGGTGAAGAAGATTATATTACTCGCCTCTAGGAAGAAGATTAGAGTCCAAGCAGAAAGAAAACTCGAGTAAAAAAGGTGAAGAACCCTAGCTTTAGGTCTGAATTCGGTCACGTAAGCTTCTCTTCCAAGAAAGGGAGTAAAGCCTAGGTGGAGGGAGCAAGAAATATAAGTTCCTTGAGCTTTAGAGCAAACTTTACCATGGAACAACAAGGTTCCGTTCAGGTAGAAGGTAGGAGGAAGAGGAACAATAAAAGAAACAAAGGAGAGAAGGATATACTTACTAGTTTAAGTCAAGATCACTAAAAGGAAGCTTTGAAAACCCTAAATAAGGGTAGATTCGAACCCTATATGCTCCAATAAGAAGTTTGGCTATCGTCTTCTACCTTGGGCACTCTATTCGCCCCCAAGCAGGTGACAGACGAAGTTCTGGAGAGGACGAAAGAGATAAGAGTCTAAAGTTTTCATTTTTGAGCTAAAGGATAAGTATATAAGGATTATGGATAAGGAAAGAAAAAATCTTGAGGTCCTAGTATCTCTCCATGTGTCCATGGCCTTAAACTTCTATAGATATACAAGCAGCCACACAAGTAGTTGCTCCACCATTCATAGAAACCTACTTATCCATAGTTTATTATATTTCCAACCCAATCAAATAAACCATTGGTTGATAGATCCTAAAGGTAGATCATCCATCGATGAGTAGTAGCCCATCTGGTCGCAGCTCGGGGCCCCTCACAAAGGATCTGGGGTTTGACTCCCGCTGGAAGCGCTGCTCGGAAATGAATTCCCCACAATGTCAACCGACCTTTGATGTGACTTATTGAGATATCAGTGTGTGGGTGCATAGATCTCACAAGTTTACAATCCCTGATATTTGGGCATTTGCCTAGCGGGGTGGGTTTCCCCCCACAATAAAAAAAAAGATAGCTCATCCATAAAGGAGTAAACCCTAAAATACCCTTGAAGAGAAACACCTCCAAACCAAGGTTCAAATTGGTTCTCCATGGCCCAACAAGCTCAATAATATTAAAGAAACATATAAGAATCATAATGCATGTGAAAAATTGCAAGTAAAACCTCAAATTTTGCTAAATTGCAGAAAAGTCCAAAATGTGGATAAAATTGCATAACTTGTACAAATAGTGTCCAAATTGGACAAAATTTGAAACTTAAGCTTTTTACATGATACCAAAACATCCACGAGGTTAGATTAAGGTTTAAAGAACTCAGTTGTGATAATTAAACATGTTCAACACTTTAAACAAGGTCATGGGTCTTACACCTAATGCTTCTACTTGAGTGATTTCAGATTGGGTATAAACACACTCCAAATGCCCTAACTTGCACATCCTAATTTGGATAAAAGACAAGTCAAAATCAATGCAAGTGCACTTTTGTGGAATATGATGTATCTCTAGTAGAATCATGTTGTAACTCACTTGTAATGATTGTATGACTTGTAATCAAGCTTAGAAAACATCAAGAGCACTTAAATCGAATATTTAGGCACTCAAATGACATTTTCCAAAATACATCACAGAGTGCCTATTCGGTCAAGTTTTTCCTGTGACAAACTAAAGCGACACCCTTGATGCATTTTGAGAATGTCTAGGTTCGATCGAGTTTCCAATACACATAACTCGACCGACACCCTACACTGGAAAATCATATTTAAGTGATCGCTCGAGTTTCATCTAGGATAAACTCAACCGATGCTTCAAATTTGCTTTGTCGCATAGTGCAATCAATCGAGTTTCCCAAAAGTAAACTTAACCAGTCGCACTATAAAGAATGTATAGAAAAAGTGTTTGTAGTCATTGGAGTGTTGCAAAACATCAATAACAAATGTTGCAACACCCCAAATGGCTAGTATTCGTCCTTAAGTGTGGCTAGTAGGCATCCCCAACCATAAATAGGACCCCTTGGGCTTCATCCCATGGGAAGCCAAGCACTATAAAGGTCCCTTTATTATAGTTGAGTGCATCCTACAACCTCCTTCCACTCTCTAACCTTAATCACTTGCTACATCCATTAGAGTGAGTAGGAGATCTGTAAGAGAGCTAGTCCTATATGTATATCTTGTGAGGCTCTCACTTCCTCCACCTCCCAATCCCTCATTTCTATCATTAAGATGAAGACAAAGATTCTCTCTCATGTCTAATAGAGGTGAAGAAGAAGGGAAGGAGTCCCTTGGTGAAAGCTTCTCCTTGGTGAAGGTGAAGTCAAAGGCGGAAGATCCAAGAAGAGTGGGTAATTCATTTAAGGTGGAAGACTTGTTGAAAGAGTGGGTAAGACCTTAGTGAAGGCAGAAGACTCCTTGCAAAAGTGGGTAAGTCCTTGGTGAGGTTGAAGACTCGATCTTGGATAGGTAAGTCCTTTGGTAGGTTGTTGGCTCCCTTCTCCTTAAAAGAAAGGTTGGGTATCCTTGGCCAAAAAAAGGAAGTTCATATATTATATGTCTTATAATGGAATATAAGTATGCAATGGTTGCAAAATCATAAGGATTCACCTCTCTAGGTAGTGGACTAACTTTCTCCTAGTTTGGAGATTGAAACCGCTCTACATAGATTGTGTTCTTGTGCTTGTTCAATCTTTCTCTCCCTTGCTATGCATGTTTTAGTTGCACTCAAAGTTCATACTTCCCATATTATCTTAGAAATATCTTAAAGATCTAATGAATTTTGTTTAAGTGCATTTAGCTCTATTCACCCCCCCTCAGAGCCCATCCTAGATCGAACAAGTGGTATTAGAGTAGGTCTTCTCCAAGCATACTTCCACAAGTAGGATAAGATGGGTGATTATCAAGGAGGGAGATACCTCATCAACATTCCAATCCTTGATGGGAGCAATTTCCTCCATTGTAAGAGAAGGATCTAATACTACATCCAAGGATCAAGTCTTGAGCTATGGAGAATGGTTGACCTTCCATACAAGATACCAGAGAAAAGGATAGAAGAATGTGATGAAGATACTTCGTAGAAACCTACCTTGAATGTGAGAATCATTAACATTCTCTATGCCTCCATGTCCTGCACCGAGTTCAATTGGATTTCCTCTAGTGAGACGACCTATGAGATATGGAGAAAGTTATGTGTCACTTATGAAGGGAAAAAGAAAGTGAAGGAAAGCAAAGTCTACATGCTCAAATGCCTCCTTGAAAACTTCAAGATGGGAAAGGAGGAGGGGATAGTCGAGATGTACTCAAGGCTCAACACCATTATCAATGTTCTTGTTGTTCTAGGTCATCCTATGGATAGAGGAGAGATCAACTCAAAGATCCTTAGAACTCTCCCCAAGAGGTGGGAATTCAAGGTGACCTCCATTGAAGAAACGAAGTATCTTGGTGATATTTCTATTGAAGACTCATAAGAAATCTACAAGCTTATGAAGTCAAACTCCACAAGCAAGATGAAGAAGAAAGAGAAGAAGAGAAAGAGCTAAAGAGAATGAAGAAGGCTGAAATCAAAGGTCAAATTGAGGCTATTGTAACAAGAAGTGTAATAATAGAGAGGGTTTAGTGTTATATAACTCGCCTTAAGAAGATCACCAGCAAAGCTCCAAGCTCCAAGATCAAGATCTCCAAGAACACGATCCAAGGGTAGAAGAAGCTCCACTGAAAGATCCACTCTCGGCCATAAGAGAACCTCAAGAAGAGAGAAACACCAAGGTCAAAGGATATCTCAAGAAGAGAGAGCAAAACCTCAAGACTAAACCAAAGAAAGAAGGGAGAAAAGAGAAAAGAAACCCTATTTCTCACACACAGTTAGAGCATCACCCTAGAAAAACATGGCCCAAGACCGGGAAGAAAGAAGAAGATAGGGTATAAGATCCAAAAGAATAACAAAGAAAGAAGATAAAACACTCACCAGAGCTAGAGATGGCCAAGGATCACCACATCGCCACATGCAAGGGAGGAGCCACCTCCAAGACACCAAGAGCACACCTTCTTGCTCCACCAACCTCCAAGGATGAGTAGAAGAGAAGGGAGGAACAAGATGACCTAAAAGAACCACTTATATGGAGAGAAGATGGTTTATATAGCAAAGGAGGAGGGAGGTAAGACAAAGGATGATGTGTCACCAAGATAGAGCTCCAAGGGAATACTTGTCCACTAAAAGGACAAACATGTAGCCACATAAGGTCCACATTCAAGATATGGTGATACTCCCTAGGTAGGATGTCGACCATCCAAGAAACTGACCCTATGTCGCAATCGCGAGACACCTAGGGTTCCAAGGTCGCGACACACCACAACATCACAACAGCAAGACCACCCCATCAAAACACACCTCTCCAACCTCTATCTCAACCCAAGACAACCTTGGTCATGACCAACACACCAAGGGGGAAGTGTCGCGACCGCGACACCCCCACAACATGCTCTAGGTGGTGACCTAGGTCAAGGCAAAACAACAAGGTCACAAGGCTAAGGCACACAAACCCTAGAAAACCCTAATCCCCACTAAGGGTGATACTACTCAACCAAGAGCCAAATTAGGCATCCCAAAGTACCACACTATCCCTAAAGAATCCATTAGAGAGAAGGAACACTCTAGAGATGGAAAATTGTACATCAACCCCCTATATTGGGTAAATTGCAATTTTCACCAAAACTAGCACATAAAGCACAAACATCAACCAAACAAGCTCAAACTGGAGACATAACCTCTCCACAAGCCCTAATCACATCTTAAAAGATTAGAGAAAGGTTATAAGCACAAGATCAAGTCAAAACAAATAGGTTTACCCCAAAAATCAGGTCAGGGTCCTTACATAATACATGGGCTCAATATGATATTGCATTAAAGAACTAAAAGATGTACACAAGATAATATTGCAGGGTTATCTTAGCAATTAAGAGCATTCCTTTATTATATTAACATATAAGGAAGCTATATATGATTGGACATCATCACACTTATAGTGTACACATTAATCATATGAAAGAATAAATCATAAATCGATGATGACCACCAATTTACACATTAGATTTATAATCAATCATTAGGAAGGATATTCCATCATTATATTAATCATTCAAGAAAGTATAACATTACTAACCACTATCATCCATTTGCATTAGGGTTAGGTTTAGATTCCATTGATGTTATAGTTCAACACACATACACATACCCTAACTCATGGCATCCCCATACAACTGTGGATGCATATGATAAAGCATCACCATCACCTTCCATACCTACCTCAAGTATGGATCCATGAATAACTCAAGGTGTAACCATCATATTTATAGAATACCAGGGTTTCAACAATAATAAGAGAATGCTCCATTATTCTATTAATAATTCACGAGAGGCTAATCATGTTTAATCACCATCACCTAATGGTATTAGGGTTAGGAGTAACAAGATAAGTCCCATTGATGCAACAAATCAACATTCATACCCAAACCCTAACTCATGGTATACCCATAGGATCATGGATACACAAGGTGAAGCATCACCAACAAATTCCATACTATCCTCAAGTATGGATCCAAGCATAACTAAGGTAAAACCATCAAATTTATAGTATATTAGGGTTTCAATCACTATAAGAGAGTACTCCATTATTTTATTAACCATTCAAGAGGGCTATTCGTAATCAATCACCATCACTTAGATACATTAGGATTATGTGTAACAAGTTATACTTTATTAGGTTTACCAATTAACTCATTATGGTGACTGTAAATTATATCCACCCGAGGGCAAATGTAAGACTACAAATTTAAGGGTATTGACCATCAAATTCTCATCATTAGAACCAAAACATTATAGTATATACTTTATCATAAACCATTATATGTTGAAGCATCCATTCACAACCATCATATTAGGTTTAACATTTCAAAACTATCGCTTGATATGTAGGTTTAACCCTTGGATCATAGAACCCATCGGTTTAGGGCTTAATTGAAGCAACTCATGATACCTAGTTACACCATCATGTGGTAATCTGAACCACCATTGGTTGTGACACATTATTTCACCATCGGTTGATGGGCTCAATACTACCATCATTGAATGCCATCAGATATTGAACTAAATATTGCCATTGGTTCATACCATCTTTAGGGCACTAAACCATTGATCATTGAGATTCTATAAGAGTCTATAACTGACCTAAGGTGTGATCATTTGTTTGACACCATTTGTCATCACCTTTAGTTGCCACAAAGGAATATCAATTGGTTCTAATATAAAATCATCCATTCATGTGTAAAGTTGAAAATCAACCTAAAACACTTACTATAAGCCATCATTTGATAGGTACTTAGCACCATAGGTTTCCATGTGGACCTGATCTAGATCTACCTATGCCTCAGGAAGGTCGTGCACATGATTTTAGGTTCATATAGAACTGTAAACTAATCAAGTAACACTATAAAAATCGGAATCCTAAGAAAAAATAGCTTTTATATGCATAGATCTTCAATTTAGAGCAAGAACATGAGTAATCAAGCTTGTCGTAAGCAATAGAGGTGAAGAAGATTATAAAACTCACCTCTAGGAAGAAGATTAGAGTCCAAACATCAAGAAAACTCGAGTAAAGAAGGTGAAGAACCCTAGCTTTATGTCTGAATTCGGTCACGTAAGCTTCTCTTCCAAGAAAGGGAGCAAAGCCTAGGTGGAGGGAGCAAGAAAGATAAGTTCCTTGAGCTTTAGAACAAACTTTACCATGGAACAACAAGGTTCCGTTCAGGTAGAAGGTAGGAGGAAGAGGAACAACAAAAGAAACAAAGGAGAGAAGGATATACTTACTAGTTTAGGTCAAGATCACTAAAAGGAAGCTTTGAAAACCCTAGATAAGGGTAGATTCGAACCCTATATGCTCCAATAAGAAGTTTGGCTATCTTCTTCTACCTTGGGCACTCTATTCGCCCCCAAGCAGGTGACAGACGAAGTTCTGGAGAGGAGGAAAGAGATAAGAGTCTAAAGTTTTCATTTTTGAGCTAAAGGATAAGTATATAAGGATTATGGATAAGGAAAGAAAAAATCTTGAGGTCCTAGTATCTCTCCATGTGTCCATGGCCTGAAACTTATATGGATATACAAGCAGCCACACAAGTAGTTGCTCCACCATTCATAGAAACCTACTTATCCATAGTTTATTATCTTTCCAACCCAATCAAATAAACCATTGGTTGATAGATCCTAAAGGTATATCATCCATCGATGACTAGTAGCCCATTTGGTCGCAGCTCGAGGCCCCTCACAAAGGATCTGGGGTTTGACTCCCGCTGGAAGCACTGCTCGGAAATGAATTCCCCACAGTGTCAACCGACCTCTGATGTGACTTATTGAGATATCAGTGTGTGGGTGCACATATCTCCCAAGTTTACAATCCCTGATATTTGGGCCTTTGCCTAGCGGGGTGGGTTTCCCCCGACAATAAAAAAAGATAGCTCATCCATAAAGGAGTAAACCCTAAAATACCCTTGAAGAGAAACACCTCCAAACCAAGGTTCAACTTGGTGCCCCATGGCCCAACAAGCTCAAGAATAATAAAGAAACATATAAGAATCATAATGCATGTGAAAAATTGCAAGGAAAACCTCAAATTTTGGTAAATTGCAGAAAAGTCCAAAATGTGCATAAAATTGCATAACTTGTACAAATAGTGTCCAAATTGGACAAAATTTGAAACTTAAGCTTTTTACATGATACCAAAACATCCACGAGGTTAGATTAAGGTTTAAAGAACTCGGTTGTGATAATTAAACATGTTCAACACTTTAAACAAGGTCATGGGTCTTACACCTAATGCTTCTACTTGAGTGATTTCAGATTGGGTATAAACACACTCCAAATGCCCTAACTTGCACATCCTAATTTGGATAAAAGACAAGTCAAAATCAATGCAAGTGCACTTTTGTGGAATATGATGTATCTCTAGTAGAATCATGTTGTAACTCACTTGTAATGATTGTATGACTTGTAATCAAGCTTAGAAAAAATCAAGAGCACTTAAATCGAATATTTAGGCACTCAAATGACATTTTCCGAAATACATCACAGAGTGCCTATTCGGTCAAGTTATTTCTGTGACAAACTCCACCGACACCCTTGATGCATTTTGAGAATGTCCAGGTTCGATCGAGTTTCCAATACACATAACTCGACCGACACCCTGCACTGGAAAATCAGATTTAGGTGATCGCTTGAGTTTCATCTAGGATAAACTCAACTGATGCTTCAAATTTGCTTTGTCGCATAGTGCAATCAATCGAGTTTCCCAAAAGTAAACTTAACCGGTCGCACTATAAAGAATGTATATAAAAAGTGTTTGTAGTCGTTGGAGTGTTGCAAAACATCAAAAAAAAAATGTTGCAACACCCCAAATGGCTAGTATTCATCCTTAAGTGTGGCTAGTAGGCATCCCCAACCATAAATAGGACCCCTTGGGCTTCATCCCATGGGAAGCCAAGCACTATGAAGGTACCTTTATTATAGTTGAGTGCATCCTACAACCTCCTTCCACTCTCTAAGCTTAATCACTTGCTACATCCATTAGAGTGAGTAGGAGATCTGTAAGAGAGCTAGTCCTACATGTATATCTTGTGAGGCTCTCACTTCCTCCACCTCCCAATCCCTCATTTCTATCATTAAGATGAAGACAAAGATTCTCTCTCTTGTCTAATAGAGGTGAAGAAGAAGGGAAGGAGTCCCTTGGTGAAAGCTTCTCCTTGGTGAAGGTGAAGTCAAAGGCGGAAGATCCAAGAAGAGTGGGTAATTCATTTAAGGTGGAAGACTTGTTGAAAGAGTGGGTAAGACCTTAGTGAAGGCATAAGACTCCTTGCAAAAGTGGGTAAGTCCTTGGTGAGGTTGAAGACTCGATCTTGGATAGGTAAGTCCTTTGGTAGGTTGTTGGCTCCCTTCTCCTTAAAAGAAAGGTTGGGTATCCTTGGCCAAAAAAAGGAAGTTCATATATTATATGTCTTATAATGGAATATAACTATGCAATGGTTGCAAAATCATAAGGCTTGACCTCTCTAGGTAGTGGGCTAACTTTCTCCTAGTTTGGAGATTTAAACTACTCTACATAGATTGTGTTCTTGTGCTTGTTCAATCTTTCTCTCCCTTGCTATGTATGTTTTAGTTGCACTCAAAGTTCATACTTGCCATATTATCTTAGAAATATCTTGAAGATCTAATGAATTTTGTTTAAGTGCATTTAGCTCTATTCACCCCCCCTCTAGAGCCCATCCTAGATCGAACAAGTGGTATTAGAGCAGGTCTTATGCAAGCATACTTCCACAAGTAGGATAAGATGGGTGATTATCAAGTAGGGAGATACCTCATCAACATTCCAATCCTTGATGGGAGCAATTTCCTCCATTGTAAGAAAATGATCCAATATTACATCCAAGGATCAAGTCTTGAGCTATGGAGAATGGTAGACCTTCTATACAAGATACCAGAGAAAAGGATAGAAGAATGTGATGAAGCTACTTCGAAGAAATCTACCTTGAATGTGAGAATCATTAACATTTTCTATGCATCCATGTCCTCCACCGAGTTCAACCGGATTTCATCTAGTGAGAAGACCTATGAGATATCGAGAAAGCTATGTGTCACTTATGAAGGGACAAAGAAAGTGAAGGAAAGCAAAGTCTACATGCTCAAATGCCTCCTTGAAAACTTCAAGATGGGAAAGGGGGAGAGGATAGTCGAGATATACTCAAGGCTCAACACCATTATAAATGTTCTTGTTGTTCTAGGTCATCCTATGGATATAGGAGAGATCAACTCAAAGATCCTTATAACTCTCCCCAAGAGGTGGGAATTCAAGATGACCTCCATTGAAGAAACGAAGTATCTTGGTGATATTTCTATTGAAGACTCATAGGAAATCTACAAGCTCATGAAGTCAAACTCCACAAGCAAGATGAAGAAGAAAGAGAAGAAGAGAAAGAGATAAAGAGAATGAAGAAGGTTGAAATCAAAGGTCAAATTGAGGCTATTGTAACAAGAAGTGTAATAATAGAGAGGGTTTAGTGTTATATAACTCGCCTTAAGAAGATCACCACCAAAGCTCCAAGCTCCAAGCTCCAAGATCAAGATCTCTAAGAACACGATCCAAGGGTAGAAGAAGCTCCATTGAAAGCTCCACTCTCAGCCATAAGAGAACCTCAAGAAGAGAGAAACACCAAGGTCAAAGGATAGCTCAAGAAGAGAGAGCAAAACCTCAAAACTAAACCAACGAAAGAAGGGAGAAAAGAGAAAAGAAACTCTCTTTCTCACACACAGTTGGAGCATCACCCTAGAAAAACATGGCCCAAGACCGGGAAGAAAGAAGAAGATAGGGTATAAGATCCAAAAGAATAATAAAGAAAGAAGATAAAACACTCACCAGAGCTAGAGATGGACAAGGATCACCACATCGCCACATGCAAGGGATGAGCCACCTCCAAGACACCAAGAGCACACCTTCTTGCTCCACCAACCTCCAAGGATGAGCAGAAGAGAAGGGAGGAAGAAGATGACCTAAAAGAACCACTTATATGGAGAGAAGAGGGTTTATATAGCAAAGGAGGAGGGAGGTAAGACAAAGGATGATGTGTCAACAAGATAGAGCTCCAAGGGAATACTTGTCCACTAAAAGGACCAACAAGTAGCCACATAAGGAACAATAAAAACAAAGGGCTTGATATTGGGCTTGATAGTAGCCAAAGGAACAATAAAAACAAAGGACCTTCAATTTTCAATGTAGAATCCTCTAGTTCCAAGGCTATGAGATCATGTAATCATTATAATGAAATTGGTTATTATTCCACATATTGCCCTTTTAGGAAAGCATCCAAGAGCAATAGGACTTGTGATGCTAAGCTAACCCCTCTGGACCCAAAAATATGATTGGGAACCATTTCATCTTTCTTCTTATAGGTCAAGTGTAATTGGATTGACATGAGCTGTTGATTTGCAAATTGACTTCTCAATCAAAAAAAGAAAGGTGAGATGTGGATGGGGTTGCAACAAGTCGAAAAGAAATGGTAAGCATAAAGGTAATGTTATTCTTGCTCATATCCAATCGTAGTGTGTGTCTGCCAAGTTAACATGCACTATAGACATGGCTTTTGAGTCAAAAGTGGTATGTTGTGATTCTCATCGCTTTCTTGCTTAAAAATGTTTCTGATGCTTTCATAGTGCATTGGTAACTTGCTTACACATGTTTCGATATGGTTTATATTTTTATCTTGCCTTTAGATATGTTTTTTTGGAAATATATGTGCTTTTTGACAGTAGTTGTTGTCGCCAAAGTTTATCCTGTAAGAAACTCGACTGACAAGCACCATTGGGTGTTGCCAACAATTATTGTCGGTCAAGAAGTTCAAACCAGAAACTCGACCGAAAACATTGTGCATGGAATATACACTTGGCTTTTTGGATGAGAATTTCCCTCAAAACTAGACTTTCTCAACCAATAACCTTATTCTTTGGCACTCCCCATGGTACCTTTAGATATGCATATTATTGTGCTTTAATTTTCCTATCTTGCATACAACTCTATCTCTTTAATTTTTCTAAATTGGTGTCTTCATATCTTGCAATTACCTATCTTGAGTTGTTATGTAGGTTTTGCTGACGATCGCTTTGGATCTCTTGGTCATGTCTTAAATTGCTTATGTTGTGCTCAAACTTGCTACATCTATCTAGTTGTATATCTTGTTTGATACAACCTTAAGGTTCTTAGTGGTAATCGTCTTCTTTGGTAGCTGATGCATATTTGTTAGTGAGTAATATCCTTTCATGCTTCTGAAACTACATATCTCTTTGCACTAGTACATAACCGACCTTTAGTGTCGGTTATTTAAGGCCTTTAGTGTCGGTTTCTAAGCGACACCTATGTAGGCGATGCTAAAAGCCCAGCCGTTACGCGTCGGTTCAAAAACCAACGCCATAACCATTCGTGCGCCACCGAAAACGCACCAGTAGGGCACTATAGGCGTTGGTTATTAGATAAGAAACTGACGCCATATACCTTCGCGCCACAGAAAGGGTGCCATCTTGGGCACTATCAGCGTCGGTTATTAGATAAGAAACCGACGCCATATACCTTCATGCCACAGAAAGGGTGCCATCTTGGGCACTATCAGCGTCGGTTATTAGATAAGAAACCGACGTCATATCACTCCCAACACGGCTGTGCGGGCCAGCACGGCCGTGGTGTCTGGTCCGCTGCCATGGCCGTGCTGGCCAGCACGACTGTGGTGTTAAGGAAATAGACGTCGATTACGAGTAGAAACCGACACTGTAACCGACGCCATATCACTCCCAGCATGACCGTGGTGTCTGGTCTGCTAGCACGGCCATGCTGACCAGCACGGCCGTGGTGTTAAGGAAATAGACGTCAGTTACGAGTAGAAACCGACACTGTAACTATGTGGTGTCGGTTTTATACAAATAACTGACGCCTATTTTTTGTTTTTTTTCTGTCAGTCTGTAGACCTACTATATGGCTGGTCGCAGGATGAGAAACCTGTAGTTTGTTATGAACTGCAGGTTTTACGACATCCATTGATATCATCCAACAACATGCTACAAACCTGCAAAATTAACAACAAAAATATTCACACATTTAGCAATGCAACCTGCAGTTCCATTTGATTTTCACATTTAGAAACATTCATGTAGCTAGCAATTTGTAGTTCCATTCATTTTCACATTCACACATATAGAAACATTCATATAGCGACCAACAGTTTCATTCATTTTCACTCAGACACATGTAGAAACATCCAGACATGTATAAACATTCACACATATATTATAATTTAGAAATTCATTTACAAAATATCATTCTTTAGTCATTATTCGCTATCAACATCCCAATTATATCTTAAATCTCCCACTACTTGTATGGCTGTTTCCCATTCTTCTCTTACTTCATTTAATTCTCCCATCGTATAGGGAGCATGTACATCTGGTAAGGTCGTTCATGTAGTGTGGTCAGTTTTAAACACCTGTAAAGAGAATGATGTATATATATAATTAATGAGCTATAAATAAGATTGATATATTTCATATTATCTAATGAGACTATATAATACCTCAACAATACAATCGATGTCCATTGCGGCATATTTGATAATCATGTGCATAAATCGCATCACATAGTATCCACATGCCCATATGTTGTCTTATGTAGAGTGATGGAGTTTTGCAACACCACTAAAAATCCTAGAGATGAATGAATCCCTAAGTTTAGCCTTGCTAGTACTATGGTAAGATCTCCACCCATGTATGCTAAGACACGCGGAAGTCTTATCGTAGTATAGTTAAGGGTCGAATCCTCAGGACAACGGTCTTGATGTAATCAAGATGGAAAACGTTTTAGTCGTACTTAACTACTTAACAGTTGATATTTAGATCAAAAGTTTGATTTGGTTTTAAGCTAAGTGCGAGGAAAGTAAAGCAAGAAAGTAGAAATTAAGGTTGTAAACAATGATTAAAAACCACTAGGATGTTGTCGGGTTTCACACCACTACACATGGATCATAAACATGCAACATAATAAAAAGACTTGCAAAGAGAAACTAATCAGCTAGTATCTTTGTAGACTTAGCTTCCTTTCGGATAACCAACTACGAAGAGTGTGGAGTATTGCAACGCCAGCCATCCCCTAACGAATGGTCACTTACTTTGCATTACTCCTTAATGAAGTGTGTTCCTCGACCTTACCAAAGTTGCACTTCCATACGTCAACTGATTCCATTTCATAGTATGAAAGTGCAACGATGGGAGTGAGTTTACTCCACTCGTGAAAGCACTCCTAGATACCGAAACAGACATATGGTGACTACATATATCTAGAACCAACATTCAATCGATATTCAGATCTAAGGGTATAAATGTAGACAATTCATACCAAGAGACAATAAGTAACACAAGTTGGTGATCAAACAACAAGCATTCATTAAACGATTGATGTTGAGCCAAAAAGGAGAGTATCTCTATTGCAAACGATTGAATTACATTGCATGAAATGAAAACATGGGTAGCGGGGCTACTCCCCGCACCCTAGTGAGAAGGACTACTCGCTCATCTCAAGAGCAAAGGAGGAGGTGAGGAGAGAGAGAAAGAACGACATCTCCACGGAGGAGGGAAGGTTGAACCCTTGGTGGAGAGAGCAACGATCTTCACACTTCGTGGTTGCTTGATGATGGATCTTCTCCTCCCACCTTATTTGTTGATGAGAGAGAAGGTAGCTTGATGATGAGATGTGGACCTCAAACCGGCAGCCTTAGGGCGATGGATGAAGGATGGAATTGCTCTGGAACTGGAGGGGCAGCCTTTGGGCGTCTGAGATCCCTTTTTCCTTGGAGGACCCTTGGGGTCTTATTTATAGGCTTTGAGTGAAGTCCAAACGGTTTGGAGACCGTTTGGACCTCAAGACCGTTTGGGGCCTCAAGACCGTTTGGACTGTGAGACCGTTTGGCTTCAAACGGTCTTGAGACCGTATGAACTCCATGCGGTCTCGGGACCGTTTGGCTTCATGCGGTCTTGAGACCGTTTGAACTCCATGCGGTCTCGGGACCGGTTGGCTTCATGCGGTCTTGAGACCGTTTGAACTCCATGCGGTCTCGGGACCGGTTGGCTTCATGCGGTCTTGAGACCGTTTGAACTCCATGCGGTCTCGGGACCGGTTGGCTTCATGCGGTCTTGAGACCGTTTGATTCCATGCGGTCTCGGGACCGGTTGGCTTCATGCGGTCTTGAGACCGTTTGACTCCATGCAGTCTCGGGACCGGTTGGCTTCATGCGGTCTTGAGATCGTTTGACTCCATGCGGTCTCGGGACCGGTTGGCTTCATGCGGTCTTGAGACCGTTTGACTCCATGCGGTCTCGGGACCGGTTGGCTTCATGTGGTCTTGAGACTGTTTGACTCCATGCGGTCTCGGGACCGATTGGCTTCATGCGGTCTTGAGACCGTTTGACTCCATGCGGTCTTGAGACCGTTTGGCTCCATGCGGTCTTGAGGCTGGGTTATTCTTTTATGATTTTTTTGTGCTTTTTCTGCATATATAAAAGGAAAAAGTTAGTCTGATGGTGTATTTACAAAAAGGGGTAAAATTAGGATTATGTATAGTTTAAACTTAAAAAGAGTATGGAAAACTAAGGAAAAAGACTAAGATAAATGACTAAAATAGGAGGTTATCACCCCCCCTAACTTAGAGTCTAGCTTTTCCTCAAGTTAGATAGAGTTGAGACATGTAATGGTGAGGCGATTTTATTTAGGATTTCCATACTCTTGCTTCAATTCTTGACCTGAGTTCCCCTGGGGTCATATCAAGTCTTATTGCATGCCTTGATTCTTTCAGATTTCGAGAGTTGCTTGGATCTCAGGTTCTTTCCATATCTCAAAGTTTGCATTGGGACCACCTTATTTTGTGCATGTTGTTGACTCTAATCAGCTTTATACCTCTCTGAAAAACCTACTGGAAGCTAGAAAGGGTATGAGGGTTGGCTAAAGGCTTTGAAGTGTAGCTCCCCCTTCAAGTGGGGGAGGGGCTGTCTATGCTTTTTAGAATCTCACTACCGGGCACGACACATCTGCCTTTATGAGGGCAGCTAAATGTACCGGCCGGGCGAGTCCTTTATGAGCCTTTCATATACTTAGAAACTTAAGGGTTTCACTACCGGGCACGGCACATCTGCCTTTGTGAGGGCAGCGGAATGTGCCGTCCGGGTGAGACCTTCGTCAGTTCTTCGTATAGATCCTTATGCGTGGCACAACTCTCATAATTTTATTCGTCTCTCTGGCTTTTATTCAATAACTCACAGGCTTGGGTTTTGGGATTTTTGAGGATTTATTTTGGGCGGCCGAGCCTATTTTATTTTGAAGAGAGGAAAGTTGTTCTTAAAGTTTTTCAACGTGCACTTATTTGGTTTGTGGTCCACTTGCAGAACTTTTTGATTTGGAAGTTGCCTGATTTCCCTCTCATCCTCGAGATCTTGGCTTATTTCTGCCTTGATTTTGACCTGTGGAGAGTTAGATGAAGAATTGAAGCAAAAATATGAAATCACTAGTGGGTGGAAATTGATAAATCGCCATTTGATGTCTAAGTGCTATTTACTTATAGGGACTAACATGATTCTAGAGTTAGTTGAGGTGACTATTTTTGAAGAAGAAATTAAGTAAAAAGGATTTTAAGAATAAGGAATTGTATGGAAAGTGTTAGGTAGAAATAGGAGTGTAGAAATTGATACCTCGCCCTTGTCTAATGCACCCCCCCCAACTTATCACGCACTCTGTCTGCAGAGTGGCAAAGTGATAGGGTGAGAAGTCATTAGGACAAGGGTCGCGGGTTAAGGTAAATCTTCATTTGCCCCCGGGGAATGAAGTAGATTGGATGTGAACTGTCCTCGTAAAGCGTGGTAGTCCATATCAGTCATTTCCTCTACTGGTCTTTGAAGAACAATGATGGTGTACATCCAGTAGAGGATGTGGAAGCCGCAATCGTTCGATTGTCGTATTTGCTGGGGGCATTTGTGGCAGAAGGCGGGGCGATGGAAATGTTCTTTGTCGTACGCCTTTGTATGATGACTCAGAAAATCGATTAATTTCTCGGCGCACTCCTTTTCCACTACTTCTGTTGGCGTCTTTGGCGTCACGACATAGTGTCGCTGTCGAGCGTTGAACTGGCTGTCAGAACTGTTGTATATTGTGGTTGTTCCGTCTGGGAGGTTTGTTGCCAGGAGAATCCAATGCTCATGATATAGGATGGGTAACATGATGAACTTCGGCGTTGTGTGTTGGAGATATGAGATCAGTGCGTCAGTTGTGCCGAAGTTCTTGAGCTTTAGGAGATCATCTTTCATATATGGAGACGCCATGTATGTGTTTGGGTTAGTTTGGCCAAGTAGAAACTGGTAGGCGGCCATGAGGCTGACAGAAAGGGATCCCTTATCCTGTAGAGTCTCTCGCAGTGAATCTGCCATTACGAGTATGTCTCGAGACATGAATACCAGGTCATCTTTGTCTGCGGAGAGTCGCGCCATAATGATACGCAATTCAAGATCGTTCAGACCCTTACAAGCATCGCGATCAAAATCAGGAAAAGTTGGGCTGATGGTGTAAGCAGGATCGCTCTTGATTTTATCTTGCTCGGGCGACTTGGTCTGCTCTGACTCTTTTAAAACTTGTCGGAAAGGTCGCCGTTGTCGTCGCTGGACAACTGAGAAAAGGTACCGAGGAACATCATCTGGTGACATAGTTGGGTCGTTGAAGAATCGTCTATCACATATGAGTTCCATGGCATAGCGTCCTCGTAGGGAATGAAAATCTTCAGCTACCAGGTCGTTGAATGGGATTTCCTGGTTTAGCACTTGGATGTGTCGGATGGTGCAGAAAGCGCTGTCCCCAGATCCCTCGGTGGCTTGGACTGGAGGGTTTATGATTTTGAACCATGGTTGGCTCCAGTCTTGGTGAAGTAATGGGCGTGCAGCCCAGATTAATTTAAGCAGCCGGAAGGGTATACACCTGGCTTCTCCTACTACTTCTCCTATGAAATTTATTGTGCCGACTAGTAGCTCGGTGCTACAGAAGTTGTATACTTTGGCATCCCGAGCCTCGGTATCCACGATCATAAAAAGCCATTGGTCCGAGACTTGGAAGGGCAGTGTAAGATAACGTGCCCTTCTTGCCAAACCGACACGCAGCCTCTCAACCGATTTTTCGCGTATGTCTTTGTATAAAAGGCCAAAAGACAAAGCGGGCGAAGCATTAAAAACCGGTTGTTTCCGCTTGTGACTTCTATATGTTTCTATACAATTGGCGAGGAGGACACGGAAGATCGCTATTGGCACCGTGGACCGAGGTCGTAGGATGCAACGGAAATCTTCACGTGTCAACTTACGCCTGGTTTTGGTGTTATGATAGATTATGTCTTCCCCTGCTTTTGCATCGTCCACTATAGTGTTCAGTATAAAAATGTCCTGAGCATCTAAAGTAGAGATGGCTGCCATATCTAGGTCGTGCATTTTGTGCGGCAGAGGAGGTGGCGGGGGAAGCTCTTGTGGTGGAGGAGAAGCATGTTGTTCGAAGGCCTCTACATGGCCCTCTAGATTATCTTCCAAGTCAGAGGCCGAGTCAAGATCCTCGTCCGTGTCTAGACTTACTCGGTCTGCCTCGTCTTGGTAAGGGGGAGAAGGTGCAGAGAAGAGAGCAGAGGTTTTTGGCGGGCTGGCGCTGGTTCCTAATATGCATTGTTGTAACTCAGCATAGGCCGCGTCCTTGGCAGCTTCCCCGATGGACCCCATAGCTGAATAGTCAAAGAATTGATCCCCATATGACATGTTGACATTGTCGTTGTGTGGGGACTTGGGGTGATGGTCACTGTCCTGGTGACCTTTGTCGGACCCTTTTTGGGAGGGTCCTGCTGCATGCCCGGGGTCTTCTCCGTCATCATGCTTGTCGTCCGAAGATGTATCTTTGTTGGAGTCAGCAGATGAGTCGGAGTCGTCGTATTCTTCATCATCGTCATCTTTGTCATCCGTAGCTTCGTCTGTTTGCTTTTTGTTGGCAGACTTTTTACACCGTCGATGAGTGGCTTGTAGCTCGTCGAAAGCCACTTGCAGATGCTCATGTTTTTCGAGCAGTGCATCGTGGGCTTCTTTGAGGTATGTGAATCTGCCCTCAGTGGAGAGGAGACGTGATGTCAAATCTGTGACTTGGGCACGTAGCTGTTGGGTTTCATTGTTATTTGCCTCCTCTTGGTGATGATGTAGTTGTGTAAGTGTTCCATCAATGGTAGCCAAGCGCGTGCTCAGGGCCTCTTGATGTTGCTCAAGCTTGCGGAGAGTCTCTGGCAGAGGTTGAGTCTGTTTGGAGATCTCATTGACTTTTTGTGTTGTAGCTTCTTGCTGACGCGTTGCTCCAAGGACCAGGTCCGGCAGGTTGTTGGTGTGGCTGTTTATGTGCTCAACTTGCTTAGCCACTTCGTCCTGTCGTTGCTGGATGCCTTGGAGGAAGGTAGGAAAGGCTCGGTGTTGTTCGTCGATCTTGGTTACCTGTCGTGATAAATCCTGTACATAAGAAAAAATAGAATTTAATATGTTAGAAGGATCGGTGAGGAGGTTTCAGACAGCGTCAAATTGACAGCCGAATTCCTCGCCGATGTTAGTAAAAGGGACCCCAGGAGCGGAAGGGTGAGATGACTGGGGTCTGTGTGGGACGGTGTTAGTGTCTTGCGGAAGAGAAACTGATGATGCCCCGAGCTGCGTAGTGACTGTGGATGTAGTCACCAGCGGTGTCGGGGTGGTGGCGGATGTGAAAAGTGGTGGTATTTGAGGCGAAAGTGGTGGTAGCGACAATGATGGGGTGGAAACTGTGGGAGTAAATGGAAGGGTGGTGAAGTCGGGCATAGGGATGGAGAAAGGGAAGTCCGACGTAAAAATGGGTGAAGAAGTGGATGTGAATGGTTGCATGGATGTGGGGAGGAAGGGAGCGGTAGATGTTGGAATGGTGGAAGGCGGAGTGGTGGTGGCAGTGGTTAGCTGCTCGTGGAGACTCTGGATAAAAGAGTCGATGGAGGATGTTGTTAGGACATCTTCGTGCAACCGCTCGGCCTCCGGATTTGGCCGAGATGTTGGTGTCCCCGACAGCTGTTGGGCCTGCAACTGCCTTCTAGAAGGCCGTTTGACAGGCATTTTTGTAGGTCGAGCTGTCGGGGCTGTGATACTCATCTCTGTTTGACCCGTGGTTGCTTTCTTTTCAAGTTTTTTTAACCGAAGCTAGCAGATGAGTAAGCTCCTCGTCAGAGAAGAGGAGCTGTGTCATATCATAGTGTGCTAACTCCGGGAGCGGGAGGAGAGTCCTTGATGACTTGACCACAGGGCAGAATACATAGTGTAGTTTTCCATCCTTTTCCTTGATTATGAACGAGTTCTTCAGAGTTTGCTCGTTGGTGAGGATGTCGCCCTTTAGTTGCGTGCAGCGGGGTAAAGGTTTGTCCATCTTAAGATATTTGATGATAGATGTGACATGACCCCCCATGCAAATCTCTTTCCCCAGGATGGAGATTGAGAATTTCTGGATCAGATGACGGCCGATATTAACTGGCCGTTCGTTAAGAATAGACCAGAGAACAAAAAGATCGGAGGTTATAACGTTCCCCCCTTCTGTCCTGGGGAAGAGTGCGCCAGCGATGATTTTGTGTACAGTGCGCACAAAACCAGAGTGTATGTTTGACGCCTTGCACGTCTTTGCATCATAAGTGGGGATCCCGGTTAAGGATTTCTAGAATGTATGTCTGTTGAATTCTGGATGATCGGTTCCCACTGTTTTAGCCTTTCGCAGCTGTTCCTGGTCGTCGATAAAGATGGTGTTCAGCATATTCTCTGTTATGACGACCTTGCTGCCAAAAATTTGGGTGACAAGCCTTCTGTCACCCCCGTATCGAGACTTATTCGTGGTGTCGACGGGCTCCTTGGCCAGGAAGGAGAAAAATTCTGCGGTGGGTTCATAGTAGGATACTTCAGGTACTAGACACAACCTGGTGAGGTTGACTTTGTCTAGCACGTTGAAGATACAATCATATATCCCCATCTTGATTAGTATGCTGGAGCAGACATACTTGGTAGGTTTTAGGGTTTTATCGGTGGAGATGGTGGTTTGGATGAAGAGGTTCTCTGGTGGTGGTATCGTGGTGGTGATGGGAATGAAAGTGGTGGTAGTGATGGGGATAGTGGTGGTAGGAATGGTGGTGGTGGGAATGGTGGTGATAGTGGTAGTAGCACCGATGGTAGCTGTAGGGATGGAAGGTTTGGCGAGGGGTTGGTCCATGGCGGAAACGGGTCGAACTTGTTTTCTTGCCTGCTTCTTGGAGGGCTGCCCAGATGCAGTCTCCAAGACTTTATGTTTCCCTTTTTTCTCTTTGGCAGGTGACTCCTCTTCGGAGTTAGGGTTGTACTCCGAATCTTCATCAGAAGAGGAGATGACAGTCTCCTCCTCAGGGGGCTCAGAGAAGATCCTCTCTAGGCGATCAAGTTCGCACAGGACATCCATCATCTTGACATTTGGGGGTGCCTTCCCAGTCCTGTTGAAGTCTGTTCTTATCTTTTGAATCCTGGCTTGTCTTTCCAGCATTTCCTCTTTTGTCTAGATTTCAAGACCTTCGAATGTGATGGCTTTGCTTGGTGGTGATGCCATATCTGAAAAATAGAAATTTATGAGTTAGAGCGAAAAGTTTTTAGAAACAAATTAGATTTTATTTGTAGTTTATGTCTTTTTGTATTTTTGTGAAAGGTTAATGGGTGTGGGAGACCAAACAGTTTCAAGACTAAACGGTTTCAAGACCATTTGGTTCCAAACGGTTTGAGGACCATTTGGTTCCAAACGGTTTCAAGACCGTTTGGTTCCAAACCGTTTGAGGACCGTTTGGTTCCAAACGGTTTCAAGACCGTTTGGTTCCAAACGGTTTGAGGACCGTTTGGTTCCAAAAGGTTTCAAGATCGTTTGGTTCCAAACGGTTTGAGGACCGTTTGGTTCCAAACGGTTTGAGGACCGTTTGGTTCCAAACGGTTTCACGACCGTTTGGTTCCAAACGGTTTCACGACCGTTTGGTTCCAAACGGTTTCAGGACCCTTTGGTTCCAAACGGTTTCAAGACCGTTTGGTTCCAAACGGTTTGAGGACCATTCGGAAAATGAAAAGCCGCTGGGTTGCCGACGCAGGTGAAGACAAAGGTGAACCGGTCACGGAGGCGGAGGGTGCGCCGGCGACGAAAACAGCGGTGAAACCAATGATGTGATGAAAACAGAAACGGTGAAGACGGCGATGATGACGGTGATGCAGATGATGGTGAAGAAATCATCGAAGACGATAGTGGTCTGAATCGAAGGTGATGACTGTGGTGAAGATGGTGGAAGATAGAATGATGGCGTCGTGAGAATGATGGTGACGTGCGGATGGTCGTTAAAACCATCGGCGGAGAAGGCGGCGATGGTGGAACAGATGGTGAAAGTTCAGGAATGGCGATGAAGGTGGTAGGGAGGAAGGGCGGTGTGCATTGTGGTCGCCGGACTACCTTGCAGGTGGTTGGTGAACGGAAGTGTGATCGCGCGGGAACAAAGGAAGCAGAAGCAAAAGAATAGTTCTTCGCAAAAATGCTCCAGAGAGTTTGGAAGTTCGAAGAGAGAAAGACGAAGGGGTAGGGTTTATATTTATAGGGAACGGTTGGTGACCCTTTGTATTCCAAGCGGTTTCGATGCCGTCTGGCTCCAAACGGTCTCAAGACCGTTTGGTCCCAAATGGTTTGAGGACCGTTTGGCTCCAAACGGTTTGAGGACCGTTTGGTCCCAAACGGTTTGAGGACCGTTTGGCTCCAAACGGTTTGAGGACCGTTTGGCTCCAAACGGTTTGGAGACCGTTTGGAGTCCAAATGGTTTCAAGTCCGCTTGGGAGGGCAAAGGCAGGAAGGTTTTTATATTTTTGTGTTTGTTTTTTATTTATGCATTTTTATGTTGTTTGTTTTTTATTATTTTTTTATAGTTTTAGTTATGTAGATTTTTTGTATTTTCATAAGATAAAACTGAGGAAAATAAAAGAACAGAACATAAAGGAAAAAGTAGAAATCTTGGGTTGCCTCCCAAGTAGCGCCTTGGTTTAACGTCGCTGGCTCGACAAAATTTTGCTCCAGCTATGCTGTTGTTATAGGATCATTGATCCCTATAGTTTGTCTTGATAATTTGTCTGTCAGAGTGTGGTATTTCTTTAATCGGTGACCATTAACGGTCCTTTCTCCTCCATTATCATCGAGAATAATGACAGCTCCTGTCGGGTATATATGTTTGATTGTGAAAGGCCCCGACCATTTAGTACGCAGTTTTCCTGGAAACATTTTTAGTCTGGAATTGAATAGGAGGACTTTGTCTCCGATGATTATATCCTTTCTTTTTATGTGGCCATCATGCCACATCTTGGTTTGTTCTTTGTAGATTCTTGCATTGTGGTAGGCTGTCATTCGTAATTCTTCTAGTTCTTGGAGTTGAAGTTGTCTGAATTTACCAGCGCCTTTGAGATTGAAGTTTAGTTGCTTAATGGCCCACCAGGCCTTATGCTCTAATTCAACTGGCAAATGGCAAGACTTCCCATACACTAATCGAAACGGTGTTGTTCCGATTGGTGTTTTGAAAGCTGTGCGGTAGGCCCATAGAGCGTCAGATAGTTTGGTGGACCAATCGGTACGGTGCCGATTGACAGTTTTTTCCAGGATAGCTTTAATTTGCCTATTGGAGACTTCAACCTATCCACATGTCTGTGGATGATATGGTGTAGAAACTTTATGGTTGACTCCATATCTTCTTAATAAGGCTTCAAAGCTTCGTTCCAAGAAATGTGATCCACCGTCAGATATTATTGTTCTTGGAACGCCGAATCTGGGGAATATTATCTCTTTAAACATCTTGATTACCGGTTTTGAATCACAAGAAATGGTTGGTAGAGCTTCTACCCATTTCGAAACGTAATCCACATCAACCAAGATGTACATGAATCCGTAAGATGGGGGGAAAGGACTCATGTAATCTATTCCCCATACATCGAAGAGTTCGATTTCTTGCCATATATTCAATGGCATTTCATTTCTTTTGGTTATTCCACCGGATAGTTGGCACTTGTCGCATGATTGCACGTATTCATGTGCATCTTTTGCGATGGTTGGCCAGTAAAAACCAGATTGCAGGACTTTGAGGGCTGTCTTCTTAGAACTCATGTGGCCCCCAATGGGGCCTGAGTGACAGTGCTCTAGAACCGAGGTGATTTCCATCTCTGGAATGCATCGACGAAAAAGTCCATCTGTGCATAAGCGGAATAGATAGGGCTCGTCCCAGAAATACTGCTTAGCGTCATGAATGAACTTCTTTTTGTCGTGATAGGATGCAGACGGATGAATGATTCCTGTTGCCAAATAATTAACAATGTCGGCATACCAGGGGAATCCATTAGCGACTTTCATTAGTTGGTCGTCTGGGAGGGAGTCTCGGATAGGTACTTTGTCTTCATCCTCGACTTCAATACGGCTGAGATGATCAGCGACGACGTTTTCCACTCCGCTTTTGTCTTTGATTTCCAAATCAAATTCTTGAAGCATCAATACCCAGCGGATAAGTCTAGGTTTTGCATCTTGTTTCTGAATTAGATACCGTGTAGCGGAGTGGTCGGTGTAGACAATGACCTTAGCTCCAATCAGGTATGAGCGGAATTTCTCGAACGTGTAGATGACAGCTAAGAATTCCTTTTCTGTAGTGGTGTAATTTTTCTGTGCTTCATCAAGCGTTTTGGATGCGTAGTATATAACATAGGGTTTCTTGTCAATTCTTTGCCCTAATACGGCCCCTATGGCATAATCGCTCGCGTCACACATGATCTCAAAAGGTTGTGACCAATCTGGAGCTCTTAGTATGGGTGCGGAAATCAAGGCATTTTTCAGAGTTGTGAAACTTTGCAAACATTCTTGGTTAAAGTTAAACTCCGTGCCCTTGGTCAGCAGTTGTGTCATGGGTTTTGCTATTTTAGAGAAGTCTTTAATAAATCTTCTGTAAAACCCAGCATGACCTAAGAAAGCACGTACCCCTTTTACGTCTTTTGGTGGAAACAATTTCGAGATAACGTCAACTTTTGCTTGATCCACCTCGATCCCTCTGTCACTCACTCTGTGTCCAAGAACGATACCTTCAGTTACCATAAAATGGCATTTTTCCCAATTTAAGATGAGGTTTGTTTCCTCGCATCTTTGTAAAACTTGAACCAGGTTGAGCAGACAGTTGTCGAAAGAGTCTCCATAAACTGAGAAATCGTCCATGAATACCTCCATTATAGATTCTGTTAATCCTGCAAAGATAGCAGACATGCATCTTTGGAAAGTGGCTGGTGCGTTACAAAGCCCGAATGGCATTCTTTTGAAAGCATATGTCCCAAAAGGACAGGTAAAAGTAGTTTTCTCTTGATCTTCCGGGTGTATAGGGATTTGGTAAAACCCGGAATAACCATCTAGGTAACAGAAGAATTTTTGGTGGGCGAGACGTTTGAGAACTTCATCCAAGAAGGGCAAGGGGAAATGATCTTTCCTTGTTGCTTTATTAAGTTTTCTGTAATCTATGCACATTCTCCACCCAGTTACTGTTCTAGTAGGTACCCGTTCATTCTTATCATTGAGAACAACAGTGGTCCCCCCTTTTTTTGGGACCACCTGCACGGGGCTTACCCATTGAGAATCCGAGATTGGGTAGATGATACCTGCCTTCAGGAGTTTGAGAACCTCGATGCGAAATACCTCCTTGAGATTAGGGTTCAACTTCCTTTGATGTTCCCTTGATGGTTTGAATTCTTCCACCATAGGCAATCTGTGCATGCATAAAGCTGGGTTTACACCAGCTAAGTCAGTCATTTTATATCTGATAGCTTTCTTGTGTCTCTTTAGCTCATCAAGAAGTCTATTTTCTTGGTCTTCTTCCAAAGTAGAGCTGATAATCACTGGACAAAGTTTCTCGCTGTCAAGGAAGACATGTTTGAGTCCCTCGGGTAGGGCCTTCAATTCAGGGGCCTTAGGTGGCTCGGTCGCTTCTATAACGGTGACAGCCTTGAGTTCTTCAAAGGTGGCTGTTGGGGCTTCTTCAGCTTTTTCTAAATATTGAAGGCATTGTTGCACTAGTTCGTTTGCCGAAAATTCTACTTCCGGGTTTGTCAAGGCACTTTCCAACTCATCGGAGGGTTCGGACATTTCTAATTGGGACATTTGATATATAGCATCTAGGAGAAAAACCTCCTCTTGAATGCTTGGTCCTTTCATGCTGTTAAGGACTCTGAATTGGAAAGCTTCCTTCCCAAGTCTTAGTATAATCGTTCATGCTTCTACATCGATGAGTGCTCGGGCGGTAGCTAGGAAGGGTCTTCCAAAGATTATCGGGTATCGTAGATCTTCTTGTATGTCCATAATAACGAAATCGCACGGAACATAAGAATTTGTTCCTATTCTGACAGGAATATCCTCGATAATTCCAAGAGGAGCAGTTATGGTAGAGTCGGCTAACTGAATTGTCATTGACGTAGGTAACAAATCAGTGAAGCCTAATCTTTTACACATAGAATAGGGCATAATGGATATACTTGCTCCTAGATCTGCTAATCCCTTTTTGCTAGAGCCATTTCCAATCGAACACTGAATACCGAAGGAACCTGGGTCCTTCTTTTTCTTTGGCATTTTATTAAGCAGAATATCTGAAGTGGTCTGAGCTAGTTTCACTGTTTCATGCTTTTCTGTCATATATTTTCTTGACAGTAGGGTTTTCAGGTATTTGGCCCAAGCGGGTACTTCAGAAAGGGCATCTAGAAATGGGATATCGATATACAGTTTCTTCATAGCTTCTTTGAATTTCTGGAACCTAGTATCCATTTTGGTTCCTTTCAGCCTGTCCGGGTAAGGAATTCTGAGCGGAGCTTCTGGCGTAGGTCCCTTTTCGTTTTCCCTTTCAGTAGTTTTAGTGGATTTTTCCTTTTCATGAGTTGAGCTTTCTGTTGGTGAGAGAATAACTACATCATCATCATCATGGATGATTCTAATGGTATCAGGAAGGACACGACCAGACCTTGTGGTGACAGCATTCAGTTGCTCAGGTCTATTTTGGTCATGCCTTGGGTTTGCCTCTGGTTGCCCAGCGAAGGTACCTGCTGGTGGTTTCAACTGAGCAGCAATCTGTGCTAATTGGGCCTCCACCGCCTTTTGTTGAGCTTGTTGATTCGCAAGCATGGTCTGCTGAGATTGCAGCATCTGCCTAATCAAAGATATTTCATCAGATGGTTGGGAAGGAGCACTCCTCTGTTGATATTGAGTGACTTGTTGCCCCTGGGGTTGCTGTGGAGGTGATGTCAACTGCGGTTGTTGTGGCTGCTGCAACTGAGGTTGTTGCAGCTGTGGGTGCAGTCCTGGGTATTGATAGGAGGGATTCCTAGGATAATTGGATCGTTGGAACCTGTTTCTATAATTCCCTTGGGCGAAGTTATTCTGAAATCCTGGTGGTTGTTTGCTGAAAGATCCACCTTGTATCTGTTGTTGAGGATTGGCAGTTCCTGCAGGATTTCCATATTGGAAACCAGGATGATTTCTTGGTTTCTCTGGATTGTAATACACCTGGCCAGGTATTGAATGGATGGAGTTGACTTGCTCTGGCATTTGGTCCTCGAGATGCTCAATAATGGGCTCATATTGCGGCACAGGTGGTTGTAAATCCATCATGACATTGTACAACAGACCACACGATAATGTGGGATGATCAGATGCATGACATGCTTCACAAGTTCCAGTAGCTGCTTTTACTTGTTGAACTTGAGAGCTTTTCTTCTTGTCATATTCCCCGAAAGAAGTTTCGAGGGCTTGTTGCTTGCTAGCAATAGTCTTCAGGGCCTCTGTAATGGCCTTGAGTTCCATAGATTCTTCAGCTTTGTAGACTTTAAGAACTCCCTTGGGTTGGTTAGATGACCTTCCCCAATTGGATTGGTTCTCGGCCCCTAACGTAACTATATTCCAAGCATCTTCATAGTTCTTTCTCATAAAATTTCCTCCAGATGAGGAATCTAGAAATTGCTTGATATCATCACTTACTCCTCTGTAGAATGTTTCTATTAGTTGATTTTGAGATATGCCAAGGTGAGGACACTTTCTCAGGAGTTCCTTGAATCTTTCCCAAGCTTCCGCAAGTGTTTCTCCAGGTAGTTGGGCGAAGTGATTAATCTGTCCCCTAATCTCATAGGTTAGTGAAGGTGGAAAGAATTTCTCAAGAAACTTTTCTTCTAAAGGAGTCCAAGTAGTGATGATGGGGTGTCTATCTAAAGCATTGTACCAGCTTAGCGCTCTTTCAAATAAGGTGAAGTGGAAAAGGTGTAACATTATTGCTTCCAGGGCGATTCCTGCTTGAGGTACAAGTCGACAGAGTGACTTGAATCTCTTAAGGTGATCCATGCAATCGTCTTCGGGTGCTCCAGAGAAAGAGATGCCTTGCATGATCTGGATCCATTGCGTCCAGATTTCAAAGTTTGGTATGTTAATAATCGGTGGTCGGACTGGGTGATCATCTTCATAATTCTTCGGGACTACGTAGTCCCGAAGTTGCTTGTTTCTTAGCGCAAGTTGAGCAGCATCATTCTCTGCTTGGATGCGGGCTTGTTCCTCAGCTCGAATCTCAGCTTGCACTTGAGCACGAGTGTCTGCAATAAGTTGTGCTCGTTGTGCTGCTATGGCGGCGTTAACTCTTTCTGCAACAAGGCGTTGCTCTTCAGCCATCTGTCTGGCTCTTTGGCGGTTAAGTCTAATCCTTCGGTGGAAACTTCTTTCTACCTCAGAGTCGTACTCTGGTTCAGGGGAGAATCCGATGCTATGTGGGGTTTGCATACACGTTTTCTACCTGAGTAGAAAGAAAATCACACGTTAAGGTAATGAACGGAAACAAGAAGTCAAGAAGATTTGGAGTAGTTATCAAAGAAAAGTGTAAAATCCTAACCAACCAAGAAGTTGTTAAGTGAAAACTAAAACGTTCCGTTGTCCCCGGCAACGGCGCCAATTTTTGATGGAGTTTTGCAACGCCACTAAAAATCCTAGAGATGAATGAATCCCTAAGTTTAGCCTTGCTAGTACTATGGTAAGATCTCCACCCACGTATGCTAAGACACGTGGAAGTCTTATCGTAGTATAGTTAAGGGTCGAATCCTCGGGACAACGGTCTTGATGTAATCAAGATGGAAAACGTTTTAGTCGTACTTAACTACTTAACAGTTGATATTTAGATCGAAAGTTTAATTTGGTTTTAAGCTAAGTGCGAGGAAAGTAAAGCAAGAAAGTAGAAATTAAGGTTGTAAACAATGATTAAAGACCACTAGGATGTTGCCGGGTTTCACACCACTACACATGGATCATAAACATGCAACATAATAAAAAGACTTGCAAAGAGAAACTAATCAGCTAGTATCTTTGTAGACTTAGCTTCCTTTCGGATAACCAACTACGAGGAGTGTGGAGTATTGCAACGCCAGCCATCCCCTAACGAATGGTCACTTACTTTGCATTACTCCTTCATGAAGTGTGTTCCTCGACCTTACCAAAGTTGCACTTCCATACGTCAACTGATTCCATTTCATAGTATGAAAGTGCAACGATGGGAGTGAGTTTACTCCACTTGTGAAAGCACTCCTAGATACCGAAACAGACATATGGTGACTACATATATCTAGAACCAACATTCAATCGATATTCAGATCTAAGGGTATAAACGTAGACAATTCATACCAAGAGACAATAAGTAACACAAGTTGGTGATCAAACAACAAGCATTCATTAAACGATTGATGTTGAGCCAAAAAGGAGAGTATCTCTATTGCAAACGATTGAATTACATTGCATGAAATGAAAACATGGGTAGCGGGGCTACTCCCTGCACCCTAGTGAGAAGGACTACTCGCTCATCTCAAGAGCAAAGGAGGAGGTGAGGAGAGAGAGAAAGAACGACATCTCCACGGAGGAGGGAAGGTTGAACCCTTGGTGGAGAGAGCAACGATCTTCACACTTCGTGGTTGCTTGATGATGGATCTTCTCCTCCCACCTTCTTTGTTGATGAGAGAGAAGGTAGCTTGATGATGAGATGTGGACCTCAAACCGGAAACCTTAGGGCGATGGATGAAGGATGGAATTGCTCTGGAACTGGAGGGGCAGCCTTTGGGCGTCTGAGATCCCTTTTTCCTTGGAGGACCCTTGGGGTCTTATTTATAGGCTTTGAGTGAAGTCCAAACGGTTTGGAGACCGTTTGGACCTCAAGACCGTTTGGGGCCTCAAGACTGTTTGGACTGTGAGACCATTTGGCTTCAAACGGTCTTGAGACCGTATGAACTCCATGCGGTCTCGGGACCGTTTGGCTTCATGCGGTCTTGAGACCGTTTGAACTCCATGCGGTCTCGGGACCAGTTGGCTTCATGCGGTCTTGAGACCGTTTGAACTCCATGCGGTCTCGGGACCGGTTGGCTTCATGCGGTCTTGAGACCGTTTGAACTCCATGCGGTCTCGGGACCGGTTGGCTTCATGCGGTCTTGAGACCGTTTGACTCCATGCGGTCTCGGGACCGGTTGGCTTCATGCGGTCTTGAGACCGTTTGACTCCATGCGGTCTCGGGACCGGTTGGCTTCATGCGGTCTTGAGACCGTTTGACTCCATGCGGTCTCGGGACCGGTTGGCTTCATGCGGTCTTGAGACCGTTTGACTCCATGCAGTCTTGAGACCGTTTGGCTCCATGCGGTCTTGAGGCTGGGTTATTCTTTTATGATTTTTTTGTGCTTTTTCTGCATATATAAAAGGAAAAAGTTAGTCTGATGGTGTATTTACAAAAAGGGGTAAAATTAGGATTATGTATAGTTTAAACTTAAAAAGAGTATGGAAAACTAAGGAAAAAGACTAAGATAAACGAATAAAATAGGAGGTTATCATAGAGCACACTATAAATTCAAACATACAAAATATTAAAAAAATACAACTAATTAAGCACTGTTCACATAAATAATATATACATATATTGTAGTCGGGAAATTACTTTCACGTTCTTCCAAATTATTGGCTGGTTCTTTTTCATGGGGACCTTTCCTCCAGCCTTTTTGAACTCATCAAAACCCCTACATGCTAATGTAACACAATACATTGCATAATTAAATAGTAATGTAATAACATATGTTAACGGATATGAAAATGAAATATTTCTCACCGGAATAATGCCATTTTCATTATGTGTCCATATTTTGTATTCAATTTACTCCCCTTAGGATCTAGATAATAGACAGTGAACGTCTCGGGGACAATAACCAGTAACTCCCAATGCATACCACTAGAGGTTAAAAAGTTAAAAATTAGTAACTCAAAATCCATAATAAAAATGTAATTTTCTTAAGTCCAAATTATAATAAGCAAAGTAAACTTACTCTACATTGAATGGAGCCATTATCATCGTCTTCTTATTTTGAGCAAAAATTGAAAAAGCCTCACAGCAGTATTGTTGAACTGACGGAGGGTCTTTAGCTACTAGACTAATCAAAGATGGAATCAAAAATCCTACATGTTCGAATGCAAAATCTGCACATATCTTGTCTAAGTAGCTGCAAAATATGTATTAATTACGCATGCATTAATAAATAAGAAACCAGATCACCAGATCCTACACAAGGCATATGGATGTATAAAGAAGATCTCACCTTATCCATAGCTCTATCACAGATGTATTTAGCCAATCATATCGAAACAACTCCAAAATATCTTGTATAAATAGTTTGCTTTCGTATGATTGACTTGCAACATCTGAATCTATAGAAACAGTTATAGGGCAATTTATATCATGTTCGCCTAACCATATTGCCATACCCCTACAGTTAGGACCTAACGGGACAGTTAGGTCCTTTGGAACCCAACTGGGTAATGTAGGAGGTGGAAGTGGAGGCCTAGATGTTGTGGGTGTCTTCTTTTTAACATGTATATATATATAATAATTTCAGATCAACTAACATCATATACACACACTAACAATTTAACGTAATGTAAATTTACCATACAATTTCAGTAAAGATGACATCCGCTTTTAGCCACAATATCACTCCGCCTTTTGCCTCACCAAACGTTTCACAATCTGGGTGGGCATATGGCAATGGAAGATCCATCCACTTGGGGAATATATGTACCGGGCTCACACGAATCCAACCAGTTGGTAATGGAGACCCGTGAAACATTTCCCCTGGTAGGGATGGGTAAGCCGACGCCTCTGCAACGACATATTCATTAACTTTTAGACGACATGGCTTCAACCCCTACAAATTTTTGTGTAAAGAATGTTATATACATATATACATATCATCTTGAATTTAAAAACTAGTTACTATGTCATAAAAATACTTACAGCGAATTTGCTAGGTGGTGGGTCTACAGGATTACTCCCAACCTCTGCAGTAGGAGTAGAGCCTGCAGTAGGAGACACGATAGGTACTGTCTGGTAAGTGGCAGTCTGAGATGCCTGCCACTTTTTCATTGCTTCTTCGAGTTTCCTATCAAATAGCTTATCTACCTATACATGGATAAAAGAAACGTCAAATTCTAATTATTGAATTCTCTTTTACAGTAACATCTACAAGGAAAAAATATGTTACCTCTTCTTGTGAAAGTCCCACTTTTGGGACATGTTTGCGCTGGGATGGCCCAAAAAAAGCTTTGATGCCCACACCAGCGCCTGTAGCCCTAACACGTCCAGGATGCTCTGGGTTACCCAGAGCAACTGTCAATTCATCCCTTGTGTCCTCAGGGATGAACTTGCCTTGTTTCCTCAGCTCGTGCAGCTCCCGCTAATCGCCAATTTTTTTTTTTTGTAATTAAGTAAACACCACAAATAATCAATATTCGAACGATTGCTGTAAGAGTTGTATTTTACCATTTTTACAGCCGACTCAGTAGTTGCGGGCTTCCTTATTTCTCCCTTCTTATTTTGCCTCCCAGCTATCCAGATATCATGGCGAGGCAGAGGTGTGCTACCTATAGTGGAGGACTCCTGAGTAGCAGCAGACTGAGCAGTAGCCTCAGACTGTAGTCTTTGGCGAATGCCTTCATACCCCTTTGGACCCATTGTGTGGTCATGCACATTCAGTGCACGCCTTGATCTTTGTGCCTCACTAAGGGCCTAGTTAGTATGCACATTAATGATTTGGTTAGTAACAATAAATGTTAATCTTGAATAGGTGAATACAACATATATTAATGAGATTGGGACTGACGCCTAATACCTTGAATTCATCCGTTTGTCTTGAAGCAACAAACGCATCCCATTCTTCTTTGTCCAGGAAGTTCCATTGTTCAATGGTTGTCTTCTTCCTCTTGTCAGCTTCTTTTATGTATTCTCAGGTGAGATTTGTCCTATAGTTCCTTAGGACTCTCCCACAGCGTTGTATCACGCATTTACGACGCAGCTTTTCATCCAATTCAAATATACTCTGCAAATTAGAATTGTTATTAACTAGTATCCAAAAAATTAGTAATCTACAAAATCGAATTGCAAATTAATAATAACTCACACATAAATCCTTCCATATTACGTCTTTCTTCTCCTTAGAAACTTTATGCCAAGAATCTATCTTACAACCACAATGGCTACGAGTAACATACCCAAGATATGAAACAAATGAATTGCGATTCACACCATATGCATTTCCTGCATTATAAAAATCCACAACAAGTTTGGGTCCATTGCCCTTTTGCGCTATTAACTTCTTCATCATAGTGATGCCCCTTCTCCTGTCAACTTTTTGGTGTTGGTGATCAAGTGCCTCAAGTGCTTCAGATGGTACATGTGCATCATCAACCTAAAATTTGACAAAATAAACACATTTACAAGATATAACTATAAATGGACATATAGATATAGATATATGATATATTTTTAAAACTTACATTGTGAGGCGGCGCATTGATGTCCTCACCCTCACGGTAATTGTAACATAATGAATCTTAGATGTAATATCCATGTAAACCTTTTTCCCAAGTTTCCCTCTCATTTCTATCCTTTATGTCATTTATGTTTAATTAGTGGAATTTATAGTGGTTTAGTGAACATTTATTCACTAATTGTACCAATATAAGGGTTTATGCACAAATACCTCAGTAAAAGCTTAATTACCATACTTAAGTTCTATAAACCTTAATCTAACTTTTTATATGATTTGAAAACATAATATTAGGCTAAGTTTCAAAATTGGTTTGATTTGGATGTTGTTTGTGCAAGTTATGCAATTATATGCACATTCTGGACTTTTATGCAATTTACCCAATTGGGAGGTTTTCTTTGCAAATTATCACCTGAATTTTAATCCTTAGATATTACCTTACCATTAACGAGATTTGAAACCATTGGAGAACCTAGTTTCACTTTGGTTTGATGGTATTTCTTTCCAAGGGCATTATAGGGATTACCCTCTTTATAAAGATGCTTATCCTTAAAAGCTATCAACCAATGAGGTTATTTCTTTCTTGCAAAACGGTGGGGATGGCCTAAAATAATCTATGGGCCCTTAGAACCGACTTTGGATATGGATGAAGCCTCTATGAGCTATCCTCTTGCATGCCCATCAATCCCTAGGCTAAAGACACATGGAAAGTCCCTTAAGACTCCTCATGCTTCACCTCTTTCTATATATAGCCATGTATACCCCTTCCCAACTCATAATTCGAAAATTCTTGCTATCCTTTTCTTTCCTATAGCTTAGATAATAGTTTCTTCTGTATTTGGCCACGAAGTTGCTGCCCCAAGGCAATAGAGGGAGCCTACCTTGGTGAAGAAGGCTCATAGGGCTTCCAAATTGCTCTATTAGGGTTTCTAAAGCTCCTCCTTGGTAAATTCGACCAAAACTAGTAAGTTTTCTCCATTCCTTCCCTATTTTCATACTGATAGTCTTCCTTACACCTTCTTCTAGGTCGGAACCATGACCATACATGGTAAAACCCCACCTAGAACCCTAAAACACCTCATCTCTATGCTCTTTTGCTAGGGTTTGCACCTCTAAAGTGAAGAAGGTGATCTTTGCTCAAGAAAGAAGCTTGTTTTGGAGCAAACAAGCCTTCTAATCTCGGAATCCTTTCTGTTTACCTTCCTAGAGGCAAGTTTGGTTAACACCCTTCTCATATATTGCTTAGTACATGCTTAAAACTCATGCTTTTATGTTGAAAATCGACGATTTCCATCTCTTTTTACCATGCTCTTCTAAAGTTTTGATTTCTTGCTGTTTTACCTTCTCTAGAAGCTCTAGTTTGGTTACCTATGCAACTTAAAACCTGATCTTAGTCGAATGGTGTTTTCTCCCTCTCCCTCTCTCTTCAATTATCTCAATCGGTTTGATGATGTGGCAATTTCTGATTGGTCAATATTGAAAATTTCATATCTTCTAAACCGCTTATCCAAATTTGAAAATAAAATATGTTTTGGAATCAGGAGAACGAGATCTATCCAATAAAAATATTTTCAAGGTCTTATTTTATGGTTTGACGAAGGGTGATTTTTGTAAAACAAATGTAATGCATAAAATCCATAAAAATTACATCTTGATCATCATAACTCCAAAATTAACATAAATATATGTTTTCTTGATTAGGAAAACCTAATAAGTTTATTGGTGATGTTTTAAGAGTCTAAATCCTAATTTTTCTAAAAAGCTCTAAAAATAGGGTTTCTATATATTAATCTGCACTATGTACTCTAATACATGTTAATACGTTGAAAATAGGCAAAGTGGAACTTGGACTCAATTGAAGTGGTGAAAGTTAGTAATTGATATCAGTAAGAGAGGTATGTGCATTCCTTACACCCTATGTTGGGATAATTGCAGCCAACCCTATATTTCCCTAATGAGGCTTAAATAAACCCTAAATATCCTATTCTTGAATCCTAATGTTGTTCATGCCTCAAATTAGATTATAATTTCTTCTTGTTTGGGTCTTATACCCCACTGCCATGCTTATTGAATATTGTGACTACTCTTGCCATGACTACTATTATAGCATGTGGATTTATGTTCTATTTAATTTAAAGTAGCGGTACTTATGTACAACTACCCACAGAGGGCATGTAAATAATCTCCCTGGGGAATGTTTTATTATCCCCATAATATTGTAGGTGACTGGGAATGTCTTATTCTCCCCTCACCTAAGGTTAGAGGTTCGGTAGGTGCCTCAACCCTACTTAGTTAGGTAGACATAATTATCTTACATGCAAATCCTTTTTGGTATAATTGTTAATGGCAAGTTTCTTTTGAATATAGCCTCATACTCTTGTTATCTTCATTATATGATGAACCATAGTCTGTTTTTGTTGTTGTACTTATCTTGATATCCTAGATTAGTTTTGTGACGCATACCTTGTTTTCTTTCCCCTTTTGTTGGGTGCTTTCCCAACCACCCAGGTGTTGGTGCTGAGCAAGTAGAAGAACAAGTTTGAAGGAATTCATCTCAGGAGTAGATCTCAAGCTATCTAAAAGGATGTCTAGGTTGCTATAGCTAGACCCTTTTCTCTTATCTTTATCATTTGAGAACAATCATGTAATGAACAATGAAATCCATGTAATAGGCTTAGTTCTTTTATTTCCGCTGCTATTGACATTTTGTAATGTATCTGGTGCATGCTTATTTACTTGGAATATTATACATGCATCCCTCAATATCTTTTATCTTTCTAAAAAGATGGATGTTTTGTACTTCCTTTAAATTTTAGTAAGGAGGTGATCTCGCCTCTTTACAGCATGGTATCAGAGCCTTTAGGCAACTATTAGGACATGAAGTTGAAGCAAAGGTGTCTAGAATGGATAAGGGTTTCGGGGGCTGGCAATATTTTCCTCCGCACCACTAGCTTGGTTTACGAGGACTCCCGTGCCCATATGATACCGGCCTGGCCTGAGCTGATACGAATTGCCCAAAATAGTATGCTTTTAGGCAATAGCATTCTAGATATTCTTTTCTCATCTATGCTTCTATTCTTTTTCATCTATGATTCAAATACTCCTGGGAACTTAACATATTAACCCTACCTTTCAGGATAGGTGACTTGTTCGACAGTGGGATCAAGGGAAAGGAATCAAACCCTAATGACTCCAATGTGGAAAACACTCCTGTTACTCCTATCGGCCATAGTGTGGTCAACCCTGCTACTCCAGGAACCGCCTCCTTCACACCGGAGCAAGAGCTGGCAATGCTACGCCAGGTGCTCTCCACCTTGATGGGGAAACTCCACACAGTGGCTGCCGATGCCAACAAGCTGAGGGAGTTCACCCTCACTGACTTCAGAAAGATGCAGCCACCCTACTTCAAAGGTGAAAGTGAACACAACATGGTGGATAAAGCAGATGAGTGGATGTTGGCTTTGGATCGGACCTTCGAGGGTATGGCATGCCCTCCTCACCAGAAAGTTCGGTTCGCGACGTATGTGTTGGACGGACCGGCACGTGTCTGGTGGAATGGTGTCGCCCGCACTCGAGACACCTCTACCATGGAGTGGGACCAGTTCCTGAAGCTCTTCAGGGAGAAGTATATATGTCCTGCCTTCTTGAGGAAGAAGGAAGTCGAATTCTACAGCCTCAGGCAGGGAGGCATGAGTGTGGCTGACTACATCCAATGGTTCCTACTCCTGGAACGCTATGCCACCGACCTTGGAGCCGAGAGAAGGGCAACATTGTTCTTGGAGGGCCTAAACTACCAAGTGGGTCGAAGTCTTGTTCCACAACTTCCACTTACCTTCCAGCAGACGGTGGATAAGGCCCTGGCCATCGAGTCCTACCCAGGATTCCAATCCTATGGACACAGTAATGGATATGGCAACAATAAGAGGAAGAACCCTATCCAAAATGAGAATCGCAGACGTGATCAGTGCAATAGGTGCTCTCGTCACCATCCTCCAGGGAGATGTCCTGCCAACAATGCACCTGCTCGTAGAGACAACCGGCCTCCTCTGACCTGCCATGAGTGTGGCCAAGTTGGGCATATTCGACCACACTGCCCCCGTTTCCAGCAAGGACAGAATAATGCCCAGCAACCGCAACAGCCAAGGCAGAATCCACCTTTGCGGAATAACAACAACAACAACAACCAGAACCCGAGGCGACCACCAGCGGAGAGGAGGAATGGGAGAGTGTTTGCTCTCAATGCTGAGGAAGCAGGTGAAGATAATGAAGTTATTGAAGGTACCTTGCATCTTAATATGCATCCTATAAAGGCACTATTTGATTCTGGCTCATCCAATACCTTCATATCATGTCAGCTTGCTTCTATGTTAGAAATAGAGTCTGAGTATATGGATCATATATTATATGTAAAAACCCCTAGTGGTAAGATATGCTCTTCATATCTCCAAACTCCAACCATGGACCTCTGTATATCTGGTATAATGTTTCCCTCAGATTTCATCTTGCTCAACATGACCGCCTTTGATGTCATCCTGGGAATGGATTGGTTGAAGAGGTACAAAGCTATTTTGTTTTGTGAAGAATCAAAGGTTAGTTTGTCACATCCTATTGAGGGAAGATTGTGTGTCAAGGGTAGGAAGTGAGAAGATCGGCAATTTGTTATTTCCGCCATCAAAGCTGAAAAGCTAGTCTCGCAAGGGTGTATAGATTTCTTAGCCTCTATAATCCTCGAGGCTACACCTCCTTCTCTCGACCACATAGATGTGGTGAAGGACTTCCCGGACGTCTTTCCCGAGGAGTTACCCAGTTTGCCACCGACTCGGGAGGTGGAGTTCTCCATCGAGCTTGTACCTGGAACTTCACCAATGTCGAAGCCGCCTTACCGCTTGGCCCCTGCCGAGCTTGCCGAGCTGAAGAAGCAGCTAGAAGAGCTTATCAATATGGGCTTCATCCTCCCCAGTGTTTCACCTTGGGGAGCCCCTGTCCTGTTCGTAAAGAGAAGGATGGTTCGATGCGGATGTGTATGGACTACCACATGCTTAACCAAGTGACGGTAAAGAATCGTTATCCTTTTCCTCGCATCGATGACTTGTTCGACCAACTAAAGTCAGCCACTGTGTTCTCTAAGATGGATCTACGAAGTGGCTACTACCAGATGCACGTGAAGGATAATGATGTACCGAAGACGGCATTCAGAACTCGCTATGGGCATTACGAATTCATGGTCATGCCTTTCGGATTGACAAATGCCCCTGCTGCCTTCATGGACTTGATGAACCGAGTGTTCCGCCCATACCTTGACAAGTTTGTGGTGGTGTTTATCGATGACGTTTTGGTTTATTCTGAGACATTAGAACAACATCGTGAGCATCTGCAGATTGTACTCAACACACTACGAGAAAATCAACTCTATGCAAAATTCTCAAAGTGTGAGTTCTGGATAAAGGAAGTGATGTTTCTGGGTCATGTGATTTCTGTCGGACATATAGCTGTTGATCCTGCAAAGGTAGAAGCTGTGACCAAGTGGAAAGCTCCAAAGAATCCCTTAGAGATCCGTAGTTTCCTTGGCTTAGCAGGTTACTATCGAAAGTTTATCAAGAACTTCTGTGAGTTGGCCTTGCCTTTAACCAAGCTGACGCAAAAGGAGGTCAAGTTCTCTTGGACACCAGAATGTGAGAACAGTTTTCAGAAGCTGAAGAAGAGCCTGACTTCTGCTCCCGTGATTGCCTTGCCTGTTGAGGGCATACCCTATGTCATCTACATCGATGCATCCAGACAAGGCTTAGGGTGTGTTTTGATGCAAGATGGAAAGGTGATCGCCTATGCTTCTCGACAGTTGAAACCTAATGAAACTAATTGGCCTACACATGATTTGGAGCTTGCTGCCATAGTTCATGCTTTGAAGATCTGGTGACACTATCTCTATGGTGAAAAGTTTGAAGTCTTTTCTGATCACAAGAGTCTGAGATATCTGTTGACTCAGAAGGATATGAACTTGCGACAACGTAGGTGGATGGAATATCTTAAAGATTATGACTTCACCATTACCTATCATCCTGGTAAAGCGAATGTCCTAGCTAATGCTTTAAGTCGCAAGAAGGATGTTGTTTGTGCTGCTTTGAGATGTTCAGTATGGGAAAACCTTGAACATGTGGCTAGATGGAGACCTCAGCCTGTTAAATTAGTGGATGAAGACAAGTTGTGTATTCATATGGCCAGCTTGACCATTACACCAACCTGGATCTCAGAAGTCGTGGCTGCACAGTTGGAGAGTTCTGAGCTTGAGGAGATGAAAGCTTTAACTGAGAAACCACAATCTGACTTCTCTGTCGGAGTGGATGGTGTTGTCCGCTTCAAACAAAGGTTGTGGATTCCTAATGTTGGTGAGTTGAGACAGAAAGTTCTGAGTGAAGCTCATGGGTCCAAGTACACTATTCATCCTGGCACAACAAAGATGTATAAGGACTTACAACGAAGCTTCTGGTGGAAGAACATGAAGAATGATATAGCTCTATTCGTCGCAAAGTGCTTGACATGTCAGCAAGTCAAGATCGAACATCAACGACCTGGTGGTCTTCTTCACCCTCTTGAAATTCCAGAATGGAAGTGGGAGAAAATCACAATGGACTTCGTTACTGGTTTCCCCAAGTCCAAGAAAGGTTATGATGCTGTTTGGGTAGTTATTGACCGACTTACAAAATCTACTCATTTCTTGCCTTTTGAAACCAATTACAAAGTTGCAGATATGGCTCAGTTGTACGTTGAGTGGATTGTACGCCTGCATGGAGTACCTGAGGTAATAGTTTCTGATTGTGACCCAAAGTTCACTTCTCGTTTATGGGGTCAAATTCAGGAGGAGATGGGTACTGACTTGTGTTTCAGTACTACTTACCACCCACAGACTGATGGTCAATCTCAGAGAACAGTTCAGATTCTGGAGGACTTGCTTCGTGCTTGTGTGATGGATTGGGGTGGTGCATGGGATCAATATCTGCCATTAGCTGAGTTTGCTTACAATAATAGCTACCAAGCTAGTATTGGTATGCCACCTTTTGAAGCTCTCTATGGTAGACCATGTCGTTCACCTTTGCATTGGGATGATGTCGGTGAACGTTCTCTAGTGAAGACCGATGACATGCAAATGATGATAGAAAAGGTGCAGTTGATAAAGAAACGCATGAAAGCTTCTCAAGACCGACATAAGATGTATGCTGACAAGAAGAGGTCCGATGTTAACTTCCTAGAGGGGGACTATGCATTTCTGAAGATCAAGCCTATCCGTTCTATTGCTAGATCTAAAGTTAAAGGCAAGTTGAGTCCCCGCTATGTTGGACCATTTGAAATCTTAGATAAGGTTGGAGACTGTGCATACCGCTTAGCCTTACCTCCTTCCTATGATAAGATTCATAATGTGTTCCATGTCTCTGTACTGAAGAAGTATGTCAAGGACTCATCTCATGTGCTTACCTTTGAGCCTTTGGAGATACATGAGAATCTAACCTATGAAGAGCTGCCTGTGAAGATTCTTGACTCCCGAGTAAAGAAGCTGAAGAACAAAGAGATTGAGCTGGTAAAAGTTTTGTGGAAATATCATGGTCTAGAAGAAACCACTTGGGAGTTGAGAGATGAAATGTTACGTACTCACCCTTCTCTTTTTGCTTGAGATTTCGAGGACGAAATCCTTTTAAAGGGGTGGAGTGCTGTAACATAATGAATCTTAGATGTAATATCCATGTAAACCTTTTTCCCAAGTTTCCCTCTCATTTCTATCCTTTATGTCATTTATGTTTAATTAGTGGAATTTATAGTGGTTTAGTGAACATTTATTCACTAATTGTACCAATATAAGGGTTTATGCACAAATACCTCAGTAAAAGCTTAATTACCATACTTAAGTTCTATAAACCTTAATATAACTTTTTGATATGATTTGAAAACATAATATTAGGCTAAGTTTCAAAATTGGTTTGATTTGGATGTTGTTTGTGCAAGTTATGCAATTATATGCACATTCTGGACTTTTATGCAATTTACCCAATTGGGAGGTTTTCTTTGCAAATTATCACCTGAATTTTAATCCTTAGATATTACCTTACCATTAACGAGATTTGAAACCATTGGAGAACCTAGTTTCACTTTGGTTTGATGGTATTTCTTTCCAAGGGCATTATAGGGATTACCCTCTTTATAAAGATGCTTATCCTTAAAAGCTATCAACCAATGAGGTTATTTCTTTCTTGCAAAACGGTGGGGATGGCCTAAAATAATCTATGGGCCCTTAGAACCGAATTTGGATATGGATGAAGCCTCTATGAGCTATCCTCTTGCATGCCCATCAATCCCTAGGCTAAAGACACATGGAAAGTCCCTTAAGACTCCTCATGCTTCACCTCTTTCTATATATAGCCATGTATACCCCTTCCCAACTCATAATTCGAAAATTCTTGCTCTCCTTTTCTTTCCTATAGCTTAGATAATAGTTTCTTCTGTATTTGGCCACGAAGTTGCTGCCCCAAGGCAATAGAGGGAGCCTACCTTGGTGAAGAAGGCTCATAGGGCTTCCAAATTGCTCTATTAGGGTTTCTAAAGCTCCTCCTTGGTAAATTCGACCAAAACTAGTAAGTTTTCTCCATTCCTTCCCTATTTTCATACTGATAGTCTTCCTTACACCTTCTTCTAGGTCGGAACCATGACCATACATGGTAAAACCCCACCTAGAACCCTAAAACACCTCATCTCTATGCTCTTTTGCTAGGGTTTGCACCTCTAAAGTGAAGAAGGTGATCTTTGCTCAAGAAAGAAGCTTGTCTTGGAGCAACAAAGCCTTCTAATATCAGAATCCTTTCTGTTTACCTTCCTAGAGGCAAGTTTGGTTAACACCCTTCTCATATATTGCTTAGTACATGCTTAAAACTCATGCTTTTATGTTGAAAATCGACGATTTCCATCTCTTTTTACCATGCTCTTCTAAAGTTTTGATTTCTTGCTGTTTTACCTTCTCTAGAAGCTCTAGTTTGGTTACCTATGCAACTTAAAACCCGATCTTAGTCGAATGGTGTTTTCTCCCTCTCCCTCTCTTTTCAATTATCTCAATCGGTTTGATGATGTGGCAATTTCTGATTGGTCAATATTGAAAATTTCATATCTTCTAAACCGCTTATCCAAATTTGAAAACAAAATATGTTTTGGAATCAGGAGAACGAGATATATCCAATAAAAATATTTTCAAGGTCTGATTTTATGGTTTGACGAAGGGTGATTTTTGTAAAACAAATTTAATGCATAAAATCCATAAAAATTACATCTTGATCATCATAACTCCAAAATTAACATAAATATATGTTTCCTTGATTAGGAAAACCTAATAAGTTTATTGGTGATGTTTTAAGAGTCTAAATCCTAATTTTTCTAAAAAGCTCTAAAAATAGGGTTTCTATATATTAATGTGCACTATGTACTCTAATACATGTTAATACGTTGAAAATAGGCAAAGTGGAACTTGGACTCAATTAAAGTGGTGAAAGTTAGTAATTGATATCAGTAAGAGAGGTATGTGCATTCCTTACACCCTATGTTGGGATAATTGCAGCCAACCCTATATTTCCCTAATGAGGCTTAAATAAACCCTAAATATCCTATTCTTGAATCCTAATGTTGTTCATGCCTCAAATTAGATTATAATTTCTTCTTGTTTGGGTCTTATACCCCACTGCCATGCTTATTGAATATTGTGACTACTCTTGCCATGACTACTATTATAGCATGTGGATTTATGTTCTATTTAATTTAAAGTAGCGGTACTTATTTACAACCACCCACAGAGGGCATGTAAATAATCACCCTGGGGAATGTCTTATTCTCCCCATAATATTGTAGGTGACTGGGAATGTCTTATTCTCCCCTCACCTAAGGTTAGAGGTTCGGTAGGTGCCTCAACCCTACTTAGTTAGGTAGACATAATTATCTTACATGCAAATCCTTTTTGGTATAATTGTTAATGGCAAATTTCTTTTGAATATAGCCTCATACTCTTGTTATCTTCATTATATGATGAACCATAGTCTGTTTTTGTTGTTGTACTTATCTTGATATCCTAGATTAGTTTTGTGACGCATACCTTGTTTTCTTTCCCCTTTTGCTGGGTGCTTTCCCAACCACCCAGGTGCTGGTGCTGAGCAAGGAGAAGAACAAGTTTGAAGGAATTCATCTCATGAGTAGATCTCAAGCTATCTGAAAGGATGTCTAGGTTGCTATAGCTAGACCCTTTTCTCTTATCTTTATCATTTGAGAACAATCATGTAATGAACAATGAAAGCCATGTAATAGGCTTAGTTCTTTTATTTCCGCTGCTATTGACATTTTGTAATGTATCTGGTGCATGCTTATTTACTTGGAATATTATACATGCATCCCTCAATATCTTTTATCTTTCTAAAAAGATGGATGTTTTGTACTTCCTTTAAATTTTAGTAAGGAGTTGATCTCGCCTCTTTACAGTAATCATCAACACGGTCATCAGGAGAATGCTCAGCCATCTGAAAATTCACATTCACATTGTAAAGTTCACATTGTAAAGTAATTCAAATTGTAAAGCTCACATTGTAAAGTTCACATTCACATTGTAAAGTTCACATTATAAAGTAATTCACATTGTAAAATTCACATTGTAAAGTTCACATTCACACTGTAAAGTTCACATTATAAAGTAATTCACATTGTAAAATTCACATTGTAAAGTTCACATTCAAAAAAATAAAATATATAAAAAACATTATATAAACATGCCTCTAATATTGCGATTTTTTATCAATTAACAATCCTTCATTGTGATCTCCGCGCACATACAAGTCATCATTAGCTTCAATATTTGCTGGTGTTGGAAACTCAACTGAGAATGGACTGGAGTCATCATACTTATCATAGTACTGTTCTTCATCTATAGGATCTTCAATGAACTGTCTTTTACCATGAAGAGCAACCAACCATTTATCATTTGTAGGATCATCGATATAAAATACTTGTTTCACATGTGATGCCAATATGAATGGTTCATCCTTCTCGCCAATCTTTTCAAAGTTCACTAAAGTGAAACCCAATTCATCCACTATAACTCCTTTGGTGTTATCAACCCAATTACATTTGAAGAGCGGAATTCTGAAATCTATGTAGTCAAACTCCCATATGTCTTCAATTACACCGTAATATGACATTTTAGCTTCACGTGGACTCTTATCCTTTGCACTTGCAAAAAACATATTCGATGCTTGAAGGGTGACCCCACTATTTTGGACGACACTCTTATCATCTTGGTGCTTTGTGTAATATGTGAATCCATTAATGTCATACCCTTCATAAGACATAACAGTCAATTTTGGTTTAAAGGCGAGGCATTTGATAGTTTCAGTAATATCATCTGGTGTTTGAGATAGTTGATGTAAGACTTTATTTTCAAACCACTTAATAAATGTCTTGTTATGCTCTCTAGCAAGCCACATTGTATTGGTTCGAGGATATTGTCTCTTGATGAAATTGGTATGTTCCTCGATATAAACGTTCACTTCGTCCATGTTGTGTAAAATATACAAGTGACCTTGTTCCAACTGCTCACGGCTGATTACTTTCACACGTGATCCCAAAATTCCTTTGCCAAATTGCTCGTCAATATTCTTGTCATTATCAGGAGTGCCATTACCACTGAGAAAGTCATTGCAAAAATCCATAACCTCTCTCGCCACATAACCCTCGATAATACTCCCTTCAGGCCGATAACGGTTTCGAACATCACTTTTAAAAATGCTCATGTATCGTTCAAAGGGATACATCCAATGCAAGAAAACTGGTCCCAACATTTTCACTTCCCTAGTCAAGTGGACAACAAGATGTACCATGATATCAAAGAACGACAGAGGAAAATACATCTCAAGCTGACATAGGGTAACAACCACTTCTCTTTGCAATTTATTGAGAGTATTAGGGTCAATAACTTTGCTGCACAGACTGTTGAAAAAGAAACAAAGTCTGGTGATTGCAAACCTTACATGCTTCGGCAATATATATCTAATTGCCACAGGCAATATTTATTGCATTAGAGTGTGACAATCATGAGATTTAAGACCTATCAACTTCAGATCTTTCATTGATACCAATCTATGGATGTTGGATGAGTAACCCTGTGGCACCTTAACATTTACCAAACATTCACAAAAAGCTTTCTTCTCCTTTCTAGACAATGTGTAACAAGCGGGAGGTAAGTATGTTCTCCAATTTCCCATTTCACGAAATTCTATTAATTCTGACCTTATTCCCATTTCACGTAGGTCCAGTCTGGATTTTATCCCATCTTTAGTCTTACCTGGTATATTCAACAAAGTACCAATGACACTATCACAGACATTTTTCTCAACGTGCATGACATCGATACAATGCCTGACTGTCAAAGAACTCCAATAAGGAAGATCCCAAAATATTGACTTCTTCTTGAATAAAGATTTGTCACTCCGTGTGGCCATAGTACATTGTGATCTCTTACCAAATTCATTGACAAAGTCTTTTACTCTTTCATAAAAAACCTCCCCTGGTATAGGTTTAGGTGCACTCCGTTCCTCATTCAATCCATTGAATGCTTTGCGCTTCCTACGATACAGATGGAATTTTGGAAGAAACCTTCGATGACCGAGATATACAGTCTTACCGCCATGTTTTAGTCTTGTTGAATCAATGTTCTCTTCACATATAGGACACACTTTAGCTCCTTTGACACTATATCCAGACAAATTCCCATATGCTGGAAAGTCATTAATAGTGCAAAACAACATAGCATGCAAACAAAATGTCTCTCTTCATGAAGCATCATAGGTCATCACACCTTCACCCCAGAGTTTCTTTAAGTCATCAATCAGAGGTTCAAGATAAACATCGATGTCATTTCCAGGTTGTTTAGGGCCCGATATCAACAACGACAACATTACATACTTATTTTTCATACACAGCCAGGGAGGAAGATTGTATATAACAAGCATGACTGGCCAAGTGCTATGTTTGATGCTCAATGTCCCGTACAGATTCATCCCGTCTGTACAAAGCCCAAGTCTTAGATTCCTGACTTCTTCACCAAATTCAGGGTACAATAGATCAATCTTCTTCCACTGTGGGGAATCAGACGCATGTCGTAGGATCCCATCATTATTTTTCTTAACATCTGCATGCCACCTCAAATTCTTCGCATCTATCGAATTGGCAAACAAGCGTTGAAACTGTGATATTTTTTGGGTGAACCTAGCTCATCGTATTACTTTTTTTGGTATTTTGGTAACTGTGATATTATAGGTAGATACCACATCACCTTGGAAGGAGAACCAGTTTTGGACTCCCCCGAAGTCGTCAATTTATACCGTGACGCACCACATTTTGGACAATCTTTCAAATCCGCATAGTCCTTTTGAAATAATACACAATCATTTGGGCATGCGTGTATCTTCTTAGCATCCATTCCCATTGGGCACAACAATTTCTTTACCTGGTATGTTGAGATTGACAGCTCGTTTCCTTCAGGAAGCATTTCTTTCAACAAAGACAACAATGACGTGAAGTTTTTGTCGCTCCATCTATTGTTAGCTTTCAACTTATACAATCTCAACACAGCGCTAAGCTTCGTAAACTTAGTACAACATGTGTATAACGGTATTTCAACATCATGCACAATGTTTCTAAAAATGGGAGGTGGATCGGTGTGCTCTACCCCACAACTATCCAGCATCGCATCAACGATGTCTACTGGAACTGGTTCATTCACATCTACGTCATCGTAGGCAATTTCTTCTTCCACACAAGCACTGCTATCGACATCCACTGGTTTTGGGTTTGAAATCTCTCCATGCCAGTGCCATTCTGTATAGCCTTGTATAATCCCGTTGCACATGACATGACTTTTGATTTCGTCACCAGTGTTGACTTTCAAGTTGTTACCGCAATGCCTACATGGACAGTAGAACCTATATCCAGGTTGTTTCCTATGTTTCTCAGCAAATTTAATAAACTGGTCAAGACCAGAAATAAACTCTGGGGTGCAGCGATTGTGAATGTACATCCATGATCTATCCATTCTATGATCAAAGAGAAAACAAGTATATATTACAACAAGATTAGGGTCTAGGGATAACAAATACATGTGATGTCATTATTATATATAATAAATGTATACCACCTATCCCATTCTTGAACACCTAATCTCACTAGTAAGTGTATAATGTGTATTGGGTTTTCAAGAAAATTTCGGCAGCATTTCCCCGTTTGTTCTCTAAGTACATATGTACTTAGAGAACAAACGGGGAAATGCTGCCGAAATTTTCTTGAAAACCCAATACACATTATACACTTACATCCTAAGCGAGATTAGGTGTTCAAGAACAGTCCCAAACTGGGGACTATCCAAGATTTACTCCTAATGAGTAAATCTTGGACGGGTTTCTAGGCCAACAAATAATGTGTTGTCATTCTTATACCTAAAATCCTAGTTCTTCAAGTTAGGTTGATTATTGATGTCTTTAAAAGCATGATTGGAAATTTAGGGAAAAGTTCATAATTTACATTCCAAGCATGTCACATGTGTACATTACAGTTCATCATTAAGCAAGAAGGGTGATTAGGATTCTCAATATACTCAATAATGAAACAAGTTACCAATTTCATAGTTAAACTATTCATTAGTATGGAATGTCCATAGGAGTCATAGCCAAGGTTTTTATAACAAAGACATAATCATTTTTTTATCTACCATATTGATCACCCTATCACATTAAAATATAAGATGGATAATCAGATATCACTATCAACAAACTGGCTTCCTAACTTACTTCAACATCAATGGATATGAGTTATTAAAAGAAGAATAACGAGAAGTAATTTGGGTTGTCAAGCACACACATCAATGTTGTGTTATATCCGTATTTATAGAATGTAAGATTACACAGTTTATAGAATGTAAGAATGTATTTATAGATCCTCAAGACCAGGTTTGTTGCTAGCTAGCACACATATATAATCATAAATCACGTAACAGAATATAGTTATTGACTGTTTCAACACTTATCAAGTTACCAATAAGTAAATAACTTAAAAAAAATAAAAAACGCCCAGCAGGGCACCTGACGACTTTGCTCCAGGGCACCTGCAGGGATTTACCTAGCCTAGGCGGAGGAAGGAAGGAGGAAGAAGCCGGCGTACCTTGAGGGTAGAGGAAGAAGGCCCGGCCGGAGCAGAGGAGAGTAGTTGGAGGTGAAGCTGGCAATGCCGGAGCAGAGGAGAGCAGCTGGAGGTGAAGCTGGAAGTGACGGCGGTGAGGATCAGAGGAGAACTGCGGTGACGGCGGCGAACGGTGCGCGAGGAGATGAACGGCGGTGCGGGGGAGCCAACCGGCAACGACGGCGGGGAGCAATCGGGGGAAATCGCCAGACCTAGCGCACGTCGCAATGAAACAGAGACAATGGGGAAAAGTTTTGTTTGCGGGGCTATTAACTGAACCATAGGCATCGGTTATTCAAAAAAACCGACAACTAAAACTAATAGTGTCGGTTCTGCACAACAACTGACACCAATACTTGATTATAGTCGTCGGTTTTTAACTACAAACAAACCGACGTCTATATTCATATGCCGATTAAAAAAATCGTTCTCGGTTTATGACCATAGTCGTCGGTTTCTACCTAAAACCAATGCTTAAATGGTGTGAAAAATTCCCCGCGGACAGCGCGGGAAAACTCATAAGCGTCGGTAGTTGTAGTAAAACCGACGACCAAAATGTGCCCAATTTCTGTCTCGCGAATAACCTTTAGTCGTCGATTTTTTAATTATCAACCGACGCCATATGTCAAATTTTGGAGGTAATTTTTTTCGCTGGAAATTTTGGATTTGGCGGTTAATTTTAGGTGTCAGTTTTTGACTAAGTAACCAACACTTAATAAAAGATGTACCCGTGTCTGGTCGCCCTTCATAGATTGGATGTTGGTTTATGTTATCAACCGACACTATAGAGTTTAGGTGTCGGTTTATTTATACAACCGACACCTTGAAAAGTGACTTTATAAGCCATTTCTCTAGTAGTGTTGTTTGGATATTTCTCTACATTTACTCATAGCATGTTATTTGACTTGTGAATCTTCGACTATGATATAGATCCTACTAGTAGTCCTAGCTTGTGATATCATCTACTAGTAGTTAATATACATGTAGTTCTAGCCTTGTTCATGTTTTGATCAAGTGGTATTCTATTATATTTCATGCTTGTATCTTGTTTAATACTCAAGCTTGTTCCTTAAATTGCATATCCACTATATGGAGTTACATGCTTGCATAGCCTTACCTTGATTATATACTAGAATTACATCTAGGGTTGTTCAAATGCATGCCATGATTTGCTTTACATACTATGCTTGGACAAGCCCCTATTGTTTCTCTTCTACTCTCCTTCCTAACTTTTGGTATCTCCTTTCTCTAACATGTTTCATTTTAGCTCTTCAAACCCTGACTTTTTGAAATGACAAAGGGGGAGAAGACATGTCTTATGTTAGATAGGGAAAAGGCATGTGAGAGGAGAAAGCATGTCTTATGTTAAGGGGAGAAAACATATATGTATAACATATATGAGTAGAAGACATATTTTATGTAGAACATATATGAGTACAAGATATAGTTTCTATAAATATTATGAAAACTAAACATGTAGGAGAAATAGCATCAATTGAGGGGGAGTATGAGAACTCCATGAGCATCAATTGAGGGAGAGCATATGAACTCAATTCTATTGAAACCCCTAGGTTTCTACAAAGGTATGATTTTACTTAAATGCTTTCAGTACATTTATGGAATGGTTTATCATCTTAAAAAAAGGGGAGAATGTTGATTCAAGGTCAATATTGACTCAAGGTCTAAATTCACTACTACAGAAATGGCTTATAACGTCACTTTTACAAGCGTCGATTTTAAAATAACACCGACGCCTAAACCATAAAGCGTCAGTTAAATTAAAAAACTGACATCTATATCTGAAGGGTGACTAGACACGGGCATTACTTTTATTTAGTGTCAGTTCCTTAATAAGAAACTGACGCCTAAAATTAACTGCCAAATTCAAATTCTCCAGTGAAATAAAATTACCTCTAAAATTTAACATACATCGTCGGTTGTTAAAAAAGAAACCGACGACTAAAGTTTTTCCACGAGACAGAAATTTGACCAATTTTTATCGTTGGTAGTCTTATAATAACCGATGTCGTTGTATTTTCATGCGCTTAACTGTGAAAATTTTCACCTCCCTTTAGCGTCAGTTTTTATACGGAAACCGACGACTATGGTCTTATTTCGAGAACATTTATTTTTGTCGGCATATATAGATAGACTTTGGTTTGCTATTTGGAACCGATGACTATCATTGAAGTGTCAGTTTGGTGGTGGCAACTGACACCTAAAGTTTTAAGCGTCGGTTTTTTTAATAACCGACGCCAAATGTTGACTTAATAGCACCCGCGCGAGCCTGCACTCTCCCTTTCTCTGTTTCATTGTCGATTCCACCAGTTAGGGTCTTGCGATTCTGCCAGTTCCCCTCCCCTGCTCCTTGTGTGCCGCCGCTCCCCTACTCCTTGTGCGCCACCGCCGCCGGTCACTAGTCGCCAATCCGGTCCCTGGTCACCACTGCTCCGACCGCCGCTCTGGTCCCCTAGTCGCCGCTCCCTTAGTTGTCGCCGCTCCCCTGATTGCCGTCTGCTTGCTGCTCCGGCGACCGTCACCTACCTCCAACCCAACCTAGTCGCCTCCTGCTTCACTCCTGGTCTCGCCGGTAAGGGAACCCCTACAACATTTAAGCTCTTCACATGTACAATCACCTACCTCCAACCCAACCTTGTTGTCTGCTTTTCATTCCATTGTTAAACTGTCCGCCCATTGCCTCTGTGTCAGTTGCTGCATGCTAATTCTGCCGACACTGTTAACTCCTCCATCACCACCACTACTGCCATCCCTATTGCTTCTACTACTATCTCTTGAAAAAGAGCTCTCTCTTTATACACTCTCTTCTTCCCATGTTGCATCGATTGTGCTCCTCTCTCTTTGTGATTTTTTCCCTTCTCGCTTGTCCTAATTGTCAAATGATGCTTGATGCTTGCAACATTTTTATATTTTGGTTGATGATAATCAATTCATAATGATAGATTTAATGTGATTGATGATAAATTGATAATCTAATATTTTAGTTTTAAGTATTTCAAATTATATGTTGGAGTTATACTTCCTAATTGTAAATGTGGAGAAATCCAGATAGGGTTTGTATGCTAAATTATCTTTAATGTGTATTTGACTATTTATGTAACCTATTTCATATGTATGTGACTTAAATTAAATATGTATTTGATTATGTGCTTTGAACCTTGAAACATGCATGTTAAAGATACATTGATGTCTAAAACTTAACTCACATGTGGGTCTTTTATTATTTACTGACAAGCATGATTAAATGATGTTACACAAAACTTAAGATATGAATGATGAAACTAGGATTGTAGGTATAATAATGACAACACATGTATTTGTTGGCCTAGAAACCCGTCCAAGATTTACTCATTAGGAGTAAATCTTGGATAGTCCCCAGTTTGGGACTGTTCTTGAACACCTAATCTCACTTAGGATGTAAGTGTATAATGTGTATTGGGTTTTCAAGAAAATTTCGACAACATTTCCCCGTTGTTCTCCAAGTACATATGTACTTGGAGAACAACGGGGAAATGCTGTCGAAATTTTCTTGAAAACCCAATACACATTATACACTTACTAGTGAGATTAGGTGTTCAAGAATGGGATAGGTGGTACACTTTTATTATATATAAGAATGACAACACATGTATTTGTTGGCCTAGAAACCCGTCTAAGATTTACTCATTAGGAGTAAATCTTGGATAGTCCTCGGTTTGGGACTGCTCTTGAACACCTAAGCTCACTTAGGATGTTTTAATCATTAATTATATATAAGACCTTAAACCCCAAAGTTTTAACCATAAACCCTAATCTTTTAACCCTAGACCCTAATCTTGTTCTAATATATACTTGTTTTCTCTTTGATCATAGAATGGATAGATCATGGATGTCTATTCCAAATCACTGCACCCCTGAGTTTATTTATGGTCTTGACCAGTTTATTAGATTTGCTGAGGAGCATAGGAAACAACCTGGAGATAACTTCTATTGTCCATGTAGGCATTGCGGTAACAAATTGAAAGTCAGCACTGGTGACGAAATCAAAAGTCATGTCATGTGCAATGGGATTGTACAAGGCTATACAGAATGGAACTGGCATGGAGAGATTTCAAACCTGAAATAAGTGGATGTCGATGGTAGTGCTTGTATGGAAGAAGAAATTGCCTTCGACGACGTAGATGTGAACGAACCAGTTCCAGTAGACATCGTTGATGCGATGTTGGATAGTTGTGGGGTAGAGCACACTGATCCACCTCCCATGTTTAGAAACATTGTGCATGATGCTGAGATACCGTTATACACAGGTTGTAAGTTTACGAAGCTTAGTGCTGTGTTGAGATTGTATAAACTGAAATCTAACAATCGATGGAGCGACAAAATCTTCACGTCATTGTTGTCTTTGTTGAAAGAAATTCTTCCTGAAGGAAACGAGCTGCCAATTTCAACATACCGGTTAAAGAAATTATTGTGCCCAATGGGAATGGAGGCCAAGAAGATACATGCAACAAAGTTATTGACCTTGATACTCTCGATAAATTGCAAAGAGAAGTGGTTGTTACCCTATGTCAGCTTGAGATGTATTTTCCTCCTTTGTTCTTTGATATCATGGTACATCTTGTTGTCCACTTGACTAGGGAAGTGAAAATGTGGGGACCAGTTTTCTTGCATTGGATGTATCCCTTTGAACGATACATGAGCGTTTTTAAAGGTGATTTTTGAAACCGTTATCGGCCTGAAGGGAGTATTATTGAGGGTTATGTGGCGAGAGAGGTTATGATTTTTTGCAATGACTTTCTGAGTGCTAATGACGCTCCTGTGAATGACAAGAATATTGAGGAGCATTTTGGCAAAGAAATTTTGGGATAACGAGTGAAAGTAATCAGTTGGAGCAAGGTCACTTGTATATTTTACACAACATCGATGAAGTGAGTGTTTATATCGAGGAACATACCAATTTCATCAAGAGACAATATCCTCGATCCAATTCAATGTGGCTTGCTAGAGAGCATGACAAGACATTTATTAAGTGGTTTGAAGATAAGGTCTTACATCAACTATCTCAAACACCATATAATCTTACTGAAACCATCAAATGCCTCACCTTTAAACCAAAATTGAATGTTATGTCTTATGAAGGGTTTGACATAAATGGATTCTCGTATTACACAAAGCGTCAAGATGATGAGAGTGTCATCCAAAATAGTGGGGTCACCCTTCAAGCATCTTCATTGTTTTTTGCAAGTGCAAAGGATAAGAGTCCACGTGAAGCTAAAATGCCATATTACAGTGTCATTGAAGACATATGGGAGTTTGACTGTGTAGATTTCAGAGATCCGCTCTTTAAATGTAATTGGGTTGACAGCAATAAAGGAGTTATAGTGGATGAATTGGGTTTCACATTAGTGAACTTTGAAAAGATTGGCGAGAAGGGTGAACCATTCATATTGGCATCACATGTGAAACAAGTATTTTATATCGATGATCCTACAAATGACAAATGGTCGGTTGTTCTTCATGGTAAAAGACAATTCATTGAAGATCCTATAGATGAAGAAGAGTACTATAATAAGTATGATGACTCCAGTCCATTCTCAGTTGGGTTGCCAACACAACCAAACATTGAAGTTGGGGATCACAATGACTTGTATGTTCGCGGGGATCACAATGAAGGATTGTTAATTGATAAAAGATCACAATATTAGAGGCATGAATGTTTATATTTTTTATATGTTTTATTTTTCTGAATGTGAATTTTACAATGTGAACTTTACACGAATTACTTTACAATGTGAATTACTTTACAATGTGAATGTGAACTTTACAATGTGAATTACTTTACAATGTGAATGTGTACTTTACAATGTGAACTTTACAATTAGTGTTACTTTACAATGTGAAATTTATAATTTGAATGTGAACTTTCAAATGGTTGAGCATTCCCATGATGATTGTACTGATGATCATCGTGAGGGTGAGGACGTGCTTGCACCGTCTGACAATGTAAGTTTTAAGAATATATCCCTGAGGTTTTTATCTATATGCTCATTTATAATTATATTATGTAAGTGTGTTTTTTTTAATCAAATTTTAGGTTGGTGATGTACCCCCTGAAGAAATTACAGCACTTGATGAGCAACAAAAGAAAATTGAGAAAGTGAGGGGCATCACAATGATGAACAAGTTAATACAGCAAAGGGGTAATGGACCCAAATTGGTTGTGGATTTTGATCATGCAGGAAATCCATATGGAGTGAACCGCAACTCATTTGTTTCATATATTGGGGTTCTTACTCGCAGCCATTGCAGTCCTATCCTAGAATCCTGGCATAAAGTTCCTAAGGGGAAGAAAGACCACATATGGAAGGAACTATGCGTGAGTTATCATTATTTGTAATTCTATTTGTGTAGATTACTAATTTTTAGGATACTAGTTAATAGCAATTCTATTTAATTTGCAGAGCATATTTGATCTGGATGAAAAGTTGCATCGTAAATGTGTGATGCAACACTATGGGAGGGTCCTAAGGAACTATAGGACCAATCTCACCCGAGATTACATACGCGATGCTGATAAGAGGTTCTTGATTGATTTCAAATTCTAGATATTGATCACTATTTCATTAACTCTACACTAATAATTTTTGTTTGTATTCTCTTTAAAAAATAAATTTAGGCAGAAGGAAGCCACAAAGCAATGGAACTACCTGGACCCCAAAGACTGGGAGGAGTTTGTTACCCAAAGAAAAATAGATGAATTCAATGTATTAAGTGCCACTCCCAATTTAATTAATATACATTTTTATGTATTCACCTATTCAAGATTAACCTTTAGTGTTACTAACCAAATCAATGTGCTAACTAACTAGGCCCTCAATGAGGCGCAAAGAGCAAGGCGTGCACCGAATGTGCACGACCACACAATGGGTCCAAGAGGATATGCAGGCGTTCGCCAAAGACTACAGGTTGAGTATGTTCAGCCTACTGCTACTCAGGAGACTGTAGAGTCCTCTACTACTGCCCCTGCACCTCTGCCTCGCCATGCTATGTGGATAGCTGGGAGGCAAAATAAGAAGGGAGACATACTGAAGCCCGCAACTGCTGAGGCGGCTGCAAAAATGGTAAAAATAAACCCTTAGAGCAATCGATCGATATTGATTATTATTATGTTTAATTACTTACTAATTTTTGTTGATGGTGATTAGCGGGAGCTGCACGAGCAGAGGAAGGAAGGCAAGTTCATCCCTTAGGGCACAAGGGATGAACTGACAGTTGCTCTGGGTAACCCAGAGCATCCTGGACGTGTTAGGGGTGCATGTGTTGGTGTGGGCATCAAAGCGTTCTTTGGGTCATCCCAACGCAAACCTGTCCCAAAAGCAGGACTTTTACAAGCTGAGGTAACCTATTCTCTTATTTTAGAATGTTATTGTGAAAGGGAATTCAATAATCAGAAGCTAGCGTTTCTTTTATCCATGTATAGGTAGATTCGTTAATTAATAGGAAAGTCGAGGATGTACTTGATCAGAGAATCCATGAAGCAATTAGCAAGTAGCAAGCATCTCAGACTGCCACTCAGAGAGTACCTGTGGCGGGCCACTCTTCTCCTACTACTCGTACTGCAGAGGTTGGGAGTAATCCTATAGACCCACCACCTAGCACGCCCTCTGTAAGTATTTTTACGACATAATAACTATTTTGTTCAAGATGATATGTTTGTGTATATATGCATATAACACATCATATTTAAGTAAATTTGTAGGGGTTGAAGCCATGCCGACTAAAAAGTCAAGAATATATCATTGCAGAGGCGTCAGCTTACCCACCCCTTAAAGGGTGCATATTTCATGGGTATCCAGTACCAGATGGTGTGGTACGTGTGAGCCTGATACATGTACTCCCCGACTAGACAGATCTTGTACTACCTCATGCACACCCATATGCTGAAATACTTGGTGAGGTAGTAGGCGGAGTGATACTGTGGCCCGAAGTGGATGTCCTCTATACTGATATTGTATGATAAATTTCCATTACTTTAATTTGTTAGTGTTTATATATGAGTCAATTGATCTGAAATTATATATACAAGTCAAAAAGACGAGACCCACTACATCTTGGCCTCCACCTCCTCAACTACCAAGTTGGCTTCTAAGGGACCTACATGCCTTGATACGTCCTAATTGTAGTGGTGTGGCAGTATGGATCGGCGAACATGATACACATTGTCCTATAATTGTTACTATTCCAGAGGATGCTGCAGGTAAATCATACGATAACAATCTATTTATACACGTTTAGCATACATATTAATGTATACGTAATACAAGTTCTGCATACGTACATATTAATGCATAGGTATTATGCAGGTCAATCATACGAAAACAAGATATTTATACAAGATATTTTGGAGTTGTTTAGTTATGAATGGCTGAACACATCTATGATAGAGCTGTGGATATGGTGAGATCTTGTTTATACTTCCATATACCTTGTTTTATATACGGTGATCTGGTTTCTTATATATTAATGCATACATAATACATATTTTGCAGCCACTTACACAAGATATGTATAGATTTTGGGTTTTCCCATGTGGGATTTTTGGTTCCATCTTTGATTAGTCTTGTAGATACAGACCATTCTTCAGTTACTTCATACTACTGTGATGCTTTTCAATATTTTGGTAAAAATAATAAGACAATGATAATAGCTCCATTCAATGTCGAGTAAGTTTACTTTGCTTATAATTTGGACTTAAGAAAATTACATTTTTATTGTGGATTTTGAGTTATTAATTTTCTACTTTCTTACCTGTAGTGGTAGGCATTGTGAGTTACTAGTTATTGTCCCCAAGACGTTCACTGTCTATTATCTAGATCCTGCGGGGAATGAGTTGGATACATTATATGGACATGCAATTAAAATGCCATTATTCTCGTGAGAAATATTTCATGTTTTTATATATGTTAACATATGTTACTACATTACTATTTAATTATGCAATTTAATAGGTTACATTAACATATGTAGGGCTTTACAAGAGTACAAAAAAGCTGGAGGAAAGGTCCCCAGGAAAAAGAATCTGTCACTAATTTGGGAGAATGTGAAAGTAATTTCCTGACTCCAATGTATATATTATTTATGTGAACTGTGCTTATTTGTATTTTTGAATATTTTGTATGTTTCAACTTAGTGTGCTACACAAGACAACAGTTGGGCATGTGCCTACTATGTGATGCTATTTATGGACCTAATCATCAAACATGTCGTAATGGAAATCGATAAGATACAACAGGTATTATACATAGTCTCAGTAGATAATATGAAATATATCAATCTTATTATATATTATTAATTATATATATACGTCATTCTCTCTGTAGGTCTTTAAAATGGCTGACTTGAGCACAAGTGGAAAGCGTTTCGATGTACATGCTCCCTATATGAGAGATGAATTAGATGTTGTAAGAGAAGAATTAATGGGCAAAAGCCCTACAAAGAGTGGGAATTTTTAGATATAATTTTATTGATAATGATGACAATGATGAATAAAGAATAACTTTATTCTCATAATTATTTTTGTGTGAATGTGAACGAATTTTTATGAATTGTCATATGTGTGTGAAGATGATCAATACATAAATGTTTCTACATGTGTCTGAATGTGAAAAGAGATAATATAAATAGACTTGCAGAATGCTACTGGTTTCTACATGTGTGTGATGAAAAAATAATATGAATTAAATATGCTTATACATGTGTGTGAATCACATATATATAATATTGTCCATCTTGTTAATTTTGCAGGTTTGTGGCCCGTTGTTGGCTGATATCAATGGATGTTGTAAACCTGCAGTTCAGAACTGAACTACAGGTTCTCATCCTGCTGACCAGCCATACAGCAGGCTTGCAAACTGATAAGAAAAAAAAATCAAAACATAGGCGTCGGTTATTTGAACAAAACCGACACCTAAGACATACGACAACGATTTTTGATATAAAACCGACATCTATGTGACCAGGTACCACAACCGTTCTGGGAAGCACGACTGTGGTGGCAGGTAGGAGATATTGCGTCAGTTATGAGCACAAAACTGACGTCGGTTCAGATGATATGACGTCGGTTATATTTAAAAACCGACGCCCATAGGCCCTTGCTAGCGCGTTTTTCGGTGGTGGGAAGTATTTTGACATCGATTATTTGAACAAAACCGACACCTAAGAAATACGGCGACAATTTTTGACCTAAAACCGACGTCTATGTGACCAAGTACCACGGCCGTACTGGGAAGCACGACCGTAGTGGCAGGCATGGGATATGATAATATGGCATCAGTTATATATAAAAACCGACGCCCATAGGCCATTTGCTAGCGCTGGTGGGAAGTATTTTGACGTCAGTTCTTTTAATAATCGACGTCTATAACAATTCTATAGTGTCAATTTTAGTAAACAACCGATGCTTATAGTCCTTTTTCTGGCACGTTTTCGATGGCAGGAAGCGTTTTGACATCAGTTGGGAACCGACGCCGAATGGGTCCACCTTTAGCGGCGCCCACTTGGGTGTCGCTTGGAAACCGACACTAAAAGCCCTTAATTAACTGACGCTAAAGGCCTGTTCTGTAGTAGTAATTGAGTAAGCATTGTTTTGATGATGACTAACCATTCTACTTATTTGTGTTTAATGCTTATACTTGAGTGATTTTAGATTAGGTATATACACACTCAAATGCCCTAACTTGTGCATCCTAACTTGGAGAAAATACAAGTCAAAATTAATGTAAATGCACTTTTATGGAGTATGATGTATCTCTATTAGTATCATGTTGTAAATCACTTGTAATGATTGTATGACTTGTAATTAAGCTTAGAAAAAATCAGGTTCACTTAAATCGAATATTTAGGCACTCAAATGACATTTTCCAAAATACATCACAGAGTGCCTATTCGGTCGAGTTTCTCATGTAACAAACTCGACTGACACCCTTGAAGAATTTTGAGAATGTCTAGGTTTGTTTGAGTTTTCAATAGACAGAACTCGACCAACACCCTACACTGGAAAATCATATTTAAGTGATCGGTCGAGTTTTATCCAGGATAAACTTGACCGATACTTCAAATATGCTTTGTCGCATAGTACAATCGATCGAGTTTCCAAAAGTAAACTCGACCAATTGTATTGTACGGAATGTGTAGAAAAAGTGTTTGTAGTCGTTGGAGTGTTGCAAAACTCGAAAAAAAATCAGTTGCAACACCCTAAATGGCTAGTATTCATCCTTAAGTGTTTCTAATGGCTAGTAGACATCCCAACTATAAATAGGACCCCTTGGACTTCATCCCATCGTAAGCCAAGCACTATGAAGGTCCCAATATTATAGTTGAGTGCATCCTACAACCTCCTTCAACTCTCTAAGCTTAATCACTTGCTACATCCATTAGAGTGAGTAGAATATTGGTAAGAGAGCTAGCCTACATGTATATCTTGTAAGACTCTCACTTCCTCCACCTCCCAATCTCTCATTTCTACCATGAAGATGAAGATGAAGATTCTCTCTCTTGGCTAAGAGAGGTGAAGAAGAAGGGAAGGAGTCCCTTGGTGAAAGCTTCTCCTTAGCGAAGGTGAAGTCAAAGGCAGAAGATCTAAGAAGAGTGGGTAATTCCTTCAATGAGAAAGACTTGTTGCAAGAGTGAGTAAGATCTCTGTGAAGACAGAAGACTCCTTACTAAATTGGGTAAATCCTTGGTGAAGTTGAAGACTTGGTCTTGGATGGATAAGTTCTTCTGTAGGTTTTTGGCTCCCTTCTCCTTAAAGGGAAGGCTGGGTATCCTTGGCCCGGAAAAGGAAAGTCATATATTGTATGTCTTATAATAGGATACAAGTATGCAATGGTTGCAAAATCCTAGGACTTGACCTCTCTAGGTAGTAGACTGATTTTCTCTTAATTTGGAGATTGGAACCACTATACATAGCTTGTGTTCTTGTACTTGTTCAATCTTTCTCTCCCTTGCTATGTATGTTTTAGTTACACTCAAAGTTCATACTTGCCATATTATTTTAGAAATATCTTGAAGGTCTAATGAATTTTGTTGAAGTACATTTAGCTCTATTCACCCCCTCTAGAGCCCATCCCAGATCCAATAGTAGTCATAAACAATTGACACTAATGGAGGAAGTTACTCAAGAGTTAGTTAATGCATTCATTATCAATTTTGGGTATCCCTAAAGTTGAATTTGAATCCTAGAGGCCAAATGTTACGAGACTCATCCCTTAGACAGATCAATCCAAGCCTAACTAAACATCAATAGAGGTCACACAGGGTAAGTCAACTAAGGTATACGATGCCAAATTCTCAACATTTCTCCATATTGTTCTACATAGTGTGTATAATGTGAGAACACATTTAGGATGATCATTAAAGTTTAACTTAAACAGAAGGCTGAAAGAGATTAATTAAGGCTCTCATTTAAATTAATCAAAACATATGGGTTGATAAGGAGTTATAGTAATTAGACGACATTTTCTTAAAAAAAAGCCTAAAGCCTAAGTGCGTATAATGGAACTCACTTTTCATATTCCAAAGAACCTTTTTATCTTGAGCACTTGTTCCACTCACATCGAGCCAAGAGCAACTTCTGTTTTCCGGAATAGAGTATTTGCTAGTTGCATATAATTCTTTCCCCTCAGATTCCCAGTGGAGTAAAAGAAATGTAGTGGAACACAGGGGACGCCGCAGGATTCTGTTTCATCCACGGTTGTCGGCGGCACAACGCCGCTACAAGCATCCGAGAAGCGGGCGCTCTCCTCGTAGCCGCTACTCAGCTTACTTGAATCCGAGAGGACCAGAGGTGGCTGCCGCTACTGGGTTTGTCTGCTATACGTCAACTCGCGTCTTCCATTTGCCAGGGACATGGAAGGGGAGAGCAAAACCCAGATACCAAAAGTGAAGTTAGGAAGCCAGGGACTTGAGGTATTGCCTATTGTCGTGGTTTCGCATTTTTCTCCTGCAAGGCTCAATTGTCTATCAGTTTTCATTCACCTGAAGCACAATCCCCACGGGTCCCTGAATATTTCAGGTTTCCAAACTTGGATTTGGTTGCATGGGCCTGACCGGACTGTATAACGCCCCAGTCTCAGACGAGGTTGGATTTTCTGTCATCAAGGAAGCCTTTGACAATGGTATCACCTTCTTCGACACCTCCAATATGTATGGTCCTCATGCCAACGAAATTCTCCTTGGGAAGGTACCGTCCTCCTTATTTCTTTCATATACTTCCGCAAAAGATGATTGGACTTGGTTTGAAGTTTTTTTCAAGTAATGAATTGATTAAGGATCAGGAGCTGAAAATTAAAAGCAAGGATAACACAATTTAACTGATGCCATACACGGTGACACTTTTTATAGGCACTCAACCCCTGAGCTAGGACTTTATAAGTGACCCCCAGTTACCTTAAACATAAAGAAAGTACAAGAGCATCATTATCATCTCAACCTCAATCCCGACCATGTTGAGGCAGCTAGTTGGATCTTTCTTTTCCATACCAGTTGCGCCTCATCATACTACTCTTACCGATGCATTGAATCCATATATCTTGATATTAGCTCTCCCTAAGTTATCTCAACTCTACCTTCTCTCTCATCAGCTCTGTGCAATGTTTCATAAAGCAGGTAGTGGGAGGCGACAGGATATGACATTGTAGCTGCTTCAGCGGACAATTTGTTTTTAAAAGCACACAATTAAGTTTACATACAAACATATTTAAATAATATATATTTCTAATTTCTAAACCCAACACATATCTGTCATTTCTCAATTGATTACATAATGAAAGTACAACTAGTAACATAATATGGAACTTCATATTAGTCTTACAGAAAATAAGTACTAAATTAGTATGTTTCTATATTTAATGATTACATACGTAACTACGTTAAGCATTATACACAGTGAACTAGTTTACTAGCTGTGTAGTGTTAACTAAGTAAACAACAATAGAGTGTTGACTATATAATTATCATTTACTAGTGAACCCTAGATTTGTATACTACATAATCTACAATACCTTATATTACATCAGTTTTTTTACTATAATTACATACAGTTGTAGGAGAATTCGATGACCTTAATATCATTTCAAACATGTACCTCATATACAAATAATGTTAATATACGAATATGATCTGTATTTCAAATTATAAAGATGTTGATACCCAACCAATATAAAGCATATGCAATATTCAGAGACCACTAACTCAAGGTGCATAGATTCCCCCCCAACCAAGCAGAGATGAAAGCAGGACACATCCCAAATGTGGCCGGCAAAGCAACCTAAGCAGAAAACATCAGAGCCATTAAGCAACCATTCAAGCGGCCTAGGCAGTGAAAAACCCTAATTGGGACCGAAGGCCCAAATTAGGCGCCCATGGGCCTTGGGCTCTTAAGCGTCCGCTTAAGCGGCCGTCTGGGATGCTTTTAAAATAGTGGCTCTATGCGACTCATATTTACTACTTTAGAGTATTGCACTTTCTGTTCTACATTGCACATGCCCTAACTATCTAAGCCGATCATTTTGTAGTATATCCTCGATTGTTGACACTCACAATTTATTTCATATGTAGTCATTTTTAGTTGATCTAATTGTCATGCAATAAATTAGGTGGGAAAAACATAAAAGGCTGTGGACACGGGCATGGACACCGAACATCCAAAAGATATAGGATAAAAATACAATAATTGCATGGCATGTCCTCAAAATTAAACATTGTTTGCTGCAAATAGAAAATTTAAACTACAAACGATATTGTGAATTATTCTTAATCCCCAATCATCACTCCTCAACAAGAATATCTACATCATAATGAGATCCATCTATAAACACAATGATCTCCAGCTCGGTTCATCAAGTGACAATTCAACAACCTCAGACACTCACATCTTCGACCATTTTTATGTATTACCTCCAATGTCCCACAATTTGTTAGTCCTTTAGTGTATATCTTTTTCTTCCTTGATAAAGATGAAGATTAGTATGTACAAATTTAAGTTTTTGCCCCTTTTGCACCGATCTTGTTCCTTATGGTCGAATCAATAAGTAAGAACTCCAACTCATGCAACAAGAGGAAGAACACGATTGCTGAAGTATTTCATTTGTCTGCTTTTGTAATTATCAGACACAATCTCCAAGCACAAGCCACCAAATATGTGGTCCCGACATTTCTCTATTTAAGTCTCAAAATAGAATCCTCTATTGTAAAAAGAGATGGTTATCCCAAAATATATGGTTTGGGAGATTTTCATATGATTCAACAACACCTCAAGGCAATCTCATACTTATAGACTTATAGTTGGATAATAGATCAAGGATATCCTATCACCCATGCCCATACTATGGCAATGTCTTCACAAGGATATACATCCATGACTCAAAATTATTTCTAGTGCAAGCCCTACACCATGTTGTAATAATATTAAGTAGGAAAATATATGACAATTGCAGAGAACCATATGTATTGGACTCTTCTTCATCTCGATAATATCCCTTCATCTTCCTCTCCTTCCTCTCTCTTGCATCTTCTCTCGTTCTTTACACTCATACTCCCATACATCCCTCTCTTTTGCCAACTTTGGAATGAAATGGCGGTGGGTGGATGGGCCATAGAAAACTTCCATCACTCATAAAACTAGAATAGAAACATAATAATATTATCGTCGACCTGCCTGTCTAGGTGCCCTAGGGGGTCAGTATAGGGAGCCAAGGGCCTGTTGGCTGTTGTGGTGCCTAGCTCAATCCTCCTCCTCCTCCTCCTCATCATCATTATCTAAGCCTCAATCCCAACCATGTGAGGCGCGAATACATGGATACTTCTTTTCCAATCAACTTTGTTATATGTCATTTTCTGATCAAGATGTAAAGATTCAAAACCTCTCTTTTATAAGCTTTTCTCATTTTAATTTATGCCCGCCTCTTCTTTTAACTGTGCTTGATTCATAAGCATTGCTTTGTATAGCAGCTCTGCGTTGCACATGTCCATACCATCTCAGTCTGCCCTCACACAACTTGTCCTCAATGCTCACCACCCCTACTTTGTTCCTAATGTAATAATTTCTCAAGAGATCTTTTCTTGTCTTCCCATACACTCACCATACACATTTCGGCCACATTCATCTTGTTGAGACCTTGTTTCTTTGCCGCCAACATTCACCCATATAGCATGGCAAGTCATATAGCTGTTCTATAAAATTTTAAATCTGAGAGGGATCTTTGGGTTACATAATACTCCAATTGCACTCCTCCATATTACCATTATGTAGTGATATGTGACAAATGTCATCTTGAACATCCCTATCTATTTAAATAATAAAACCTAAGTAGCAAAAATTTATCACATTTTGGTACATCCACTCTATCCAACTTGGCCCCACCATTCACAGTTCTAGATTGGCCGAAATTGTAATGATATACTCAATTTTTCTCCTAATAATCATCAATCCATCTGATTCCTATGCATTTCTTCAAAGTTTAACTTTATCATTCAATCCATCTTTAGTTTCGTCAATCAACAATTCAACATAATATCATAAACAAATAAGATGCACCAAGATATATCAAGCTTCGTCAACTCATCCATTACAAGAGCAAATAGATACGAACTGAGTGTTGATCCTTGATGTATCCCAACCGTGATAGGAAATGTTGGCGTCTCTCCTCCATGCGTCTTTACACATGCAATTGAGCTATCATACATGTCTTTAATCAAGTTTGTGAAAGGATTGGGCCAGAACGATACCTGGCTGGAGCGGGTTCTCCTTCATTATATAAGTGTGAACATTTACATAATAGACCCAACAAATAAAGGAAATAAGAAAAAGGTGCATGAATAGAAACTATTTTCTAGCACTCTCCCTTAGGTTGGAGCATACACATATGCATGCCCGACTTGGGATTCATATATTTGAAAGCTGAAGATAGAAGTGGCTTGGTGAAGATATCTGCCACTTGTTGTCTAGAACATGAGGAGTCCGAATCTTCTTGGAGAGCACCAAATCACAGACAAAGTGGCATCTACTTTAATATGCTTGGTCTGCTCATGGAACACCAGACCCCTAGTAATGTGAATGACTGCCTGGTTATCACACATGAGAGAGATTGGTATCTCAACAGACTCTCCCATTTCAGACTATATAGACATAACCCACCGTAGCTCACAACAAACATGTGCCATCGCTCGATACTCAACCTTTGTGCTGGACCGTGCTACTACATTTTGTTTCTTGCTCCTCCAAGTCACCAAGTGTGACCCAAGAGACACAATAGCTAAAATTAGACCGTCTATCTACAACATCACCTACCCAATAAACATCACTATATCTAGTAAGCTTCAACAGGGTGTGGGCGAAATCTTTCCGTGTGAAGTAGGTGAGACCCTTCCCTGGCGATCCTTTAAGGCCCTGTTTGGTTTACAGGAAACATCTAAGTATGGGATTGACATGTTAATGGGAAGGAAAGGAAAAAGAAAGTGAAAACCTGCGTTTGGATGCAGGTTGGAAAGGATAAGATTTTGTTTTGTTGCAGTCTAAAAAGTTTCTTTAAGTTCGACTTTGATGAAGTTCCGTCCCGTCACATGGCAAGATTGATGCTTTGTTGGCTTCATGTGGGTTTTGTTTAGGAATTGCTTGCTCCAGGAAAGAAAGTGTAAACATGGATGCCGCAAAACTGCGTGCAATGCAGCGTGTGAGAGGGTCCATGAGCCCTCTCCTTTTTATTAATAGAAGAACTTGGAGAAATTACATAAAGGTCCAATAGTATATAGAAATTACAAAAATAGAATATAGCTAAATATAATGAGATATATTAACACTCCCCCTCAAGCTGGAGCGTACACATCGTGTATGCCCAACTTGTTGCAAAAAATTGAAATGCTGCTGGACTCAATGGCTTTGTGAGAACGTCTGCAAGTTGATCTTCAGATTTGACGTGCGGAGTCACAACAACACCATTCTTGATCTGATCTCTGATGAAGTGACAATCAACCTCTATATGTTTAGTACGTTCATGGAAGACTGGGTTCTTGGCAATGTAGATTACAACTTGATTGTCACATCTGAGCTCTATAGGAGACAAAATAGGAATCTTTAATTCAGAAAGCACAGATTGAAGCCACTGCAACTCGCAACAGGCATGAGCCATTGCCCGATACTCAACTTCTGTGCTAGATCTTGCCACAACATTCTGCTTTTTGCTTTTCCAAGTGATAAGGTGATTTCCTAGAAACATGCAATATCCAGAAGTAGACCTTTTTTCATTCAGATTATCAGCTCAATCTGCATCTGCATAACCAGTAAGAACAAGAGTAGACACATGGGTCTAGGGTCTATAATAGGTAATCCCCTTACCAGGTGCACCTTTCAGATATCTCTGAATACGGCATACTACTATCCAATGTGACTGTTGTGGTGAGCTCATATGCTGACTCACCACTCCTACATCAAAGGAAATGTCAGGGCGAGTAAATGTCAAATATATCAGTTTTCCAACAATTTTCCTGTAAAATCTTGGATCTGGATAATCAATATCATCAGTCGTCTCCTCATGATAGTCCATAGTAGACACCGGCTTGGATTCACTCATGCCTGCTTCCTGCTGTAAATCCAACACATATTTCCTCTGAGACAAATTAGTACCTGCATGAGATCTAAGTACTTCAATGCCCAGAAAGTATCTCAGTTTGCCCAGATCCTTTGTATGAAAATTCCCCTGTAATCCTTCTTTCACACGTGATATGCCTGTAGAATCACTTCCGGTGATAACTGATAACTATATCATCAACATATACAACAATAATAATGGATCCAACAGGAGAGCTAGAATAGAATAAGGAGTGATCATGAGAAAAGCCCATCTTGAGTACAACATCATTGAACTTATCAAACCAAGCTCGAGGAGATTGTTTCAACCCATAGATGGCTTTCTTCAATCTACACACTTTCAGACACTCCCCCTGAGCAACAAAACCAGGAGGTTGCTCCATGTACACCTCTTCCTGTAGATCACCATGGAGAAAGGTATTCTTGACATCAAGCTGAAATAGAGGCCAGTTAAAAGTAGTAGCCAGAGAAATAAGAATCCGCACTGAATTCAGACGAGCCACTGGTGAAAAGGTCTCAAAGAAATCAACTCCATATGTCTGAGTGTAACCTTTTGCCACCAGTCTAGCCTTCAACCTCTCAACTGAACCATCTGGATTATGTTTTACTGTGAATACCCATCTACAACCCACCACATTTTTATCTGGAGGTAAGTCAATAAGTTCCTAGGTGTTGTTTTGTAGAAGAGCAGACATTTCCATATGCATTGCCTGTTTCTAGCCAATATCTTTCAGAGCATCAAGATGATTTCTTAGAATGACCACATAATCAATTCTAAGAGCAAATGAACGGGCTTGCTTAGATAATTTTGACAAACAACACACATTTGCAATAGGATGTCGGATAGTACAGGAACAAGTATCTTTGCGAACATCAATGGGAACATTAAGGTCAGATGGTTCTTCAGAAATCTCTTGATCAGAGGAAGATGGGGAAGGCTCATAGGCTGGAGTCGCTACCTCCTCTGGATCCTGTCTGCCTCGTCTGCTATAAACATGTGGATATTGCTGAATTAATGTATCATCTGCTGGCTGCTCTTCCTGAACTACAATATAGTCAGGAATAATAGGTGGCACTCTCTCACTCTGGTGTGGTGGTGGCACTCTCTCACTGATGTCTGATGTTGGCACTCTCTCACTCTCACACAATTGCTCCCCCTTACTGGGAACACTAGAAAAATATGGTGTGGATTCATGAAAAGTTACAACCCTAGACACAAACATACGATGGAGATTGGGACAATAACACTTGTACCCTTTGCTAGTGTTGGAGTACCCAAGAAAAAAAGTCCTAATAGACCTAGGGGATAACTTATCAGCCTTAGGATCAAAATTGTGGACAAATGAAGTACAACCAAACACTTTGAGAGGAACAAGAAAAGGCTAATCCTTGGGACGTAAGACAGAGAACGCAATACGTCCTTGAAGCACCGAAGAGGGTTGCCTGTTGATAAGGAAACATGCAGTAAGTAACACATCAGACTAGAATCTCTTAGGAACATTTCATTGAAACATAGTTGTCTTGGCAATATCAAGAAGGTAACGATTTTTCCTCTCAGCTACCCCATTTTTTTGAGGGGTGTTAGGACAAGACGTACGATGTATCATCCCAACAGAGCTACAAAAATTAGCCATAGCACTTTGAACATATTCCAAGGCATTATCGGATTGAAGAATTTTAATATTGCAATCAAATTGGACCTTTATTTCTTGATGAAAATGTTTGATAATAGATAACACAGACTCTCGACTCTTCAACAAATAAATCCATGTCATGCGAGAAAAATCATCCACAAAGGAAATAAAATAGCGAAAACCATTGTAGCTATTGTCTTTTACAGGACCCCAAACATTACCGTGGACTAACTCAAAGGGACAAGAAGCCCGTTTATTGACACGACTGGGATAAGACATTCTATGATGTTTGCTTAGTTGATAGGACTGACACTCTAATGAAGACACTTGGGATATCTCAGGTTCTAACTTTCTCAAGCTCTCCAATGAAGGATGTCCATATCTGTAGTGCCACAGTAAGGGAGAACCGCTCAAAAGGATAGCTAGAGCAGTAGATACTTGGCGAGGCAGACTTTCACCATGGAAGAGGTAGAGATCACCTTTTCTAGGCCCCCCACCAATCGTCCTCATACTCTTGAGATCCTGTAATACAAAACAAAAAGGTCCAAATGTCACTGTAGATTTCACAATATCAATCAATTTTGCATCAAAGAGATATTTAAAAGGAAATGCAGGCACATAGTGTACAGATTTAAGATCAATTTTAGGATTTAGAGAAACATATCCACTTGCTAACACTATCCTCACTGAACCATCTGCTATGGTCACAAATTGGTGAGGAATATGTGAGTCAATGGAATGAAGCAGTCTCCTCTTACCAGTCATATGCTGTGATGCTCCAGAGTCAACCACCCATGAAGAAGTTGAACCAGAAGCCAGTAAAGAGGTAGCCTGATTACCGGTAGTAGATGTCAGATTTGCTGAAGAAGATGATCCCAAACTCAGATGCTGGATAGCCAGAATAAATCTATCATATTCCTCCTTGGTGAGTGTCATGCCAGAAGAACAAGAATTCGAAATAGGAGGCTCAAAAGACTCAATAGTGGCAGCATAGTTTGCTGCCCCCACAGGTGGTGCAGCAGGTCTACCATGCTTCTTCCAACATTTCTCAACTGTATGTCCAGGTTTGTCACAGAAAGTGCACTTAGGACATGTGCCACGTCCTCGGCCCATACCTGTACGACCTCCTCTAATTGCAGCGGTTACAGATGCATGGGAATCTCCAGGAGACGAGACTGCTGTAGGATCAACTAGTTCAAAATTTGATTGTAAAATCCTTGAGTAAGCTTCTTCCAAGCTGGGAAGTTTGTTAGAAGCTAGGATGACACTGCGGGCTGAAGATAAGAACTTTGCTGTAATCAAGTCATCTCTGTCTTTGATTTGTTCTTTGACAGTCACTGGATGATAGAAGCTCAGTTCTTGAGCAATAGCTTGGATTACTCCAAAATATTCTTCTGAAGGCTTGTCTCCATGTCGTTCTGCAAAGAGGTGATCATATATCATAAACTGACAAAGAGTATTCTTTTCTTGAGAGTAATGTTTCTTTACTGCATCCCATATTTCTTTGGCAGTAGTATAGAACATGAACCTAACAGCAATACCAGATTCTATGCTCCCCTACAGCCATGTCTTCACCAGACTATTATGAAGCTTCCATTCAGCATAGCCTTTGTCAGTAGAAGCAGGAGGATCAGAATCAACATATTTTGCCTTGTCTCGGGATTCTAACACTGTATGGACAACATTCATCCACAAGAAATAATTCTTCCCGTTCAGCTTGATGGAGGGGATAGGTGACATCTCATTATAGATGGTAGATGCCTTGGTGTCCTCCATGATTCAACAGAGAGATAGGGTGACAGAGTGATACACGTCACAGGAAAGGATTGAGCGACAGAGAGATACATGTCACGTCAAAAAATTAGATGCGTGTCCGACGCATCCACATCCCCAAACGAAAATTCCCTAACCACACATGGAGGAGATGTGATTAGGATTTCCTACGTAACGATGGACCCTTCGGTTTGAGACTTAATAATCCGTTTGATCAACTAAAGGACCCTGCAAACTCGTCCTTCAGAATCGACCGGCGGAGAGGGGGGCTGTTGCCCCTGCCCTTGGCGACGGCTGCTGCGTCTGCTATTGCCGCCTTGGGCCGACGGCGGCAGTGACTGCTGCTGCCCTTGGTTAACGGCGGTGACGGGCCTTGTGGCGGCTACGGCGGTGGCTACGTGGAGGGGATGGGAGAAGAACCCTAGGAGCATTTCTGCTCCGGTACCATGTAAACGTGGATGCCGCAAAGCTGCGTGCAATGCAGTGTGTGAGAGGGTCCATGAGCCCTCTCGTTTTTATTAATAGAAGAACTTGGAGAAATTACATAGAGGTCCACAATATATAGAAATTACAAAAACAGAATATAGCTGAATATAATGAGATATATTAACAGAAAGATCCAGTGATTTAAAAAGCGGGTGAAGCGGCCGCTTAAGCGGTCAAGCCTATGTCCCGTTGTAATTTTAGCTGAAGCGGGCTGTGAAGCGTTTTGGACTGAAGCGACCACTTTTTCCTGCTTTTTTCCGCTTCAGGCCGCTTTTTCAGCCCCACTTAAGCGACCGCTTCAGGGCGCTTCACGAAAAATATTGCTGGAGTGGCCTAATCACTCGCCAAATCTATAGAAAAATGAAAGCACTACTTTTGGGATATGTGATGCTCCAGCTGTTGTATCTCAAAAGGTGTAAGAAAGTTTAGTAATTAGCATTTATCTTTACTTTGTTACTGCTGTTTGTACACTCTGTACAGCTAGACTAGTACTTTGTACTTTCAAGTTTGTTTATGATATTATCATGTATATTTAATGTTGTTTATTACCGCTGATACTCTAATAGTCTGACATTTAGTATACTTGTACAAAACCTTTGCACAACCATCTGTGGACTGTAACAAAATGATGTCGTAAAATATTGTTATATTGTCAATTATGTACTTAGTGCAATAACTTATTGTTCTTTATGATTTACTATGTATGATATTGGCATATATGTTTAATGTAGTTTATTACCACTGACAAATTAATAGTCAGCCATTTTGTATACTTGTACAAAAACTTTGCACAACCACTTATAGACTGTAACAAAATAAGGTAGTAAAATTTGTTATATTGTTTATTATATACTAAGTCTAGTAGTTTATTGCTCTTTAGGATTTACTGAGTAATATCTAATTATCTTGATTCTACTATATATTGTCATGCATTTCTCTTTATTACTATTTAAATATGCATCTATTTATATTATGTTGAAGACTACCTTACTCAGTCAACAATATTTGTACAGAGTACTAGTATTTAACTATTGCTACCTCCAATTTTTTTTACTAAATGATAATTTCTAAGCCCAATTGTTGAAACAATATTAAGTACATAGTACTAGTATGATACTTGATTGTTGAGCGAGGACTATGCGGTTTTATGATGTTTGAGTATTTTTTGCTTGTAACAATTTATTTTTGTAAATAGGACCCTTTTTCATATGTAAAAGTCATTCTGATGTAATGAAATATCATTTAGATGCTTGATTAATGATATGTTAGCAGTACGACGGTCACCAAAAGTTTTCTACATTTTTTAAGACAATGCAGACCACTTTTTCAAAAAGCGCCTGCTTTGGTCCGCTTTAAAGCCCGCTTTCCGCTCCCCGCTTCAAAAGGGTCAATCCGCACACTTCCCGCTTTCCAAAACCTAGGAAAGATCACATGATTCCCATCTTAATAATTAATTCATCGTTCATCGACACGCTAAGTCACAGTCGGCTGCAAATATTGATCACATGCCAGAAGCAATATCTTCAAGTTTTTAGCATTTGGTCTCGTGAGGGTGATACTTTGGTTTTGATGACCTGCTACACCGGATCCAAGTGCTCGTGCAGCTAGTTGAGACAAGAGACTTTGAGATGGAGGAGCCCCAAACGAACTCTGACATACATGAATACATCGCTTTCCGGGCTGCTATTGACATGCGCGTACATATACAAATGATATATGGCCCCGACGAGGTGTTGCAAGAGTCAAAGAAAGTACTAATGGGATCAAGATCTAGCGCAGACATGGTGGTTGTCTCGGTGGACTGTCGAGGGTCAAGATAACAGACGGCTTGGTGCGGGGTCACGAAGGTGTACCACATTAGTACATGGGGGTATGCGGGACTAGAAAATCTACAGCCGTTGGGACTTCTTTGACAGAGGGATTGAAATCCTGGAAAACATTTTTGTCAACCAAACGTAGGATTATCAATATATGTGGGATTAAACTCCCATCCCACTCATAATCCTGTAAACCAAACGGGGCCTAACATAACATGGAATCCAAGTGACTTCCATCCAGTATGGCATCTTGGGCACACATAAACTTGCTAACAACTTCCGCAACATATGAGATATTAAGACGATTAATTGTGAAGTAAATCAATTTCCCTACAATCCTTCTATACTTTGCTAGTTCAAAAAAATAACTGTAATCAGAAATAGATGTCTTGGTATGATAATCTATAGGCATGGAGATTGGTTTGCACCGTGTAATGCCTGTCTCTGCAAGAAGGTCTAGAATATACTTCCGCTAAGAGAGGTTTGTGCCCTCTTGGAACGTAGAACTTCTATTCTAAGGAAACAGAGGAGATTTTCCAAGTCTTTTGTCTGAAATTGTGTTTGCAACCACTACTTGAGCTGTAAAATGCCAGTAGAATCGTCACCTGTGATGACAATATCATCTACATAGATAGCCAAAATAATAGTGCCACTTGACGATTTATACACAAATAAAGAATTATCACTAGAGGACCGAAAAACCCAAACTGTATAAGTGCATCACTAAATTTACCAAACCACGCCCTTGGTGACTGCTTCAGGCCATACAAGGATTTCTTCAATTTGCATACATTCTTATGCTCCCCCTGAGCAACATACCTAGGAGGTTGCTCCATATTATCTTAATAAGAAGATCACCATGAAGAAAAGCATTTTTGTCATCCAGCTAAAGAAGAGGCCAATCAGAATGAGATAGCAACAGAGATAAGGATCCATACAGAATTGAGCCGAGCAACTGGGGAGTAAGTCTCAAAAGAATTCTACACCATGTGTCTTAGTGTACCCCTTTGCCACCAAACGAGCCTTCAAACGGCCAATAGAACCATTTGGTTTCTGTTTAATTGTATAAACCCAACAAAAACCTACAACTGACTTCCCAAGAGGAAGATCCGCCAAGTCCCAGGTGGAGTTCCCATGAAGGGCTGTCATCTCACTGTCCATAGCTTGGATCCATCCATCATGTTGGGTTGCTTCTGTATAGGAGCGAGAAACAACCGTAGAATCAAGCTGAACAACATATGTGTGGGTTGCTGGTGACAGACGAGACAAGCAACAAAATCTCGAGAGTGGATGGTGTATAGTGCAAGATTGAACACCTTAATGAGATGCAACTAAAAGGTGTAAGTCTGAAACAAGGGCATCAAGAGAACTCTCAGTAGGAACAGTTACCTTAGGATTGTTCGACGATGAGGAGTCAATTTGCTGGAGTGGTGACGCTACATCCTCTAGGTGATGCTCTGCTCGCCTGGTGTAAACCAGTGGAAAAGGTTCAGTAGGTGGAGGTGTAGATGATGGTGGTGGTAAAGTATGAGTGGTATCTAGGACACTCTCACCACATGACACAAAAAGTGGTGGCTCTCTCTTATGCTCAAATATATAGTCACTCTCGGGATTGTGCTCACTCTCACGCTGGACATAGTCACTAAAGAACATAATAGACTCATGAAAAGTAACGTCAATCGACACAAAATGAGGATGAAGACGGGGACAATAACATTTATCCCTTTTGTGTGGGAGAATATCCAAAAAGGCCGGTGCAAACTGCACGAGGAGACAACTTGTCAGCACGTGGATCAAACACATGAACAAATGCAGTGCAACCAAAGACACGAAGGGGAACAAGAAAAGGTTGCTTGTACGTCCTAAAATAGAACAAGGGGTGGCTTCATTTAAGACAGAGGATTGTTAATAAAAAACAAGCAGTGAGAAGAGCATTAGACTAATGTTTCTTTGACACAAACATCTGAAAAAGTAGTATGCGTGCTACATCCAGTAGATGGCAGTTTATGTGTTCAACAACCCCATTTTGTTGAGGTGCATGAGGGCAAGTCGGTAGGTGAATCATACCAACAAAATTACAAAAAATGGAAACGGCCTTTTGAACTTATTCTAGGGCATTATGAGTACAAAGGATCTTTATATGAGCATCAAACGTAATTTTTATTAATTGATGAAAAGTTTCAATGACTGACAAAACTTCATCCCGAGACTTAAAGTCTACCCAAATCATGCGAGAGATATCATCAATGAAAGATAGAAAATATCGAAAGCCATTATATCTTAACTTTTTAACATGATCCCAAACCTCCTAATGAATAAGATCAAAAGGACGCTATTGTGACTCAGAAACAAAATGCGATGATGCTTGCCTAATTGACATGACTGACACTCTAACGACTTCACTGATGCTAAGCCTAGAACAAGCTTTTGAAGACTCTGCAAAGACGGATGCCCATAGCGACAATGCCATTGTAAGGGAGAGCAGTTGAAAACGGTAGATGGAATCTAGTGAGCAGGGTGACCACCTTTGAAGAAGTAGAGATCACCTTTCGTAGATCCTCCACCAATCTTCTTCAAACTCCTGGGATCATGTAACACAAAGAAAAAGTCTCCAAATATTACCAAGTATTTCAATTAATTAGCCAGCTTACAGCGAACATCAGGCTAAAACTTAAAAGTAAAGTCTAGTACATAATGCACAGACTGTAAAGTCAAATCAGATGATGCTTTTATAGTCCCACAAGCCCGAATGCGCCTGATAAACCCATTAGCAAGTGTTACAGAAGAATGTAGGATATACGAGTCAGAAGAGAGAAGCATAGTTTGTATACCCGTCATATGCTGAGAGGCTCCGGAATCCACCACCCATGTAGAAGATGGATAGGAGGCAGAAAGTGAAGTCCATTGGTTACCTGTATCTAAAACCAAATTGACGGAGGAGCCAAGGGAAGCCTGCTGGGTAGGCTGAAGAAGACGATCTGATTGCATTTGTTTAGAGGTTCCAGATTTAGATGCTCCCAAAGAAGTAGTCGTATAATGTGCGCCACCAATAGGAGGTTCCGTGCTCAGAATAGCGCTTTTCCTCTGCATGTCCAAGTTTCCCACAGAACGTATATTTGTCCCTAGGACGATTGCCTCGTCGTTAACCATCACGTCTTCCACTTCCTTTGGTGGCAACAATAAGAGAGGCATGATTGTTAGAGTGTTGTCCTCCTAAAGTATTAGAAACAGACTCGAAGGAAGATTGTTGAATCCTCACAAAGGCTTCTTCAAGACTTGGTAGTTTGTCTATGGCAAAGATAACACTCTTAGCTGAAGCATAGATAGGATTTAACCCGGATAAGAATCTTGCCATTACTAGATCATCTATATATTTCATCGGATCACTAGTCTTTAGTGAATGGTAGAAATTGAGTTCCTGAGAGATGGATTGTATAGCACCAAAATAATCCTCCAGAGAGCGACTATCTTGTCTTTCTACAAAGAGACGATCATAAATAATATAGAGACAGAGAGCATTCTTCTCGTGAGAGAAGTGTTTCTTTGCAACTTCACAGGTTGTTTGGCTGTGGAGTAGAACATAAACCTAGAAGCAATCTAGGGTTAGATGCTATTCCATAACTAGGACTTCACCAATCCGTTATACAATCTGCAAAGTAGAGTAGTCTTTGCTACTTTCGTCAGGAGGCTCTGACTCAATAATATCCACCTCTCGAGATTCAAGACCGGCGTAGATAACATTCATCCAGAGGAGATCATTTTGTGAATTAAGCTGCATAGTAGCTATATGAGATTGATCATTGTAGATGATTATAGCGGAAGCAACTGGCTTTTCGTCTCCCATAGTAAGATTGGATCAAGATAGTCGACAACACGTCGTGTAGAAGACTTGACACGCCGTGTATGGCACTGACGCGCCGTGTTCAGATGTCAACACACCGTGTCGGTTGGCAAAGACCGAAAGTAGACTTTCTGAATCTCTTCGACACAACTTGTATAAGCAGGTGACACGCCATACATCCATCGGAGGTGTAAACCTCAGTAGTTGTTAACACACTATGTCACTTAGGGACACGCAGTGTCACTTAGAGGACACATTGTGTAACTTGCGATCTGAGCAAAACCTTGCTCCGTTAGGACGATCTCTGGACTGCAATACTTCGTGTTGGTTGGACAACATGCCGCGTCGCCGACGGCTAATGCACGGTCTAGACGGGAATTAGCTCTGTCAATGAGGTAGAAGACCCTGGGAAACGCATAAGGGAGGGGTGACATGAATTAGCACCGTCACACCTATATTAATAGACGATGCACAACTGACGCATCAACAACCCCTAAAGAACTTAGGCACTCATCCACGTACAAGGACTACGTGGAGAGGAAAGAAGCACGAGAAGGGAGTTGTTCCTCCTTCTCTTTACATGATGGAATGGGCGGCTCTCCTCTCCTTTAAGGAGCCACTGCTTTTCTAACAAGGAAGAGGTACATAAATAGAAACTCTTTTCTAACAGAGTGAATGTATTGATTAGCACACCCTTTTTCTCCAAAACCATCTACAACATTTTGCTGGGTACTCAATCATAAGCCTTTTCCAAATCAATAAAACCCATACGAAGATCTCTTTTGCTTTCTCTATACTTCTCTATAAGCCTCCTTATCAGAAAATATCATCTGTTGTAGATCTTCCAGGCATGAACCAAATCGGTTGTCTGATATCTGCATATAGATCAATAATTCTCTCCCGAAGTTTCATAATGTCAACTTGATACGTGTAGTTTGTGCAACTTTAAACATCTTCTTTATTCTTGTTGAAGCAGACTATAGTACTATTTCTCCACTTGTCCGTCATTTTCTTGGCCTTCGTAATCTTATTAAAGAAATTTGTTAACCACATAGCTCCTTCACCCCCACACTCTTCCGTTCATAAATAGGAATACCGTGTGGTCCGCATGCTTTTCTTATTTTCATATTTTCATATTTTCATATTTTTTCAAAGCATTCTTGACCTCAAATACCGAAACTCGTCATGTGTGAATGATATCTCTTATATTCATGTCGCACCAGTCTTTTAAATTATTCACAATATCTCCATTGAAAAGCTTACGAAAGTAGTTTCTCCATTGGTTCTTGATATCATCATCCTTCTCCAACACTTTACCATCTTCATTCTTGATGCATTTTACTTGACTCAACTGTCCCTCCTTTCCTTTCTCTTATACGAGCCATTTTACATATATATCCTTTCCCATTCTCTTGTATCCAGCTTCTTATAAATCTCTTCAAAGGATCTATACCTTACCTCTTGAACAACCTTTTTAGCTTCTTTCTTTGCTTGCTTGTATCTCTAAAAAGTTGCATTATCTCTAGATTTGGGCAAGCTCCTACAAAATATTGAGTTTAATAGCCTGTTGTACTACATAATTCCACCACCAAGGTTCTTTTTGTGGAAGCACACACCATATGGACTCTTGTAAAACCTCTTTAGCAATTTTTTTTATGTGGGAGCTCATATTATGCCACATAAATATAGATCCAAATTAGTTGATTCAGAGCTAAATCAGATCAGTTTTTGTCTGATTTAGGTTGAATTAGATCTGATATCAATTATGTCTCATTTATGATTTATAACAATTTAAGTCTGAAGTAGGTATGATTTATATAAATTTAGTTCAAACTAGGAGAATTTGGGCCATTTTAAGGCATGCCACTTTATGATTCTGGTCACGCCAAGTGAAAGTAATATTACAAGTCTATATAGTAGTCTAGGCATTGTAAACACATCTATAATTATTCTATCGAAAGACAACATAAACACTAAGTAAAACTCATCTGAGAGTAAATGTAAAACTAAGTAAAACATACCAGATATTCTTTTTTAAAAATTGCCTAGGAATGTCTAGACACTTGAGCTTAACTGCCTAAGAATGTCTAGTCACTTAAGCTTAAATGCCTAGCGCCTAGTCACCTTGGCTATGAATAGTGAAAGGGCAGGGTGCACGAGAGGGTAGGATGGGAAGAAGGGCAGTTTGCTGTATGAAAGGAGAGGGAATTAGGAAAGAAGGGGGTGTCTTTTAAATGAAAACACCCTTTTTGGTCAATTTGTGTAACAAGTCTACAATAAAAGAAAAGAAGTGGGCTCAATGTAAAAAGAAGTGCCCTGGGCTAATTTTTTAGAATAGAGGGACGGGTAGGTCTGTTTTCCTGATGCGCGTAAGAAATATGGTAGGATTTGGTTGGAATTCTTTTTCATGGTGAGCTTCTGACATAAAAAAAGATTGTCTGGATGGTTTTTGGTTTGTGCCGAAGAACAAGACACTACGAAGAAAGTGTGATTAACTTGTCTAACCATATTACCTCTACCCATTAACCAGCCAACATAGTTAATTAGATCATATTTGATAATATGCATACCTTGTAGAAATAAGGATTGAAACCATCTAAGCCTGGAGACTTATTTGTGCCTATACTCCATAGTCCATCCTTTATCTCTTGTTGATTCACGGTCTTGTAAGAATATTATTGTGGCTCCATGTGAGCTCAAATCGCTAATCTATTTTGTCTTCTTTAAGATCTTCCTTGAATTCTTTATTGTAAAGTGTATTGTAGAACTCTATGGCTTGCTTTTCAAGATCTTCTTGCTTGTTCACCACTTTTCGTTCTTTGTCTACTTGCTGAGGAATAATATTTGTTGCTTCTCTTCTTTTTACTGTAGAATGATAATGGTTTTGTGTTCCTGTCACAATCTTCCATCCATCTCTCTGCTTCTTTGCCAACATAATTTCTCCTCTGCCTTTTTCAGATCTTCTGGCATTCTTTTAACTTCTTCATCTCTCTGGATCAACTCTTGTTCATAGGATCACATAGAACTTCTTTCCTTATCACAACACACTCTTTTTTTGTCTCAACAAGCATGTTTCGAATATTAACCTCTGATTTTGCCCAGTTCTTCAAAGCAACTTCAGTTTTCTTAAGCTTTTTATGAAAAGTATACATAGGATTACCTGTCACCTGTATGCTCCAGCTATCTTTAATGATTTCCTCAAATCCATTCTAGTCTGCCCAGTAATATAAGAACCTGAAAGGCTTCCTTTTCTACTTTTTTTCCAATAAACTGCATCAGAATGGGGACATGATCACTTAGTTCTGACCCTCCTACCTTCACTTAAGATTTTAGGAACATCTACAACCAGTCATCATTCATATATACATATGGGATTAAAAGAGGCATTCTCTCCCCCTCTCCAATGCCTGTGACGGAGGTCGAACGTCCAGGAGGGTGGTAAACCAAGGCGGCAACTAGGATTCGAACCCGGGTCCCTTTGTTAGGGGACACCGTGCTCGACCACTTGAGCACTCCTTGTCGGCTCATTCATATATACATATATAAGGGATTAAGAGAGACATTCTCTCTCCCTTTCCCATGCCCGTGGTGGAGGCCGAATGCCCGGGAGGGTGGTAAATCAAGGCGGCAACTGAGATTCAAACCCGGGTCCCTTTGTTAGGGGACACCGTGCTTGACCACTTGAGTCACTTCTTGTCGGCCATATATACATATATATGTATGTATGTATGTATATATACATACATATCAGATACATGTAACTAATAAGGTCACAAGACATGCAACTTATTGAGTAAAAAGTAGGAAAATAATTAAATATAGTTGAGCAATAACAATGGACTATCGAGAGAGTGGCGGGTTGGAGGTTTAATATATGTCAGGAGTTTTGTATACATGGTTTGGTAAAAAAAGAGCAAGCGACTCAAAAGAAAAAAATGGTAAAAATCGTGAAAAGTCATGAAAAATCGTATAAATAGAGAAAACGGGATAAATCGTGAAAAGTCGACAAAGTCAGCAACTGGCGTATTAACTGTGCTAAACATTTGGGAGCCTATAAAATCACAGAAAATTGCCGATTTTTCGCAAAATTTGGAGACTTTGTTACTATATATATATATATATATGAAAAAATATGTATATATGTCTATATGTATGTATATATGTGAGCGTGCACGTGTACACACACATATAAATAATTATATACACACAGATGTATATATATGTAGATATATGTAATATATGTATATATATGTCTATATATGTGTGTGTGTATATACATATGTATATGTATATGTATATATATACATATGTATATGTATATATATATATATATGTATATATACATATGTATATATATACATATGTATATGTATATATATATATATGTATATATACATATGTATATATATATGTATACACACACACAGACATACATATGTAGTAGATATGTGTATATATATACATAGATACATATATGCGTGTGTGGGTGTGTATGTGTGTGTATACTACTACCCCAAGTAAATTGAATTAGCTGGAAGTAAATGAGATGAAGATTGAATTACAAAAAAGAGGCAACAAGAAGTCAAGAAGATTTGGTATCGAATAATACTGTAAGGCATACCTTGTAACTTCGACAATCTTTGAATTTCGCTACCTGAATTAATTAAGAAAACAAATACATGACTTAAAAATAATAGAAAAAAAGAATGTCATTCATTCAATAGTTCCACTTTTCTAGATAAAATCCCAAAATGTATACCCCATTATCCAATGTATACTCCATTATCCAATCGTATATGATAAATGCCAAATTGGTATGTTGTTGCTCCGCAAAATAAAAAGATGAGAGGTATAGTATTATTATTATTGTGCTAGACTCAAACTCAGTCACTCATGTAAAATCATCAAAAAGACTTGTAAGTAGAGATATGTTTGTTTGATGTCTAAAACAGTTACACGACACTCTTTTATAGGATAAGAGAGTAGGTGAATAACATAAACAATAGATATAGGATGAAAGAAAAAGCAAAAGACAAAGATAGGTTTAAAGCATATATAGCATAAGGATATATATATATATATCTATCTATCTATCTATCTATCAATACTCCCCCTCAAGCTGAAGTCGTGCATGCCCAACCTGTCCACTAGAGTAGAAAATCGAGATTTTGGAACCAGCTTTGTGAAGATATCATCAATTTGATCTTCTGTCTGGATATAAGGAATGAAATACGACCTGACATAAAAGATTCCCAGACAAAGTGACAATCCACCTCTATGTGTTTGGTGCGTTCATGAAAGGTCTGATTGCTAGAAATAAAAATGGAGGTTTTGTTGTCGCAAAACATAGGAACAAGTTCTGGATCACGTATATCAAATTCTTTGTGAAATCCTTGGACGCACATTAGTTCACAAGTAGTATGAGCCATGGCTCTATACTCAGCTTCTTCACTAGATCGAGCAACCATAGTTTATTTCTTACCGCGCCATGTGACTAGAGTTCCTACAATAACCAATGATGGACTTTCTATCACTTCTACGACCAACATAGTCGGAATCATAGTAATCACTGAGTTTATAGTGTCCATGTCGCGAGTATAGTGATCCTTTTCCTGGAGAGTTCTTTAGATATTTAAGAACGTGACAAACAACATCCCAATGACATTGTCCAAGTTTATCCATATGCCTATTGACAAGCCCTATAGCTGAAGTAATGTCATCTCTGGGGAGATAAATCATCTTACCAACCAATCTTCTGTATCGATGGTTATCAGGATAAGGTGGAGATGACTCATCATCGCAATTTGTATTGAGATCTAGAGGGGTACTTATGGGCTTAGTTCCAAGCATGCATGATTCTTTTAAGAGATCAAGGACATACTTGTGTTGTGAGAGACATATTCTAGAAGAGAATTGGGAAACCTCAATTCCCAAGAAATATCTGAGTTTCCCTAGATCCTTTGTAACAAAATGCTGTTCAAGGTATCTTTTAATTGCTTGAATACCCTTTATGTTGCTTCTAGATAAAATATTGTCATCCACATCTACAATCAGAATGACAAGCCCTGAAGTAGTCTTTTTATGAACACACAATGATTAGAGTGAGCGTCTAAAGTTAAATTTATGGAGAGTCTGACTTAATATGTCAAATCACGCTCCAGGGCTTTGCTTTAGACCACATATAGCTTTGCGAAGTCTACAGACTTTGGAACACTCCCCCTGAGCAACAAAACCAGGTGGTTGCTCCATATACACTTCTTCATGCATGTCTCCATATGAAAAACATTTTTGACATCAAGTTGATAAAGTGGCCAATCATGATTGGCAACAACAGAGATAAGAACCATAATAAAATTTAGCCTAGCAACATGAGAGAAGGTTTCAAAATCATCGACTCCATAAGTCTATGTATATCCCTTTGCAACTAAGCGGGCTTTCAGCCGCTCAATCGTACCACCTGACTGATATTCCATAGTAAATATCCAGCGACAACTGACAGTAGAGCAATCAGGATGATGATCAACAAGATCCCAAGTCTGTCGATCACGAAGAGCATCCATTTCAGCTTCTAAAGCTTGGCGCCAGGCAGGATTTTGCAATGCGTGAGTGGCATTCTTAGGAACAGAAATAGCAGTGATAGCTGACGTAAGGTTAGCAGTAGAGTAGAAATTACTAATAGAATGCTTAGTACATGAACGAACACCTTTCCATAGACTGATTGGAAGGTCCAGAATGGAAGTTATTTTGGAGGTGTTATGATCTGCCGACGGAGAATGTGGTTGTTGAGGGGCCATAGAGCGAGCTATAACCTCGGGTCTTTGAGAGGTGGAGTGAGAATTGAAATGTCTTCAGGAGGAACATCTTCCACAACATGGGGGAGCGGAGTAGGATGTAGTAGATCACTAGATAAAGAGGACCCACTCTCATAATAGTACAACATATGTTAAAAGAATATCACATCAGCACTGACAAACCACTGTCGAGTAGAGGGATCATAACAACAATACCCTCTTTGAGTTCTAGGGTACCCCAAAAAAGTGCACTTAGTAGATCTGGGATCCAGTTTTGTTAACCATGGGCAAAGTTTTTTAACACATGTATTTCCAAAGATGCAGGGAGGTAAAGATAAAAGTGGGCATCTGGATAGAGAAGAGTGTATCAGACTTGATTTTTCAAAACCGACAAAAGCATCCAGTTAATCAAGTAACAAGTAGTAAAGACAACCTCAGGCAAAAATCTTTTTGGGACATGATAGTGAAGAAGGATGGCACGAGCAACTTCCAGAAGATGGCAATTTTTCCTCTCCTCCACACCATGTTGTTGTGTTTTGTAGAAGCACAAAGTCTGATGGATGGTGCCCCAATTAGTACAAAATAGGCCAACAAATTTTTGCATATATTCTAAAGCATTATCAGCGTGAAAGACTTTGATAGGTTATCGAATTGGGTTTTAATTTCAGCAAAAAAGGTAGCATAGTATCCAGAATGTTGCTGTGATCTTTTAGTAAAAACATCCAAGTTGCTCAGGAGTAATCAACAATGAAAGTCATAAAGTATTCAAATCCAGAGATACTGGTTACCGGAAATGGTCCCCATTTATTATCATGCACTACATCAAACAAATTTTTAGAACTAATGTATTTTTTCTTAGGAAAAAAACCCTAGTTTGCTTGCCAAACTGACACACTTCACAATGAAAAACTCTCTCCGATAGCGTAGGAAGCAAGCGCTTCAGCTTAGCAATAGGAGGACACAGACGATAGTAATTTGCAGTCTAGTCACTGAGGAAGATAGCAGAGCAACAACAGATTGTGGCGCATCCAGGTAATACAAACCATCTGTTTCCTCGTGGCCCGAACCAAACCTCGTCGTTGTGCAGATATCTTGAAACACAAAACCCTCAAGATCAAATGTGATAGAGCACTTATGGCTCTTTACAGTTTTACTCACAAACAAAAGATTTAAAGGAAATCTTGGAACATACAACACATATTTCAAAGGTAAATTATGAGAGAGAAATCCTCCCAACGCTTTGCAAAGGATTCTGAGTTCCATCAACCACTGTAACTGGTGGAACTTTGGTTGTTTTAGTTAGATCAAAAAATAAGTTAGAGCAACCAAATATGAGCATATGCACTCGAGTTAATAACCCATTTATTTTATATCATAAGTGGCAGAAGCAGCAAGTAATGCGGAAGAACCTCCATCTTGATTAGCAGTTTGCAAAGGCAGTCATGCTTGAAGGAGTTTCTTAAACTCAAAGCGCATCCACTCAAAAGTGGACAGTATAGAATTGGAGGCAATAGTGGATGGATCTTCAAAAGTGTTAGTGGTGATTTGGTTTGCCCATGTGTTTTCACAATGTTTAGCCAACAACGATCTTCAATGTAGTTGGTACGACCACAAAAGTTACGGAATATGTTCCTTGGAGGAGGTTGTCCACGTCCAGATCTAGGTTTAGGAGGACCACATCTAAGACCTCCAGAAGAGAGACCTCCACCTCCACCATGTCCATGGCCACAACCTCGGCCAGAGTCACTAGAACGAACCGCAGGGGTAGAATTCTCAGAAGATGCACACATGGTAGGGATGACATTGAGGGAAGCCGCTGGACTCTTTTAAGAACACCCCATAGACATAGAGTAAGTAGGGAATCACTAGATAAGATCTGATCAAGGACTCCAGAAAAGGTATTAGACAGTCCATCCAAGAACTGAACTAACTGAAGTTCATTGCGTTGGCGCTGGTCTTCTTTAATATCAGAAGACAGAGGATGATAAACCTCGTATTCATCCCAGAATCTGAACACTAGTTGTAATAATCCTCCACATAACCATCAATTAGCTATTCTTTCTTGGCAAGATTCTTGAAGATCTCAATCAACATTTTCAGATTCTAATGGTGAGAGTAAACATATGAAACTGGCCCGACAAAGCCTTAGAATTTTGGTGGCAAAGAAGAGATTGACTAATCTTTGGTTTGACGATGTTAACCATCCATGTCATCACACTCGTGTCGCCTTTGGTTCATTGAGCATGGGCTTGTTTAGCTTTCTCATCAGCCATATCAGGAGGAGGCGTCGGTGCCTCAGAAGTGATGTATGAGTGCCATCCTTGGGCTTTGACATAAAGTTCAAAAGAAGTCGACCATAGATGATAGTTGAAGCCACTCAGTTTTATGGTTGTAAGACATAGCGACCTGGGAGGATTAACAGACACCATGGGTTAAGGTGTGGCGAAGTGCACAAAAACAAACGAAAAGTAGTGTGACACAACACACTAAGCAAAACCAACAATAAATGATCCAAATTGCTGGACCATATGAACCCACACATGGGCAACATAAATAGGAAAGAAGAACCTACACCACAGTCATAATTCACCATGTGGCTTAGGAAGAAGAAGAGCACCTTCGAACGCATCTATAGGCTACACGTGGAAGGGTTTTAGGAGAGATGAAGGAAGGTGGAGAGAGATAAAGGGAGCTAGAGGGAGGACATGAGGGGAGGTGACAGTTGCAGGGGGATGGAGGGGGCGGGTAGGGGAAAAGGAGGGGCTGACAAGCGGTATAAAGGAGGGATGGAGGGAGGATTGGCGGTGACAGGGAGAGAAGTAAAGGGAGAGAGGGGGTGCAATGACGATAGAGAGTGGGGTGGTTACGACAGTGGGCAGGGGTTGGGGGGAGGGCGGCGATAGAAGAGGGAGGAAGGGGGGTTTGGACGACGACAACATGGAGAGGAGAGGAGTGGGGGGCGGAGACAGAAGGGAGGGGGCTAGGACAGGGGGGGGGCAAGAGAAAGAAAAGGAAGGTGGAAGGGTGGCGGCTATGAAGGGAAGCGTAGAGTTAGGGTTAGAGGGGAAGGTTGGGGAGGCTAGGGTGGATTACAATTGTCTAATACCATGTAAGTAGAGTAATGCTCATTTGATATGTTTAAAATTACAAGGCCCTCTCTTTTATAGGATGAGAGTGTAGGTGAAGAACTGAAACGATAGATACTGAACAAAAGAAAAAGCAAAAGACAAAGATAAGTCTAAAGCATAAATAGCATAAAGCATATATATCAATAAGACTAAAACTCAAATGGCTCTCCATCGTTAGCTTAGGTTCCTCACCATCACCACCTTCATCATGACCATTTAGTCCGTCCTCCATAATTTCCTCCTCTTCTTGAATATCAGCATCATCAAGTCTCCTAGACCCTTGCTAGTCCCATGTATTGTAGCATAAAATTCTTCCTAGCCTACTCAGTCGATATGGATAATCAGTAGCTCGCATGGCAATATCAACTTGGCTCAATGTAACACCTTGTGCCATGATAGGATCTTTTGGGATTGTAGACGTAAAATGTAAAACAAAGGAGGAGATGAGGATGCTTGTGGATGAGAAGATGAATATAGAGGAAGAGTTGATGAGTCCCTCTTTGATCGACCGTCAGAAGGAAAGCTTTCCCCTGGCAACATGATCTCTCTTCAACACGAGAATGCGTGTAAAATGTGAGTTGCGCTGTGCACAGGGAGTCAATGGGTGTTGGAGAGTTTGGAAGGTTGAACCTTTTAGTGGGGCATGGATTTACAAAAAAAGATTAATTATCGAGCCTGGGCCTGTTTACAACAATAAAGCGGTCACCTAGGTGGCCCAGTGTCCGCCCATGCAAGCTAGGTTGCCTATAGGCCCTTTCGCACTAGGAGGTCCCCTAAACATACCTTTCGCACTAGGGAGTCAATGGGTGTTGGAGAGTTTGGAAGGTCGAACCTTTTAGTGGGGCATGGATTTACAAAAAAACGATTAACTATTGAGCTTGGGCCTGTTTACAATAATAAAGCGGTCACCTAGGTGGCCCAGTGCCCGCCCATGCAAGCTAGGTAGTTTCCTATATGCCCTTTCACACTAGGAGGTCCCCTAAACATACCTTTCTATTAGGAGGTGCTCTAGACGGGTCCTAAACATGCCCTATTATTAAGAGGCCCACCTAGGCGTCCAACTCAACAACTATGCCTATGTTGTCGGGGGGTGTTTGGGGGAGCCTTGTTGACTGGGAGACAACAACTTCTACTTTAGCCAACTGCTTGACTATTGGGGGGGGGTCTAGATGGGCCACCGTGTTAGCGGTTGCAACCGACGACCGTCTCCACTATGCTTGGTTGCTGCGATGAGTGGATTGCCTACTCCATGCGTTTGGTCAATCTATTCTTCCATTTGGCTGATAAAATAGAGGGCGACGGGTCAGATAGATCAGAGAGGGAGAAGATCTTATGTGGTGGATGAAGAAGGTTTATTCAGAGGAAGAAGAAGATTTGGGGGAGGGGGAAGATATACCAATGGGAACGATAGGAGAGAAACACACTGTTCTTGAGAACTTTGACTTTTTTTTACTTTCTGTTGAGATGATTAATCCTAAGCTAGGGTTTGGCATTAATTGATGGTGGATCACACCTCAGATTTTGGCTGTTTCAGTGGTGGTTTTGGAATATAGACCTAAGGTTCAGATTTAGGCTCTGAAACCAACTGATGTAAACCTTGTTGCAAAACCAAAATTCTTTCATCACATACAATGTGTTAGATAATGCCCTTGGGCGGGGTTTATGTTGATAACTTGCGAAAGCGCTAACCGGCTTATTTTTGCTAATGAATCAACTTAAACATGAATTAAAGTAATTTTTTTGAAAGCTTGAATTAAACTAATTAATTGAGAACTTATGGATAAGTCCTAACTGTCACATGTAGCTCATAAACTGAAATAATTGCAAATAAAACCTTTAGACTAAAACCAATAAAAAGACAACTAGATAAAAGGCTATTGAACAAATAAGTTGTGCTCTGATTAAGAGATGGAAATCCCTAACCAGACTCTGGATGAGCAACCTGTCCTGCATCGATGTCTAACTGTAAGTTTGTTGGTTTATACCCTAGGCCAAAGGAAGATGCTGTGATGCTACATCTAAAGTGAAATTTTTGTGTTGTTTTGAATCTTTAAGAGGAGATGAGGGCATTACCATTTGCGCCTTGTGTTGAAATAATTTACTAGATGATAACAACCATAACATGAGCTGTTAATATTCCTTGCTTCCCGTGTTTTGAAAAGTGGCCCAGGCGCCCGCCTGAGCGGCCAAGAGGCCTAACCGCCTGGTTCAGGCCTTGAGTGGCCTCTCAAGCGGTAGCCCATTGAGCGGCTGCCTGAGACCCGCCTAGCCCGCATGTGCGCCCGCCTGGGTGGCTGCTTTAGGCGCCCGCTTTTGACCGCCTATTTTCTAGGCGTTAGATTTTTGTATCGTTGCTTTTTTTTATTTTTTTTTTGTAGTCAAATGTTGTTGCTGCTACTATATGCTGACTTTCTATATGTGCATGCCTTACTATATGTGTATATAATATATTATACAATACTATAAGTCTCTAATAGTATGTAATACTTTGCTTCTGTACATTGTAAAATATGAAACATTACTGTATTATATATTCCAGTGTTCAGAAAAGCGGTATTCGGTGTACGGGCGGACGGGGTACTGAATAGAGTATATGCGGTATGCGGAAGTATATGCGGTTTTGGATTTTTTTTAATAAATTAATTATATATCAATATAAATTTATATATTAATCATATATAATTATATTTTACATCGAACAATCACATATGAGGACAACAAGAAGCAAAACTTCATTTGGAGTGTTGGCAAAGCATGACATGACATCAATTTGATTAACACAAGTTAAACAACCATTCTTATGTTATGAAATGTAAAGTTTGCCATAATCAATAAACATTAATAAATAAATAGAGGAAACTATAAAGTAATTATATTATATGCACCATGCAACTATCAAATTGCAATATAAAATGATGATAGTGCCAAACAATTTCATAGATTAGTATGGTATACTTTAAACAAGTTAACAATTAACAACTAGTCAATAAGAATTGGAAGAACAAGAAGACGAATGTATGGAGAAGAATTGAAATTATAATAATTTTGAGAATGAAGATGAGAAGGGAAATAAGATTGGAGAAGAAACCTATTGCTCTTTGTTAATATATGTGTTGCTTTATTTATGTTATGTTATTTTCCATTATATCTGGACCTTTATGTAATTGTTACTTTTCTATAAATAGAAGGGTGCACACATTGTGCAACCCTAAGCTCTCCAAATCTCATTGTCTTTCACATGGTATCAGAGCGGGCCGATCCACCTTAAACCTAATCCCTCTCTCTCTCCACCAACCCTAGCCGTCGCCACACTCTGAAATCTCCTTTTTTCCGCCGCTATAGTACTGCTACAGTAGCGCCACCGCTACAGTAACGTTGTCCACCCCTCCACAACCCTCCATCCACCTCTAATCCCCTAATAACCTCCATCCTTGTGGCCTAATCCACCACATGCCCCTCCGTCTAGCTCTGTTTCTCTTTCCGAAATCTCCGGACAGCCTCGGTAACTTTCCAGTTCTGGCACGTTGACGGCGTAACAAGCTTCATCCTCTCTGTCTGCCTGCACCTCATGGTGGAGTGACTGATCCTCTATGTTGGCGTAGGTTTTTTTTCTTCTCTGCTGCCCCTACGTGGGTTTTTTTTTAACGATCCATGCGTGGATCCTCTACCTTCTACTACTAGTCCATGTGTTGGACTTCTGCCTCTGACTGTTGACTTCTACTGCCTGTGCCTGATTGCTGCTGCCTGCCTGTAACTCTACGTCTGCATCTGTTTCTTCCTGATGGCGTCTACTCATGAAGATCTGCGACGTCAGGTGACAACTGTGAAGCTGGATGGGCGAAACTACCAGCACTGGGTGTGCTCTATGCAGATATATGTTAAATCACAAGGAAAAATGTCGCACCTGACGCGAGATCCACCACCCGTGCCTCCTGCAACATCCGATTCGAAGGATGTGAGCCTATGATGATTGGGTGAAGGACAACTCCACCGTCATGACATGGATTCTGAATAGTAGTGAGACCAAGATTAGTGTCACACTATTGTACCTGCAGACGACAAAGCAAATGTGGGATCAACTTGCCAGCACATATTCACACAGTCAAAATCCAAAGGTGTTTGATATCAACAAGCAACTCAGCCGTCTGCGTTTCTCTGGTTCTGAATAGACAGATTATTTCTCTACTTTCAAGGGATTGTGGGGGGAGTTGGAAGCCTACCATCCCTTGTCTACTGATCTGGCTACTATGCAACGACAGCGACAGGAGTTGCAAGTAGTCCAGTTCCTCTGTGGCTTACCTGATTCCTATGCCGGGGTGGTGGATCAGATTCTCGCCAGTGATCTGCTGCCTACTCTTCAGACTGCCTTTCAGAGACTACAACGCTTGCCTGCATCGTCATCTGAGACTCCTACTGATACTGGGGATTCGACTGCTTTTGCTGCGATGTCTGGTCGTGGTCGTGGTCGTGGACGCGGTCGTTCATATGATGCTCGTCCTCCTCTTGGTACTGGCAGGGGGAGGAATTCTGCGGGTCGTGGAGCATCCTCTGGATCTACTACTGTTGCTGCTCGTCCTCAGACTGGCCAACGCTTCTGCAACTTCTGTGGCCGGTCTAATCATGTTGAAGACAAGTGTTGGGAAAACTATGGTAAACCTACATGGGCCAATGCGGCCAGTGACACTATTGCTACTTCAGAGACACCTACCCAGCATGTTCTGTCTGATGACTCGGGTACTGCCACTGCGGATTACATTCGTGCTGAGGTGGAGCGCCTACTACGTGAGCGTACTGGCTCCTCTTCTACTGCCACTACAAGTGGAGCCCATGCTGCGACCTACTCGGGTTGTGATACTGCCTTCCTCAGTACTCCATCTTCTAGTGCTGGTAATACAAAATGGGTTATCGATTCGGGCGCATCGTCTCACATTTTTGGAAATCGAGCTTTATTTAGAAATTTATCTAGACTAGCTACTACTTCTGTCATGCTTGCTGATGGTTCTAAGTCTGCAGTTTCTGGGGTTGGAGATATTATATCTAAGTTTCTTCTGAAGTCGGCTTTATATGTGCCTCATTTTCCGTTGAATTTATTATTTGTTAGCAAAATCTTATGCAGCCTGCAATGTAGCCTGACCTTTATACTTGGTTCGTGTGTTTTTCAGGACCTTCGCACGAGGACGAAGATTGGTGGGGGGCATGAAGGATCTGATGGCCTCTTTTATCTGGATGATCTGCCAAGACTGGACAAGGTTGCATTGGCTTCTACTTTATCGGCATTATCTGCATCAGTTTCTGCATTACAATGACACTACCGTCTTGGACACCCTTCTTCTGAAAAACTAAGACATGTCATTTCTAGTGTTGACACTCATAAGTTTCAATGTGAATCATGTTAGTTAGGGAAACAGACTAGGGCTGTTTACCCTAAACGTCCTCAGAGTAGTAGTAAAAACTTTTTTGATCTTGTTCATGCTGATGTATGGGGTCCTTGTAATGTGCCTAATTTGTCTGGCTACAAATACTTTTTACTATTTATTGATGATTTCTCTCGGACCACTTGGTTGTTTCTGTTGAAAAGTAGGTCTGAAGTGCTGTCTGCTATTAAATTCTTTTTTGCTGAGGTGAAAACACAATATGCTCTGCCTCTTAAAGTTTTTCGTATTGATAATGCATTTGAGTTTGTCCAAAAAGATGTTGCAATGTTTTGTCGTTCTGTTGGCACTTTACATCATACTTCTTGTGCATATACACCATAGTAAAATGGAGTAGCTGAGAGGAAAAATAGACATTTATTAGAAGTTGCTAGAACTATTATGATGCACTATCATGTACCCAGATTGTTCTGGCCTGAAGCAATATTGACTGCCTTTTTCTTAATTAATCGGATGCCTTCCTCTGTGATTGGAAATAAAGTACCTATCCAAATTCTACAACCTGATGCACCCTTATTTACTGTACCTCCTCGGATTTTTGGCTGTACGTGTTTTGTGAGATTGCTTGGTCCTACTCATGATAAATTATCTCCCCGTGCTGAGAAATGTATTTTCTTAGGGTATTCTCGTACACAAAAAGGATATAGCTGCTATAGTCCTACTGCAAAGAAATGGTTTATCAACAGTGATGTTGTCTTCTTTGAGAATACCCCATACTACTCATCTAGCGGAGATAGTCTGGAGCCTGATATTATTGCTTCCCCTTTGCCTATTACTACTGAATGTGTGTCTGAGAATTCTGATCAAATGCCACCTAAGAATGCGACACCACCTCTTATTGTTTATCAGCGCAGGAACAGGCCTCCACCTGAACAAGTACCCTCCACTCAACACCAATCTCCTCCTCAAGAAGGTCCTGCCACACCTGAGGTAATTTCTGACCTGGATATACCTATTGCTCTTAGAAAGGGAACTCGTTCCTGCACTTCTCATAATATTGCTAACCATGTATCTACTGCACATCTGAGTATTCATGCTAGCAATTTTGTCTCTGCTTTATCTGCTGTCACTATTCCGAAAAATACTCATGATGCCTTGCAAAGTACAACCTGGACTTCTGCTATGCAAGAAGAGATGCGTGCTCTTACTGACTGACAAACTTGGGAGTTGGTGGATCCACCTCCTCAATGTAAGCCTGTAGGTTGCAGATGGGTATATGCTGTTAAATATCAACCTGATGGTACTATAGAACGGCTGAAGGCACGCTTGGTTGCAAAAGGGTATACACAGACTTATGGTATTGATTACTTTGAAACTTTTTCTCCTGTTGCCCGCCTTAATTCAGTCAGAATTCTTCTTTCTGTTGCTATTAATCTGCACTGGCCTCTGCTGCAATTAGATGTTAAGAATGCTTTCCTGTATGGTGATCTGCAAGAGGAAGTGTATATGGAGCAACCCCCTGGATTTGTTGCTCAGGGGGAGTCACACAAAGTCTGCAGGTTGAAGAAGTCTATTTATGGGCTCAAACAGAGCCCTCGTGCCTGGTTCGATAAATTAAGCAAAATTCTGATTGCTTTTGGTTTTCTGAGATCTCAAGTGGATCATTCTGTTTTTACTAAGAAGACCTCTACTGGCATTGTAATTCTTATTGTCTATGTGCCTATGTGGATGATATTGTTCTTTCTGGCAGTGACTCTATTGCTATTCAGGATACTAAAGCCCATCTCTGCAAGCACTTTGCTACTAAAGACTTGGGTAAACTGCGGTATTTTCTGGGCATAGAGGTATCCAGAACCTCTAATGCACTAGTGTTGTCTCAGAGGAAATATGTTCTAGATCTTTTATAGGAAACTGGTATGCTTGGAGCTAGACCTGCTGACACTCCTCTAGATCCCAATGTCAATTGGGATGATGATTCGTCTCCATCTTTTGTTGATAATAAAAAGTACAGGAGATTGATTGGTAAAATGATATACTTAACTGTGACTAGAGCTGACATATCTACTTCTGTGGGACTTCTTAGCAGGTGCCTAGATAAACCCAGACAGTGCCACTGGAATGCACTATGTCATATTCTGCGATATCTAAAAAAGTCTCCTCGCAAGGGACTTCATTATAGGAAAAATGGGCACTGCTCTCTAGAAGGGTATTCTGATTCTGATTATGCAGGGAGTCGGATTGACAGGAAATCCACTTCTAGCTATTGTGCCTATGTTGGAGGCAATCTAGTCACATGGAGATCCAAGAAACAAAATGTGGTTGCCAGATCTAGTGCTGAAGCTGAATATAGGGCTATGGCCCATACTGCTTGTGAGCTGCTTTGGGTACACTCTCTTCTGAAAGACTTCGATGTTGAGTCTTCGTCTGCTATACCCATGCACTGTGATAATAAATCTGCTATCTTTATTGCCAACAATCCTGTCTATCATGAGCGCACCAAGCATATCGAGGTCGACTGTCATTTTATTCGGGAATCTATTCTTACTGGCAAGATCTGCACACCTTTTACTCGATCTGAAAAGAAATATGAGACAACAACAATACCATATACATATTATGTTCCTTTCAGTTTGGAAAAGCGGTGATTAAGCGGCCGCATAAGCGGGTAATCAGCCTCATAATCGGGCCTGGTCCGATTATTGCTCCGCTTTGACATATGCGGGGTGGTCCCCTGTCCGAACCGCTTAAGCGGCCGCACAAACCGATTTCCTGAACACTGATACATTCTATAATACATTAATACATACATTATTGATCTAGTTATATATTGCATAGTGTATTTCTATATAATATGAAGCATTACTAAATTATACATTCTATTATACTTTACATATGTTATACATCTAGTTATCTATTGCATACTGTATTTTGTACCTTTCTACCTTATATAATACATTAATACATTCTATAGTACAATATATTCTATTGTTCACTAGATATTAATAAATTATACATTCTATATATTCTATTGTTTACGGCATAATGTACATTAATACATTATATACGTTTCTTCTGCTTATTGCATTTTAGTATATAAAGTTATAAATATATTTACTACAACAATAGTAATCTATTTGGGTATTACATCTATGTCAAAAACTAATTGGGTGTCTTATTTCGTTGTGTAGGGTGTCTATAAGTATAAAGTTTCCTTATAAATATATTACTTATATAGAAATATGTAACAATTTTCTATTAAATTATATAAGTATTTAAGTGCCCGCTTTTTCAAAAAGCGCCTGCCTGGCACTCAAGCGGTCACAAGGTGCTGTATGCACGCCTCCGCCTTCCCACTTTCTAAAATGAGACAAAACAGATTTGGGAAGCGTAGGGTTACACAATGTGTGTACCCTCATATATATTAGTGGAACAATTACATGTAGGTCCAAATAGAAAAGGAAATTAACAGAACAGTTTATAAAGACATATATTAACACACCCCCTCAAGTTGGAGCATAGATATCAATCATGCCCAACTTGTCCACAAGCGAGTTGAAATGCTTCTTGGCCAACAACTTGGTAAACATATCAGCAATCTGGTCTTTTGAGCGAGTGAAAGGAGTGCAGATCTTGCCGGATAAGATAGTCTCTCGAATGAAATGACAATCAACTTCAATATGCTTTGTGCGCTCATGATATACATGATTATTAGCAATGAAGATAGCAGCTTTATTATCACAATGCATAGGTATAGCAGCAGAAGATTCAACCCCGAAGTCTTTCAGAAGAGATTGTACCCATAGGAGCTTACAAGCGGTGTGGGCCATCGCCCTGTATTCAGCTTTAGCACTAGATCTGGCAACAACATTTTGCTTTTTACTTCTCCAAGTGACCAGATTACCTCCAACATAAGTACAGTGGCCTGAAGTAGATTTCCTGTCAATCTTACTTCCTGCATAATTAGAATCAGAGTAGCCTTCCAGAGAACATTGTCCATGCTTTCTATAGTAGAGGCCTTTGCCAGGTGATTTCTTAAGGTATCTCAGAATATTACAGAGGGCATCCCAGTAACACTGTCTAGGCTTATCCAGGTATCTGCTAAGAAGACCAACTGCAGTAGAAATATCAGCCCTAGTAACAGTCAGATAGATCATCTTACCAATCAGTCTTCTATATTTTTTACTGTCTGGAAACATAGGAGAAGAATCATCATCCCAATTAATATTGGGATCCAGAGGAGTATCAACAAGACGTGCACCAAGCATCCCAGTCTCCTGTAACAGGTCAAGAACATACTTCCTCTGAGATAATACAAGAGCATTAGAGGTCCTAAACACCTCAATGCCCAGAAAATATCGTAGCCTCCCCAGATCTTTAGTAGCAAAATGTTTGCACAAGTGTGCTTTAGTGGCCTGAATCTCAGAATAATCGCTACCAGATAGAACAATACATAAACAATCAGAATGACAATACCAGAAGAAGTCTTTTTTGTAAAGATAGAATGATCAACCTGTGACCTCAAAAAACCAAAAACAGTCAGGATTTTACTCAGCTTATCAAACCATGCCCGAGGACTCTGCTTGAGTCCATAAATAGATTTTTTTAACTTGCAAACTTTATGTGACTCCCCCTGAGCAATAAACCCATGAGGCATTTTTAACATCTAGTTGAATAAGAGGCCAATTAAGGTTAATAGCAACAGAAAGAAGAATTCTGACAGATTTAAGTCTGGCAACAGGAGAAAACGTCTCAAAATAGTCAATTCCATAAGTTTGAGTATACCCTTTTGCAACCAGCCGTGCCTTCAGACGTTCCACCGTTCCATCAGGTTGATACTTGACAGCATAGACCCATCTGCAGCCAACATGTTTGCACTCAGGAGGTGGATCCACCAACTCCCAAGTTCCTCTGTCAGTAAGAGCAGTCATCTCTTCTTTCATGGCAGTCATCCAGGCTGAGCTTTGTAAGGCATCATGGACAGTCTCAGGAAAAGCAATAGCAGATAGAGCAGCCACAAAGTTACTAGCATGAACACTCAGATGTGCAGTAGAAACATGATTAGCAATATTATGAGAAGTACAAGAACAAGTGCCTTTTCTGAGCCATTTAAAACAGATGGGTTCCCGAGCTCCCGGTGTCGTGGGCGGTAAGGCGACGGCGTTGCGCCGACAACCTTCCTCAGGAGATCTCAGGCCAGTCGGAGGATCATCGGTTGCTAGCACAAGTGCTAGATTTGCGACGACGGTGTTTGATACCCAGGCTGAGATACATATTCTGAATCCTCCGCTTGGATGGGAGAAACTAAGGCCTAGAATTACCGGGAGTCCATCAGATCTAAAGACCGTGGATGTTGTTTTGGTTGATGGTAAACTTATCTATCCTAAGGAGGCAGATGAAAATGCAAGCAAATGGAATAAATGTCTTATTGGGTACATCATTGACTTCTGTCCAAATATCCCGTTGCTAACGAACCACTTTGACTCTCTCTGGAAAACACGAAGTTTCTTTGAAGTGTTCGATAGAGGCGATGGCTTCTTTCTGGTTAGGTTTGACGAGCTGGAAGATATGAATGATGCTCTGAAGGGGGAATGGTTGGTGAAAGGAAGGCCGGTTGTCCTTAAGAAATGGAAGCCTGGGGAGGATTACAACAGATTCATCTTCTCCGACATTCCAGTATGGGTTGACATTTTGAACCTCCCAACTGAACTATGGGACTGCAGAACATTTAGTAGGATTGGTTCGCTATTGGGAAAGCCTGTGAGGATGGACGATGACACTGTCAACTTGAGGCGTCTTGATGTTGCCAGGAAACAGGTTCTGATGAACAAGGATGCTAATTACCCAAAGAAGATTACTATGAGGAGTGACGTAGGGGAAGAACATACTATCAGTCTGGACGATGACCTGTGGTTAGTTATGTAGCTAATTACCCAAATTTATTACTTCTATGATTGATCGGATTTTACATAATACTCAATTCATTGCTAGTGTTGCTGATTTCTCTGGTGAGCTGGTTTCTACCTCCATTGGTGATCACAAGAGAATTGTCTTAAAGATTGGTAACCCCAGGATCATGAAAACCCCTTTCAGATTTGTTAACGCTTGGACTCAAAGGCAGGATTTTATTGATAAGGTTAAAGATGCTTGGGCTATTGATTTTGATGGTTATAGTATGTTTGTTTTATATAGAAAGTTGGAATCGGTGAGGAATTCTCTCTTGAAGTGGAACAAAGAAGTGGTTGGGGACCTTTATGTTAATGCTAAGAAGATTAGGTTTCAGGCGAATGAGGCTCAAAGTGTGGCGGATCTGGATCCCATGAATGAAGGTAAAAGAGAGTTTGCTAATCTTCTTAGGAAAGAAGCTAATAAGGCTGAGTTGGCTGAAGAATCTCTCCTTAAACAAAAATCGAGGGTTCAATGGCTGAAGGAAGGCAATGCTAACTCGAATTTTTTTTACTCCTCTCTCAAGACTAGAAGACACAGGAATAGCATGAAGAGCTTGATGATTAACAATGCGAGCATTGCTAATTATGATGAGATCAAGAAGGCTGTCAAGGAGTTTTATATGAAACTTTTTAACAATAGTGATTCTGTTGGAGATGTTTGGAGAGGTAGTTGGAATGGGAACACCTTAACTACTGATCAAGCTAGGAAGATCATTGCTCCTGTTACCAGGAAAGAGGTTGATGATATTGTGAAAAATCTTAATTCTGATAAAGCTCCTGGGCCAGATGGGTTTAATGGGTGCTTCTATAAGGCTGCCTGGAGTGTTATTGGGGATGATACCTTTGAGGCTGTCAAGGAATTTTTTTCTAGAGGAACCATGCTTAAAGAAGCCAACAAATCTTTTATTACTCTGATTCCCAAGGGACAAGATTCTTCTCACATTACCAATTGGAGACCTATAGCCTTATGTAACACTTTCTACAAGATTGTTTCTAAAATCATGGCTAATAGAATGAAGCCTATCCTTCCTTCAGTTATTGATTGCAATCAGTGTGCTTTTGTTGGGGGTAGATCTATGAAGGATGCCATTCTTGTAACAAATGAGATCTTGAGTGATTTCAATAGAGAAACTAATAGTATGTGTATTCAAGCTGATGCGACGAAGGCTTATGATTCAGTGAGCTGGAAATTTCTTTTCTCTGTCCTTTTTAAGATGGGCTTCCCTTTAAAGTGGATCCGTTGGATAGAAGCTATTTTTTATTCCACTTCTTATCAAGTCCTTGTGAATGGTGAGCCTACTGAGACTTTCTATCCTATGAATGGGATTAGACAAGGAGACCCCTTAGCTCCTTATCTCTTTGTGATCGTGATGCAGGGGTTTTCTAACATGATGAAGAAAGGTGTCCAACTTAAAGAGTTTCAACCGATCAAAGTTCATAGTCTTAACCCTATCTCTCATCTCATTTTTGCTGATGACTTGATGATCTTCTTGAAGGCCACCACTGATAATGCTCAGTTTATTCGCAAAGTTTTGAGTGATTTTGGCATGATGTCTGGTTTGAAGCTGAATGTCAATAAAAGTTCTATAATTTTCAGTAAGAAGGCAAAGGCTGATTTGATTCTTGGGATCCTCGATATGCAAAAAAGGGAAGATAATGACTTGAAGTATTTGGGTATTCCTATGTTTAGGGGTAAGCTTTCAAAAAAACATTGTTATAGTTTGATTGATAAGCTTAAGAAAAGATTAGACTCTTGGAAAGCTAGATTGCTGAGTTTGGCTGGGAGATTGGAGCTTATAAAGTCGACTCTTTCTTCTTTGTATCTGCACTGGATTGCCTCTTTTCCTATCCCCTCTTCTGTGTCAGAATCTATTGATAAGATCATCAGAGATTTCTTGTGGGGTCAGTCTGAAGGTAGAAGTAATGTTCATCTGGTTTCTTGGGATAAAATCTCCCTCCCCTTTTCGGAAGGTGGTCTTGGCATTAGGAAATGCAGAGATATGGTCCGAGCTTGTGTGCTCAAGAATGCATGGGATTTGAATAATATGAAAGAGAGTCTCTGGGTGAATTTGATCAATGCTAAATACTTAAAGAAAGATACCTTTTGGAATATTGAGTCTTCCCCTAACTATTCTTGGTTGTTTAACAAGATCTTAGCTACTAAATTTACCCTCTTGAATCTTGTCAAGTTCAATATTGGGTTAAATTCTCAGTTTAAAGTTTGGAAAGTTCCTTGGGTTAATGGCAAGTTTCTTTCTGAGTGTGATGAGAAGCTTAATTCTATTAATACTGGGATTGGCACAGAAGTTAAGTTGAGTTCTATCATGAAGCTTAATAAGTGGTATTTACCTAATTCTAGAGCTGCTGGTCTGGTAGCTAAGGTCATTGAAGATAACAATATTAAGATTGGAAGTGTTGATTCCATTCTTTTTCTGGACAAATCTGAAGTTAGTCTGAAAGATGTTTGGGAAGCAACTAGAACCAAAGGCATGGAAAATCTGGTTCTCTCGTGGTTATGGAAGTGCAAAAGCCCCTAAAAATCACTCAAGCCAAGATTATAGTAGGTGAATGGGTATTACAGTGGTTTCTAGGTGTCATCTTTGTAAGGCTGACTATGAGAATACTTCTCACATATCTTTCCAGTGTGAGTACTCTTATAATGTTTGGAAGGCCTGCTTGGAGGGTGGTCTCATTAATTCTATTCCAGTTGATATGAATGAAGTGAGCCGTGTTAGTCTCAAATCTCAATACATAACCTGCTTTGCAGTATTGTACTTTTTATGGAATGAAAGGAACAAGAGGGTGCATAATAATGCTGCTAGAGAACCTGGTATCCTGATGAATTTGATTAAACAGGTGGTGGCTGATTTGAGCTGAAGTGGCTGATAGTGCTATGTTTTGAGGTGTTTGTTGGCCTTGTTCTGGGTCGTGGTTTTGTTAGTTTTCTCTCTTGGTGCTGGCTGCTGGTGATGGTAGAGTATCCACTTTTTGTGTGAGGCTCCCCTCTCACTGTTCTTGTTGTCTTTCTTGGTGGTGCTGTCGTTGTGGGAGGATAGGTGAAGGTCGAGTATCCACTTTTCATGAGTGTGAGGCTCCCCTCTCCCTTGTCTTTTCTTTTGTTTGGCGTTGGTTTGCTTGGCTATAGTTAGTGGCCTGGTTGTTGATGGTCTGGTGAAGGTTGAGTATCCACTGTCCTTTGAGTGTGAGGCTCCCCTCTCCCTTCTTTTTGATCCTCTGTTTGTGTTGGTTTGGGTTTGGCTGTTTCTGCATGCTCCTTGATCTTTTAAGCTGTTGTGGTCTTGCTGTTGGCTGTTGCTCCCCTCTTACTGTTCTCCTACAGTGATGGTTGAGTGGTCTGTTGGCTTCTTGTGGTGGGTGTTCGTGTTGTGGTTAGTTCTGGAGTTGAGGTGGTCTGTGCTGCTCCTCTCTCACTGTATTTAACGGTGATGGTTGAGTGTTTTGTTTCCCATGATGGTGAGGGGTTGGCGTGGTGGTTTTTGCTGCTGCCTACTTGATGCTGGATGCTTTCTCTATGGTTGGGTTGAGGCCTTTTTCTCTCTGCCTCTTGAGTTGTTCTTGGATGGCTGCTGATAGCCTGCATTTGGGACGATCTGTGGTTGTGTTGGAGGTTGGTGTATGATGTTGGAGGCTGCTGTTTGTTTCCTTGGGCCTTCTTGATGACACGCCATGAGATGTTGCTGTTTGGTGGTTGAGCTGCTGTTTCTTTTGATCTTTGTTGTGATCCTTTGGTGCTGTAGTTCCCTTCTAGTTCTGGTTACTGCTGCTCCCCCCTCATGATCTTCTCTGTCTGAATTGGTGATCTGCTGATCGGTGGTTCTGCTTATTCTTGATCAAAGTCGTGAGGCGTTTAGAATCCTTTTTGTGGGTTGGTATGCGCAGGTGATCTGGTTATGTTTATCTTGGTTGTTGAGGATTCTGTTGGTATCATCTTGAAGGTGCAGTGTATGCCTTTTCCAATTTCTCTGGAATTTCTTGGCTTTCTGAGGATGGTCAGTTTATATCTGTTAAGGCTGCTGTTGTGATGTTATGTACCCTGTGAGTAGTTGCGAGCCTTCTGTGATGGTGTTGTTTGAGGCTTTCATGTCTTTCTTTTTCTGGCTGCTGCTCCCCTCTCACTTTTATAAGTGATGGTTGAGTCTGTTTCCCTTCTTTTGAATGATGCTGTGAGTTGGGATGTTCATGATCGATGGTTCTCTTTTGTGGCTTGGTCTTCGCTGGTGGATCAACTCTGTATCTGAACGATGGGCTTTCTGGAGTGCTGCAGATTTGGTCCTTCCGTTGGCTTTTATCCCAGAGAATCCCCTGGCAGATGGTTGATAGTTTAGATAGCTTGAGTTCTTCTATTCTTTTGTATGTAGCTTTGTACAATTTTCTTTTCTCTACCTTTATTTGAAGGTGGTTTGTTTTGTACAGACTCTTAAAGAAAAAATACAAAAATAGCAACACGAGTTTTTACCGACAAAAAAAAAGTGCCTTTTCTGAGAGCAATAGGCAGATCTAAGTCAGATTGTACCTCAGCAGGAGTGAGACCTTCTTGAGGAGAAGATTGGTGCTGCATGGGGGGATCTTGAGTACTTTGGGACCTGTTCCTGCGTTTATACACAATAAGTGGAGTAGTAGTTCCAGCAGGTGAAGTGTCAGAGGTGCAATCACTCATTACAGGTAATGGTGCTTTGATTATATCAGAGTCCAGAGTATCTCCTTTAGCAGAATAAAAAGGCGTATCCTCAAAAAAGACAACATCACTACTCGTGAACCATTTTTTCCCAGTAGGACTATAACACCGATACCCTTTTTGAGTACAAGAATAACCCAGAAAAATACATTTTTCTGCTCTAGGAGATAATTTATCATAGTTTGGTCCAAGTAACTGCACAAAACAAGTAGAGCCAAATATCCGTTGAGGTACAGAAAACAGGGTTACATCAGGCTGGAGAACCTAAACAAGTATCTTATTGCCAATAACAGACAACGACATTCTATTAATCAGAAAACAGGTAGTCAGGATAGCTTCTGGCCAAAAATGTTTAGGTACATTAGAATGCAACATTATGGTTCTAGCAACCTCAAGTAAATGCCTATTTTTTCTTTCTGCAACTCCATTTTGTTGAGGTGTATAACCACAAGATGTTTGATGAATAGTACCGACAGATCGACAAAACAATTCAACTTCTTTCTGAACAAACTCCAAAGCATTATCGGTTCTTAGAATTTTAATAGGCATAGAATATTGGGTTTTTATTTCAGCAAAAAAGAACTTTATTGTAGATAGCACTTGAGACCGATTTTTCAACATAAACAACCAGGTTGCACGAGAGAAATCATCAATAAACAGAATAAAGTATTTATTGCCAGACAAACTTGGCACATGACACAGACCCCATACATCTGAATGAACAATATCAAAAATGTTTTTACTGCTAATCTGGGACCTTTCAGGAAAAATAGTTCTAGACTGTTTCCCTAATTGACATGATTGGCACTGAAAACTGTGCGTCCCTACACCTGAGATAACATGCTTTAATTTTTCAGAAGATGGATGTCCTAGTCTGTAGTGCCACTGCAGAGCTGAAACTGATGAAGATAGAGCAGAAGATAGCGCCAAGTTGTCAATCTTTTTTAATTCATCCAGATAGTATAGGCCATCAGGTCCTTCATGCCCCCCACCAATCTTTATCCTCGTGCGAAGGTCCTGAAAAGTACAAGTACCAGGAATGAATGTGAGACTGCAGTTCAGGCTACGCACAATTTTGCTAACAGATAATAAGTTCAGCGGAAATCGAGGCACATATAGAGCAGAGTTTAACAAAAATTGAGAAATTATGTCTCCAACCCCTGCTACAGCAGTCTTGGAGCCATCAACCAACATAATGGAAGAATTAGAAACCGGTTTAGATAAGGTTTTAAACCAGGACCGATTTCCAGATATATGAGACGATGCACCCTAATCAATCACCCATTTTTTATTACCAGAATCACAACCAGAATATGTAGTGGCATGAGCTCCAGAGGATGACCTAGTACGCTCGAGCAGTAGACGCTCCACCTCAGCACGGATGAAGTCGGCAGTAGTAGAATTGGATGCATCAGTAGCAGTAGGCTGGGATACTACCTCAGTGGTAGCATGGGCATCCGAAGTTGCATTAGCCCAGGCAGGCTTTCCATATTTCTCCTAGCATTTTTCTTCTACATGATTAGACCGGCCACAGAAGCTGCAAAACCGTTGACTAGTCTGAGGGCGTGCATCATTAGGAGGACCAGAAGGTGCTCCACGTCCAGAAGAACTCATCCCCCTCCCAGCACTAAGAGGAGGACGAGTTTCATGAGTACGACCACGTCCACAGCCACAACCACAGCTAGACATGGCAGCAAGAGTAGTGGTATCACCATTATCAGAAGGTGACTTAGAAGAAGATGATGGCAGGCGCTGTAGACACTGAAAAGCATTCTGTAGAGTAGGTAGTGGATCACTGGCCAGAATCTGATCCACAACCCCAGCATATGAGTCAGGTAAGCCACACAGGAACTGGACTACTTGCAACTCCTGGCGTTGACGTTGCATGGTAGCCAAGTCAGTAGACAAGGGATGGTAGGCCTCCAATTCCCCCCAAAGTCCCTTGAAGGCAGAAAAATAGTTAGTAAGATCAGATCCCGAGAAGTGGAGACGACTGAGTTGCTTGTTGATATCAAAGACTTTCTTCGGATTCTGGCTGTGAGAGTATGTACTAGCAAGCTGATCCCACATCTGCTTGGCTGTCTGAAGGTATAATAAGGTGACACTAATTTTTGTCTCACTGCTATTCAAAATCCAAGTCATAATAGTAGAATCATCTTTAACCCAGTCATCATATGCTTTGACATCCTTGGAGTCGGCGGTGGCATCAGGCACAGGAGGTGGATCACGCGTCAAATGTGATAGTTTCCCTTGAGATTTCACATAGATCTGCATGGAACAAACCCAGTGCTGGTAGTTTCTCCCATCCAGTTTATCCGTAGTAACCTGGCGATGCAGATCCTCATGTGAAGAGGCCATGAAAGGCAGAGCACCACTCACCGACAGTGAGAAGAACAAACAGGCACAGGCAGAACACAACTGCCTAGTTCCTCAGCTAGGCGGCAGTAGGCACAGAGGAACGACTGGACGGACCAGTTCCATACGGGCTACGCCGAGGCGCAGCAGAAAACTCGGCGGCTCAACGGCCAACACGGGTAGGTAGAGAACATGGTTGAAAAAAATACAACACACGTAGGAGTCAACCAGACGGAGAACCGCGGCGGCTGGATCACGCCAGAGGGGTGACGACAGCAACCCCTAGGCGCGGCGCGCTACCGGCCGTGCATAGAGCAGTGGCGGCGGCAGCAGCGCCCAACGGCGGCGTGACTACAGCAGCAACGCGCCGGCTGCAGGCGGCAGGTTGGGCGGGGGGGGGGGGGAACTGAGGGAGGGAGGGGAAGAAGGGCGGCGCCAGATCTACGCCTGCTCTGGTACCATGAGACAAAACAAATTTGGGAAGCGTAGGGTTACACAATGTGTGTACCCTCATATATATATTAGTGGAACAATTACATGTAGGTCCAAATAGAAAAGAAAATCAACAGAATAGTAAATAAAGACATATATTAACATTAAACATTGCTTGCTTCACATTGATTGCATTGACTACGACCCTTGACCTTGGAAATTTGGTCTGCAAGAAAATCTAATTTTGGACAAACACTAATATTCAAAGTTTACTAGAATCAAGGAAGAAAATGTCCGATTTTGATGCTGTTTCGGTGGCCATAGAAACATAAATTTCGGCAAATTTTGATAAAAATTTCAATAAATGTGTTCCTGTGGCGTTTTGACGACAAAATTAATGAATTAATTTATGAAATTTTACCAGAATGATCTACTAGTCTAGATCTACTCAAATATGTAATAATATATCATATTGGATATGTGGGGGGTGGGGTCTTGTCATTTGTGAGTGAATGACCCTTAGATGTTTCAATGAGCATTTTGATGGGGAATTTTGATGCCAATTTTCAATGGTGAAATCAATGAATCAAGCCATTATAGTTTGCAAGTACAATATATAGATTTAAAGACACAAAACTAAGCAAAAAAATATGCTCTAGGTAGTACATAGTATATGAGAAAGTAAAAAAAAAATCGATGATCTGCCTGTTTCGAGAGTTTCGATAGTCCATTTCGATGTCCGATTGCCAGCGAAACAGAAAAAATGGGCGAAATTTCGGCTTATTTCGTCGAAATTTTGAACATTGACTAGAATTAATTTCCAACGCTGGCTGATAGGTATAAAACCTAAAAAATTGTCTAGATCTAGAGCCTCCATTTCCCATAGACAAAGTTGCAATCTTAACTCGAAAATTGTTGTGGACAGCTCTAGAAAACTGCTTGAAACCAAAAGAATATGATATCAATGATAACATCCGAGAAACACTGTTAGTTGATAGTCATGGTCATATATAGACCCTAACTGCTCTGTGGTCGGAGTTAGTGCTTTTGGGGACTAAATGACAAAGATCTCCAATTCTCACTTATAGCTATAGAGGCTGATCTGTTCACTCCATCTGTTTGTAAGGGAATTTAGTACTTAACTGCATCGTGGCTCTCTCCGTAAAATCTGCATATTTTTCCAGCATTAGTATTTGTGGATATGCAAGACATAATATGCATCTGAAACAAGGTCTTCCGGATCTCCTTGACAGAAGCCAGAAAATATATCTGCTTGTTGGTATGTTGCTACAATCGTTGACAATCAACATAGTGAGAACATCATTGTTGGAGTCTTAATTCGCATTGATCATTGACAATCCACTTATCCTTTGGTGCAGGCAGTAGTAGAATATGTATATTTTGCTATTACCTATATCAATCATAGAAAGGCGATAGACAAAGGAGAAAGCGGGATTATCCAACTAAATAGTTGCACATGCAATCTGAGGAAGAAGCAACGTTGTATATGTATCCCCGCTCTGCGCTTTTATTGATGGCTGATTGAGTCTTTTGGCCAATGCTAAGAATAAGTCCTATTCCTTCCAAACCTGCAAATGTCTCAGACCTGTTGATGCTATAAGCCAATAAACAACACCTGGTAGCACCCAATCTATTATTGATGCCATGGAGAGGATACAACTTGCACAATTTTGAAAATGAGCCATCTTGTTAGACAAGAAATAGATGTTTTATACATACATTACAGATTTCTTGTTTTCTCGTTCTCTTTCTCTATATGCTTGTTTTGTCTATGACAGTTAATTGCACATGTAAATATGCCATTTGAGAAAAATTGAATAAAACATGGGATCCCCACGCTTACAGGGAAAAAAGACTTCAGATCTCACAGCCAGTTGAAAACCTATAGGACAACCAATTCTCTACCAATACCAAGTATTTATGTTCGGAAACTGGAAAAAATGAAGAATCCAATCTGATTGCACTTATGACGTGCTTTTGAGATCTAGCTGTTCCTGTTAGCACTCCTCTGTTTCTGAAATTCGTTTTCCAATTTGTATCAGTATTTAAATGTCTTTATATGCTGGAATAAAATTTATAACGGAACAACTTTAGTGGTTATGGAATCCATGGTGAAAAGGTCATTATCGAATACATTGGAAATCTACAATCTTACTTACAGGTTAGACACCAAATGCAGTAACATATTTCTGTTTCTGTAGGCCTTGGCGCATCTTCCTCGAGATAAAGTTCAGATAGCAACAAAGTTTGGTGTTGTAAAGATAGACATGACTGGCATGGTGGTATGCGGCAAGCCTGATTATGTGCGTGCGTGCTGTGAAGCTAGTTTGAAACGATTAAATGTTGACTATATTGATCTTTACTATCAACACCGTGTTGACACCTCAATATGCATAGAAGAAACGGTATCAACTTTTCCCTTGTGAATTTAAAGAGGTTTTGATTACCAATCAGTACCTAATTGTTCAATTCTTTGTAGATTGAGGAGCTAAAGAAATTGGTGGAGGAAGGAAAGGTGAAATACATTGGATTATCAGAAGCCAGTGCAGACACAATAAGACGTGCACATGCTGTGCATCCAATTACAGCTGTGCAGATTGAATGGTCTTTATGGACACGCGACATTGAGGAGGAAATTGTTCCACTTTGCAGGTTTAACCTGTTAATAGAAACATAACCCGGTACCATGTATATTGAAAATCTTAGCTAGGTAGTAGCATAGAGCCATTTTTCAGCTTTGTATGTTTGTGTCACAGCTCGAAACTTTAAACAATGGTTATTACCCTGTAGCTCTACGCAGAATGGGAATTATCATATACTATTTTTTCAATAAAGAAAATGTAAAATGAAATATCACCTGGAATTATTTTAAAATTAGCTCTTCAGCTGGACTTGAGGACTTTGTCTTCAATGTCACATGAACCAGGACTGCCTTTTCACTCAGTGCAAAGATAGGACTTCGTCTTCAACTTCAAATGAGCCAACAATGGCTTTTCATTTTACAAAATTTACTAGGAAGGACAAACATCTCAACAGTGATCAAAGTTTAGAGGATATTACAACTTCACCAGAGCCTGAATTATCCCCCTAGAGCAATGGGTGAACACTCCTCGGGGCATTGATTCTAACATTTTTCATATTGTGAAATAACGAGGTAGTGGGGAAAATCCTGTGTATATAATTCCTTTTAATAGATGGGAAACCCCTCTCTTATATTAAGGAGAGGAGGCAAGTAAGAGGACCAGACATAACCCTAACGGGCCAAGATATTTAGGCCCAATGTTGAAAAAGTGGGAAGCGGGAGACGTGCAAACAACACCGTGCAACTGCTTAAGTGGGCGCTTTTTGAAAAAGCAGGTGCCTAGATTCTTGTATGGTATTATGCACATATTTATATATAAAATATATATTTCCTAGTAACTTTTGTACATATCTAATCAGAAAATCAATAATTAACTAAGCATTAATCAATACTTTACTACTGACCGATTTTCAAGCACTAAAATCAGCAAGCAAAATAGTAATTGTAAATAACCAACCATGAATTTATTAATTCTTTACTACTAATCAGTAATACTAATCGGTAAAATAAGCAAGCATATTGGTAAATCAATTATTAATCGAGCATTTATCAGTACTTTACTACTAATCAATATTTCTATTCACTAAAATCTGCAAGCAATTCAGTAATTGCAAATAACCAACTATGAATTAATTATTTAATACTTTACTACTAATACTAATCAAGTAATCAGCATTGCAACAAAAAAGTATACTAGTCAGTAATACTGTGAAAGCACAAGGAAATCAGTAAAACTGATCAACTAGAAGTATAATAGAGTAATATCCATACAAGTATAAAAGCCACAAGGAAATCAATAAAAGTAGTCCAGTATCAGGGCCTCTAGCAGCCGATTTTCAGTTAGACGGGTCAAGGCGGCCACTCAAAGCAGCTGTTGAAACGTGAGCTTAGGCGGGTTGAGCGGCCCAAAAGCAGGTGCTTAATGGCCCAAGCGCCAGGCGGGCGCCTAAGGCCTGGATTAGATAACCAACACCTGTCAGCCCTTGAGCGGTCACTTGGGCCGTTTTAAAATATAGCGTTGAGGCCCATATTCCAAATGAACTTATTAGCTAAATAGACTAATTATACTTTCTTACACTCCCCCTCAAGATGGAGTACGGGTGAAACACATATCCAGCTTGGACATAAGACACAATCAGACAAAATAAAAATTTCACTCCCCATACAAATAATCTTCACTCCCCTTTAAATACTACTTTTTAACTAATAAAACGTGACACCTCCTTTGAAGTTGTGTTCAACAGCTGGAAATACTCAAGGTTTAGAGAAGGTCTTGTGCATTTGGAATGAAGAACATCTAGTAAGTGCAATCCAACACCACAACAAAAACTCACCGCCATCAATCTGGAGCAGGTGATCAAAGCACCACAACTACGCCATCTTCATTGGAAAAAAATGTGTGATTGGGATGAGAACAGTCAACGCATCCCGTGATGTAGTAGTAGAGGTATCTTCAAATCGTCTGAGAAGTGTCACAAATTAGACCAAAGTACAGAAGAGCACAAACATGCATAACATGGCATGAACATGGACATGATGAGATTACGATGTCTACCATATTGGATTCATAAATCCGACGTGTGAAGCAAGGGGCTTGACAGGAATGAAAGACACCAACAAGGAAAAACCCAAGTAGATCACCAGAAGCACCATATAAGACATAAATACTGTAGCTCGGTGAAGATAAATTTTAAACGAACATCAACCTTATAGGTTTAGTATTTGCAGGCTAGATATTCACAAGCTTTTAAAAAATCTAATATGAAAAAGCAAACATCCATCTCATGAGAATGCAACAAGATCGCCACAAGACTAACACCAGAGGGAACAAGTGCCTGGAATACGTGCATCAAGCTCTGTTCCGACGTGTCAATGTTGCAACTGAGATCCTTCAACACCACAAAAAATGTTTGTCAACTGGAATAAGCGCAAACAACCAACCTGCATGCATATCGTGACATGAACACAAAAAACATAATGTCATTGGGAAAGAGATACACCAATGGTGCACTAGAAGTTGCTAAAGATACACGATGCTTAGTGGAAGTGAGGCACCACAAAGACATTGGAAGAATGGATGTGTGGATGTATTGAAGAATAGTACGCTCCATGAGGATTAGAATAACATGGAATAATACATATAATCTCTCTCTCACTCTCCCGTTATACCCTCTCTCTCCTCTAAATCCCCCACACGCCAACGAAGAGAATGAGTAGTTCATGTGGAAAAGAGACACATGACCCCCTCCCCCATGGAAAGGGATCCACACCTGGGGGGTGGAAGGGTGGGGAATGAAATCTTCAGGTAGAGGTCGTTGTACTGCTAGGGGGCACGTCCGTCTAGTGAGCATAGTCACAAATTCGGTATTTGGGATACGTACGGTCGAGCTGAAAAATTCGGAAAACGCGAATTATGCAGAAAAATCGGATAAAAAACGGTCAACGTACGGTAAAAGTACGGTCAATTATTCGGAAAAAAGTCGGGAAGAAAACGTATATACACACACACACACACTCTTATATACACATGCACACATATAATTTAGGAAACATAATTCAATGATGGAGAGTAAGTCAAGTTGCTACAAGTGAAAATCAAAGTTGAAGATCAAATCGATGACCCCTAATATTTGCAATGTGCAAGTCAAACATAACAAATCAATATTCATTGAAAATCTAAAACAGGTGAAAAAATTCATAACTAATGGATTAATTGCAGATTTCAATTGCAAATAAGAACAAAAAAGAAATATCGGAAGAAGGGTACACACTTACAGTGGTCACAATGGGTGATTTCAAAGGAGGGGAATTAAAAGAACTGAATAAGGATGATGGAGAGAGGTTAAGAGGATACAGATTAAATGGGAAGTTGGAAAATCTGGAGAAGGGCCTAAAAGGATGTAACTAGCAAGGGGAAATAGTGGTAGGGGAGAGAAATGAAAGCAAAGCAATTAAAAGAAGGAAAAAGGTGGAGCTATGAGGATGAAGGGGGTAACACAGAAGTAGAGGGGGAGGAAGAAAAGTAAGCAGAAGGAAGATGACGAAGAAATGATATTGGAGGAAGAAGGGGAAGAAACAATAAGAGAAGATGGAGGCAGATGGGCAGAATATAATAGCAAGCATAAACAGGGAGAAGAGGGGAAACAAGGAAACAGAGAGGAAGAAATTTAGCAGCAAGAAGAACAGGAAGATGAGGGAACGATGGAGGAGCAAAGGGAAGAAGGGGCAGCACAATAGGAGGACGATAGATGTTTTGTCCTTTGAGGGATTGAGGGTTGCACAGAAAAAAATCCTATGAAAAAGGGGAAGCACGCAAACAGAACCCCTAGAGACAGACGTACAGAACTGTAAAAAATGGGAAAAAACGTATAAAACGTGTTTAAAACGGTATACGGGTATAAAACGCGAATAAAACGCGAACAAAACGTATTAAACAGTTTGGAGTTTTAAACGGGCTTCACATACGGGAGGGGAAAAACGTGTTTTAAACGCGTTTTTTCAATAAAACGACGAATATTGTGACTATGCTAGTGAGAGGGTCTCGTTGTCCCTCAGCGGGAGAGAGTCGATGGGAGGCCGCCCCTCGCAAAGTCGAGCGGAGGCTGCCCCTCACAAGGGATCAAGTTAGAGCCCCTTAGTGGGAGATCAAGCATAATCCTACGTATATAGGCAAAGCTGTAGATAATTTCTAGAGAAGGCAAGTTACTTTCTCTTTGGCATTGTTGCCGTTGGAAGGGTGTCCGATTGCATTTTCCGCTTTTAGATTGCTATTGCTGTTGGAACCATCGTCTTTGTTCAAACTCAACTCTTTCCCACCAGAAGAATCCTTGCTATGAGCTGACAAAAGCAAAAACTTTTTCTTGAGAGGGGACCCAGAGAGTCCCAACATAAGCAACGCGGTAAGGCCTTTGGTAAGAACGGAGTCTGAGTCGTCCAAGAACCACACATCCATAGGGGTCGGCGAAGGCATAGACCTAGACCTGAGAGACGTAACCGCTGATGTGGTTCTCGTCGGTCTTATGGAGCGGGTCCAAGGGCGAGGGCTTCTCCACACAGTGGAGGGTCGTACTTGGCCTTTTGGTGTCTGTCTGAGCCAGACTTGAACATGGAAATATTCTAATGGAGGCATGTCGAGAGCAATGCCATGTCAACCGGAAGTGTCGCCATGTCCTCTTGAGGCGAGCCCAGTTAATGATTTTGCTACCGCTTGACACTTTGCAACAACAAGTAGGGAGATGATGGAGATGTAAAGCGTGGAGGGAATATTTTTTGAGTCTACTAGGGATGAAGAGATAACAATGTAAACAGATCTTGCTTGCTTGGCGACCATTGACGAAGAAGAGAGAAAGACGACCATGGAGGCAGGAAAATGCCTGACGGACAACCAAGTCAAGAAGAGACGACAACCACCTGTAGGCGGGGCACTCTCCTTTTCTCTCCAGGGTTAGGTTTAGAATCAAAGCTCTTTAACCTTGTGAAATAACAAAATAGTGGGGAGAATCCCATGTGTAATGTTTTTTCCTTTAACGAATGAAAAACCCCTCTCCTATTTATAGGAGAGGAGATGAGTACAAGGAAAGTACAAGGAAGCGGACATAACCCTAATGGGCCAAGACATTTAGGTCTATATTACAAAAGAACCTATTAACTAAATAGGCTAATAATACTTGTTTAGAATTCACTATACCAAATATTTTGTTCAATATGAGATTCATAGAAAAAAGAGGTCTGCCATTGTAAATTATTGGGGTTTGGAAAGCAACCACATTCCAACATGCACCAAAATTATCTATCTGGTCTGGAATCGATTCCTTGTTTATTAAGCACGGTAAGTTTTCCAAGACGTACAAGCATTGCTTTTTGAAATTTAGAATACCCTTAAGTATAAAATACCCATCTAGAATACATGGACGGGAATTCATCTAGTATAATGGTATAATACTTACCTGTTACCATACTGTTTTGAATTTTGGAGTACCCGTTTTTTCCACTTTTTCAGTAGCAATTTCCTAGGAAGAGAGGCACATTGTGATACTTTATTACATTATAGAGAAAGGCGAATCACTAAAAATGGCCAACCCATACTCCGTGTAAGACATCCATTTGATTCTTTTGGAGTAGAATTTCAGTCCAGTTTACACTCCTTGTTGCATTTCAATCCCTATTTCACTTTTTATGGGTGTTAAATTTCCTAATTTGCCTTCATTTTTCTCCTTTGTTCCCCACTTCACTGTCAATACAAAATCCACTACTGGCACCCACACCATCACACATCACAATCATCATCATGCACAACATTGCCACTATAAGGCACTATGACACACTCCAATTTCCTGTGCCTGCTGGTAGGTGGGTAAGTTTAGGTGGTGGTGGTAATGGTGATGGTGGGTGGGACAATGTTGGTGGTGTAGGTGATGGTGGTGGTGGCAACAATGTGCGATAATAGAGGCTACAATACACAATGGCAGGGGAACTTGGCTGACCCAACGACAATAATGAGTGCAAAGGATGGATGATTTGGAAGATTCATTTATTTTAGTGGACAACATTGGAATTTCACAAGCGTGACAATTTTGACCATGAGACTGCCCTATGTGTTGACCAACGCTGGGAACCAGTTGATAGAGGCAAATGTAAGAAGATTTGGATTCCAAAGCAAGTTCCTCCAGGGGGTTTCAAGTGACACGGAGGTATTCAGTGATGCAGAAGGTGATCTTGATGACACTTGTTTGCTCTCTGTCCCGTTGCTCAATAGTCCTTTGCTGCCTAATATTTAGCAGAGTTCTAGGGGCCTATTAAAATCTCTGACTATTAGGATTCAAATGGAAAGGAACGCTGATGAGTGGAAGACAGAGTAAGAGGTTTAAGTCACCTCCGAAATGCTACACTGTAAGTGTGACAGTCAACGACAGGAAAATTCTTCAAACGAATTTTCTCTACTTGATTCTCTAGGAGATGGAGAATTTGCTCAACGCGATGGGAGTGGTGGTGTGGTGTCTCAAATCTGCTAAATGGATAGAAGGTACTCTGTTGTGTCCTGAAATGTGGGAGGGCCAAGTAGTAAGTTACCTCACATTCAGGAAGCTATTGTCAGGACTAATGCAGATATCTACACTATCCTAGAGTTGAGAATTAATCTTGGTGATCTGTCTTCTACTGTTAAGACTATTTGAGAGATGATTTCTTCAATTCTAATATGGAGTTCTATTTGTATGTAAGGATCATCATTTTGTGGAAGAACCCTAAGATTACCATGGTTAAGACCTTTGCTAATGAGCAGGTTATTCACTGTGATGTGGAGTTTCTTCATAATAGGTTTCATTTATTTACAATTTATGAAGCTAACAAGGACAAGGATAGGGAGGGTCTGTGGAATAGTCTGAAGGATCTCTCTTTCTGCATTGTGTTTTCTTGGTGCACCATAGGTGATTCTAATGTTGTTTGTTTAATAATGAGAAGATTGGAAAACATCCTCCTACAACGATTAGCATGAGAGATTTCAATTCGTCCACCTTGAAGATACTGTTCTTGGCATGCCTACTAAGGGCCCTTTCTTCACCTTGGACGGTAGGAGCAAAAATGATCTAAGAACTTTCTCCAAAACTGATAGAATTCTGTGTAATATTATTTACTTGTCTTTCTTGAAAAGTGAGTGGGGTGAGGTCTGCTCTACTATTGTGAGTGATCATCTCATGTTGAAGCCTTTTTTGTTTTATGACAAGAAGTTTAATTCCCCTATTAGATTCATTAAGCCATGGATTTCTCAAGATGGGTTAAAGGATGTTGTTAACAAAGCCTGGAAGGTTGAGTGCTCTGGTGCTCCTGTGTGTCAGGTTTACTACAAACTTGGTCAAACGCAGATGAGTTTGACTAAGTGGAACAGGGAGGGGGTTGGAAATTTTGCTTCTAAAGCGAAAGTTTTGGAAGTTCAAGCTACTAAGCTTCAGAAGAGCTGATTTATTTCTTAGTGATTCTGACTTGGAACAGGAACCCCATCTTTTGAGGATGAAAGCTAATGAAGCTATTGTGAATGAAGAGCTTCTTATAGAGACTAAAGTCTCGAGTACAATAGTTGAAAACTGGAGACAAAACCAAAGTTTTTCTATACTTCTCTGAAAATTTGAAGATTGACTAGTAGCATTCACTCATTGAAAATTGACAAGGTTTTTCTCTAAACCTTCTGTTTTTTCTGAGCATATTGTTTCTAATTAAGAATCTCTTTTTCGTTCTTCTGGGAGTACTATTGTATGGAATGAGAGTTGGACCTTCAATAAACACATTCTGGAGTAGAAAGAGTTTCTTAAAAGGTGGGTTACAAAGAACGAGGTGGAGAACACATTCAAAGCTTCAAATATGATAAAACCCCTAGTTCCGATGGTTATAATACAATCTTTTACAAAAAAATGCGTGAATATAGTTGGTGAGGATGTTACCAGTGTTAAAGTTGTTTGATAATAGTGAACTTCTCAAAGAGTGTAACAAGACCTTTGTTACATTGATTCCTAAAAGTAAAGATGCCTGCTCTATAAAGGACTTTAGGCCTCATCTGATTGATTAAAACCAGTTTGCCTTCGTGTATGGTAGAAGGATTGCTGATGCCATTCTAGTGGCAAATGAGATTCTAGGCACCTGCACTTATAAGCATGGGATGCACAAGATGTATGTTAAAGATGACCTTTCCAAAGTATATGATTCTCTCAATAGGGAGTTTATTCTGTCATGATGAAGATGGATTCCGTGCATCCTGGCTATTTTGGATAAGGGCATGTTTTGACCCTGCTTGGATGCTTCCTTGCAGGCTCTAATAAGTGGAGCTCCTTCGAGGCATTTTTGTTTGCTACAAATGGAGCAAGGCAGGGGGACCCCTCAGCACATTACCTTTTTGTTATTGCTATGCAAACATTATTTGCTATTATAAATCACAACAATTCTTGTAAAGGCATTACTCCTACTGAGGCTGGTTCTTTGAATATTTCGTATATGATTTTTGCTGATGATCTCCTCGTCTTTTCAAAAGCTGATTGTTCAAATGCTAATGTTGTAAACAAGATCTTTGCTGATTTTTAAAGGGTTTCTGGTTTGAAGCTGAATGCTAGCAAAAGCCAGCTCTTCTTAAGCAGTGGTGTGCAAGATGAATCCATTGCCAATGTACCGAATATTGATGCTATCGCCCTTCCAGTGAAATACCTGGGGCTTCCTTTGTTCACAGTGATACTTATCAAGCTTATGTGCCTTCCTATTGTTGATATAGCCAAGTTTAAGTTGGAATTTTGTAAGGGTAGGTTGTCTGTCAATGGCAGGGATGATTAAATTGGTCATCTCTACTTTGTCCTCTTATTATATATTCTAGTCAAATGCTCCCACTGCTTAAATCTACTATTCTGGAGTTGGAAACCATTCAGAGCTTTTATATGGAGTCATATGGAGGATACGATGCTCATTCATTTAGTCTTATTGGTCTCAGATCTGTAAGTCTAGAGCTTGGTATCCGTTCTATACAGGACTGGTCTTCTGTTAGTGTTATTAAGAACCTATCAGATGTGGCCAGTGATATTACGGGTGAAATGGATGCATGATAAGTATTTCAAATCCGAGCATGTTTGTTTGATTCAGCCTAAAGATAATGCGTCTTGGCTTTTAAAACAAATGCCCAAGTAGCGATCTACTTTACTCATGTGCAGCTTAATGTGGGGCAATGGTGATAATCCCGTTTGTGGAAGGATCCGTGGTATGCTAAGAACAGTACTTTATTGCATCACCTGGATCCCCAACTTATGAGAAGACTGGGGGAGGGTGAAAATTGTAAATTGTATCACTGCATCAAGGAGGGCGTTTGGTTCCTTTTGGATGTCAGGGGAAATCAAGTTGCTATTAAGTTCTTCAAAAACTTACCTAATTCTGTTGTGGAGCCGGAGGATGATTGTTCAAGTGAATGGTAAATTTACCTTGCACTCATGGAGGCCTAGGATATGTGTAGATCGAAAAGTTCTGACGAGGATTGGGCTTGTTTGATTTGCTCTAAATATTTTCCTAGAAGAGTTTAGTTTTCTTTTGGAAATGTTTCTGAATATGACTCCTCATGATGTTCTGAAGCAGTTTGGTTTCTATATTACTTTACGGTGCATTTTGTGTGGTTCGCCGGAGGAATGCTTGCAACATGTCTTGTTTGACTGTGTAGTCAGTTCTGAAGTTTGGAGGTTGTTTGAGAAGAAGTTTGATGCAAGACCTAGTTTAGTATCTGATTTGTAGCTTCTAAGGAGGCCAAGTCTTTTTCTGTTTTGTTGTTTACCACACCTGGTTAGAAAGAAATAAAAGGCCGTTCAGTAACCAATCTTGTTTTGACCTTGTTTGATCTTTTTGTATACATGATGTAAGAGCTGTGTACAGTTAGGTGTTCCTTCTTTTGGTACAGTTATTGGTTATTCTTTGTCCTTGTTACTTGATGTAAATATGGACTCTGATCTTTTGAGCTACACAATAGAAAGGGAGAAACACACTTGTTGCATAAACAAAACATTTGATTTTAACACCCTCAAGCTGGCAGGGGACTGAGACATTACGAGGGAGTTGGTTACTAAAAATGTTACGTCCTATTAGAGTATATGAGTGTTTTAGTTAATTATGTCCATGAGCTTAAGTCTGTATGGCCCATTAGTATTTGGACCTTTTGTCTATTAGGGTTTCTCTAGTGTCATGTATATCCTCTTCTATATATGGGAGAGGGGCTACCTATCTAATAGCAATAACAACAAAATGATTTTAAGATTATCTTGTTTTCTGACATGGTATCAGAGCAGTCTGTCATGCACCCTAACCCTACATGAGTGAGAGCCAAAGAGTAGTGCTTGCTTGCGGGCGACTTTCGGCCCTTGGCGGTGCCTAGCTGCCGGTAGCCGTAGGGATGCCCATTCATTGCTTCTTCTAAGAGCATCTCTACTCTGCTTGTTGCAAACCTCCCTAGTACCTGTTCCGTTTATCGCTACTATCACCACCATGAAGTTCCTTGTTGCTATGCCGCCATCCTACCCTGAGGACATTGCCGATGTCCTCCTTTGGAGCGTTCCGTTCGTCACCTGCTGAAACCGTTTTGGATGTGGCTTCCTTTATCTAAGCCAATCCATGACAAACAAACTTCTTATTCAGCTGCTGTTAGGGATAACAAATTCCTAACTTGATGTTCGCATAAGTCGTTATTCAATGCACACATGGTTATTGGCCTAGGCTCTCCCTCACCTTTTTATTGGCATCTGCAATTGTTCAAGCACTGACACGTACACGTCCAATGGTATTTGTAGATATGGGTTTGATTTGAAATCATAAACTTCACACATGGTTGTATGGGCGCCTCCTCAGCCTCCAAGCTCTGAGAGCCCAACCTAGATGGGCGTTTGGGCAGTCCGCCTAGGCGTTTGTTGGGCATGTTCTTATGGGCTTTAAAAGTAAAAGAAAAAAACCCTTTTAAGATTATCTTGTTTTCTGACATGGTATCAGAGCAGTCTGTCATGCACCCTAACCCTACATGAGTGAGAGCCAAAGAGTAGTGCTTTCTTGAGAGGGCAATAGCCGTCTCTCTTCTTTTTATATATTAGGGTAAGATACATAGTGGTACAAAGGAGAAAATAATAGAGAAACAATAAAACAAATAATATAATAAAGATAGAACCAGGAGGCAGATCGCCGATTTCCGCCGCTGTTCCACTGTCGATACCATCGACATGACTGTCTATGGTATCGACAGAGTGCTGTTCTGTTGCTGTGATAATCTCGATACCATCGACCTCCTGTCGATAGTATCGACGGGGATGCAGGTTGTTTCACACTCCCCCTCAAGCTGGAGAGTACACATCGTGTATGCCCAGCTTGCCACATAATCTCTGAAAAGCTGCCAGACCCAAAGGCTTTGTCAAGATATCCGCCAATTGATCTTCAGACTTGACGTATGGTGTCACAATGGTGCCATCTTTGATTTGATCACAAATAAAATGGCAATCAACTTCTATATGCTTTGTACGCTCGTGAAAGATAGGATTCCTGGCAATGTGTATAGTAGACTGGTTGTCACACTTGAGCTCTATAGAAGACATAATAGTGATTTTTAACTCAGAAAGAATAGATTTGACCCATTGTAGTTCACAACATGCATGGGCCATAGCACGGTATTCAGCCTCAGTGCTGGATCTAGCTACCACATGCTGCTTTTTGCTTTTCCAAGTAATCAAATGATCACCTAGGAAGGTACAGTAGCCTGATGTAGACCTTCTATCAGTATGATCACTAGCCCAATCTGCATCTGAATACCCTGTGAGAGTCAAAGTAGATGGAGTCACCTTGGGTTTAGAATAAGTGATCCCCTTACCAGGAGCACTCTTCAGATATCTCAGAATTCGGCAAACTACTGTCCACTGTGACTGTTGTGGTGAGTGCATATGTTGACTCACAACGCCTACAGTAAAAGAATTGTCAGGTCGTGTAACAGTCAGATATATTAGCTTGCCAACTATTCTCCTATAATATCCTGGATCTGAGTACTCAACATCATCAACCGTCTCCTTGATGTGATAATCCATAGGAGTAGATACCGGTTTAGATTTAGCCATGCCTGTCTCCTGTAGTAAGTCAAGCACATATTTCCTCTGAGATAGATTGACACCTGCATGAGATCTAAGCACCTCAATGCCCAGAAAATATCTCAGTTTACCCAGATCCTTCGTTTGGAAGTGTCTCTGCAAACCTTCCTTCACACGAGATATGCCTGTAGAATCACTGCTAGTAATCACTATGTCATCAACATATACAACAATAATGATAGAGCCACAAGAAGAGCTAGAGTAGAATAAAGAGTGATCAGTCATGGAGTGAGAAAAACCCATATGGAGTACAACGTCACTGAACTTGTCAAACCAAGCTCGAGGAGACTGTTTCAGCCCATATATGGCTTTCTTCAATTTACACACCTTCTGACACTCCCCCTGAGCAACAAACCCAGGAGGTTGCTCCATATATACCTCTTCCTGTAGGTCACCATGTAGAAAGGCATTCTTCACATCAAGCTGAAATAGGGGCCAATCAAAGGTAGTAGCCAGAGAAATAATAATCCGCACAAAATTTAGACGAGCTATTGGAGAAAAGGTCTCAAAGAAATCAACTCCATAGGTCCGTGTGTAGCCTTTTGCTACCAATCCGGCCTTCAACCTCTCAACGGATCCATCCAGATTATGTTTGATGGTGAAAATCCATCTGCTTTCTTTCCTGCAGGTAAGTCAACTAGATCCCATGTGCCATTATGCAAAAGAGCTGATATCTCAAGCTGCATTGCCTGTTTCCAACCACTGTCCTTCATAGCATCATAGTGATTCCTTGGTATATCAACAAAATCAATCCCAATAGCAAATGCGCGGGCCTGCTTAGATCAGTGGGACAGACAACACACATTTGTAATAGGATGTCTAATAGTACAAGTACGAGTACCTTTCCGAACAACAATATGAAGATCAAGATCTGTGCAGGAATCTCGTGAGTAGAAGACGATGAGGAAGGCTTAGGGACTGGTGTCGCTACCTCTTGTGGATCTTGTCTGCCTCGCCTACTATAAACATATGGGTACTGCTGAATAACATGCCTGTTAGCTGTCTGCTCGTCTTGAATAAAAGTATAATCAGGAATGATGGGTGGCACTCCCTCACTCTGCACAGATAGTGCCACTCTCTCACTCTGAAAATCTGGTGGCACTCCCTCTCTCAACTGCTCCCCCTTACTCAGCATCGGAGAAATATGGAGTTTTCTATGGAAGGTAACATCCCTAGACACAAACATGCGACGAAGACTAGGACAATAACACTTGTATCCTTTGCTAGTACTAGAATAACCAAGGAACAATGTTTTAATAGACCTAGGAGAAAGTTTGTCAGCCTTAGGGTCAAAATTATGGACAAAAGAAGTGCAACCAAAAACTCTAAGGAGAACAGAGAAGGCTGATCCGTGGGTCGTAACACAGAGAAAGGAGTTTGTCCTTTAAGAACAGAGGATAGTTGTCTATTAATTAAGAAACAAGCGGTTAAAAGAACTTCAGACCAGAATTTCTTAGGCACATTGGATTGAAACATGATCGAACGAGCAATATCAAGAAGATGGCGATTTTTCCTTTCATCCACCCCATTTTGCTGAGGGGTGTGAGGACAAGACGTGTGATGGATCATGCCCACAGAACTGCAAAAATCAGACATAGCCTTTTGAACATACTCTAAAGTATTATCAGATTGGAGAGTTTTTATATTGCAGTCAAACTGAACCTTTATTTCTTTATGAAAATGTTTCACAATAGATAGCACAGACTCTCGACTTTTGAGAAGGTAAATCCATGTCATGCGGGAAAAATCATCCACAAAGGAAATAAAATAACGAAAACCATTATAACTCTGGTCTTTAATAGAACCCCATACATCACTGTGGACTAACTCAAAAGAACAAGATGCCCGCTTATTGACACGACTGGGATAAGACAACCTATGATGTTTTCCCAGCTGACATGACTGACACTCTAAAGATGACTCTAGGGACAACTCAGGTTCCAACTTCCGTAGGCTCTCTAATGATGGATGTCCATATCTACAATGCCATAGTAAGGGGGAACCACTCAACATAATGGATGGAGTTGGAGCAGATACTGGGCGAAGCAGACTGTCACCGTGGAAAAGGTAGAGATCACCTTTCCTAGGCCCCCCACCAATCGTCCTCATACTCTTGAGATCCTGTAAGACAAAACAAGAAGGCCCAAATGTTACCGTACATTTTATAGTGTCAATCAATTTTGCAACAGAAAGAAGATTAAAAGGAAACTCAGGCACAAAGTGTACAGATTTAAGATCAATCTTGGGTGTTAGAGGGACAGATCCACTAGCTAGCACTCTCCTCACTGAACCATCTGCCAGTGTGACAGATTGGTGAGGGATATACGAGTCAATAGATTGGAGCAATCTCTTCATACCAGTCATGTGCTGTGACGCGTCAGAGTCAACCACCCAAGATGAAGTAGAGCCAGAAGTTATGAGAGATGTAGCCTGATTACCCGCAGTAGATGCCAGGTTTGTTGATGACGAAGATGAAGATCCTACACTCATGTGCTGTGTAGCCTGAATGAACCGATCATACTCCTCCTGAGTGAGAGTGATGCCTGTCCTAGAATTGGTGCCCACAGTTGAAGACAGAGGAATCTGTAGAGGTGGCACAATGTGCTGCCCCCACAGGAGGTGCAACAGGTCTCCCATGTTTCTTCCAACACTTCTCCACTGTATGTCCCTGTTTGTCACAGAAAGTATACTTAGGACGTGTCCCGCGTCCTTTGCCCATACCAGGTCGTCCTCCTCTCACCGCAGCAGCTACGGATGCATGAGACTCCCCAGAAGATATAATAGAGATAGGATTAACAGACTAAATAATAGACTGTTGAATTCTCGAATTGGCTTCCACAAGACTTGGCAATTTATCAGGAGCCAGAATGACACTCCTGGAAGAACCGCAATCGGGATTAAGCCCGAATAGAAATTTAGCAGTAACCAAGTCGTCTCTGTCTTTGATCTGTGCAACAACTGTCACAGGATGATAGTAGCTCAACTCATTGAGCAAGTGCCTGAATAGCTCCAAAGTATTCCTCAAGAGATCTATCACCCTGCCTCTCAGCAAACAGATGATCATATATCATGAGTTGCTGAAGAGCATTCTTCTCCTGAGAATATTGCTGCTTCACTGCGTCCCATATCTCTTTAGCTGTAGTATAGAACATAAACCTAGCCGCAATGGCAGGTTCCATACTATACCATAACTAAGTCTTCACAAGACTGTCATGACGCTTCCATTCAGCGTATCCTTTATCAGCAGAGTCCAGGGGACCCGAGTCAACATGTCTCGCCTTGTCGCGAGATTCCAAGACTGTGTGAATAGCGTTCATCCATAGTAGATAGTTTTTCCCGTTGAGCTTGATGGAGGGGATAGGAGACGCCTCGCTGTAGGGAGTCTTGGTGTCCTCCATTGTAGACGGGAACTTAGTGACGGATTGATACACGTCACAGAGAAAACTGAGGTGATAGAGAGATACACGTCACAGAGATAGATGAGGTGACAGAGATACACGTCACAACACAAAAACACGGATAAATGCGTTACTAACGCATTCACAGCCTCCAATCGATTTTCCTAATCACAAATAGAGGATATGTGATTAGGAGAGCACTGTGGAAGAGACGAGTCCCTCGGATTGGGCTTTCAAATAGCCGTTGGATCAACTGGAGACTCCCAAACAGTAGTTTCGGCTCCCGAGAACTAGCCGAAAACTGCTGTAAATCAACCAGAAGCTTGTTAGCGGCTCCGGTCCTTGGTGGCTAGATCTACAACAACGAGGAAAAGCTGCTATCGATCCAGCGATGAAGACGGCTAGCGGATGCTAGCCCAGCAGCACCCGCGCCGGCGGCAGGCTGTTGTTCCTGTCGGCCCGATGACCGGGGTGGCCGCGGCGGCTGAGAAGGAGAAAGGAGGCTGTGACGGCGGCTTGTTGAGGAAGCGGGGCGGCGGATCAAAGCCGCTCTGATACCATGTGAGAAGAGATGAGGAGATGAACATCGAGAGATTTTTCGGCTGCAAGGAGCAACTTTCTTGAGAGGGCAATAACCGTCTCTCTTCTTTTTATATATTAGGGTAAGATACATAGTGGTACAAAGGAGAAAATAATAGAGAAACAATAAAACAAATAATATAATAAAGATAGAACCACGAGGCAGATCGCCGATTTCCGCCGCTATTCCACTGTCGATACCATCGATAGGACTGTCGATGGTATCGACAGAGTGCTATTCTGTTGCTGTGATAATCTCGATACCATCGACCTCCTGTCGATAGTATCGACGGGGATGCATGTTGTTTCACAAATGAGACTCCATCTTGGGCTGTTTTCTAAATACTCTCCATCCCCGTTATGCCTGCCGTTCGTCAACTTTTGTTAGAAGGCGTTGTTGGATCTAGGATGGACTCTAAAGGGTGGGTTAATAGAGCTAAAACACACTTAAACAAAATTCATTAGACCTTCAAGATATTTCTAAGATAATATGACAAGTGTGAACTTTGAGTGCTACTAAAACATACATAACAAGGGAGAGAGAGATTGAATGAGCATAAGAACACAAGCTATGTAGAGTGGTTCCAATCTCCTAACTAGGAGAAAGTCAGTCCACTACCTAGAGATGTCAAGCTCTAGGGTTTTGCAACCATTGTATACTTATATTCCATTATAACACATAATATATGACCTTCCTTTTCCGGGCCAAGGATACCCAACCTTCCCTTTAAGGAGAAGGAAGCCAACAACCTACCAAAGGACTTACCTATCTGGGACCAAGAGTCTTCAACCTCTACAAGGACTTATCCACTTTACAAGTAGTCTTTCGCCTTCACCAAGGACTTACCCACTCTTGCACAAGTCTTCAGCCTTGAAGGAATTATCCACTGTTCATGGATCTTCCGCCTTTGACTTCACCTTCGCCAAGGAGAAGCTTTCACCAAAGGACTCCTTTCCTTCTTCACCTCTCTTAGCCAAAAGAGAGAATCTTTGTCTTCATCTTCATGGTATAAATGAGAGATTGGGAGGTGGAGGAAGTGAGAGTCTCACAAAATATACATGTAGGACTAGCTCTCTTACTAATCTCCTACTCACTCTAATGGATGTAGCAAGTGATTAAGCTTAAGAGTGGAAGGAGGCTCTTGGAGGCACTCAACTATAATATGGGACCTTCATAGTGCTTGGCTCACCATGGGATGAACCCCAAAGGGTCCTATTTATAGTTGGGGATGTAGGACTAGCTCTCAAGTGATTAAGCTTAAGAGTGGAAGGAGGCTCTTGGAGGCACTCAACTATAATATGGGACCTTCATTGTGCTTGGCTAACCATGAGATGAAGCCCAAAGGGTCCTATTTATAGTTGGGGATGCCTACTAGTCAGTAGAAGCATTTAGAAACGAATTCTGGTCGTTTAGGGTGTTGCAACAGATCTATTTTTTATTTTTGCAACACTCTAATGGCTAGAAACACTTTTTTTGCATACTCCGTACAATGCGGTCGGTCGAGTTTCAATACAAGTAACTCGACTGATTGCACTATGCGACAAAGCAAATTTGAAGCCTCTGTCGAGTTTATCCATGATGAAACTCGGCCGATCGCTTAAATTTGTTTTGGTCGTGCAAGGTGTTGGTTGAGTTTGATTTGGGACAAACTTGGCCGAACGTGGCAATTCCCAAAATCCATCAAGGGTGTTGACCGAGTTTATCAAGGATGAAACTCGACCGAACAAGCACTCTGTGATGAATTTAGAAATCGTCATTAAAGTGCTTAAATGTTCATTTTAAGTGCTCCTGATTTTTTCTAAGCTTAATTACAAATCATACAATCATTACAGGTGATTTATAACATGATTCCAGTAGAGATACATCATATTCCACAAAAGTACACTTGTATTGATTTTGACTTGTCTTTTCTCCAAGATAGGATGTGCAAGTTAGGGGATTTGGAGTGTGTCTATACCTAATCTGAAATCACTCAAGTAGAAGCAGTAGACACAAATAAGTGGAATGGTTAGTCATCATCAAAACAAGGATTTAGTCAAGTTAAGACCTTGAGTCAACAGGCACAACTCTGATTTCCATGGCATTAGGCGGTGCATGTCTATCTCAAGTCTAATATGATGCCATCCTGGACTATCCACACCGAGTCCTTTAAAGCACATGCATCGACGGTTATGACATCACAAGGTTGATGACGTGGATCACATTCCAAATGTAACTATTGCAACAAACTCAGTCGTAATGGTGGATGTTTATCCCCCTCATATGGGCGTGAACGTGGCTGAGGCGATGTTTATATGGTCCAGACTCTCTCAAACCAGATTGCTCAGAGTCAACATATAGTGACCTTTACCCCCAAAGCTTCAAATGGGGTTTTTCTCACGTCTCCCCATTTACTGAAGAATATGAGTGCCTTTTTCACGCCTTACAATAATTTGGACATTCACTACTATATATGCATCCAACTCAATCTTCTGCCTACATTTGTCAACCAGACCGGAAGATTGGTGACCAGTGGGATACCTCGCCTTAGGCTCATCTTACAATAACCCACCAAGGTAACGATGGGATATCTATGCTCGTATACCATTCTAATTGGATTGTGGATTCCAATGCTACCCAACACATGATGAGCATGTGTACTTGCATCTGCCTACTCCTTTATCCGCTCCACCTGTTACTGTGGCATATGGGTTTGTTAAATAGCAGTGTTTCTCTCTCTTTTAGCCGTCCCACTTTAAAATTAGTCATTTCATTATGTTCTTAACTTCCCATACAACTTAATGTTCGTGCTAAAAGTTGTTGACTCTTTCCACTGTCATGGAGCCTTCGGACCTGTTGGGTTTATCTTGCAGGAATTGCAAATATGATACTTTTCCGCCCGTCCGCTATCTCGGCCCAAACCTCGTCACCACCACGCCATTTTAGCGTCATTTATCTATCGGTCATTCACCGTATGGAATATGTAAAGTTTTGGATTCATCTATATCTACTCTTCGATTTTCTGAAATGCTTGTCAACTAGGAAAGCACCATTGAGTGCCTTTTCCTTCTCATACTACAAAGTAGTTTGGAAAAAGCTTTTGACCTTATTCATAGTAATGATTGTGGCTCTCGGGGAAGGTATATGATCTTGTACAATTAAGCATCATGTATAATCCTTAGATTGATATATCAGAGATCTATATGGAATTTCCACCTATTTCTGTCGTTTCGGGGTTGCAACTGTTTAACATTATTATACACCGTATCTGTACTTGACACGACATGTGGCTGTTGTTTTTTACTTGGCGTATTGTCAAATTATGTGAAGTGTCATTGTGCCACATAGAATGTGACTAAAGTACACATGTGATTCAGTTCCTGCCACCTCTATGTGTGCGAAAAGCACACCATGTTGGCTAGTGTAAATTCTTTATTTGGCATGTAGCCGTTCCGCTCTGTTGCTGATCATTCTCTACCTCAACTTTTACACTACATGTGAAAATTTTGGATAGTGTTGCGTGCTCACTGCAAGTTCTGCCCCTTGATCTACATAGTGTGTGGGAGTTTTACATGCTATGTAACCTACTTGTCGTGAGTTTTTCCTTCTATATTGCCTAGTTCTGTTTTCTATCTTATTCTCTTATCCTATAAAAAGAGAACATTGAATTTTGTTGAACACATAAAATAAGACTTTTCAATTCCATAGTACTGAACACTACATTTCTAAGATTTAATCTTTCTAATAGGAGTGGATCTGATCCCAGCGTTTAGATCTTGATGGGTGGTACAAATTTCAGACCTAGTGTTTAGGAGATCAATGGTGGACAAGGTGTCCCAAACTTAGAATTAAGGCCGTTTCCCGGGTAGGGTCCTGGAATCTAGACCTAGGGTTTAGATCTTAGGCTCTGATACCAAATGATAGGAAATGCTTTATTAAAAGGCCAGAGGCCTAAGTCAATAATCAGTCATCTACCTGGACACAAACCCCGAGGCAGATATTTCGTGACATATTTGACTGGACACTTAGGGTCTGACTGGTTTCATGTAAGTAAGACTTTCTTGAAACTCATTTTCCTAGAACTGAAATTGAGTTCCAGGAAAACAAATTCAAAGTGATTGGTTTGACAAATGGTAATCTAGAAAACAGACTTCTGTATCTGAATATCAATCGTCGAAACCTTCGTCAATGTCGATTAGAACATCAATATACCGTCCAGTTCTAGACCTCCGTTCAGATCTGATCCTTCCCCAAGTCTGAATATAAAAACACAATAGCAAAAGGTCTTACCGTCTAATTGTTTCAGATCCGTCAAAACATGAATAGAGAAATCAATCGTGTCGGCCCAAGTTTTGCAAATCGAAGAAGGGTAGCTCTGCTCGCCTGGGAATAGGTCTCTTTTGACAAGTATACGAGGATCTTTAGGCCGATGAGTAATCATGGTCAAGTATCTGTGGATCTTCAGGCCGATGAGTAATCCTGGTCAAGTACACAAGGATCTTCAGGCCGATGAGTAACTCCTGGTCACGCATCAGGCAGGAGATGGCACCGTGACGAGTGGTCTTCTCAGGTCGCGCCGCTGGACAAGAGGTACAAGGAAGAGGGCAAGAGGCAACCACAGCGGAACTCGTTTTCAGTTGGATTTCTTTCGAAAGTCCAGAACTGCACGCTATATATATTGTGGGAAGTCCAAGGAAAATTAGGGAACTCTATTTTCGGACTTACAGCAAACCAGTCAAGTGAAATTAAAAAGGGAACTCGAGTTCCAATGTTTTCAGGCTAATTTACATCAAACCAGTCAGACCCTTAACTAAAAACCATACAAAATATGGACTGAATTACACTTGTAGAACTTGGAACTAACTGAATTACACTTGTAGAACTTGGAACTTAAAATAAGTCCTTGAGATATTAACGAAGTCCTTAGAATTAGTAATAAGTTGATGTAATTAACTAAAGTCTAAAACATCCGAATAGCCACGTAACACCTATCTCTAATCTGGCGGGCCCTAATTGGGCTCGAACAGGAGCTTCTATCCTACATCACTTGGTTTCTTTATAACTTTACGATTTAGAAATACACAAGTTTTGCTAGTGCTTGATGTAGCCATATAGTGGGAGATCCTTGGTTTCGAAAAAAACACTTTTACATATTCATTTGAGGAGGTTGTTTAAAAATCTATTATCTTGGACACAGTATATCACAAACATCTACACTTGTTGACTTTGACTGGGTGGGGCACCATGAGGGCTGTGGAATTGCTTGCTCCTCGACTTCTATTGCATTTTATGTTTTCTCATATGCCTCCAATAGGACAATTTTGTTACTCAAGTAAAAGTACTGGAATTGGAATTAATCAATGCTCAATTTTCAGTACATGAAGTTATTTGAGACAGGGATCTCATGTAGTCATCATCATCAGTTTTTCATTTGAATATAGAGGCCACTATTTACATTTTCCCATCAAAAAATTATTTGATATTATACCTGTAATAGTGTATCTGATCCAAGAATGCCTCGATTCAAAATTTCAGTTGACTTGTTAATTGCCGTGTTACAAAAGACACCCTAGTGTTCATGTGTAAGGTAGAAAGTAGAAACCAAGAGACACATGCTAACACATTCACTTTTACATGTTTAGAATCAAGCCTTTGTCATTATTACTATTGTCTTCTTTGGTGTCAAAGAGTAAAAGTACATTTTCAGCATGGACTTGCATTGCCATTTTATTTTGACCTATTGTGATTGCATTTTTCTCAGAGGTGTATATACGCCTTTCATGATCAGTTAACTATATATATCGTTTATTCTGAAACAGGGAACTTGGTATTGGCATTGTTTCGTATAGCCCTCTTGGACGTGGCTTTTTTGGTGGAAAAGCTGTGGTTGAAGAGCTTCCAGCTAATAGTTTTGTGGCATGAGTTCTGCAGATACTGCTTCTTTTCTTTAGCTTCCTATGGAAGTGCATAATCTTTATGAAATTAATTGTTTGTTGGTCTAATAGTGCAAAGTCCTCTCCTAGGCTTCACATCCGCGATATATTGGAGAGAACTTGGAAAAGAACAAAGCAATATATCGACGTATGGAGACTTTGGCTACAAAGCATCACTGCACTCCTGCTCAGCTAGCTTTGGCATGGGTTTTATGTCAAGGAGATGATGTTGTTCCCATTCCAGGTAATATGCATGGTCTCTACTTCTATAAATTCCGGAGTAATATCCAGAACTAGGACTAGACCTGCTCTTTTCGACACCGTTTTTGCCAATCATGGAATAGAAATTAATGGAAATTCTGGTAGAAGTTGCAGGAGATTTTTTTCTTTTATACAGATTTGAACACACAACATACAATTTTTTTAAACCTTTTGCTAATAATGAAATATAGCATGAAATTTTGGGATATTGTTATCTGCATAAAGACATGTAAACAACAATGTCATTGAATAACCACTTTAAAATGGGATTAGTGACATGGTAAACCGCCACCTGAAATATGAAATACTATGTAGGCTTTAGAAATGTACTGAGTCTACTGACTATAGAATACTATATACAGTGTTAAACAAAAAGTGTCAAACTGAAGGACGATTACCTCTAGAATGACTCTTCAAAGGTAATGTTTTGCCTATTTCAATGATAGTTTGGAAACATATATGGCAAAGTTTGTATAATTCTGGTCTTCTGTGACTCTCCAAAACGTTGTCCACAAATTCCATCAAAATCCCGGTCCTTGACAAACTAGCATTTCACATCAACCCCCATGGAAGATTTTGCGAAAATTTCAAACTATTTATGGAAAGTTGAATCTTTGTTCATAATAAGAGGGCATTGAGGCTGTCCCTCGTGGTATATACAATTGGCTGTTCTAAGGATCTCGTTAGCCCTCAAAGAAGGATCCACATAGAAGCAAAAGGAACACCATAAAGCAGAAGAAGGATCCATATATCAATAGTAACAAGTGGCATGAAGATGCATGTAGCAGCATACTAAATTGTCTTCCTTCATCTCTCCTCCATCTCATCTCTTCCCTCTACTCTTCATCCTCTATTCTCCCCCTCACGCCAACCACGAAAAGAATCAAGAGAGTGGTTGGAGTAGAGAGTAAAAAACAACGGTAGAGGCAAGGGTTGTATAGGAAAATATGTGGAGGAGGTAACCAATAATGTGAGTCAAGGTGCAAAATGACCCGATTAGGTAGATCCGGGTAGAAAAATAAAGATCTCTCTCTGAAAAATCCGATTAGGCTAAAAAATGGATCCGAGTAACACAAATATTTAGTGTATATGGGTGGAGTAGGACAAGAAGAGCAAAAGGAAGACTACCGGAATGTAAACTTTGGTAGAAAGAGAAGATACATTACCAGAATGTTACTCGATAGGATGATAGGTTCAAAAAAAAGGGGCGTGGAACAATGTTGAGGAGGTAGGCAAAAGGTTATGTAGGGTTGGAAGACCGGGGGGTGTAAATAAAAATATAAAAATACTGAAAACGGGAAGATAATTGTTGTTGGTAAGAGAAAGAAGGAACACACCATGTATAGGGACCTCCGCCATATGATAGAATCATTGTAGCACGCCAAGATGTAGCAACCGGTAGTAGCGGACATGCCGTGTCGTTGAGCGACACGTCGTGTTAGTTGATACAGGAAGCAACAGTAGTAGGTGACATGCCATGTCGATGAAGAGACACGTCGTGTCTGGTAGACAGTAGCAGCAGTTAGCGCCAACAAAAACTGGTGACACGCCGTGTCGTTGAAAGGACACGTCTGTCAGTTGACAGAAGATCGGGGTAGAAGCAGGAGACATGTCGTGTCAAAAAGATGACATGCTGTCTAAAAGCGACACGTTGTGTCTGAAAGTGACTCACCGTGTCCATAATCGGAAAAACGCAGTCGCGAAGAAGCAGAATACCTCCTACACGCCGTGTCCATGAAAAGACATACCGTGTCGGCGGCAAACAACAACAAAAAACCCCGAAGATAGCAAAAAAAGAGAGGGAAATCCTTTCGGATCTCCACGATAGGAATATGGGGATGATGGACCCCTAATATTAGCAGAAATAGGAGATCATTTCCTTGATTCAGGAGTAGATCTAAATAGGGGTGGATGCATGGAGTAGATCGGCGGCGGAAGCATACAAGGATGCAGCGACGACTCCTTCAAGTGAGCAATAATAGTGGTGGCAACATGGATGGCGGTGAATAGGATAGCGGCGGCTTCATTAGCAATTAAGGCAAACGGAGGCATGGCGGCCCTTGTAGATCTGGATCCAACAACTTCATTGGATGATTTGGTTGGTGAAGATGGAGACGGCTCCAAAAAGAGGCGGGGATGGGAAAATCCCTGCGGCAGCCATCAAAAACGCCTAGTGGCAGCGATCGCCCGCAAGGGGAGGAAACTCTCCTTTGTGCTCTCTCTCTCTTACGGTTTTGGGCGGCTCAGGAACGGCTGCTCTGATATCATATGGAGAACTAGATAGGATGGAGAAGATCCCCTTACGTGTAGGTTTTCTTATTGTTTGATAGAAAGGAGGCAGCCACTGTTTCCTATAAATAGGAGAAGGGGGAAGCATACAAACACTTAGACAAACCCTAATGGGCCAATGGACTATTGGGCCCATGTTACAAATAGACTAAACATAACTTAAGTAGAAGACTAAAACACTTAAATAAATAGACACTCTAATACACACTTTGGAGCTCTCCCCCTGAGCAACAAATCTAGGTGGTTGCTCCATGTATACCTCCTCATGCAGATTACTATATAAAATGACGTTTTTAACGTCTAACTGAAATAGAGGACAATCACAATTTACAACAATATATATAAGTACACAAACATAATTCAAACGGGCAACATGAGAGAAAATTTCAAAACAATCCACGCCATATGTTTGAGTATAGCCTTTGGCAACAAGGTGAGCTTTCAATCGTTCAATTGTGCCATCTGATTGATACTTTACAGTAAAGATCCAGTGATAACCGACGGGCAAGCAATCGGCAGGGGCATCAACCATAGATCGCTTTGCGCAACCTGCACACTTTGGAGCACTCCCCCTGAGCAACAAATCTAGGTCGTTGCTCCATGTATACCTCCTCATGCAGATCCCCATATAAAAAGGTGTTATTAACGTCTAAGTGAAATAGAGGGCAATCACAATTTACAACAACAAATATAAGAACACGAACAAAATTCAGACGAGCAACATGAGAGAAAATTTCAAAATAATCCACGCCATATGTTTGAGTATAGCCTTTGGCAACAAGGTGAGCTTTCAATCATTCAATTGTGCCATCTGATTGATACTTTACAGTAAAGATCCAGTGACAACCGACGGGCGAGCAATCGACAAGGGCATCAACCATAGATCGCTTTGCGCAACCTGCACACTTTGGAGCACTCCCCCTGAGCAACAAATCTAGGTCGTTGCTCCATGTATACCTCCTCATGCAGATCCCCATATAAAAAGGTATTATTAACGTCTAAGTGAAACAGAGGCCAATCACAATTTACAACAACAAATATAAGAACACAAACAAAATTTAGACGGCAACATGAGATAAAGTTTCAAAACAATTCACGCCATATGTTTGAGTATAGCCTTTGACCACAATGTGAGCTTTCAATCGTTCAATTGTGCCATCTGGTTGATACTTTACAATAAAGATCCAGTGAGAACCCACAGGCGAGCAATCGAAAGGGGCATCAACCAAGTCCCACGTATGTCGATCAGTAAGAGCCTGCATTTCAGTCTCCATAGCCTGGCGCCATGCAAGATGCTATAAAGCCTGAGCAACATTCTTAGGAATAGATACAACAGATATAGCAGAGGTAAAGTTGGCAAAATCTGTGTCCAGGTTAGCAGTTGAACAAAAATTGTCAATGGGATCCTGAGTGCAAGACCTGGTCCCTTTTTGTAAACTAATAGGAACATTTAAATCAAAAAATACATGAGGTGGAGGTGGATCTACCGACGAGGATTGAGGATTTGGTGATGGAGGGGCCATGGAGAGAGTTGTAGCTCTCGATCGTCGTTGATATACTTTCAGAGGCAGGGATGGTGCAACATCTGAAGTAGGCAGGTCAGTATCAATTGACACATGCAGAGGTGTATCGATCAACAATTCAGATGTCAGAGTAGAACCTGTTGTAGAGTAGTATGGCATATGCTCAAAGAAGACCACATCAACACTAGCAAATCATTTCTTTGCAGAGGGATCATATCACTTGTATCCTTTCTGAGTCCGAGAGTAACCCAAGAAAACACATTTGGTAGACCATGGGTTAAGCTTAGTCAAACCAGGGCGCATGTTTATGACAAAGCAAGTGCTTCCAAAAATCTGAGGACGCACATTAAAAAGTGGGGCATCGGGGTAAAGAATTGGTTAAGGTACCTGATTGCCAAGAACAGAGGAGGACATGCAATTAATCAGGTAATAGATAATCGAGATAGCTTCAGGCCAAAAGGTTTAGGGTACATTATGACAAAAAAGAAGAGTGCGGGCAACTTCTAAGAGATGCGACCCTTGCACTCCGCAACCCCGTTTTGTTGCAGTGTGTATGAATAAAAAGTTTGATGAATCGTACCCAGCTTCTGTCAAAACTGACTGACAGACGATTGCACAAATTCTTGAGCATTATCAGTGTGGGAATCTTTAATAGGTTTGTCAAACTGGGTACGGATCTCAACAAAAAGCAGGTGATAGTATCTAGCATGTGGGATTGATCTTTTGATAAAAACAACCATGTAGTTCTAGAAAATCATCAATAAAGCTCATAAAGTACCGAAATCCAGAAATACTTGGAACTGAACAGGGACCCCAAACATTAGCACGCACAATATCAAAAGGTTGTTTTGACCCAATACATGTTTTTTGGAAAAAGTAGCACGAGTTTGTTTACCCAATTGGCAAGTTTTACAATGAAAGACTGAATCTGAAATAGCAAGAATTAAATGCTTCAATTTGGTAGGAGATGGATGCCTCAATCTATAATGCCATTGGAGGCCTGTCACAGACGCAGTCAGCAGAGAAGTTGTCTTTGGCGTATCCAAGTAGTATAACCCGTCTGGTCCCTCATGGCCCGAACCAATCCTCACCCTCGTGTGCAGATCTTGAAAACAACACCGTCCATGTCAAAAGTAATAGAGCACCATAGGCTCTTCACAATTCTACTAACATATAATAGATTCAAAGAAAATTTTGGAACATAAAGGGCTGAACGCAATAATAGTTTGTGTTAGAGAGTCTGTTTTATTATGCTATTAGTAGCTTTGTTATATGGGCCTAAGTGTCTTGGCCCATTAGGGTTTAATTGTGTCTTGTATGCTTCCTTGTTCTCCTATATATAGGAGCAGGGTTTCTCCTATCTAATACAACACATAGCCGTCTTTTACTTTCTAAGATGGTATCAGAGCAGCTGTCCTAGGGACCAAAACCCTACGTGAGAGAGAGAGCAAGAACCAAAGGAGCGCCCCCCCTTGCGAGCGGCCTCCGCCCTTGGTGGTGCTTGGCTGTCCGCAGGGAATTCCTTCCTAGTTCCCTGCCTTCTTCCTTGTTCCTTTATGCTCTTACTACCGGCCGTCAGATCTGCTGCCTATTGCCCAACCGCCGATCACCCTACTCCCTGCGTGCTGCCGTGGCTACCAACCTTGCTGCCCACTGCCCTTCTTGTCACCGTCGCCTCTAACCTGCTGCTGCCCCGCGTCTGTCCCTGCCGCTGTTGCCCTTTGCCGCCGATGTTGCTCCAGGCACTGTCCTTGCTGCTGCTCCGTCTGCTGCCTGTTGCTGCTCCGTCGCCCTTGCTGCAACCATGGAACTAAATGTCGTCGACATGGGGCAAAATTTCGCCGATATTGTCGATGTCGACGACCGGCGACGTCGAATGCATGTAAACATCCTCATTCCACAATATCCTCGACATTTCGTCGAAGTTGTCGACATTTCCCCATATGTCGACGAAGTTGACCCAAGTCTATACAAAAATTCCACAATGTCCTCGACATCTGTCGAAGTCGTCGAAGTTGGCGACATTCTTCTGGTATTTTGTAGAGTTTGCTGTATGAGGGGAAAAAAGTGTTGGAGCTTGAGGTAAGATGATTTTAATGTTATTTTTTACTATTCTAAGCTAATAGTAATAGACTGATCCCCTCTCTACAAAATCTACCACATATTTACACCATTTTTATGTAGTTTGTTTATTGTCACAAACTTTATATATGGAAGAACTTCGTACTTCGGATACAACTACATGTAATCGTGTATTTATCTACATATGTAAACCTATATGAATGGCTATATGTAAACATATATTGTGTTTTTAGCTAGATTTGATGAAATCTGTCGATTTTCATCACAAAATGACTATTTTTTAGCTTAATTTTTGTCGAAGTTGCATCGAAGTTTGGTTGTAAAAATCCTCGACATTTCCTCGACATTTCCACAAACTTCCATGTCCACACCTGGCGAAGTGGGCTCGAAGTCGAAGTCCTGTTCCATGGCTGCAACCCCTTGTCGGCGCCAAGCAACCTTGCCGCCGTCGTACCGCCGGCACTGCTGGTTCCCCCCTCATGCCGCCGCTGCCCATGCATTCTGCCGCTGTCCGAGTCTGTTACTGCCTGCTGCCCTACTTGATGTGCCCAGCCGCCACCAGCCCCCCTCTGCCGCCGTGGAGCCTTTGCTGCTATCAGCCTGAACGCCGCTACCCACTCAACTGCGACTACCCACCGCTACCAAACAACCCATTTTTTATGTCCCTCAATATTATCTGCTGCCCCCTCCCATATACACTCAAATTTTTGTGCTAATCGGATCTATTTTTTATCTTATCGGATTCGGGTCGGAGAAAGATCCATTTATTTTTCTATCCAGATCTGCCTATTCGGGTCATTTTGCACCTTGACTCGCATTATTGGTTACTACCTCTACATATTTGCCTACACTAAACCTTGCCTCTACCTTTGTTTTTGACTCTCCACGCCAACCACTCTTTGCCTCCTTCCATGCTTGGCGTGAGGGGGAGAATAGAGGATGAAGAGTAGAGGAAGGGATGAGATGGAGGAGTGATGAAGAAAGAGAGGAAGATATATATATGTTGCTATCTATATGGATTTTCATGTTGCTGCTATGTGGTGCTTTCTGCTACTATCTATATGGATATTCATGCCACTTCTATTGTTGTTTTATGGATCTTCTTGTTGCTGCTATTTGGTGCTTTTGCTGCTATTATTGCTTATTCATCATTTACCTCGACTGCTGTTATGAAGTTACATATTCAGACGTCTTTCTTACTACTTGTGCTATGATTAGCACATTTTGTTTGCTGCTTTGTGCTTTTGCACTTTCTGCTGGCCGTGCTTTATTTGCACGTTGACTTTCTACTGTGGACCAGCACTCTCTGGACCTTGACGTCTGCTATTGTGATGGATATTGTGTAAAGAGGGAAGATGATGAAGACATTTGTTGCTGACTTTACATGGAGCTTCGTCTATTGGAGTTATTTATTTACTTGCTACTCTGCCCACTGGTCTTCTATCTGCCTATGTCGTAGACTTTTGCTACTGTGCGCTAGCACTCTCTGGCATGTCCGTGTTTTGACACGTCGACTCTCTACTTGTCCGTGCCTTGTTTGCACGTCAACCTACTGCTTCTGTGATCCAACACTCTCTAGGCTCTGCTACTGTGAGCCATCACTCTCTGGGCTCTGCTATTGTGATCCAGCACTCTCTGGCTACTACGACGACGACTTTGATGAAGACCTTGGTGCCTATCTGCCATTTAATCTTTTGCTCCAGATGATCGTGTTGCTGCTTATTTTTGCTCCAGATGATCGAGAAGCTTCTGTGACCTGCTTGCCTGCTTGCTTGGAGTATCTACTTAAGGTAGAGTGTAGGAGTTTCTGAGTGTTTGAGTGCTTTAATGTAATATTGAGGGGGAGAAATTTTTTGTATGGGCTTGGTTTATCTTTTTTTGTTTTGTTTCTTTGTTTTCTAGTTTGACTCTCTGTTTGCAAGCTGATTTGGGATTCTCCCAACTTCAGCTTGAGGGGGAAGTGTTAGAGAGTCTGTTTTATTATGCTATTAGTAGCTTTGTTATATGGGCCTAAGTGTCTTGGCCCATTAGGGTTTAATTGTGTCTTGTACGCTTCCCTGTTCTATATATAGGAGCAGGGTTTCTCCTATCTAATACAACGCATAGTCGTCTTTTACTTTCTAAGAGTTTGCGAGGAGTGCAGATATTCCCGATGCCAGAAACAGGTGTCTGTGAACCATCAACAAGTGTAACAGGTGGAATAGAAGAAGTTTTATGAAGTTAAGAAAATAAAGCAGATTTGCCAAAGATATGAGAGGTGGCACCAGAATCAATCACCCAGTTATTTTTACCATAAGGTGCAAAGGAGGCAAGAAGAGCGTAACCACCATCAGTAGAGGCATCAACAATGGAGGAAGCAAGACGATCCCGAAGTAGCTTATCTAAGTCGGCACAAATCCAATCCACAGATGGCCGAGATGAAGAGGATCGTGCAAAATTAGGTTGATCAGTAGTGACCTGATTCGCACATGCAGGCTTACCATGCTTGATCCAACAACAGTCGTTAGTATGGTTGGTGCGTTTACAGAAGTAACACTAGTGTTGTTTAGAAGATGGATCAAGACCAGACGAAGAAGAAACACGACTTGGTACAACAATAGAGCGACCACGACCCCCACCTCGGCCACAGAAGGAATTTCCTGGGCGGACAACTAAAGCAACATCGGAGTGGTCGGGTGACAACAGGGAGACCGATGGGAGTCGTTGAACCCGTTTGCGGACGTCACGCAGAGTAGGCAACAGGTTGCTGGACAATATCTGATCTACTACTCCAGAGAATGAGTGGGGTAAGCCCGCAAGAAATTGAACCAGTTGCAATTCATTGCGCTGGTATTGTTTTTCAGTGATATCGATAGAGAGAGGGTGATAAACCTCAAACTCGTCCCAGAAAGCACAACATTATAATTATGTGAGAGCTAGTCCCACATGGCTTTGGCAGTCCGCAGGCGAAGAAGTGACTGACTGATTTTAGGCTCAAAACTATTGACCATCCAAGTCATGACACCTGAATCTTCCTTAGATCACAAATCATAAGTTTGTTTGGTTTTATCATCAACATTCTCAACAGGTACAACCAGACCATCAGAGATAAGATGCGAGTACCGACCTTAAGCTTTGGCATAAAGCTCGAAGGCCACAGACCTAGTGTGAAAGTTAGAGCCATCCAACTTCACAGTAGTGACACATAGCGTCCGAAGCGAGTCAGTGAAAGCCATAAAAAGGATATGTCAGATGTCGGCAAGAAGCAGAAGCAGACAAAAGGGACCCAACTCAGGGTCAGCAACAACAAGCAGCAGACAATAGTGGTAGTTAGCAGGTAGTAGTCGAAGAAGTAACCCAACACTTGGGTAGTAAAAGGCATGGATCAACAGATCCGACGAAACCTACAACTGGTCAGTATGCGGTAGGAGTAGATCTGAAGCATCAAATCTAAGAGACCCGCAGAGGGGCAAAAGAAAACAGTAAAAAAACCTACGCCATCATGGAGAAGAAGTTACTCCACCATGAGGTGCATGCAAATAGCAAACATAGAACATTTAGAACGTCAACGTGCTATATTTAAAAAATTGCCAGGACATGATGACATGCTAGGAAGAAGGGAGGATATAGGTTAGATGGAGAAGATGGTGGCATGCAGTGGTGACAACGATACTTTGGAAGGTGGCAGCAGGGGCTGGATGGGGAGGGAAGCAATGACGGGTGATGGTGGGCGGTGGGTGGGTAGCGGCGACTGTAGGGAATGATGGGGTGGGTGGCGAGGGTTGGGTGGTGGTGTGGACAACGGGGGGTGAAGGGTGGAGGTGTGGTGGCGGTGGCGGTAGTGGGTGGTGGCGCCAACGGTAGGAAGGGGTAGGGGGGTTGTGCGTGTGGGCGTGGGAGAGGGAGGTGGGGTGGGGCGGTAGTAAGGGAAGGAGAGAGGAGGGCCGGTGGCAGGAAAGAAGAAGGAAGGGAGGCTGGTAGCTAGGGTGGAGGGGGGAGAAGATGGGTGGCAGCTAGGTTAAGGGAAGGATTAGGGTTGGGAGGGAATTAAGGGAGATCGTAATGCTCTGGTACCATATATAATGAAAAAATCTTATTAGATGTGTAAAACAAGTTACAATGGACTCTCTTTTATAGGAAAAGAGAGTAAGCCAGTAAACAAAACTAGGCAATATGGGATAAAAGAAAAAGGCTCAAGACAAGACAAGTCTAAAGCCCATAACAAAAGAAATAACATAACATAATGCAATAAAGCATATATACTAATAGTTGATAATGTTGGGACGGGTCATGACAAACTTAGTCCATAGGCTTCTAAGTTTGTCTTCCTCAGTTATTCTAAGACTCAGAAGGGATATCAATGTTATGATCAAGTTGATCACTACCTTTTTCCAAAAAAAAATGTTATGATCAAGTTGATCACTACCTTTTGGTTTCGGTTGATGTCACCTTCTTTGAAGACACTCCATACTTTGGAGATCCCCAGTCAGTGAGGGATCTTGAAGAAGCTCTCCCACATCTGGTTGTCATTAAGTTCTCGTCACCTGAACCTCCTATCCAGGGAAAGTCATCTCAACCTATGTTACAAGGAGAGAAACCCCTCATCACTCATGTTTACACACGTCGTGTGAAGGACACCATTCCATATTAGGGATCAGACAACGCAAGTGTCAACCCTCCAATCATCACTCAGTTTGGAACTCCAGGTAATAGTGATAGTCCGCTTGATCTACCGATTGCTATTCGGAAAGGAAAATGGTCACACATTCTTCATCCCATTTCTAACTTTGTTTCGTATCATTGTTTATCTCCCTCGTATAAAGCTTTCATGTCATCCACAACCGATATTTCCATTCCTAGTTCTGTATATGTTGTCATGAATCACCCAGGATGGTGTCGTTCTATGGAAGATGAGATGAATGCTCTTTGCTAGAATTACACTTGGAGTTTGGTTCCTACTCCAATAGACAAGGTTGTTGTTGGGTGCCGATGGGTTTACTCTGTCAAAGTCGGAAGTACTGGTGTTGTTGATCGTCTGAAGGTTCATTTGGTAGCAAATGGATACACTCAAGTATATGGCGAGGACTATCTTAAGAATTTTTCTGCTGTTGCTAAAATGTGCTCTGTTCGTCTTATTTCTCTGGCAGCTCATTTTGTTGGCCCTTGCACCAACTTGATATCAAGAATGCTTTTCTCCATGGTGACCTGTCAATCTATATGGAACAACCTCCTGGGTTTGTTGCTCAGGGGAGTCACACCTAGCTTGTCGTCTTCATAAATCTCTCTATGGGCTCAAGCAGTCTCCAAGAGCTTGGTTCGGGAAATTTAGTCAAGCTCTACTTGAATTCGTTCTTCTATAGTCAGGTCTTGATCATTCAGTCTTCCATCAACGACGATCTTCAAGATGTCTTCTCCTTATTGTCTATGTTGATGATATTTTTATTACATGAGATGATCAACAGGGTATTCTGCAGCTTAAACGATTTCTTCAAAATAAGTTTCAAACTACAAATTTAGGCCTCCTAAAATATTTTTTGGGTATTTAGGTTGCTAGATCTAATGATGAAATAGTCATCTCACAAAGGAAATATACTCTTGATCTTCTTAAAGAAACTGGTATGCTTGGAGCAAAGCTTGCAGATACTCGAATGGATCCTCTAGAAGTCAACAACGAGATTGCTTATTATTGGATGATTAAACAGAGTACATGGGGCTCTCTTTTATAAGACGAGAGTACACATGGTATAGAGATAACCCATGTGGGATAAAGAGTACACAATAGAAAAATCGAAAAAGCATAAAGCAAAATACACCAAGTATAGAAAAGCAGTAAAGTGTATATACTAATACTCCCCCTCAAGTTGGAGCGTAGATGTCAATCATGCCCAACTTGGATGTCATAGTAGCAAATCTCGTCTTTGGAAGAATCTTTGTGAAGATGTCAGCCACCTGATCAGAAGTATGGATGTAGGGAGTGGATATCTGGCCAGATAATACAGCTTCGCGAATAAAATGGCAGTCCACCTCAATGTGTTTAGTCCGCTCATGAAAAGTGGGATTACTGGCGATAAACGTAGCAGCTTTGTTATCACAATACATCAGAATAGGAGAGGAGTCAGAAATACCAAAATCCTTCAGTAGGCTTCGAATCCAGAAAAGCTCACAAGTAGTATGCGCCATGGTGCGATATTCAACTTTAGCACTTGAGCGGGCAACCGCAGTCTGTTTCTTGCTTCGCCAAGTAACAAGGTTTCCTCCCACAAATGTACAGTAGCCAGAAGTGGAGCGTCGGTCGAGCTTGCTCCCAGCATAGTCAGAATCAGAATAACCAAGGAGTTTACAGTGACCATGTTTCTTATATAGCAGGCCTTTCCCAGGAGAGTTCTTCAAATATTTAAGAATGTGGCAAACAACGTCCCAGTGACATTGCCAGGGTTTATCCAGGTATCTACTAACAAGCCCGACAACAAAAGTAATATCCGCTCGTATGACGGTCAGATAAATAAGCTTATCAACCATGCGTCGGTACTGATGATGGTCAGGATAGGCAGGAGAGTTCTCATCATCCCAGTCAGTATTTAGATCCAGAGGTGTGCTAGCAGGCTTAGCACCTAGAAGTCCAGTTTCAAAAAGCAGATCCAGAACATATTTGCGTTGAGACAAACAAAGACCAGAAGAGGACCGAGAAACTTCAATCCCAAGAAAATACCGCAGAGAGCCAAGATCTTTGGTAACAAAGTGTTTCTCCAGATAGCACTTGGTAGCCTAAATGCCTGCAGAATCACTCCCTGAGAGAATGATATCATCAACATATACAATAAGGATAACAATGCCAGGAGTAGTATTTTTGATAAAAATAGAGTGATTTGACTGGGAATGTCTAAAAGAGAATTTCTAAAGAATAGTACTCAGTTTATCAAACCAAGCACGGGGACTCTGTTTTAAACCATAAATCGCCTTCCTCATCCTGCAGACTTTAGAGGACTCCCCCTGAAGCACAAATCCCGGGGGTTGTTCCATGTAGACCTCCTCATGTAGATCCCCATACATAAAAGTATTCTTCACATCAAGTTGATATAAGGGCCAATCAGAATTAATAGCAACAGAAATAATAATCCGTACAGAGTTCAGCCGAGCCACAGGAGAGAAAGTCTCAAAATAATTGACCCCGTAAGTTTGTGTATAGCCTTTAGCAATGAGTCTCGCCTTTAGCCGTTCAACCGTGCCATCTGGTTGATATTTGACAGTAAACACCCAGCGACAACCAACGGGGGAACAATCTGCAGGAGGATCAACTAGCTGCCATGTGTTGCGTTCAGTAAGAGCCTGCATTTCAGCTTCCATAGCTTGACGCCAAGCAGGATGTTTAAGAGCCTGAGAAGCATTTTTAGGAATAGATATAGCAGAAAGAGCAACAATTAAGTTAGCAAAATTAGTCCCCAGATGATCAGTAGTACAGAAATTTCCAATAGGATGTTTAGTGCAAGTTCTAGTTCCTTTCCTCAAGCTGATAGAAACATCAAGATCAGAGAATACCTGCGGTGGTGTTTGATCTGGCACGGAGGATGAAGACGTTGGAGGGGCCATAGAGGGAGTTGTTGTCTTCTGTCTTCTTTGATATACTTTTAGAGGCGGCTTTTCAGTAGGAGAAGTAGTATTAACAATATCAGTAATAGCGGTATCATCCATGACAGGTAAAGGTGTATCCAATAATAAATCCGATGTTAAGAGTCGACCCGACAGAAGAGTAAAAGGGCATGTGCTCAAAGAAAACAACATCAGCAGATACAAACCATTTCTTTGACACAGGATCATAGCAACGGTACCCTTTCTGAGTGCGAGTACCCTATGAAGACACACTTAGTCGCTCTGGGATCAAGTTTGGTGAGACCGGGACGAAGGTTTTTGTCAAAGTAAGTGCTCCCAAAGATACGAGGAGGCACAGTAAAAGGGGGCGCATCCGGAAACATAATCTGATATGGAACTTGATTCCCAAGCACAAAAGTGGGCGTTCAATTAATTAGGTAACAAGCAGTAGAGATAACCTCAGGCTAAAAACACTGGGGAACATGATAATGAAAAAGTAAAGTGCGGGCAACTTCAAGAAGATGGCGATTTTTGCGTTCAACGACTCCATTTTGTTGTGGTGTGTAAGCACATTAAGTTTGGTGCATGGTGCCTTGTTTTCGACAAAAGTTGCTGACAGAGGCTTGCACAAATTCTAAGGCATTATCAATGCGAAAAATTTTAATGGGTTTAGCAAACTGGGTCCGAATCTCGGCAAAGAAAGCCGTGATACTGTCAAGAATGGTAGACCTGTCTTTAAGCAAAAACAACCAGGAAAATCATCAATAAAACTCAAGAAATATCTAAATCCAGAAGTACTCGACACAGAACAGTGTCCCCAAACATCAACATGAATAATGTCAAATGGCTGTTTAGAACTAATACATGATTTTTTTGAAAAAGATGCTCAAGTCTGTTTGCCTAGTTGGCAAGTCTCACAATGAAAAACAGAGTCTAATACATCAAGTAATAATTGTTTCAGCTTTGCTGCAGAAGGATGTCCTAAGCGATAGTGTCACTAGATGCCTGTCGCAGAAGATGTGAAGTATACTGCGGTCTTCGGAACATCCAGGTAGTATAGCTCGTCTGGTCCCTCATGGCCTGAACCAATCGTCGTCCTCGTGCGCATATCCTGAAAAATAACACCATTCGGGTCAAACGTAATCGAGCAACGAAGGCTCTTCACAGTTCTATTTACAGATAGCATATTAATAGGAAACTTAGGAACATAAAGTGTAGACCGCAGAGGCAGGCAACCACCAGTAGTACAGATATCACCAATCCCAGTAACAAGTGTCTTAGAGCTATCAGCCAATGTAACAAGAGATATAATAGAAGTATTATGCAGTTTAGAAAATAAAGCAGGATTTCCAGAAATATGAGGTGTCGCACCAGAATCAATCACCCATGAGTTTTTACCAGACTGTGTCAGGAGGGTGGTGCTACCATCAGTAGAAGCTTCAGCAGAGGAAGCAAGACGAGCCTGGAGCAGCTTTTCGAATTCAGACCGTATCCAGTCAGCAAAGGGCGGAGCAGAGGTAGTAGCAGTCTCAGTCTGATCCGTCGTAACCTGATTCGCCCAGGCTGGCTTGCCATGCTTGATCAAGCAGCGATCTTCATTATGGTTTGTCCCCTTGCAGAAAGTGCAGTAACGAGGCTCAATAGAGTTAGTGCCAGAGTATGAGCCATGTCCAGGTGCAGTAGAACGTCCGCGTCCACGGCCCCGACCACGACCACGGAAGGAATCTCCAGTGCGAACAACGAGGGCTGCTCCATCAGAAGTATCGGAAATGAGCTGCGAAACTGATGGCAGACGCTGAACCCTTTTGAGAACATCCCGAAGGGTAGGCAAAGGATCACTGGACAGGATCTGATCCACAACTCCAGCGAAGGAAGATGGAAAACCAGTGAGGAACTGAACAAGCATAAGTTCGTTCCGTTGACGCTGAACTTCAGTGATGTCGGCAGAAAGCGGATGATACACCTGAAATTCATCCCAGAGAGCACAGCAGGTGGTGTAGTAGTCCTCAATAGAATCAGTGGCAGAAAATTCCTGTTTGGCAAGTTGCTTGAAGATCTCAAAAACCTTCTTAGGATTTTGTTGATGAGAGTATACATGAGAGAGCTGCTCCCACAGTTCCTTCACAGTCTGGAGGCGAAGAAGTGACTGGCTGATCTTGGGCTCGACGCTGTTGACCATCCATGTCATAACGCCGTAGTCCTCCTTGGACCAAAGATCGTAGGCCTGCTTAGTCTTTTCATTAGCATCAGTAGCGGGGACCGCCGGTCCTTTGGTAGTCAGATGAGAATAGCTCCATTGTGCTTTAACATATAGCTCGAAGGAAGCCGCCCAGAGGTGATAGTTGGAGTTATCCAACTTCACAGTAGTGACACACAAGTTGCGTGGAAGGTTAGATGTCGCCATTGGAAGGGGCAAAAACACGGGCGCAGAGAGCAACAGAAGTCAGCAGCAGCAGAAAGCAACAGAAGCCCAATGCATGGACTAGTAGTAGCAGATAGAAGATCCACGCATGGATCTTAGAAAACCCACGTAGGGCAGTAGATAGAGATAAAAAAACCTACGCCAACATGGAGGATCAATCACTCCACCATGAGGCGCAGGCAGAAAGAGAGAGAAACTTCGTTTACGTCGTCAACGTGCCAGAACTGGAAAACGCCGGGGCTGTCCGGAGATTTCGGAAATAGAAACGGAGCTAGACGGAGGGGCCTGTGATAGATTAGGCCACAAAAGCGGGTGTAGCTAGGAGATAGGAGGTTGGTGGAGAGATTGGAGGGGTGGACGGTGGTACTGTAGCGGCGGCGGAAAAAAAAGAGGGGGGGTTTGGCGGCGGCTAGGGTTGGTGGAGAAGATGGCGGCTAGGATTGGGGTGAGAGAGGGATTAGGTTTAAGGTGGACCGGCCCGCTCTGATACCATCTAGAAGTCGGCAACGAGATTGCTTATTATTGGATGATTAAACAGAGTACAAGGGCTCTCTTTTATAAGACAAGAGAGTACACATGGTATAGAGATAACCCATGTGGGATAAAGAGTACACAATAGAAAAAGAGAAAAAGCATAAAGCAAAATACACTAAGTATAGAAAAGCAGTAAAGTGTATATACTAATAGATCCAAAAGTCAAGCTGCACAAGGAGGGGGAGCCACTTGAAGATCAATGGAGATACAAAAGACTGGTTGGAATATCAAATTATCTTAATGTCACTCGTCCAGATATATACTTTGCTACTAGTGTGGTTAGTCAATTCATGGATAAACCCTGTAGTAGTCATATGGAGGCTGTCTACAAGATTCTTCGCTATCTCAAGAAGAGTCGAGGCAAAGGTATATGGTACACCAATCATGGACATCTCAAAGTGCAGGGCTTCTCAGATGCTGATTGGGCGGGATGTGTCATAGACCGCAAATCATTTTCCGGATATTGTGTCTTTGTAGGGGGGATCTCATATCCTGGAAAAGTAAAAAGCAAACAATGGTAGCTTGATCTAGAGCTGAATCTGAATACAGAGCAATGGCTCATGCAACCAATGATTTCCTATGGACCAAGAATATTCTAGAAGAACTGGGAATCATTCAGTTGGAAGCAATGAAACTCATGTGTGACTATCAAGCTCCTGTCCACATTGCCTCTAACCCGATTTTTCGTGAACAGACCAAACATATTGAAGTTGATTCTCACTTCATTCGGAAAAAAGTACAAGGTCACCAAATTGTACTTATTCCGGTCCATTAAGAAGATCAAGTGGTTGATCTTTTCACAAAACCCCCTCAACGGATGTCGACTAAAATTCCTATGTAGCAAGCTTGGTACCTATGACATCTACGCACCGGCTTGAGGGGGAGTGTTAGAATAATAAGCATTTGTTCCCTTTATTCATTATTCTTTATGTCCATTCACATTCGCTGTATATGTGGGACCTGTATATTCCCTGTGTATATGGGATTAGTTCCACATTGTGTAAACAGGTATTGGCCATCACCTGTGTCCATATATATAGGTGTGCCCTGTCAATACTAAAGGTATCTTATTCCGCACTTCACTTTTCTTGTTTACACTATTTAACGTTATGTTCAAATAACCAAACTTAAAATCTATAGTTAAGTCCCTCAAATAACAAACATACCTCTAGAGTGAACAATAGATCCCTTGTGAGCTTTTCTCACAAATTGCTAAAACTTATCATTTATCCTAATCGAGCTCTCATATGAGCTTTTCTCTACATCAACTCCCCTTGTCTTCGAAAGGCAAGCTTTGGATGAGTAGGACAGGTTATTTGGGACCCAAACCCATGTGACTGTAGTGGATTGCAGACACATTTTGCAGGAGTTTGAAGATGGAACGCCTGGTTGATGCTGTCACAGTTACGACCCGAGGCTGGGATGTGTCATTGTAATTTTTGTTAAGAGTAACAAAGTACTTAGTTTTTTTTTGGCCCAAAGTCTAATTGGCCCATTAGTTTTGGACCTCCTAGTTCATTAGGGTTATGGTTGCTTCCTTGTACTTACCTCCCCTATATATGGGAGAGGGACTTGCCCATTTATCAATGCGAAATATACAATAGGGAATTTGCCTATTATCTTACTTTTCGATATGGTAATAGAGCATCCACTCCTGCAATGTCCTAACCCTATGAGAGAGAGAGGAGAGCACTTCCTCTTGTGATGGCCACTAGGGATAGCAGTGGTGCGGATGGTGCGGTTTATATCGAAATCATAAGCACACCGCGATAGGAAAATCAAACACCATATTTGCACCATATCAATCATGCCTTCTAATATGAGAAACCATATTTGCAATGCAAAAAGATCACGGTTAACCGCACCACACCTTACCAAATCATGAAGAAGTTCTTATTGATCATAGAAATATTAACTGAAATCTGTGAAAACTTGTATGCCATACATGGAAACAATAACATATGTGTATTGTAAAAAAAATCTAATTGCATAACAAAAATCTTATCCGCACCATAACCACTTGGTGCGGTTATATGGTGTAAAATGCAGTGCGGTTATCCGCGGATATGGTTGTTTCATAGCACAATTGCCATCCCCAGTGGCCATTGCCTCGTGGCAGTTCTTGGCTGCCTGCTGGGATACCCATCCCTTGCATCTTCTAGGAGTGTCTCCATCAGAAAACAATGACCTTACATGATGTTACTTTGTTGTTGTGGCTATATCTTATGGACTGCCCGTGTTTGCCTTCTTCGAACTACCACCATCTATAAAATTGTCGTTTACTCCACCTTTATCTATGGTGCCTTCGTCTGCACCGTTGTCGTCTACTCTGCCATTATCTACGTCACCACTTTCTACACCGTTGTTGCCTACTCCGTCACCATCTTTGAGATCTAATACCAAATTATGGCAAAAGATTCACCTTTCTACTACTATTACGGATTCCTAATCCCCAAGTTTCCTTGGTGAATATCTGGAAGGATTTCTCCATCATATGGCTGTCGTTCTAGGGTCTATTCTGTTGTTGCACAGTGGCACATGACGTGTCCTCTAGTACACAACATGTGAGTGGCATTTTTTCTTGGTCGTGGTTTGATTCCCGACTACCTCCACAACCTGTGGACAGCATACGCGGGTTGTAATAAGATCACATGACGACGACGTGTTACTAAAATGCATAGTGTATCCTGCTTTTGTCGACACATTGCCTTGACTGTGAACACGACAAGTAGTTTTTCTACACGACGTGTCGCTTTTCTACACGGTGTGTAGCCATCCTACTGCTATTGATCTGCCTCGACAACTACAGGATGTTTGTAATTTTCACACAACTTGTCCTCTACATGGTGCAAGCTCTGCCTTCTGTCTACACAATGTGCAAGATCCATACATGATGTGTGATCTGTTGTTGGATGCTACTGTTGCTTTACGCACAATGAGTGACTTCATCGACACACCATGTCTAGTGTTCCTTTCACTATATCTCGGTGTGTGACTTCATCTTCTTCTACACTATTATATGAGAGATGGATTCATTACATTGGCATGCCATTTATCCTACTAGCAACAATTGTCTTCCATTTTTCAACAATATTTTTTTTCTAGTTCCTTTAGCCCACCCCCTTCCATCCCTACATGCACTCATCCTTCCCTTCTTAGTACTTGTTTTATCCCATATATACATACATGACTAATGCTAATCATCTTAATTGAATTTGATGTTTACTCGATCCATACCGTGGGGGCTAGCCCCAAAGATCCATTTATTTCTCCAGCCACACTTGTAATCGAGTCATGTAGTTCGTCGACTCGAATTATTGGTTACCCTCTACAAATTTACCTATATGTCCATTTCCTCTACATATGCTTATGACTTTCCACCCTAATCACTCTATTGGTTTGTTTGTGGTTGGCGTGAGGGGAGAATATCGGATGAGACAAGTAGAGGAAAGAGATGAGATGGAAGAGAGGAAATGAAGAATGAAGAGAGGAAACATTCCCTTCTATTGCTTGCTTTATATATATTGGAGGATCTTTTGTCGACTGCTTCTATGCAGATCTTCATGTTGCTCTATATATATTGTGAGGTTCTTCACTGCTACTATATGTGCTTCTTGGAGAGCTTGTGGATTTCATCTTTTGCTATTTGCTTCATGAATTCTGGAGCTTCATTTTCTGTTGGTATCTATGCATCTTGAAGTTTGTCTCATGCCTACTGATTTGTGCGAGAAGTTATTCATTCTAGCTATACCGCCTCTACTACCCTACTTGTTTGTGTTTTATACACGTCGACTTCTTTACTTGTGTCCCAACACTCTTTGGCTTGTTTATGCTTTGCTACACACATTTACGATTTTGTGTTTCCAACACTCTCTAGAGTTTAGTATTTGTGACCCAACACTCTCTGGACTACTCGATGACCACGTTAGTGACTGAGATGATGCCACTTGCTCCAACTTGCTTCTATATACTACTACTACAGTTGCAACTTCTTTTTATGATGAAGATCCTACTGCCTACCTGTGTACCTGCTTAAGATGGAGCGTGTGGAGAGTTGCTTGCTGCTGACACTGTATCTACAAGCTCCTGCTTGGAGTTATTTGCTTAAAGTGGAGCGTTAGAGAGTTGCTTGAGGCTGGCACTATTGTAAGAATGGTAAATATGATTATAATGAGATGCCTTACAACTGATTACAAGCCTTATATAAATAGGAGTCTAGACATGGTAGCCCCCCCTGTACCCAATAATATGCGACTAAACACATGTAACCACTACATACTCTAATACTCCCCCTCAAGCTATAGCATGGGTGAAGCACATGGGCAGCCTGAAAAGAAAGACACAAACATGACATATAAATTCAAATTGTAAAAAGAAAGATATACACACCCCCTACAAAAATCACTCCCCCCTGAAGCACATGGTAGTAGAACAACTAGCATGTGAAAGCTTGAACTAGAACGGGAGAAATCTTGATGTCGGTGCCGGGGAGAAGTTGCTGGTGAGAAAACTTGCTATTAGCGCTGAAGAGGCCATGTTGTTAGTGAGAAAACTTGCTATTAGCACTGAAGAGGCCATGTTGCTAGAAAGAAAAGAGGTTATGTGCGGAGATGACGACACGACAAGGGGCATCCGAGAGAGGTGAAGTTGGAGTTGTCGCATCCGAGAGCCAATAATTGGGCCTTCTTGCTGGAGCATGTTGTAGACGTCGAGGAATATGAATGAGAAGTCCCGTTCTTGTTCATGATCTGCATCTGAGCTTCCTCTTTTGTCTTCGAACAGGAGAAACTCGTAGACGAGTAGAAAGTGACTGACGGTAATGCTCATGCAGGCATGACATTGGACGTCTCCTTGCACTGTTGGCCGAAGATACATGTGCAAAGCTTGAGGTAGGGCGAGAGAAAATCAGAGGTGGAGGTGATCCCATCGGAGATTAGGAGGGATGGGCTGGAGAGCAGAAGATGGTAGCCGTACTCAAAAGGTGAGGAGGCTAGGAGGAGGGTGAAGGGGACATGGGGAGGAGGGTGAAGGGCAAGACAAATCTCTACCGTGTGTGAACCATGATGTCCGCCAAGATGACCTGGAATAAATGATTAGAAACAAAAAAAGAGAAAGAGAAAGGAAACGACAGGATGACTGGGTCAACGAGCGCAAGGGTCCATTGAAGTCCGGAGGTGAAGAGAAATCATGAGGAGAAAAGAAATAGAAACGACGAGATAAAGTAGAAAGAAAAGGAAAAGAGGGTATGAGAGGAGAGAAAAGAAGAAGAAAACAAGAAGTTAAGAAGGAAACAAAATAAGAGTAAAAAAGAGAGGAATATTAAAGAAGGAAAAAGAGTTGACTAGAAGAAAAGGAAGAGAAAAGAAAACCAACAATGCTATTAATTAATAAACAAAGTCAATAGAAAAGTAGAGAAAATGACAATGGTATTAAAGAAAAAATGAAAGTTATTGCTATAAAAGAAGAAAGAGAAAATAGTAGAAGGATAAAATATTAAAAAACACAAAAAGGCTACAGGCGGCATACCAAGAGAGAAGGGGCCGCCTCTCGCCAATTAGGAGTGTTTTTACTTTTCTCTCTCTTTTTTATAGGATCTTGACTCTAATACCATGTAAGAATGGTAAATATGATTATATGAGATGCCTTACAACTGATTACAAGCCTTGTATAAATAGGAGTCTAGACATGGTAGCACTCCTGTACCCAACAATATGGGACTAAACACATGTAACCAATACATACTCTAATAACTATATCTACAAGCTCATGCTTTTGTTGCTCAACTATTGATTGCAAAACTGCAAATTACTAATGTCGATATATTCTATTAAAGGGGGGTATTAGACTGTTTGAGTGCTTAATTTTAAGATTGAGGGGGAGGAAGATTCTTGTATGGGCTGGGTTTATCTTGCTATTCTGGTTTGTGTGTTTGCAATCCGATTTGGGATTCTCCCAAGCTCCATCTTGAGGGGGAATGTTAAGACTAAAAGAGTATTTAATTTATTTTGTATATGGCCCAAAGTCTACTTGGTCCATAGTATTTGGAGTCCTAATTTGTTAGGATTATGTCTGCTTCCTTGCACGTACCTCCTCTACTACATATATAGCAGAGGAGTTTGGCCATCTATCAATAAGAAGTTACAATATAGAGAATTTCTCTATTTTCTTGCTTTCTAACAATTCTCATGTTTGAGTTTCCAACTTGGAGAAATATTGTACAATCACACATTGACATCCGAATCAGGGATTGATGGTTGGTGCATGACTAAGGTTTTTGACAACGCTCTGGCATGGTAGTGTCCTCAGGCATTATCAGAGAAGAGACTGGATGCAACATTATGTGGTTAGTGTAAAGTGTTGGAGACGAAAATTGCGGTCTGCATGTGACCTCAAATGATGAATTGTAAAACATCGCATGTGTAAATGTCTACTATGGCACACAATACAATTATTTCCATTTAGCCCAGAGGCTATGAAGTGCATCACCAGTCTCCTGCATTGTGAACCGGAACCTGGTGTGTCCTTCATAATCACGACTTGATTGTCGATATTGTTGATGTGGCGTTGTATCCTTTATTGTGCACTATGCTACATGTATCTACATAGCGTGGGACGGAATTGCATACTCAAAAACTGCATATGTCTGATCCACGGGTATGATAAGATCCATGCAATGAATGGCATGGGTTTATTGCAATTAAAGTGATCATACACGACGTTGGATGCTCTTATACATAGATGAGAGGCCTTGCTGCTATAGTGCAATGCTAGAGAGAGCTAGGGACGATAGAGAAACTTGCCCATCCCTCAAGCCTTCGACGTCCTTGAAATTAAAGTGATAAGATCCATGCAGTGAATGGCATGGGTTTATTGCAATTAAAGTGGTCATACACGGCGTTGGATGCTCTTATACATAGATGAGAGGCCTTGATGCTATAGTGCAATGCTAGAGAGAGCTAGGGACGATAGAGAAACTTGCCCATCCCTCAAGCCTTCGACGTCCTTGAAATTGGCAGGGCACATTAAGGGGGTTGCGACACCCCTTAGGGTGCAAACCATGGTGCAGGACTTCGACTTCGTTTCGACTTCGCCAGGTGTGGAAGTGGAAGTTTGTGGAAACTTCGAGGAAGTTTCGAGGAAGTTTAGACGCAAACTTCGACAAACTTCGATGGTGTTTTTTTAGCAAAATGATGCATAACTTCGATTGGAAACTTACAAATTATGCTCTAACTCTATTTCATATGTATTTGGAGAGAATACGAGAAAATATCTATAGAGTATTTAAGCATTAGTAGTAGTTTTATATATTTGGAAATGAAAAAACAAAGAAAAATGAAGGAATTTGGGATTTACCTTCTCAAACAGCACCAAAAGCACTTAGCACCAGTTCTCCAGCAGCAGTTGTGCATGCCAAGGAGAGAATACGAGAGTGTGAGGCTCCCCCAGTCAGCCACTAACTTAAAAATATCTCCAGCAGCCTTTTGCACTTAATGGGCTGGACCGTCCAAAAGTCGGCCCAACATCGGCCACATCGGCGAAGCTTCGCCAACATCGGCGATTTTGGGACCATTTTGTACAGCAAAAAGTCAACATCGGCGAAGTTGGTCAAAATTCGGCTCGATGTTGAGACGGGCCCGAAGTATTCCAGAATCGACTTCGCCTGGGCACGAAGTTCGATGTTTCGGCGAAGTTTCGCCCAACATCGCCGATGTTGTGTTCCATGGTTACTGCAAACCCTTTCCGTGAAGTCCCCTCCTCTCTTTGTGTGAGGGTTGCCGATCAGCATGATGTCGTCTAGTTGATGTTGTCGACCTAAAGAGGGAGGTCACTCTCCTCTCCCCAATAACTGTTGGTAGTCGGGGTCCACTCCAGGTGGTTGCTAAGGATCCCTCAACGAGTTCTTAGTGGCTGGGGTGCAGCTACCGTCATTCATGCTTTGCTCATCGCGTTCCTATATTCAGTTAGTGTAGCACCCAAAAGTCGAATAAAAATAGAGAAGAATAGGACATGGATGATGGAGAAACACTATATAGGAGAAGGTGAAAAGGGAAGGGAATCACATGTGAGTGACGATCTCGAGGATGAGATGGTAGACATCATGAAGGAGAAGAGCAATAATGGCAAGTCATTGTTTTGTACAATGATTTTATTTTACTAGGTCCAACTTTGTGTCTAGATATGAGGGGTGGTGGGATGATTGCTGACCTGGGGTTTAGGAATCAAGCAGCGGACGGGGGACCAATTATGGAGTACAAATCCGTAATCAAGCAATGTAACTCTGCCGGGGCAAATACCCCATAGTTGTTTGTTTTGTAATAGAATGACTGAAACCCAACACTGGAATTGCACAAAAGCCTATTTAATAATCTATTAAAATAACAAGCTCAAAACATAATAAAAAATTTGAAACTTACATTTAAGTCCCATCTATCCCTAGAATTATTATATCTCCCCAGAAAATACCAAAAAGCTAAAACCGATCAAAGTAGCCCTAATTGGTTTCTCGTGTGAGCTTCTGTTCTGCATCACTACTATTAGAAGTAAGGTCTTAATTACCGCAATGCATTTGCTTTCTACAACAATTGTCAAAGAAATGACATCAATGTTAGCAAAAGTGGTTTATTTCTTAGTTCTTCCTATTTGGGCTTATGCCCATTGTATCAATAATTCTTATTATCATGTAAGTTCCCTTAAGTGAGGATCCATCTACCCACTTATGTATACCCATGTATTCCTGGACTCCTATATATAGGAGACTCAGAACATCTTTACAAACTATTAAATACATGGTTATTTCTTTTCATATGGTATCAGACATAGTGTACCAACCCTAATCCTTCCTACTTCATCCTCTCCCCTCCCTCTGTCTTTTCCCCTTTCTTTCTAGTGATGAATGCCACCATTGGGACTAGCCTTGAGACTTTAGATCCAAAGTATGGCGTAGGATTAGACGGAGCGTAAAGAAAGAAGGGGACCGACTGGTGTCAATATCTTCCCAATCCAGTTGGTGACTTAAAGGTTTTCTTCCATTTCGTTTGTTGTTACTGAATCGTCAATGGGATAGTCAAAGCAATTTGTCAGTTCGTTCATTTTCTCCCATTAACAATAGTGGAATCCGTCAATTCGTTCATATGCTCATAATCACAATAGTGGATGATCTCTCTCCACATTTTTATTCTTGACCATAATTGTGGATGGAATAGTAGATCGCCATTTCCCTTTCCAATTTCTTAATTTGTTTCCTGATCGCAATGGCCGGCTCCCGAGTGTGCCCGCTGTTACTCGTATGCCTGCCAACTGTCTACAACAATAATAGAAAAAAGAGAAACAAAAAAGAAAAAAAAACCAAAGACCATGTTCTAATTTATAAAGCACCAAAAAAGTAAAAGGTGCAACTTTTTCTTTGTTCTTTCCTCTCCATGTGGGTTCCCCATCCCACATGGTTGTGTCTTTGATTTATTTAGGAATATCTTTTTATGCACATCACAACACTTTTATTCCTTTGATTTGATTTTTTTTTTCTTATTGTGCTTAATTATGTAGTACTATCTTTTTTTCCTACTGTGCTTATTTTGTTAGTGCTTTTTCTACCGTGCATATTCCTGTAGTGCTTTTCCTACCGTGCTTATTCCAGAAGCGCTTTTCCTACCGTGCTATTACTCTGGTAGTGCCTTATTTAACACGCATTCGATTCAATACTTTATTTTATACAATGGTTGAAAACATAACTAGCATTTATGTTAGAATTATTGTTATTTAGTTTATTATGTTAGATGGACCTATTTTCTTGGCCTATTAGGATTAAGATTGCTTTCCTTGTACTTGCCTCCTTTCCTATATATAGGAGAGGATTTTGCCTTCTATCAATAAGAAAATATCACATAGCATCCTTTTCCTTTATAAAATGGTATCAGAGCAGCGGTCCTAACTTAAGGAGAAAAAAATAGTCTCTGCCTGCAGGCGGCCGCCGTCTCTTCTTGGCTTGGCAGCCCTCTAGGCATCATCTTGACCTTCATGGTCGCTTCCTATACTCTTCTTTCATAAAAATCCAATTTTTTTCTGCCCAAGTCCTATCTATCTAGTCGTAGCTTCCCCACATCCTCCCTTCCTCCAGCATGTACGTCGATGTCCACAAATTGATTCAACCTCTATGTGCTGCCCCTATTCATAGTTGTGTGGGCAACCTCAATGACTTTCAATTTCATGGTTCAATTAGCAGTGTTCTTCAATCAGATTTGTCCAACAAATCCCTTTCTCGAAGATGCACAATTGTTATTGCACGTGTGTCAAAGCACGCAACTTCGACAAAATCACGCATCATCATTGTAGATTGATAATTTAGTTGGTGTATCCTCGTAAATTTATGCAACATGTTTGCGAACATGATAATCATAGATGCATGTGTGACCTTCACGTCGCACAGGATCCAAATCATATTGACAGTCTCCACCCACTTCTTTTATCGGCTCATCACCCTTCATTCGCAGGAGTCACGTATCGGCGTGCTCGCCACATGGTCTGTAGAGCTGCTCATTACGTACGAGTCATGTACCAACTTCCGATTACTTTGTCTCTAGGAAAGTTTGACCTGCTCCACCAGCCAAACACCGCAATGGCCAGACATTGCCGGGCTAGTCACGTTGGATCTGTGTCACCCACAAGCACATGTCGCATCCAGTCGCGCCAGCAAACCTACAAACTACAACATCAACTCAGGCGCCCCACGGGCCGAAGGGAGCGTAGGGGCAAGAAGGGCCTATCTAGGTCGTATGCTCGTTCGATATGTGTTTCATGTCTATTGTTAATCATTCGATGTGTTTCATGCCTATTGTTAATAAGATTTATGATCGGATCACTTTTCGGGTCGCATAAAGATTCATTTAATTTTCTACTCGGGTCATGTTGCACACTGACTCACGTTATGGTTATATATATGAAATATTGGCAAACAAAAGACCTTGTGCTAGTTTATATAGCACCAAAAAAGGGGCATTGTGCCGATTTTTCTTCTTTCTTCCTCTCCATTGAAAAACCCCTCCCCTACCACCCCTCATGTGTGCATCAATTCCCACATAGAGGGGTTATTGTTTCTTTTCCACACTAACCACTCAATCACTTCTTATATGGTGTGCAGGGAGGGGGGATAGTGGAGAGAGAGTATGAGAGACTATATGTATCACTCAAGCTATCATATCTCATTGAGCTTCTTGTTCTTCAGCACATCCATCTTCCGATGTTTTTGTGGCGGTTCATCCCCACTAAGCATCGTGATTCCAATGTATCATTGAAGCTTCATTCCCAATGACACTGTGCTTCTCCGTGTTCGTGCCATTATATGCATGTATGTTGGTCAAGGAAGCACATACACAGTTTTAGACACGGACATGGACACGAACATGGACACGGGACACGACAAATTTCTAAAATGTAGGACACGGACACGGACACGGACACGGACACGGCATTGAATGAGGGGAAAATATTTTTTTATTATATACATATATGCAATGTATGAACTGAAATTTATTTTAAAATTTGTTCAGATTAATGTATCTATATATGTATAATCTTATATGCATATAGATGTGTCTCTTCATGTGTGTAGTAGAAACAATATGAATAGAAAACTAAACATGTGTTTTTTGTAACTATAGTATGTGACAAAATATATATATGAGTTTGTATTACTCATTTAACCAACTTATCAGACTATAATTTGATTAATTAATTCTGATTCAGCAGATTTGTTTGCACTTTTGATTAGATCTCAACTGTATGTTACATTTTCTCAATATTAAGACAAACAATAACTGTATATTCAACATTTGTACTCTGAAATAGGCTATTGCTGCAGCAGCAGCCGCAGTGATGTGCCCAAGAAGTGTCTGGGCAGTGTCCAGCTGTGTCCGGGGTGCGGAAAAAGACCAAAATGAACTGGACACGTCCCAGCCGTTCCCAAAACGTTTTGGGCCGTGTCCATGTCCAAAACGTGTCTGATACGGACACGGGGGCTGTCTAGAAGTGTCTGTGCTTCGTAGATGTTGGGTAGCTGTGCTTCAATTTAGTTAGCTACCACTTTAATGGGTTGAAGGATCTCAATTGCAACATTGACACAAGTTTTTCGCATTCTTACCACATTTTGTCTGTCAAGAGACTCAAGACAAAGCTTGTTGCACTTATTCCAGCCTCTTGTTTCCTCTAGTTTCAGTGATGTTTCAGTTGATCATTTTCGCTACATTTTCATGAGACAGATGGTTACTTCTTCACATCAGGCTTTTCAAAAGCTCATCAATTTCTGGCCTGCAAATCTACACCTGTAAGGTAGATGATTCATCCATATATTATCTTCATCGAGTTATTTTATTCATGTCTTCTTGAAGTTGCATCTTCAAGTGCCAAGATGGTTCTTCTAGCAATCTACTTGGGTTTTCCTTGATGGTGTCTTTCAAACCCGTCAAGCCCCCTGATGGATCCAGTTTGACGAGTCTATTTAGGCTTTCCTTGATTGTGTCTTTATTCCCATCAAGCCCCTGAGAGACTCCAGATGGATATATTTTGATAGTCATCATTACTATATCATATCTGTATTTGAAGATACCTCTACCGCTACATTGTTGAATGTATTGATTGCACTTATTCCAATCCACATTCCTTTTCAGAAGGTGGCGTATTCATAGTGTTTTGTTCGTCTGCTCCAGATTGATGGTGATGTTCTTCATTCCATATGCACTTCAAAAGACTTTCTCTAAAGCTCGAGTATTTCCAGCCTGCAGGACATAACTTCAAAGGTGGCGTCGCCAAATCTTTTATTTGTTGGAGAGTCATGTTTAAGGGAAGTGAAAAATCTTGTATTGTGAGTGACATTTTATCGTCTAATTGAATCTTGTAAGTCCAAGCTGGATATGTGTTTCACCCGTACTCCAGGTTGAGGGGGAGTGTTAGAATTATTGTTATTTAGTTTAATTATGTCAAATGGGCCTAATTGTCTTGACCCATTACGTTAAGTTTGATTTCCGTGTACTTGCCTCCTTTCCTATATATAGGAGAGGCATTTTCCTTCGATCAATAAGAAAATATCGCAGACTTCTTTTACTTTATAGCAATCTATAAAGATATGCCACATAACACGGCTATTAAACTCAATGGTGATGACTAAGTGTTGTGGATGAATGCGGTTTCTATCTTTCAGGAATCTCTTGGCAAACTAAAATTTATCAAAGAAGATGCACTTAAAGAACCAGATGAGTCATGGATCACGAGAAAGAGCAAGTGCTCTCTTGGCTCTGAGGATGTATTTAGTTTGATGAAATAGTTCTATACACATGACATGAGGACAACTACCTTCGACTGTAACATGCAATGGATAAGATCTTTTCTGGATGTCAGGGCAACCGTTCCTTATCCAAGTATTATGATTTCATCAAAGCTCTCGCGAATCAATTTAACTTCTCACCATCACCCCTGCCGAAGTGACCAGGGAACGTGACACTATTATTTGGGGTGATTTCTTAGTGGCCTTCATCCTCAGTACGCTGTCGTAGGTCAGATTCTTCTTGGTAGGACCATGTTCCCGTCTATGGACGATGTTTATGCCTGCCTATCCCCAGCCGAGATGTCTTGTTCTCCGACCCCTCCCCATGAAGTGTTTGAAGCCCAAACTACAATGGCATTTATTGTAAAGAGGTGGTGGATGGGTCGTGGCACTCACATCGAGCCGAGACCAAACTATACTTACTGTGGAAAACTAGGCCATGTTGAGGATGTTTTTCATTCCAAACATGGCTACCCTAGTCGTTTTGGACGAGGGCGTGGAAGGGGTTTTGCGCATGTTGTTCAAATCCTTGCACCCCTCATTGGCCAAGGTCCCCCGAAAACTATTGTGATTCCTACCTTGATTGGACAACCAACACATATTTTGCTCAAAAAGGAGTATGAACGACTCTGACAAACTGCACACCATTATGGTGATTCACTTCTTCACAATAGCATGGCAACATCATTCCTTGAATGGCACAATGGTGACCTGTCTACTATGACACCTTCGGCCCATCTCATTACTCACCAAGATAACTCCAAGACCTCTATGAATGTCTCTCACTCTAACTAGATAGTGGATTTCAGTGCTACTTAACATATGACTGGTTATGCTACATTTTTTTACATCCTCTAATCGCACACACCATTGTCACATTGACAGATGGCTCAGTCAAACAGCTCACCCCAGTGTGGCAATGTTCTTTCCTCTTAAGTTAAAATTTTTGACTATTCATTTTGTTCCCAACTTTTCGTATATTCTACTGTCCGCGGTTAAACTGGTTGATTCACTTTATTGTTTTGCAATTTACAGACCGTTTGGTTTTCTTCTATAGGAGTGGAGGAACTTGATGACTATTAGAAAGGGGGTGTACTCTGGTGATCTTTACTACTTCTCCGCCCTCCTCTACCTCAGACCAGTGCTCGTGTTGTAGCCTCGCCTCTCTAGCTACATCTTCGCTTTGGCCGCCCGTCCCTGGACAAGCTGAAGATCTTTAGACAAATCTATATCTAGTTGTTCGTCCATTTAATAATATGTCTGTCAACTTGGCAAACATGACCATGTATCTTTGCCTTGTCGTCTTGTTAAGCAATCTTTGAAACCTTTTGACTTGATACGTAGTGATGTCTGTGGCCCCTTTCCAACAACTAGTTACAATGGATTTAAATATTTTATCACGTTTGTGGATGATTTCTCCTAAATGACATGGCTTTATCTTATTCAAATACGCGATGATGTTTTTCCCTTATCTGTGACTTCCATAAAATAATTACCATTCAATTTGTTTACATCTATAGATGGAATGGGAATTGCTTATTTGATGATCTAACACGTGTACAATACAGTCTCTTATATAACAGAAGAGAGTAGAACTAAAGCAGAGATGAGCAATATGAGACTAAACTACTGAAGTAAAAACATAAGTGAGGCACATGCTAGGCACATGAAACTCAACAAAACACAACATATCTCTATACTCCCCCTCAAGCTGGAGCGTAGATGTTGAACATGCCCAACTTGTCCACTAGAGTCTGAAAGCGAGCTTTTGGAAGAATCTTGGTGAAGATATCCGCTACTTGCTTGTCAATGCTGAGATATGGAGTGCAAATTCGGCCAGAAAGAACTATTTCTCGAACAAAGTGACAATCGACCTCAATATGTTTTGTCCTCTCATGAAAAGTGGGGTTGCTCGCAATAAAAATGGAGGCCTTGTTGTCACAAAACATCAGTATAGGACTAGAATAGGATATATCAAACTCTTGGAGGAGACTCTGGACCCACAGAAGTTCACATGCAGTATGAGACATAGCTCGGTATTCTGCCTCTGCATTGGATCTGGCTACAACAGTCTGCTTTTTGCTTCACCAGGTAACAAGATTTCCGCCCACAAATGTACAATATCCTGACGTCGACTTACGATAAGAACGACTTCTTGCATAGTCAAGAGTCTGAAAAATCAGATAGATTACAATGGCCATGCTTCTTATACAACAAGCCTTTGCCCGGAGAGTTTTTAAGATACTGTAGAATGTGACATATAGCATCCTAATGACACTGCTAAAGTTTATCAAGATACATGTTGATGAATTTTACGGTAGCAGTGAGGTCAACTCTTGTGACCGTCAGATAAATAAGCTTGCCTACCAGCCTTCTGATCTGGTGATCATCAGCATAAGGAGAATTTTCATCGTCCCAGTCCATATTTGGGTCAAGGGGAGTGTTGGCTGGTTTGCAGCCCAGCATACCAGTTTCCTGTAAGAGATCAAGTACATATTTCCGTTGAGAGAGAGACATCCCTGCAGATGATTTGGAAACCTCAAAGTCTAAGAAATATCTCAGCTTTTCAAGATCTTTAGTGACAAAGTGTTTTTCTAAGTAGGTTTTAGCTGCATGTATACCCACAGTATCACTGCAAGATAAAATAATATTGTCAACATAAACAATAAGAATGACTAGTCCAACCACTGTTTTGTGAATAAAGACTGAATGATCTGAGTGAGAACGACGGAAGCCAAAAGTGACTAAGATTTGACTGAGTTTGTCGAACCAAGCACGTGGGTTCTGTTTGAGACCGTTGATGGCCTTTTTCAGTTTACAAACTTTTTAAGGCAAACTCCCCCTGAACAACGAAACTATGTGGTTGCTCCATGTAAACTTCCTCCTGTAGATCTCGATAGAGAAATGCATTTTTAACATCTAACTGAAAGAGGGACCAGTCTTTGTTAACAGGAATAGAAATCAGAATTCGAACAGAACTTAATCATGCAACATGAGAGGTCTCAAAATAGTCGACACCATATGTTTGTGTGTACCCTTTTGCCACAAGCCGAGCTTTCATGTGTTCAATTGTTCCATCAGGTTGATACTTAATGGTGAAGACCCAGCGGCAGCCAACGGTAGGGCATGAAGGAGGGCGATCCACAAGTTCGCATGTCTTGCGATACGGTAGGGCATGAAGGAGGGCGATCCACAAGTTCCCATGTCTTGCGATCACATAGTGCGTGCATTTCCTGATCCATCGCCTGTTTCCATGTAGGAATAACTAGAGCTTCTGCAACAGTCTTTGGAATAGTGACAACAGAAATTGTAGAAGTGAAGCATGCAAACTATTATGCAGATTAGCAGAAGAGCAGTAATGATTGATAGGATGTTTAGTGCAGGAGCGAACACCTTTGCGCAGACTGATAGGAAGGTGCAAGTCAGAAGTTACCTTGGTGTTTGTTTGATCATCCACAGACGGAGGAATTGGTTGTGGAGGGCCATGGAAGGAGCACTTGTCTTTGGCCGGCGTTTATACACTTACAAAGGGCGACCTTCAGGCTGGTCGAAGAAAGGCAACTCCTCAACAACATCTGGTAGAGGTGTGGGTGCCAACATATCACTGGAGAGCGTTGCCCCATCATAAAAAAAATAGGGCATATGCTAAAAAAAGATAACATCCGCACTGACAAACCATTGCTTGAGAACCGGATCAAAGCAACGATAACCTTTTTGGGTTCTAGAATATCCCAAAAAGATGCATTTAGTGGAGCGAGGATCAAGCTTCGTCATCCTTGGGCATAAATTTTTGACAAAACAAGTACACCCAAAAACACGAGGAGGAACAAAGAACAGAGGTGTATCAGGAAACAAAATGGTGTAAGAGATACGATTATGTAAGACAGAGGATGACATACGGTTTATAAGATAGCATGCTGTAGAAACTACCTCAGGCCTAAACCAGTGAGGGACTTTATAATGAAGAAGAAGAGTGCGATCAACCTCCAATAAGTGGCGATTTTTCCGTTCAACAACACCATTCTGTTGTGGAGTATAAGGACAAGTGGTTTGATGGATCGGGCCATGAACATAACAAAAAGATGTGACAGACTTTTGCATAAATTCTAGGGCATTATCGGTACGAAAAATCTTAATGGGTTTATGGAACTGGGTCTATATTTCAGAAAAGAAGATACTAATATTGTCCAAAATAGTGCTACGATCTTTGAGTAAAAAAAGTCAAGTAGCACGGGAATAATCATCAATAAAAGTCAAAATATTTAACACCAGAGTGACTAGGAAAAGAACATGGACCCAAAATGTCGGCATGAACAATATCAGAAGTGCCTTAGAACCAATTTCTTTTTTAGCGGTAAATACAGATCGCGTTTGTTTTCCCAAAACACAAGATGCACAAGAATTTTTTTCCAAATAATGTAGGAAATAAATGCTTCAACTTTGTTGAAGACGGATGACCAAGTCGGAAGCAATGAAAGAGATATCGACGATATCGTCGATATATCGACCAATATACTGATATCGACGACATCGGTCATTGGTTCACACAAACCTATCGCTGGGATTGCAAATATCGGTATACCGATGGTATACCGCCAAATATCGACAAATATCGATAAATATCGCCAAATTCCGCCAAATACCGCCAAATTTCGACGAAATGTACTGATATACCGACAAAAATACCGATTTTTTGTGTGCTTGAGTCAGTTTCTGTTGTTTGAGAGGAGGAAATGTTGGAGCAAAGGGATCTCGACAACTAGGGCTCAGATAAGTCTAATCTAAGGTATGCCTTTATGTTTTCTACCATTTCTCTCATTTATATCTCAATTAAACTGTAAATTCATACCAAAATGCCTTAAATTGGCAAAGATCTCACCATCTGCTTTTTTATGTCTTCCTGATTGTATGTGTTCTTAGATCCACAACACTTTCTCATAATCTACATTATAATCATAGTTATATACCTAAATAATTCACAAAATATAAGTATAATTTGCTATCATTTTTAGTAGTAAGCTAATTTGTATACATGTGTTCTTCTTACTAGTATTTTTATCATACAAAGTAAGAAAATGTACTACTTCGCAACACAACAAACAAATATTGTAAAAAAATATAGATTTTGTAATTTTCTAGTCTTATATTTGTTGATATATGACACTTGCTACATATATCGCACAACATGGACATGGTTGACATATTAACTACACTTTTATATTATCGCATCCCCACGATATGCATATAATGGGCATGGTAATAATGGCTTTTATACTTATCCCTCTATTGTGCATAATCCATGGAGAATCTCACTACCGCATATCAAGATCATGTGGTACAAACAACAACGGAGAAAAGGTGTCACATTAGTGATGGTGCTTAACTTCCTTGACAATCATGAAGTTAATTGTCAAAGTCACACATTGAAGAAGAGCAATAGAAAGCCCTTGTGTATATTTTCTTTCAGAATCTAATATGATGCATATGGAGACATAGTACTGTAAAATTCTAAAACATATTGTGTTTAATTACATAATACGAATGAGTATTATACACTTATTTAGTATTGTACATGACGTGTCTGAGCAACACACAACTTCATATCAACAAACTTACATAATGTACATGTCATGGGAGCAATATGTCAACCATATCAACTCAATCTTGTATGGATAATCAGTGTGTAACTCGACATACAATTGATATGAGTTAGTAAGTTACCATGTTATTCATGTGTTGTAAATTGGATATTATTGCATATGTGTGTGTTTATGCTTATGGATTGTGCTAGTAAAATTCCAAATCTTAATTGTACACGTGTCTGAGCAACACGTAACTTCATATCACCAACCTTACATAATGTACATGCCAGGGGAGCCATAAGTCAACCATATCAACTCAATCTTGTATGGATAATCAGTGTGTAACTCGACATACAACTGATATGAGTTAGTAAGTTACTATGTTATTCATGTGTTGTAAATTGGATATTATTGCATGTGTGTGTTTATGTTTATGGATTGTGCTAGTAAATTTCCAAATCTTAATTCCAATATTTTGCCATCGATATCCTTCATCGAAATCTCCAAAAAAATAGGACATCTTCCTTAACTCACACATGATTGACCCCCCCCCCCCACATACCCAATATAGAATTTTATTGCATAAAACGTTGCACTTGGTGTTGAGACCACGCCTGTAAAATTTCATGATTTAATTCGTTCATTTTGGCGTCGGTATGGCCAGGATTGCATCTGTCGATATTTCCGTCGGTATACCTGTAAATATCTACACCCAAGCTGTCGAAACAACGTCGGTATCGGTCATTTAATTCCTTGGTCGGAAGTGCCACTGAAGTCCTGTAACTGATGTAGACAGAAGAGAAGATGCTGCAGGCGGTCCATCCAAATAGTAGTCCATCTGGTCCTTCATGGCCCGAACCAATCCTCGTCTTTGTGTGGAGATCCTTCAAAACACAACCAGAGGGATCAAATTTAATAGAGCACTGAAGTTGTTTTACAGTTTTACTAACATATAATAAATTAACATGAAATTGTGGTATGTATAAAACAAATTTGAGATGCAACTTTCGAGACAGAGGAACAATGCCAATGCCATGAACATGAGTCTTAGAGCCATTCACAACAGTGACAGATGGAATATTAGAGGTTTTAGTTAGAGCAGAAAATAATTGGATGTCGCCAGCCATATGGACAGACGCACCAGAATTAATGCACCATTTATTGTTACAAGCAGAAGGAGAGGCAAGCATGGCAGAGGAACCTGCAGTAGATGTCGAAGGTAGTTGAGTCATGCGTTCCTGGAAAAACTTCTCGAACTCTGAGCGAAGCCATTCAGTGGACGGCGGAGCAGATTGTTGGCCGGATGCAGTATCAGTTGAGATCTGTGTAGATGCTTGGTTAGCCCAGGTTGGTTTACCATTCTTGATCCAACACCTATCTTCGTTGTGATTATCACGACCACACCAGTTGCAGAAGAGAGGCCCAATAGCTTGGCCTCGACCAGTAGCAAGAGAGGAGCTGCAGCCACCAGTAGGAGGTAGACGTCCGCCACGGCCTCGACTGCGGCCACGTCCAGAGTCAGTAGTGCGAACAACTAGAGTACGATGCTCAATAATAGGATTGGAGGTCATCTACGGAAGTCTTTGAGCTCGCTTAAGAACATCGCGAAGAGTAGGCAGGGGGTCGCTAGATAGAATCTGATCGACCACACCAGAGAAAGATGCAGGAAGGGCAGCCAGAAACTGGTCCAGTTGTAGTTCATTGCGCTGCTTTTGGGCTTCTTTGATATCGGCTGTCACGGGATGGTAGATTTCGTACTCATTCTAAGAGCAGAGCACTGGTTGTAGAAGTCCTCGATAGAAGTGTCAGAAGAAAACTCCTTCTTGGCCAGGTTTTTGAAAATTTTAAACACACGTTTAGGATTTAGCTGATGGGAATAGATATGGGAGAGCTGGTCCTACATCGCCTTAGCATCATGAAGGCATAACAAAGACTGACTGATCCACGGCTCGATGCTATTAAGAAGCGAGGACATAACACTAGAGTCGTCTTTGGACCATTGTGCATAAGTTTACTTGCTTTTTTCATCTGCAGTAGCAGCAGGAGCGGCAGGAAGATCAGTAGTAAGATGTGAGTACCGACCTTGTGCCTTGACATAGAGGACGAAGGACGTCGACCACAGATGATAATTAGAGCCATCGAGCTTGACGGTGGTAACACACAGAGAACGAGGAGGCTCAATAGAAGCCATGATGAGCAGAGACAAGCCAGCATGAAGAGGCGGCACAACAACAACAATCAGTGGATAAAGAACCCGCTATGGGGCAGTAGCAGCACAAGAGATCTGACGCATCAGATAAGAAGAGACTCGTGTCAGGCAGATAGATTGATAAAGGAATCTACACCGTCATGAGGAAGATCAATATTCCGTCATGAGGCGCAGGCAGAGAAACCCAGAGAGATAAGAGACTCTCAATGTGTGATGGTTATGGCTGTCCGGAAGATTGCACGTATGGAAATGAGCGGGAGGAAGTAAGAGAGGAGGACAACAGTAGGAGTGGGCAGGAGCAGGTGGGTGGCGGTGGGCTTAGGGAGGGAGAGGGGCGGCAGGGGGTAGTGGGGTGAGAAGCAGTGGGGGGAGGTGGTGTCGGGAAGAGGGGGCGGGGGGAGGCGGCGGTGGAAGAGGAGGGTGGGGGTGGTAGCGGCGGCTGGGGGGAGAGGGGAGGTTGCAGCGGTCGGGGGGCGGGGCGCCGGCGGCGGGCTGGGGGGGCGGGGGTGAGGAGCTAGGGCATAGGGGCTGGGTGGGAATTTGCTACTTAGGGAACCAGACCTGCTCTTGATACCATATAGATAGAATGGGAATCACTTATTTGATGATCTAACAAGTGTACAATACAATCTCTTATATAACAGAAGAGAGTAGAGACTAAAGCAGAGATGAGCACTATGGGACTAAACTACCGAAGTAAAAACATAAGTGAGGCACATGCTAGGCACATGACACTCAACAAAACACAACATATCTCTATAACATCTATTAAAATCTTGTGCACATATAACACATTTGAATACATAAAACACGTCGTTTTTTCTTCTCTCGGGATATGGGATCATTCATCATCTTGTACCTACTCTCCACAGCAAAATGGTATTGCGGAATGAAAAATCATCATTTTCTCGACATCACTCGCACGCTTACCATTCATACCAAACTACCCAAAAACATAGGGACTAATGCTATTCTCATAGCTTGTTTTTTGATTAATCATTGACCATCATTGGCTTCACAATCCCAAACTCCTTTTTCTATTTTGTGTCCAACTAACAAACCATTTTCTTTACCACCACGTGTATTGGATGCGTCATTTTTGTTCACAACTTTGATATTAAGACCGATAAGCTATCCCCCTGCACCATTCAAATGGTTTTTCTAGGATCTTCCTTCTCTTAAAAAGTTCACAAATGCAAATTCCTTGACCCAAAAATTGGTTGTATATGTGTATCAACTAAAGTAACTTTCAATGAGGATGAGTTATTTTTTTCCTCCATTCCTTCTCCCTCTGCACCCGCACAAGATTTTGTCTTTCTCCTTGAACCTTTTTCTTCTAGTCTCCTTACCCCAAGAACATGACCAACGTGTGGAAGATGGTCCTCAACTAGCAATCCCTCCGTCGTCATCTCTTCTGGATCAGGTCCGGTTTACCAGTTGTGCTCCGTTAAGGTAGACACTCTTGCATTGTTGAACATCCACTTTCCAACAAATCTTTATTTCACTTCTCTCCAACGCCTTTTTGTTTTACCACTCTTTGGGCAACATTTTTATATCCAAGCGTCCCACACATGCTTTGAAACACCTTGGGTGGAAATCTGCTATGCTAGAAGAGATGTGGGCTCTACATAATAATCATACATGGGATCTGGTTGATCCTTAATCTGAAAATAATATTGTTGGTTGTCGGTGGGTTTTCTCTGCTAAACATAATTCTGAGGGCTCTATTGAGAGACTAAAGGCTCTCCTATTTGCAAAAGGGTTTACTCAAAATTTTTGGCGTGGATATTTTGGGACATATTCTTGTTACGAGGATTACTTTGGTGGTGTTTTTATTTCTTTAACATGCACATTTGGACTGACTACTCTTTCAGTTAGATATCAAAAATGACTTCCTACATGGAGATCTTTTAGAAGAAGAGGTTTATATGCAACAACCTCCCAATTTTGTTATTGAGAGGGAGTCTTCTCATAAAGTATGTCGCCTCAAAAGACCGTTATATGGTCTCAAGCAATCTCCCAGAGTCTGGTTCAACAAGCTTAGCACAACACCTGAAAAGCTGAGTTTCTAGCGATCTGTTACAAATCATTCACTATTCTTATCAAAATCCTCACACAAACGTATTTTTCTTGTTGTTTATGTTGACGACATTGTAATCACAGGCAATGACACCATTGTCATCAGCAAACTGAAACAGTCTCTACAAGCCCATTTTCATACAACGAATCTGGAAAATTTGCTGTATTTTCTTAAGATGGAAGTTCTTCGTTGATCCACAGGGATCAATTTATCCAAACGACTCTATGTGTTGGATTTATTTCAAGAAACTGCCATGACAAATGCTAAGCTCGTTTCCACCCCTGATTCGGAAAAATATCATCAAGTAGTTGAAAAGTTGATCTACTTAATAATTACTCGACCTGACATAACCTATGTTGTTGGAGTTGTCAGTCAGCAGTGCATGAGTGCACCCCTCCAACAATATTGGTGCAACATTCAACTTATCCTTCGTTATCTCAAGAGTGCACCAGGAAGAGGATCATTCTACAAACGACCTCAAGAGAAGACTATCACTATTTGTGGATATGCCGATACAGATTGAGCAGGAGATGTCAAAGACCGTCGGTCCATCTCTAGGTTTTGTATCATGATTGGGGATCAGCCAGTGGTCTGGAGAAGCAAATAGCTATCAGTGGTTGCTCACTCCAGCAATGAAGCTGTATATTGTGCGATGGTCCACGCCTATTGTGATCTTCTGTGGGCTCGATCTACTGAATTTGGGATTCCTTGTCACACTCTAGCTCGTCTCTATTGTGATAATCATGTTTCTATCCATATTACCAATAACTTAGTTCTTCATGGACGTACAAAACACATAGAAATTGATTGTCATTTTGTATATGATCTGGTTAAAGCCAAGAAGATTGTGACTCACGTACGGACCGACGATCAAGAATTACAAAAAACTTTTTGAATTCCCCGTTGAAACCGATTTAGCTTTGTTGATATCTTGACTAAACCACTTCCTCCACTTTTTCAATATATGGGTACCAAGCTGGGACTGTCACTACCTACTTTCCAACTTGAAAGGGTGTATTAGCATAAGTGGTCTATTTTTTTATTCTTTCTAATTGGGCTTACCCCCATAGTATCTGTAATTCTTATTTTTACGTAAGTTCGCCTAAGTGAGGATCCCTCTACCCACTTAATTATACACATGTATCCCTGGACTCCTATATATAGGAGACCCAAAACATCTTTACAAACTATTGAATGTATATGGTTATTACTTTTTGCAATTAATAATTCTAATCTATTTTAATTTTCATGCATTTGTCTGGACTCTCAACTGACAAGCTTCCACTAACATATTGAAACACGAAGTTCTCATGATAGTAGTAAAAGAAAGAACTAGGATGATTTGGAATGATGCAGTGCTAGCTACCTTTGACCTTTACATGTTATACTAAGTAGTTACCCAGATGTCACAGAAAATTTTCATAATAGAATTTGTAACAATCTCGCAGGCTTTTATATAATTGTTCCCTCCAGCATGATATTTTACTGGACTAAACTGGAAACTGAAACTCTGACTGAATATTTTTGGATTAAAGAAGCTAAAAGCAGTATGTCAATGAGTAATATAGTGTATGGGTTCTCATAGATGATTGTGTGGTACCAACTCTGTTATTGTGAGACTCATTTGTTTAATGTTTTTAACATCATTTGCAGGAACAACCAAGATCAAAAACCTCCATGATAATATTGGCTCTGTAAACGTAAGACTTACTGAGCAGGACCTGGAAGAGCTGCTGCATGCAGTACCTCTAGAAGAAGTTGCTGGGGATAGAACCTATGCCCATATCCAGTCGGCTACCTGGAGATACGCTAACACCCCTTTGCGTTGAAGTTGGGAATCTTGAGTTGCTGCACGAAAAGCCTCCATGTCTGTAGCAATGATAAAATTAATAACTAACTGATGCTGTACGTATGGAACCAACTTGAAGATTTCCATACTGAATTTTATGTTTTTCACTATGTAAACAAATGTTATTGCATACAATAACACGAACCGACTTGAAGGTTTTCTTAACCGATTCCAGTCAATGTTTTTAAACGGTTTGATGCCTGATGGGTCCGGTAGGAAACAGTCCTCTCTAAGTTATTCTCCTGGTTACTATTGCGGGCCAACCTGCTACGCCCCATGAAATCTGGAGTCAAGCGGTTCAAGCTTCACCCTTCTAGATAGGGGTGAGCAAATAATGGTCCAGACCGCAAAATCGGACCGGACTGTTCAATTCGGTCCGGTCCGGTCCATTTTGTGTTCGGTCCGGTCCGCGGTCTGGGAATTTTGTTGAGTTCGGTCTTCGGTCCGGTCCGGTCCGGACCGCAGATTGACTTTTATATAAAATTCATGTATATTTGAAGGTGTATTCTATAATAATTACAAATAAAGTACATATATAATCACTAGTAGTATAAATGTTTGATACTAAAGTTATATAATTGTTAGAAGTGACTAAGATTATCAACTTTGTACAATTAAATAAATTGTAAAACATGTAAAAAAGGCTGATTACGGTCCAAACGGTCTGGTCCGGTCCGGTCCTAGCACAAAACGGTCCGGTCTCGGTCCGGTCCTACCTCGAAACGGTCCGGTCTGCGGTCTATATGTTTGTTCAAATTCGGTCCGCGGTCCGGTTCGGTTCGGTCCGGTCCGATTCTGGATCGATGCTCAACCCTACTTCTAGACTCTAATATCATAGCATTACCACGGTATCTGTGATCTCTTTGAAACATAATTTTAGTTGGATATTCATGACAAGTGTTGGGCTGTTAAAGTATAGCTATTAGGACAACTCTATTTGCTAGCACTACTACAGAAATAGCTTATAACGTCACATTTAGAGGCGTCAGTTATTACCGAAAACCGACGCCTAAACCCTACAATGTCGGCTAATTACAGAGACCGACATCTATATTTGAAGATCGGTCAGACAAGGGTATCACTTTTTATTTAGCGTCGGCTCCCTATAATGAACCGACGTCTAAAATATTCCGTCAAATTTAATTTTTTGAGTAAAAAAAATTCCCCCAAAATTTCACACACGACGTCGGGTTTTTGACCTAATAACCGACGTCTAACGACGAAAAAAATTACCTCCAAAGGTCGTTCATTTTTTTTGAAAAATCGACGTTGATAAGGTTTTGCATGCCGTCCCCCGTGAAATTTTTTAGGGTTAAGATTATCCAATAGACGTCAGTTTTTATGGCAACCGAAGCTGATGGATAATATGTGTTGGTTTTTTAAATAACTGACGCATTTGTTAACTTAATAACCCCCCCGATCGATCGAGAAACAAACCTTCTGCCCCATTCTGAGCTCTGTTTCATCGCCGTGAATTAGTCCCTGCCCGAAGCCGTTGCCCTACTCGTCGCCGCCGCCTGATCAATCCGCCGCCCGCTGCTCCTCACACCGCCGCCCCCTGTTGTCTTTTTCCTCCCGCCCGCTAGCTCCTCACACCGCCGACGACGACAGGGACGCCTGCTAGCTGCTCTCTTCTTCCTCCACGCCGCTGACAGGTAGGCCGCTGCCTCTTCTTCTTCCTCCACCCCTTCTTCTTCCTCCACCTCTTTTTCTTCCTGCTCCCTCCTTTCCAAATGGATAAAAGCAAAGCACAGTTGACCTGTGGGCTGGACACGAGTGGCTGTGTTGGCCGACCACGGCCGTGCTGGCCAGCACGGCCGTGTCCAGCCCACAGGTCGTGCCTTGCTTTTATCAATTTGGAAAGAAGTGAGCAGGAAGAAGAAGATACATTTGCAATTGAATACTAATGCTTGATCTAATTCTGTAAATTTTGATGCATGTTGAATTAAGATATTAAAACCCTAATACACATTTCACCATAATCTTGAATTAACTATATTGCTGAAATCTTGTGATCAATCTATCTAAGATATTAAAACCCTAATCATAAATCTCTGATTTTGTAGTGATGTGTCGCCCTAACATCTACATGAATCCCTGTTGTATGTTGTATGATGTAGATTGATAATAATGCATGAGCTAGTTTGAAATTTTGAAATCAATTATGAATCTCTCCATCTCTAGGTCATACTAATTTATGTGTAATCTTTATCTTGATGATGAACATGCATGGACACTCAAAATGTTGAAATCAATGTTATAGAATGACATCACATGTATTTGTTGGCCTAGAAATTAAACCCGTCCAAGATTTACTCATGAGGAGTAAATCTTGGATAATCCCCGATTTGAGATTGTTAATTGATAAAAGATCACAATATTAGAGGCATGTATGTTTATATTTTTTATATATTTTATTTTTCTGAATGTGAACTTTACAATGTGAATGTGGACTTTACAATGCGAATTACTTTACAATGTGAATGTGAACTTTACAATGTGAATTATTTTACAATGTGAATGCGAACTTTACAATGTGAATTACTTTACAATGTGAATGTGTACTTTACAATGTGAACTTTCAGATGGCTGAGCATTTCCATGATGACCGTGTTGATGATCACCGTGAGGGTGAGGACGTGCTTGTGCTGCCTGACAATGTAAGTTTTAAGAATATATCCCTGATGTTTCTATCTATATGTTCATTTATAATTATATCATGTAAGTGTGTTTTTATCAAATTTTAGGTTGCTGATGTACCCCCTGAAGAAATTACAACACTTGATGAGTAGCAAAAGAAAATTGAGAAAGTGAGGGGCATTACAATGATGAACAAGTTAATACAATAAAGGGGAAATGGACCTAAATTGGCTGTGGATTTCGATCATGCAGAAAATCCATATGGAGTGAACCGTAACTCATTTGTTTCATATCTTGGGGTTCTTACTCGCAACCATTGCAGTCCTATCCTAGAATCCTGGCATAAAGTTCCTAAGGGGAAGAAAGACCATATATGGAAGGGAACTATGCGTGAGTTATTATTATTTGTAATTCTATTTGTGTAGATTACTAGTTTTTAGGATACTAGTTAATAGCAATTCTATTTAATTTACAGAGCATATTTGATTTGGATGAAAAGTTGCATCGTAAATGTGTGATGCAACGCTGTGGGAGGGTCCTAATGAACTATAGGACCAATCTCACCCGAGATTACATACACGATGTTGATAAGAGGTTCTTGATTGATTTCCAATTGTAGACATTGACCACTATTTCACTAACTCTACACTAATAATTTTTATTTGTATTCTCTTTAAAAAATAAATTTAGTCAGAAGGAAGCCACAAAGTAATGAAACTACCTGGACCCCAAAGACTAGGAGGCGTTTGATACCCAAAGAAAAATAGATGAATTCAAGGTATTAAGCGTCACTCCCAATTTAATTAATATACGTTTTTATGTATTCACCTATTCATGATTAACCTTTAGTGTTACTAACCAAATCAATGTGCTAACTAACTAGGCCCTCAGTGAGGCGCAAAGAGTAAGGCGTGCATTGAATGTGCACACGACCACACAATGGGTCCAAGAGGATATGCAGGCGTTCACCAAAGATTACAGGTTGAGTCTGCTCATCCTACTGCTACTTAGGAGACTACAAAGTCCTCTACTACTGCTCCCGTACCTCTGCCTCGCCATGCTATGTGGATAGTTGGGAGGCAAAACAAGAAGGGAGACATACCGAAACACGCAACTGCTGAGGTGGCTGCAAAAATAGTAAAAATCAACTCTTAGAGCAATCGATCAATATTGATTATTGTTATGTTTACTTACTAATTTTTGTTGATGGTGATTAGCTGGAGCTGCACGAGTAGAGGAAGGAAGACAAGTTCATCCCTTAGGGCACAAGGGATGAACTGATGGTTGCTCTGGGTAACTCAGAGCATCCTGGACGTGTTCGGGGTGCAGGCGCCGGTGTGGGCATCAAAGCATTCTTTGGGCCATCCCAGCGCAAACATGTCTCAAAAGCGGGACTTTCACAAGTTGAGGTAACCTATTCTTATTTTAGAATGTTATTGCAAAAGGGAATTCAATAATTAGAAGCTAGCGTTTCTTTTATCCATGTATAGGTGGATTCATTAATTGAGAAGAGAATCCAAGAAGTAATGGCGAAGTGGTAGGCGTCTCAGCCTGCCACTCAGACAGTACTTGTGGCGGGCCACTCTTCTCCTACTGTAGAAGTGGTTGTGAGTAATCCTGTAGACCCACCACCTAGCACGTCTTCTGTAAGTATTTTTATGACATAATAGCTAGTCTGTTCAAGATGATATATTTGTGTATATATGCATATAACATTCTTTACGTAAATTTGTAGGGGTTGAAGTCATGCCGACTAAAAAGTCAAGAATATATCGTTACAGAGGCGTCAGTTTACCCACTCCTTAAAGGGTGCATGTTTAATGGGTATCCAGTACCAGATGGTGTAGTATGAGTGAGCCCGATACATGTATTCCCTGACTGGACGGATCTTGCACTGCCTCATTCACACCCGGATACTGAAACACTTAGTGAGGCAGTAGGCGGAGTGATACTGTGGCCCGAAGCGAATGTCGTCTATACTGATATTGTATGATAAATTTCCATTACTTTAATTTATTAGTGTGTATATATGAGTCAATTGATCTGAAATTATATATACATGTCAAAAAGACAAGACCCGCTACATCTCGACCTCTACCTCCTCGACTACCAAGTTGGCTTTCAAGAGACGTACACGCCTCGATAGGTCCTAATTGTAGGGGTGTGGCAGTATGAATCAGCGAACATGATACACATTTCCCTATAATTGTTACTATTCCGGCGGATGTTGCAGGTAAATCATACTATAACAATCTATTTATACAAGTTTAGCATACATATTAATGCATACGTAATATAAGTTTTGCATACATACGTATAAATGCATATGTATTAATACAGGTCAATCATACAAAAACAAGATATTTATATAAGATATTTTGGAGTTGTTTAGTTATCAATGGCTGAACACAACTATGATAGAGCTGTGGATATGGTGAGATCTTGTTTATACATCCATATACCTTGTTTTATATATGGTGATCTGGTTTCTTATATATTAATGCATACGTAATACATGTTTTGCAACCACTTACACAATATATGTAGAGATTTTAGGTTTTCTCATGTGGGATTTTTGGTTCCATCTTTGATTAGTCTTGTAGATACATACCCTTCTTCAGTTACTTCATACTGCTGTGATACTTTTGAATATTTTGGTAAAAATAAGAAGACAGTGATAATAGTTTCATTCAATGTCGAGTAAGCTTACTTTGTTTATAATTTGGACTTAAGAAAATTACATTTTTATTGTGGATTTTGAGTTATTAATTTTTAACTTTCTTACCTATAATGGTAGGCATTGGGAGTTACTAGTTATTGTCCCCAAGACGTTCAATGTCTATTATCTAGATCCTGCGGGGAATGAGTTGGAATTATATGGACATGCAATTAAAAGGTCATTATTCCCGTGAGAAATATTTCATATTTTTATATCTGTTAACATCTGTTACTACATTATTATTTAATTATGTAATTTAATGGGTTACATTAACATATGTAGGGCTTTACAAGAGTACAAAAAAGATGGAGGAAAGGTCCACAGGAAAAAGGATATGTCACTAATTTGGGAGAATGTAAAAGTAATTTCCTGACTCCAATGTATATATTATTTATGTGAACTGTGCTTATTTGTATTTTTGAACATTTTGTATGTTTCAATTTATAGTGTGCTACACAAGACAACGACTGGGCATGTGCTTACTATGTGATGCAATTTATGGACCTAATCATCAAACATGTTGTGATGGAAATCGATAAGATACAACATGTATTATACATAGTCTCATTAGATAATATAAAATATATCAATCTTATTATATATTATTAATTATATATATACGTCATTCTCTTTACATGTCTTTAAAACTGCTGACTTCAACACAGGTGGAAAGCGTTTCAATGTACATGCTCCCTATACGAGAGATGAATTAGATGTTGTAAGAGAAGAATAAGCAAAAGCCCTACAAAGAGTGTGAATTTTTAGATATAATTTTATTGACAATGATGACAATGATGAATAAAGAATAACTTTGTTCTCGTAATTATTTTTGTGTGAATGTGAATGTATTTTTATGAATTGTCATATGTGTGTGAAGATGATCAATATATAAATGTTTTATACATGTGTCTGAATGTGAAAAGAGATGAAATGAATGGAACTACAGGTTGCTACTAGTTTCTACATGTGTGTGATAAAAAAAACAATATGAATTAAATGTGCTTATATATGTGTGTGAATCACATATATATAATATTGTCCATCTTGTTAATTTTGCAGGTTTGTGGTCTGTTGTTGACTGATATTAATAGATGTCGTAAACCTGCAGTTTAGAATTGAACTGCAGGTTCTCATCTGCTGACCAGCCATACAACAGGCCTGCAAACTGATATAAAAAAATCATAACATAGGCGTCTGTTATTTGAACAAAATCGACACCAAAGACATACGATGACGGTTTTTGACAAAAAACTGACGTCTATGTGGCCAGGAACCACGGTCGTGCTGGGAAGCACGGTCGTGGTGGCAGGCAGGGGATATGGTGTCGGCTATTAGCACAAAACCGACGTCGGTTCAGCTGATATGGTCAGGAACCACGGTCGTGTTGGGAAACACGACCGTGGTGGCATGGAAGATGACGTCAGTTATCTTACAAAACCGACGCCTATAGGCCCTTTGCTGGCACGCTTTTGGTGGTGGGAAGCGTTGCGACGTCGGTTCTTTTAATAACCGACGTCCGTAACCATTCTATAGTGTCGATTTTTTTAATAAACCGACGCCTATAGTCCCTTTGCTGGTGCGTTTTCGGTGGCGGGATGCTTTTTGGTGTCGGTTGTGAACCGATGCCGAAAGGGTCCACTTTTAGCGGCGCCCACTTAGATGTCGTTTGAAAACCGACACTAAAACCCTTAATTAACCGACGCTAAAGGCTTATTCTATAGTAGTGTAGTGTTGCTAGCGCAAGTCGCTTGAGCTTTTGTTTTAAGTGGTTTTCACTAGTCAGGTCAATGCTCTATCCAACATGACGAGTTGGTCACATATGATTCATATGGGGTTTATTTCTGTGGGGTTTGAAAAGTCTATTTCAACCTGTGATAACGGTCGCTTGGTTGGACATTTTTGGAGCGTGAGGTGTGTTTTTACCGCACGGGCTCAACATAGGTTAAAGCCTTGATTGTTGGGGTGCACTGGAACTGCAAATAGTGATTGCAAGACCACACTTTGTAGTCGCATTATTTTATAAACTTGACGTGTATGCTGGGCCTGTGTGGCTGGGTACAAGCATTGACTTTTACAGATTTTAAGGTTGCTTTTCTTATTTTGGGTAGTTCTGGTCAAGTGTAATGAAATTATAGAAGATGTTGCCTATAACGAATAAAATAGCATTGGATACTACGGTAACCCAAAAGATTTATTCTAAAAACCAATCATTTCCATCAAGTGAAAAACCGTCATTGCTCTTAGAATAGAACACAGTACTAACAGCTTTTAGAAAACTACCATATCTGATGAATTCCAAAAGTCAAAAGGGTTTTCATTTTTATCATCTTTATTTTGTTGAACAAGAACGAATGTGTGGCTGGTGCCACTCTATTATTCTTGGAAGAGAAAACATGTTAGTTTTGTGATCGTGTACTAAGTATCTAGTACATTTTAACGAAAGAAACATTTGTTAGTTGATTCAAATGGTAAGTTTGGTTGGTTTGTCAGCTATAGTTTGCGGGTTTGATATCCAGTCGAGACATCTTGAGGAAAAGTTTATAACAACAATTATAGGTTCTCTTTTGCAGTTTTATGATAGGGTATGATCTCTCCTTGCAATGAAAAACTATTAGAGTTTGAAAAATTGGAAGTGTAAGAAAGCACACCGTTTCCAAACTATGACCGTTCAGAGGAAGCTTATTGAAAAGTTCCTTCATGTAATAACGCTGTACTTTTTGCTTCTCCAAAGTTTGCTTATTTTCCTTTCGGACGTAATTTCAAGAACATATTGGGTGGGCCAATAGCAACATTGGTGTGGTTTTCAGCATCTTGGATGAGTTTACTTTTACATCATTTATGCTCAAACACGAAGGAGAGTGAGATTCCAAAATTTCTATCTTGGTGGGGCATTGGAAAACAATGAAGTTATGTTGCATACTTCGGAGTTATTTATGTACTTATATATAAAAGCCAAACAAAATATACTGTTCATATATCACAAAAATTACGTGAAATCACAATGTGTATCATTGACACCCAATCTGACAGATCAATCATATGAGGCTAATTTCAACGTATGCCGGGTTGCTCTTGAGCTCGGCTATAAAAAACTAGACAAGACATTTAGGTTAGATTGTATATGTTTGTGGTTGGGTTCTAAGCCTGTCGTCGCCATAACAGGGGATAGTTAGCCGCGAATTTGTAATACGTCTATATTTATCTAAGGCATTAGACCTAATACATTGACCGTTGTAGAATGAGAAACCCAAGCTCTACCTCATTGCCGAAGTACAGGTTTTCTTTCCACTGGCAGTCGTTTTACAAATAAAGTTAAAGAATTCAAGTTCCTGTCAAGCCTATCCGGTCAGGTTCGATTTTACTAATCTTAACAGCTATACTCAATATATATTTTATACATGCATGTAACTCCTCTTTTGTCCAGGACACAAGTACCAGCGACAGTTGCCGGTATGCCTCTCAGGTTGTAACTAAGGAATGGTTGGGTATAATTGTCACTCATTAAATTCAAATGTTCAGCTTGCAACGATAAATTTTGTTTAGTTAATATAGGGCAGCGTAGTTGGTTGATTTTGTTTCCTTCCAACTTCACCCGCTGCAAATTCAAGAATTGGTACTTCACCCTAAAAGGATGCGGTCTGGTGGAGTTACAACTGGATGCAGGACCGCAATATGCAAGTGTACACATGACATATCCACCTCATTTTTCTTCTGCCCGAACTGAAAAAACTGTTTTCCTACTGGTTTAACCAAATATTTACAAAAGAAACTTTAGAATTTCTTCGGCATTATACCAAACAAGTAGAGAAAAACGGATGCACGGAAGCATAACAAAGAATGAGCAAGAGATGAGCACACGCCAAACAAAAACATACGATTTACTGGTTCACTCAGATGAGCTATTCCACGGGCGGCAACCATTTCTTTTCTAGAACACACTAGGGTTACATAAGGTAGTCATTTGTATAAGCACAGCCTTACAGAAACAGATAACCTGATGCTTAACCTTAACCCATATAATCTTATTTATAGACTCAGAATACAGACTCATGATAGTAATCCGATTCACATAATTCGTTTCAGCCAGAACCCATCTAAATTGGTGGGCAGAAATTAAAATATAATTCAAGACATATCTAACAGAACAAATTCGAAGTAGTTAAAAAATTAGATTTATGTTTTATCTTGTTTACAATTTTCAAAGTATTAACCAACAAAATCGTATGAAATAGATCTAAAAAACCACTGCTCGAGGTTCTTCCCCACTTACCTATTTCCGTAACTGCTTGGTTCCCAGGTTCGGGAACATGGAGGATCTCAATCTTTTCATTATGTAATGTGTTGTACAGATGGTGAAATTTTTGCCAGACTTTCAAGGTGGAACCTTTTTCTCTTTTCTGGACTATCTTCTTGGCATGACATTCCACGGTGTTAACAGCCAACCCCATCACCTTAGCGGTGTTGATTGCAGCCAGACCCCTTCAATGTAACATCTAAACCGACTTCACCCTGACGGGCCAGCTGTCAGCATTTTCAGTATACCATAGCAGTCACTAGCAACTGCGCCGGTAAAGTACGGAGGCATTTCAAGTCTCAAAGTGGAGCGATATACACGATACTAAACTTTATAGAATCTTGGGAAGGCAGCTACCATTTAAGCTGCTTGATCACATTGAATCTGCAATTAGAACTTAGGAAACCATGAAGTAATAATTCAGCCATGTTTTGGTCAGGAGTGTGCCACTAACCTTTTCACGTGCGATTTTATAAAACATCCGCGCGCGTGTAGTCTTTTGCCTCACACTCTGTGTGTCAAAATTCTTTCCTTCATATCTCTTGTTGCATCTATATATCCACAGCCACCAGCAGACCACAGGGATGACGTCTCACGTTCTTTCCTTCATATTACTGACCCAGCCAATAAGTGACTTCTCTGAAACCTGACGCGGACAGAAATGCAGCAGAGTTTGTATGGATCGGAAGTCATCAGGCTTCGCATATATCCCCATAGGGCAGAATGCAGTAGCCCAGATCTGTGAGGTCACCTCTCTTGAGAGGAAAAGACGGTTTATGCTTTCTTCAGTTCACCAAAGTATAGTTCATAATTGAAGGAAAAAAAGAAGAAATTTTTGAAACAAAAATCATACCTTAATGCGCTCCAGCAGTGACGCGTCTTTAAGGCGGGCTGGTAAGCGGTTTCTGCTGATCTGGGGGTTTTTTATCTGTAATGAATTTTTTGACGAAATAAAAATCATTCGACTCATTACAAAAAATCTAATCTAACAAGATCAATATTGATATACTTTGAAAAAAATGACATGCACACTTTTTTACAAAATTGGGTACATTATGTTAAGATTTGTGCTAATTCGTTATTTATGCACTACATCTAAGAAGTAGGCGCATTCACACCATACTTGGCGCATTTGCACCATAATTGAGCATTTTTCTACAAATATTAGGCGTATTATGTTAAGATTTGTGCTAATTTGTTATTTATGCATAACATCTAAGAAGTAGACGCATTACACTATAATTGGACACATTCACACCATAGTTGGGCGTTTTCTTACATATATTGAGCTTATTATGTTAAGATTTGTGCTAGTTTGCTATTTATGCACAACATCTAAGAAGTAGGCACATTCACACCATAATTGGGCGCATCCGCACCTTAATGGGGCATTTTTCTCATATTGGGTGCATTATGTTAAGATTGTGCTAATTTGCTATTTATGCACATACTCTAAGAAGTAGGCGCATTCACAACATAATTGGGCACTTTTCTACAAATATTAGACATATTATGTTAATATTTGTACTAATTTTCTATTTATGCACATACATTAAGAAGTAGACGTATTCACACCATAATTGGGTGCTTTTCTACAAACATTGGACATATTATGTTAATCTTTGTACTAATTTTTCTATTTATGCACATACATTAAGAAGTAGACATATTCACACCATAATTAGGTGCATTCACGCCATAATTAAGTGCTTCTCTACAAATGTTAGGCGCATGCAATCAAAAGTGGGTATATTTAATCAAAAGTTGGTGCATTCAGGGCAATAATGTGTGCATTCAATAAATATTAAGTGCATTAAGGGCACTACTGGACTCATTCAATCAAAAGTGGATGCATTGAGGGCATTAGTAGACACATTCAATCAAAAGTGGGCGCATTCAGGGTAATAGTGTGCACATTCAATTAATATTGGGTGCATTAAGGGCACTAGTGGGCATAATCAATCAAAAGTGTGTATTAAATGTATTAGTAGACGCATTCAATCAAAAGTGAGTGCATTCAATAAAAAATTATGCATTCATGCCAATACAAGTAGGCACATTTACCAGACAAGTAGGTGCATTTGTCAAACAAGCAAGCGAATTTTTCAGATAAGTAGGCGCATCGACATACAAATAGACACATTTATATACAAGTAGGAGCATTGGCATACAAGTAAAAATATTTATATACAAATAGACGTATTATCATACAAGTAGGCACATTTATAGACAAGTAGGCACATTTTCCATATAAGTAGGCACGTTTTCCAGACAAGTAGACACATTTTCCATTCAAGTAGGTGCATTTCTGGACAAGTAGGCGATTGTCATACAAGTAGGCACATTTATATACAAGTAAATACATTTATATACAAATAGACACATTGGAAATATCTTTTCTTTAATTAATCCCCATGGCCCATTTGGAATACTGTCTTCAGAAAGAGGCAGGTGGTTATGCCGTGATTTGATACAACACTTTTAACTTGCGTTGCACCATGCCATTCGCACCAATAGATCGGAAATGTCATCATCCTGCCTCATCAAAAGTATCACGGAAAATCGAATGGTCCCATAGTCTGTTACCATCATTGCAATGGTTTATCAAAAAAATTAGTTGTAATTGTTGACCCAAAAACAACCATGTTTGTAAAGGTTGGACAGGACGAACATGTTGACTCTCTCTCTCTCTCTCTCTCTATATATATATATATATATATATATATATATATATATATATAGGGTGTTCATTCATTGCCCGCGCGGGTAGCATGGATTTTCGCTACCCTGCAGCCAAAAAAGTAACTCTCCTAGCTAAAAAAATAACTCTGCTGTAAAAAAAGTAACTATGGTGTCAAAAAAGTAACTCTAATGGCCAAAAAAGTAACTCTGTACAAAATATACAACAGATATATATAAGGACGGGTTTTTTTTATTTTGGAGGGGCAAATGATATTATTTTTGGCTCAAATTTTTTGGAGAGCTAGACAAAATAGTCCTCTACAATTTCAAAAAAAAAAAATTTGAAAAAAAGTGATCGGAAGGGTGGGCGGGTAGCTACCCGCGCGGGCAATAAAGATGGGCCCATATATATATATATATATATATATATATATATATATATATATATATATATATGGCTAAAAGAATTGTGTACCCGAGTACATGTAGCTTGCATGTACCTACCGTCATTTATGATAATTGTAAAATTAAACTACAGTATCCAACCTTATGGATGCGGTGTATACCACTTAGATAAGATGTGTATCAAAAATCACCAACATATGATATTCATAGATCATCCAATGAAAGAATTTATGTCTTATCTAATCAACGGTAAGTTGCAGAAATTACAGAAACCGTTCGATGATATAATTCTATATCTCATGTTCTATGTGAGATATTGGTATGATTTTTTAAAAACATGTAATCTATATAATTATGAGTCAATCCATATGGTTGGATTTTATTAACATGCTCCACATATGTCATTTTAATGGATGGTACACGTAACTTACATGTACTGGCCGGTACACACTTCCTAACCTCTCTCTCTCTCTCTCTCTCTCTCTCTATATATATATATATATATATATATATATATATATATATATATATATATATATATATATATATATATATATATATATATATATATATATATAAAGAGAGAGAGAGAGAGAGTCAGGCTAGAATACACTCGAGTGTATTCGGAGCAGAATACACTCAAGTAGTTTTTCATGATGCAATATTGTTTTTGAAAATCTAATCCGTTGATCTTCTTAAACATCTTGTGAACAACTCATACACAAAATTTGAGCATATTTGGATATGTATAGCTCATGTTATGAAGACCATAAAAATTATGCATTTCAAATTAGTTTCACGCATCGATTTTATTTCCCTTGGATGAGTGACTTACACTCATCCAAATTGGCTCAAAATTTGTATGTAGCCTAGTTATAGTATGCCAGTGAAGATCAACGGTTTACATTTTGCAAAAAATAGTCTTAATAGACAAACACACTTGAGTGTATTCGTGCGATCCGTACACTCGAATGTATTCTAGCCTGACTCTCTCTCTCTCTCTCTCTCTCTCTCTATATATATATATATATATATATATATATATATATATACTGTAGATCCTCATCAAGTTCTGAACGGGAGATGAAGTTGCAGATTTGGCATATAGGACGGCGTGAGGAGCCTGGATAACATTGGCGTTGTCGTCCACGACGACGTCAACATTCTTTATGACATCTAAGGCGGTGTTGGACAACACCGGAGCGGCGGGCCAAAAATTGAGGGAGGAAGACGGAGAATAAGATAAACTGATTTGGGATCGCATACGAGAGGCGGGAACTTGATATCCATCTATTTACAATGGGTGCCACTGTGTTTTCAAAGCATGGGTAGCAAAGCAGAATACCAGCGTGGGCATTGAATAAACTCCCATATATATGTATATATATATATATATATATATATATATATATATATATATACACACACACACACACATATATATATATATACACATATGTATATGTGTGTATATGTGTATATATAGGCTTATCTTTAATACCCGCATGGGTAGCCTGAAATTCACCATCTGTGTCATCTAAAAAGTAACCATTTGGTAAAAAAAGTAACTGTGTAGACAAAAAAATAACTATGTTGACCAAAAAGTAATTATTTG